>CM046439.1:18851813-19451813 GCA_025506505.1 Flaveria sonorensis
TAAAAACCAAGCCCCGAACATTAGAATACCAAAAATCAACATAAAACAACCTAAGACTCAAAATACAGTAGCTAATGGACTTATAATTATAAAACTAAGCTACAAACCAAATATTATCAATTATAGAATTTTCTAAGAATTTATACAAATATAACGTTAAGCTAAGAAACCTAACACCGCACTAGCAAGAAAAATGGTAAAAAGATTTACGAAGACCTAAATTGTAAGGCCCGTTCCTAGGACGCTTACAGCTGGACCATCATCGCATAAAATATTCAAAATAAACATTACTTTTTTAGCGAAATTTAATAACTTACTTTCATTAATAATTAAAACATGTTATCTCGTTACATAAATCGTTTACATATCAAAATACAATAACATGTCAAAATGTAGATGCCAGTCTTCAAAACACTCCCAGTAGCGTATGCATCCATGCTTGTAATTCTTCAGCATCAACAAAATACCTGCCAACTATTATGCATACAAAAAGTCAGCGACGCTGAGTGAGTTCTAGTTTTATAGATAAAATACTTTACTTTCGTTAAAAATATAACCTTCGTAATCGTATGCGATCACACATCATACGTACACATTGACAATATTTATTATTATCTTCATCATCGTTCAATTCGTACATTTCGTACTTTCATCATTATCTTTCACTTCCATCTGGATCCTGTCTCATGGAATACCCCCCGACTCACGTCCGAAGACCGATACTGTGCCGGGGCCTGTAAACAAACCCCCGCGTCATGTTCGAAGACCGACACAGTACCGGGGTACGCGACAAGGACCCCGTCTCATTTTGCAACACCCCCGACTCATGTCCGTAGACCGATACTGTGTCGGGGCCTATAAACAAACCCCCGCGTCATGTCCGAAGACCGACACAGTACCGGGGTGAGCATCACGACATCATTCGGGTTAACCTCTAGGATTAGACCCCTATCGACTTTATCTCAAAGATAGACTCCCCGTGTGCATCCTTTGGGTTAGCTAACCCGCACACAGTTGAGATGACGACAACATGGTCGTGCACCTCCATTCATCGCTTGCAAGACTTTCATTCGTTCATTACGTTCCATTTTTCATTTTTATTGTCTTTCATTTCATTACATAATACTTTACGTAAGCATATTCATAGATCATACCACGTAAAGCCATACATCATACATAATGTATAATAAAACATAATACATACGTTTTGAAAATCCGTTTAATGAAGAAGGACAGCACACCACACACACAACATCATGCATAAGCCATGACATCCCAACGGGACCTATCTCAAACATCACCTCTTAAAGCCCCTAAGAAATCCCTAAGTCTAAAACTAGGCACAACATAACATTCTAGGCGCATCAGCAGAAAATTCTAAGTATAAAACATCCTGGGCGCATGGGAACTATTTGGGCGCATGAGCCCTATTCAGGCGTTCCAACACTTGGTCACAGAAACAATTCTGGGCGCATGAGCACTATTTGGGCGCACCATCTATACTTAGACATTTCCACACTCTCTGGGCACATGAACCACTGCTCAAGCGCACCACCTACACTTGGGCGCATGGCGAACACTTAGCCACCTGGACACTATCTGGGTTCATGGCCACTATTCAGGCGTATGACCTGGGCGCATCAGCCCTGTTTGGGTGCACCACCTTTGGGCGCATGAAATCATTCGGAAAATATTATCTATGCTACAATCAACACCCGAATACCATTCTAACATCACCCAAACACAGATCTAGCATTCTAAGGCACTTAAAACATGCTAACAACAATTCTAACCCCAAACAACCTCTAAAACCTCATCAAAAGTAAAACCATAGAATATCATTCAAACAAGAACAAGCATTCACATACGGTTCCGTTTCAAAAACATTTACCCGGTATGCATAACAGCCCCAAAGCTTTAAAATCTATAAAAGAGGGGTCTAGAAACTCACCTAAAGCAGATCTTCAAACCAGGTACTTCCACCTGCGATTTCAGCTTCAAATTCCCGAGAACAACTTCTAAAACATCAAGAACTTCAGTTTAGGTCTTAAAACCCAACTGAAACCGAACTCGTGTTCAAGAGAACTCACCTTAGCAGTTTCTTCTTCCTCCTTCTCCAAAAAGCCAAAATTTCCTTCTTCTTCTTCTTTTTCTTCTTCTGGCCAAGAGCAGGAAAGCAGATCCCTGCTTTATGGGTGGCCATACCTCTTATATTATTAAAATAAAGAAGTTTGTGCACTTTTACACTTTGCACCCCTCATCTTGTGCCTATTTACTTTTCTTTCTGGACACTTTTCTTTTTAATAAAATTCGGGGTGTTACAAGTCCACCCCCCTTATATAGGTTTCGTCCCCGAAACCTTTCGCTTCTCGAACAGCCACAGGTAACGTTGTTTCACCCCTTCCTTGTTCTTACACTTAGGCTTGATCCCCTTCTGAGCTCCACTGTACTCGCACAGGTGGAACCATCCTTCGACTTATCCCTTCTGTCAGAAATGACCCTCAGTTGCTCCACATAGTTGAATCCTTCATCCATCTTGCTATTCTCCAGTGACACGATCACATCCTCATTGATTGAGCACTTTCTTAAGCGAGACACATGAAATTTCAGATAGCTTCACTTAACACGCCGAGTTACTCCAGTTGACATGCCACTTCTCTTACCTGAGCAACAATTTAGATTGGTCCTTTATTTCTCAGTGTTAGCTTCCCTTGCTTTCTGAATCAAGTGATCTCCTTTCCCAAGACGAGACCTTCATCGTTACTCCACCGCCGTAGATCGGCACCGAACTCCTTTCGGGCGCGATTGCTCAAACCTCCTTCTTGCAACACTCTGTGTTTGCCTCATAGGCTGCTAGCCAATCCTTCCGAAGGCGCAAGTCTATCCATCCATGTCTGTCCTGAACAGTCTAGCAGGAAACACGCGCTCTCTCAATTCTATCGCGCAATCTTCTAGGACATCTGGTAACCTAGTGGGCTTACCAATAGCAGTTTCTACCTCGAAGGCTCATCGATCTTCCTACTCCTAACGTGTATCTTAACACAAAAGGCAGGAGGAACGAAACCACTGCTAGCACCATAATCATAACACAGATGCACAAATATAATTTACTAGAAACGTACCTGACGTCGTGTCAAAGTCCGCTCTAGCCTCCTCCCGATCAGGGCAAATCCTCCAACCTTTATCCTCTGCCGTCCCTTCTTGCACCGGAGCTCTGTGCTCTCGACTTCTTGCAGTTTCTACTCATATGTCCAGTCTCGCCGCAATCATAACATCTAGCCATGTGACAATCCCTCACCCTATGGCCCTCTCTTCCACACTAGAAACAGACGCTCGATCCCCATTTGCACTCCCCCGCGTGGCCTCTACCATACTTCTTGCATACCTCTTCCCTCTCAGTCATCCTCTTCGGATCACCGAACCCCATCGTCTTACCTCCAGCCACAAATTCACCATCATCATTATCCCGCCTTCCACTTTCATCCCTATCATAGCTCCGCTTCTCCTCTTCACCCGTTATCGCCACCGCCTCACGCTCGTCATACAACCTCCCGCCAAAGCAACCGCCAACCTAAATGTGCTTGGCTGGGCAATGACCAGATGTCTGCGGATATTTACCGACAGACCTTGAATATACCTTTTGTTGGACCAAAAGAACCAATGAACCTGATCAGAAAAACCTTTAAGTCCCACGGACATTACAACAACTGAAGTAGTCTGCAACAGCTGAAGACATCAACTGATAACAAGGTCTGAAGACAAA
The DNA here is from genome assembly GCA_025506505.1 of Flaveria sonorensis. Taxonomy (NCBI): domain Eukaryota; kingdom Viridiplantae; phylum Streptophyta; class Magnoliopsida; order Asterales; family Asteraceae; genus Flaveria; species Flaveria sonorensis. The sequence continues at coordinate 18,855,577 of CM046439.1, forward strand.
GTCTGAAGCGAAAGAGCTGAAGACAAAGTCTAAAGTGAAAGAGCTGAAGACAAAGTCTGAAGTAAAAGAGCTGAAGACAAAGTCTGAAGCTAAAGAACTAAAGACAAAGACTGAAGACCAAGTTTCAGATGTTGTCACAACAGCTGAAGAAGACCTCTTCAGTAGTTGTGATGGTTTCCTTTCAGTAGTTTTATGTTTCTTGTAATCAGTACTTGAAGTTTCAGTAGTTTTAGTTTCATCTTGTACTTAGCATACTCTGAGATGTTCTCAGTTGTTGTGAACATTCTCAGTAGTTTGCTTACTTTCAGTTGTTTGTAATAATTCTGTTAGATGTCACTATCAAGTGACATCAGCAGACGTCACATTCCTCTATATAAGGAATGTTGACCTAATTGTAAGGGTGCATCTATAGCAAACTTAGAAAAGCTTAGCAGCTACCATACCAAAGCATGTGTGCATGAATGATATTATCCATTTTGCAGAAAACCCTCTTTCTCTATAACCGTGTACTGTTCCATTGAATATCTATTGTGTTCTTGCAATATTTGTCTAATTCTTGTTCTAATTCCGCTGCGATTCAACTCTAATTGATCAAACTTAAGATCACTGATCCTGACAAATGGTATTAGAGCTGGTTAATCATTGATCGGTTTAACAATTGATCATTGAAACTGCTATTTTGATATCTAAAGTTTGATCGAAATAGCATATTTGCAAGAATTGGTTATAGAGATTGGTCTTCTGCTGCTTCTGGTTAGTCAATTTGAGTTTCTTCTTGGTTCATATTGAGTTTGTTGTGTTTTTGTGCTAAGTCTTTTGAAACTTGATTGAATTGGTTTGAATCTGAGAATGACTACTCCTTCTAATGACCCTCACAATACTGGCTCCTCAACCAAGCCTCCGATACTGGTTAGGAGTGAGTATAACATATGGCAACGAAGAATGCTCCATCACCTGTCTGTTAACAGTTCAGGTTGTTGGACATCTGTGGTTCACGGTCCACACAAGCCTATGGTGAACAATCCGGAGACCAACCAAATGGTTCCGAAGAAGAAGGAGCAATACTCAGATGAAGATCGTAAACTGTTTGAGATTGATGCTAAAGCCCATGGAATTCTGGCCATGGCACTGCCTAATGAAATCTATTCTGGGCTTCTGCATCATGAAACTGCTCATGACCTCTGGAATGCTTTGAAGGAACAATTCAGAGGAACTGATGAGGTCTTAGCAAACAACAGAGAAATCCTCGCCCAACAATATGAGACATTCTCTCATAGGAAGGGTGAGACACTGACTCAACAGTTTGAGCGTTTCTCCTGCTTGATCTCTGAGCTGAAAATGGTCAAGCATGAGTATACTAACAGCCAGATGAACAACAGATTCCTCAGATCACTGCCTGAGAGATGGGACACATACACCATTGTCCTACGCTCCAGTGCAAATCTGGATAGCCTATCTCTCACCCAACTCCATGGGAAACTGCTTACATTTGAAAGAGAGATAGAGCAGAAAAGGAAACTGGCATCATCAGGAAAGCTCACTGATGACTTTGTACCAGGGAACACTGCCTTGGTCGGTCATGAGTCAGAATATGCTGGATCAGAAAGCCATTATGATGAGCATATAGATTTCTCTTCAAACAGTTCTGATCATGCATTTGTTGGTGTTGACAGTCATTCTGGGTGTAATAGTGATAATTTATGCTTTATCATGGATGATTTGATGGGTATTGCTGATGATGATATAGAAGAGATGGTATTTTGAGCCAAATGGCCCTGATCAATATCAGATCTCAAAAGTTCTACAAGAGAACTGGTAGGAAATTTCCAGGACTCTCTGGCAAAACCAAAGTTGGTTTTGACAAGAGTAAGTTGAGGTGTCACAAATGCCACAGGCTTGGGCACTTTGCAAGAGAGTGTAGATCAACTGGATCTAACTCCTCTGCACCCTTTATGACCTTTCCAAGCAATAGTTCACAAAACAAAGGGAAACATCCTGCTAGTTCTGGTCATCACTCACAACCTCAATCTCCTGCATATTTTGTCTCTCAGGGTCCAATGCATATCCATATCCCTGCTATTACATGCCACAGCCAAATCCAGTTCAAGTTCCTATAGCACAACAACCTCAAGCCCTACCTAAGCCTCAACCATCTACATCACAATCTCAACATCATCACAGCTTGTTCACACCAGGAGTTGTTGACTGGAGCAGCTCACCAGATGATCTTTCTGGTTTCAATGAGCAATTATTTGCTGGTGCTGGTCAACATGGTGGTGAACATCCTTTTGGGAATCTTGCTCTCATGGCCCTGGAGTCTATTGAGGGTTCCTGCTCCAATGCATCATCTTCACAGGTAACCTAGGTATCTTCTGAGGCTAAAGCCAAGTTATGTTCTGAATCATGCATAGCTGCCTTTGTCTCTATTAGAGAGGCAAATGTAGATTTAATCAATCAAAATCTTGAGCTTGAGAAAACTATTTCCAAAAGAAAAGCTGAGTATGAGTCTGCTCTTAATGACAAAGATGATGAGATTTACAAGCTTAAATGCCAACTTAATGATGAAAAGGCTAAGGTAGAGGTCATACTTGAGAACCACAAAAGTCTCAAAGAGACACTTGCAGCTACCCAAGTTGAGTGTGAGCGCTGGGTAACATCCTGCAAGGGATTTGAAATGCTTCTCAGCAAGCAAACAGCTTCAAATGTAAAGTTTGGAATAGGTTACAATCATACTGCACCACCTACTGATTTTACTTCAAAATCAATAGTAAAATCTGAAGGTGAAAGTAATTTCCAAACCACATCATCATGTGATTCATCCTCAAATGATAATACAAAATCAGAGGATGAAGTCAGTGTTAAGTTCTTAGCAAATCAATTGCCTGATGGTTTAAATGCTGATAAACACATGAAGCTGAGCAATTCAGATGTTGTCCCTGAAAGTACTCCAAGTACTGAAGAGCAAGTCACAACATCTGAAAAGCATTTCAAATCTGTTGAAATAAAAGGATTAACAACTGCTGAGGAATCTATCATACGGTCTTTCAGGACGGATAGAGAACAGCTGAAGAACAAGTCTTCAGTTGTTACCGATCCTTCAGTACTTAACACAAGTACTGAAAGGAGGAAAGTACTGAAGATCACACCTTCAGTAGTTTCCACTTCAGCAGTTGATCAATCCAAGATGAAGAATAAGCCATGTGAAATATGTGGTAAATTCAATCATCTATCTGATGAATGCTGGTACAAAAAGGGTTCCAAACTCAACAGAGATAAGCTCATTAAAGAAGAGATTAATAAAATGAAAAATGAGTTTGAGACCAAGTTTGTACCACAGTCATCTCAAACTGATAAACCCAAGGCCTCGCCAAAATCCAAAAAGAAGGATGGGGTTTATCAGAAAACAGCTGATAGTGTTCCTCATGATAAACATCAGACTAAGTCTGTGAATTTCAAGAAGGAGGAAATGGTGGGTCACAGGAACTCATCAAAAACAAGTACTGATGTGTCAAATGAGCTGAAGGCTTTAGCAACAAATCAGACACAACTTGTTATGATGTTTCAGCATTTGTTGGGGAGAGTTAACCAACTAGATGCACCTGTGATCAAACCACTAAAAAGGAAATCCAAGCCCAAATCTAGAAATCCATTTCAGCACCATCTCCACCTTCATCAGCTGTTAATCATGAGAAACAAGTTATGGTTAAATCTGTTGATGAAAACAGACCCAAAACCAAAAGGTTTGGGTCTCTAAAGCTAACTAGTTTCTTATGATAAATGCAGGGTTCTTCAGCATGCCAAAGAAGCATCTGGTATGTAGACAGTGGAGGATCTATGCATATGACTGGGAGCAGTTCTCTTCTTAATGACTACTCTCAAGGAAAGAAGGGATTTGTCTCATTTGGAAATGATGCTAAGGGTTACATCATCGGGAAAGGATTTGTGTCAAATGGAGAAATCAGATTTGATGATGTTAACCATGTGGAGAATCTCAAGTATAATCTACTGAGTGTCAGTCAGATGTGTGATAAAGGGCATGTTGCACTTTTCACAAGCCAGAACTGCCGGATTCTGTCTTCCAAAGTTCTGAGGCTGATTGACAAGGTATTGGATGAACATACTCTCCTGAAGGCCAACAGGATAGGAAGAGTATATGCCTTGGATTTGTCAAAGAAGATTGCTTTAAAAGGTCATCCTTGCCTGTTCTCCAAGGCCTCTCCTCAGGAATCTAAACTGTGGCATAGAAGGCTGGGTCATGTTAATCTCAAAAACATGAATCAGCTGATCCACAATAGTTTAGTGAGAGGTCTACCAATAAAGGAGTTCCACTGTGATGAAACCTGCACTGCTTGTTTAAAAGGAAAACAACACAAAGTTTCATTCCCTCCTATAGAAGAACCAAAGTCCACTGCCTGCTTGCAATTACTGCACATGGATCTCTTTGGTCCTGTGAGAGTAATGAGCATGGCAAAGAAGAAATACTGTCTGGTAATTGTGGATGATTACTCCAGATTTGTATGGACCTTCTTCTTGCATTCAAAGGATGAGGCTGCTCAGACAATTATTAACTTTGTGTTGTATGTTGAGAAGCAGTATTCCCTATCAGTCAAGTGTATAAGAAGTGATAATGGAACTGAATTTAGAAACCATACACTTGATGATTTCTACCTTTCAAAAGGAATCAAGAGGCAGTATAGCATCCCAAGGACTCCAGAACAAAATGGAGTAGTGGAGAGAAAGAACAGGACCCTAATTGAAGCTGCAAGGTCCATGTTGGCTGACTCTGGTTTGCCACTGACCTTTTGGGCTGAAGCTGTCAACACAGCATGCTATGTGCAAAATAGAGCTTTAGTGAATCAGAGGTTGATGAAGACTCCTTATGAAGTTCTACATCATTTGGCTCCTCTAATTTCATTCTTCAGAGCATTTGGGTGTCCTTGTTACATTCTCAACACAAAGGATCAACTCCAAAAGTTTGATTCTAAGGTGGATGCAGGGTATTTTGTTGGGTATTCATCCACTTGCAAGGCTTACAGAGTGTTCAACTGCAGAACAAAGATGGTTGAAGAAACTTGCATGTGAAGTTCAATGAATCCCCTAAGGACAAAATTCCACAAAACCCTGTGGAGTTGTTTGATCTGGACATACTGCAATATGTTCCTTATCAGCCTCCAGCTGTTGCAGATCATGTGAATTCATCACCTTCTGCAGCTAGTCATCCATCTGGTGGTACTGATGTTGATGATGATCCCAGTACTCACCTATTCAAGTTTAGTGATCAACTGCCTGAGTCTACTAAACTTGATGTTCCTGTAGCTTCAGTAGCACCATCCACAACAAATGCTGATGAGATTTTTGAATCCTCTACTTCATTTGACTTGCCATCTAATACTTGGTTTCAAGAATCTGGATCAACATCTGTTGCTGCTGAGCGTGCTACAAACACTTGCACAGATCTCATAGTGTACCAAGAGCTGAAGAATCACCCAATGTCTCAAATCATTGGTGATATCAATGCTGGTGTCTCAACTAGAAGTCAATTGTCCAACTTCTGCTTCTATGCTCTCTTCATCAGTCAGCAAGAGCCAAAGAACTATCATATTGCATTAAGAGACAATGGATGGGTTGATGCCATGCAGCTTGAGCTTCTTCAGTTCAAAAAGCAGCAAGTGTGGGAACTGGTTCCTCTACCCCCAGGTAAGTGTGCAATAGGCACTAAATGGGTGTTTAGGAATAAAACAGATGAACATGGGCAAATTGTCAAGAACAAGGCCAGACTGGTTGTCCAGGGGTTTTCACAAGAAGAAGGTATCGATTATGATGAAACCTTTGCCCCTGTAGCCAGATTGGAGGCAATTAGATTGTTCTTAGCCTATGCTGCATTCCACAATCTTAAAGTTTTTCAAATGGATGTCAAAAGTGCATTTTTATATGGTAAAATAAAAGAAGAGGTTTATGTGTGTCAACCACCAGGTTTTGAGGATAATAAACATCCTGATTGGGTGTATAAACTTGATAAGGCTCTTTATGGGTTGAAACAAGCTCCTAGAGCCTGGTATGAAACACTGTCAAATTTTCTTCTTCAGAATAATTTCACTAGAGGCTCCATAGATAAAACTTTGTTCATTAAGAAAGTGGGTCAGCATAAGCTCCTTGTTCAAATTTATGTTGATGATATTATTTTTGCATCCTCTGATCCACAGTTGTGTGATGCATTTACAAAGTTGATGCAACAAAAATTCGAAATGAGTGCCATGGGAGAATTACAGTTCTTTCTAGGTTTGCAAATCAAACAAAAGGCTGATGGAACTTTCATTCATCAGTCAAAATACACAAAGAGTCTTTTGGAAAAGTTTGATTTACAAAACTGTAAGCCCTGTTCTACTCCTATGTGCAGCACCACACAACTGGATGCAGATCAGAAAGGTAAAGCTGTTGATGAAACACTTTACAGATGTATGATTGGGTCCTTGATGTACTTAACAGCTTCTAGACCAGATATTATGTTTGCAACTTGTGTTTGTGCTAGATTTCAGGCTGCTCCTAAAGAGTCTCATTTGATTGCAGTCAAGAGGATCTTTAGATATCTGCAAGGTACTCAATCTCTAGGTCTTTGGTATTCCACTGGGCACTCTTGCAAATTAGTTGCTTTTTCTGATAGTGACTATGCAGGGTGTAAAGTAACTAGAAAATCAACTTCTGGTGGATGTCAATTCCTAGGCAACTGTTTGGTTTCTTGGCAGAGTAAGAAACAAACATCTGTTGCTACATCCACTGCTGAAGCCGAGTACATTGCTGCTGCAAGTTGTACATCTCAGGTACTCTGGCTTCAGAATCAATTATTGGATTATGGCATTACAGAGACTAAGACTCCATTACTAATGGATAGTGCTTCAGCTCTTTGTATTGTCAAGAATCCAGTCCAGCACTCTAGGACCAAACATATTGAGATCAGACACCATTTTATTAGGGATTGTTTTGAAAAAGGTCTGATTGATCCAAAGTTTGTTCCTAGTGCTGATGAGCTTGCAGACATATTTACTAAGCCTTTGGACAGTTCAACTTTCCAAAACCTAGTGTTAAGGCTTGGTATGCTGCAGCTAGAATAAGTGACAACTACTGATGATCTCAGTCAACAAGTACTGATGAGCATTCGTATACTATTGTCACAAATAAGTACTGATAAGTTCTTTTATCCTCAGTAGTTTTCATAACTACTGAAGACTAAATTACTTAAAAGTACTGAAGTACTCTATCTGTTGAAAAGAACTGATGTAGTTACAACTACTGATGTAAGTATAACAGATAAGTACTGATGACCAATGAAACGTCTGAAAATCAGACAAAGTCTGATAAGTGTTGAGGTCAGAATGAAACAGCTGATGAGCTAAGAATTGACGACAACAGCTGATGAGAAACTTTTCTCTTCAGTTGTTTCTACAAATGCTGTTTCACTTCATACAACTGAAGCCAAAACCATGTCTTCAGTAGTTTCACAACTACTGATGACTAATACCAAGTCTTCAGTTGTTGCAACTTCTGAAAGTTAATACCAGGTCTTCAGTTGTTTTCAAACAACTGATGACAGCACCAATACTTTCAGTCGTTTTATATCAGCCTTTTCTTACACTATAAATACCTAAACCTAATTTCAAACGTTTCATTAGCCGTTTCATGTCCTTCACTCTCTCAACAATGGCGACCATGAAACTCAAACCCAGACACAACTGTGTTGCCTACCTCTCGAAATCGGCCTTTTGGAACAAATTTGATAATGCCATCGATCTTATGGTAGATTCCCAGTACCGAACCGCTTTTCTTCTGAATCCTACCATATACCCCGATTCCCTAAGCCAATTTGGACCAACGTCTCTGTGCAAACTGGTGAGAATGATCGCCAAATCACTCTCCAGTCGTTGGTTAACCAGAAACAGGTGGTCATCACTCCAGACATCATTCGACAAACCCTAAATCTACATGATGCCACCTGCGTCACAGAATACCCGAAAGGCACAACTGATATGTCTTTCATCAATAACGGGTATGAAGGAGACTTAAGTGCTACCACCATTCTGAAGAAGCACTTCCATGATGCTGAACGTCTTATATTCCACATGGTGAATGTCTGCCTTGCACCAAAAACCTCCTCATGGGATCAGATGTCCTCCCGATGGCAACAGGTATTATACTCTATCTTTGAACGACAAAATCTAAATTTTTCTGAGATAGTTTTCATGGAACTAAAGGATCTGGCTTTGAAACCTGTGGCAAACAGATGGATATTATATCCCAGGTTTCTCATGGCCATAATTTTAAATCAGCTAAAATCAGACGGCCTTGTTGGCCTTGGAGTCCCTGCTCCGGCTGTATTGCCTGAAGTATACTCCAGGCACAACTCTGACCCTACACTGAAAGGGGCTGCCCGGCTGCTAAAACCCAAGCAGCGGGAACCCACAGCCTCCACTTCCAGATCCAAAGTCCCCACCAAACCCAACACCAAAAAGCCCAAAAAGGCTACTCAGGGAGATGAGTCCCCTGAGGATGCCCCTGTACCACCAATACAGGAAACACTTACTGGTTCTAACCCCCAGTAGTGTCAAAGACTCCACCAGCCCTAGCCGCTCAGGCATCCTCTCAACAGGATCCTGATGCAACCATAATTGGGGATACCACAATGCTGGAACCTATCTCAATTGAGAAGGTTACCATTGAAGAGCACCAGTCACCCCGGGTGCAATCTGCTTCAAACCTATCTCCACATGCAACCGCCCCTCAAAGCCCAACCATTATAGTTGCACAAGTGCTGAGTCAGCTGCATTCCTCTCCTCCCCAGAAACCAATTACAATGGGGAGAACCTCAACAGCTGAGGAAGAGGACCAAAATGCTGCTGATAACCCACAGCACAGGGGTTATAATGTTCAATCTCCCCGTGTAGAGGAGGAGGTTAGAACATCTGGTGAGGCTGCCACTTCTACTGATTCAGCAAATGAACAGGATGCAGTTGGTAACATCTCTAAGACCTCACCAGAGGCAACTGCCGATGAAGGACTCAGTCCTGAGGCAGGAAGTCCCCAGAACCAAGAACAAGGGGCACATGCTACAACTGATCTACACTCAGGGCATGTACATCCTGATTCAATCAGGAGGTCAGGTGATTCAGCAAAGACTGATGATGACCTGGGCTTTTTCTTTGATGTCTTAGCCCATAACACAATCCTTGAGGCTGAGGTGAGCAGACTCAAAGAACTGCTTGCCAAAATGTCTCAGGATCAAAGTCCATCTGCCCCAATAAACCCACAGATGGCACCTTCATCTGAAGGTTCACCAAACACTCAGCCACTACACTCAACTGAGCCACCAGCCACTGCTTTTGGCACCACCTCTCAGGGACAGAACCCTCTGAGCAGATGGTTGCTACCTTTCAACATTCCTTACCTCTCATCACTCCCATCATCAATGAGATTGTGCATAAAGCCATTGACGAGAGGATCTCCTCAAATCTACAAACACTTGTTGATGATGCTGTGCAAAAGAAGCTTTCTGCCATTCAAACCCCTGAACCCAATGCACCCAAAAAGGGGGAGTCTAAGGCAGTGAAAGAAAGAAAGAGAAAGAGAGTGGAAGATGAGAAACAACAAGAGAAAGAAAAGGAGTTAGAAAAGGAAAAACAGCTGATCACATACAAGAGAAAGAAAAGTGCTGAAACTCAAAAGCCTGATGAAGAGAAATCATTGGAAGATCTGATTAAAGGAGCTGATGAAGCTCACAGCAGATCAATGGACAGAATAATAGACCAACTCTTCAGACAAGGCTTTGATACAGCTACATTAGACACTGAGATCAGAAGGCTGGAGATTAAAGAAATACAAGAGAGATGGGCCAGTTACAGTGTGATGGAAAGGGAGAGGTTGGAATAATGATCAGGTTTATTGCAAAATACTTGGGAAGATCATTAATTGAGATTAAATCATGGACCAGAGACAGTATTCTGGCAATAACCACCAGAATCTGTGCTTCTGAAGCATTCAATAAGGGGTTGATTATCGAAGCCTTAGATGAAGCAGGTGCTGGGAAGAGAACTGATATGGCCAAGCTTTCCAAAGCCAAACTTAACACAAAAATGCTAGATCAGCCTTCCCAAACTCCCACTCAAAAACAACCAACCCCACAACTCTCCAAACCAATCCCTAAACCTAAACTTAAACCAACTCAACCCTCAAAACCAACTCCCTTACCCCAAAAACCACCTCAAACCACATCCAATGATGCACCAGAAGGAGGAGAAGGGTGTTGAGGATGGAAGAAGAAGAAGAAGATGATGAAGAAGACAGTCTGCCAATCTCTGCTGTTCTAAAAATACCTGAGCCCAGAAGTCAACAAATGATCACACCAGACTTTCAGAGGCAAATGGTGAAAGTTAAGATTGAAGAAGAAGAACAGCAGAAACAGCACGATGAGCAACTTTTGAAGATGGTTACAAAGAGTTTCCTCAGTCATCATCTATACAAGCCATGAAGAAACACGCTCAAAGGCTGTATGCTCTCAGGTATACCTTTCAATATCAAAAGGAGAGAGTAAGGATTTGGCCAGACCCCAGGGTTAGTTCTAGAATTCATAAGAAATCCATACCAAGTAGATACAATGGCCAAGTGAGAAAGACCATAGATGCTGTTATTATGTTGGCCATTGTAGTCTCACCCTGGGAGATACTTGAAGACTTCAAGAGAGCCTACAAGTCAAAGATGACCCCTCAAACTCTAATGGAGAACAAAATGGTCAAGAAGGGGTTGTTATACAAGAGGCTTGAAGAGATCAAGAAAAATGAACTCCAGTTGTTATTAGAAGGGACTCACCCAGATGAATTTGCTTACAGAGAGATAACAACTGTTGAGTTGAAAAATGGAAAGACGTTAAAGTACCTATCAGAGTACTATGGCCCAGAGTTCTTCTTCGAAGGAGAAGCAGAAGAACTCACTAAGGAGAACAAGTTGTTCTCCTTGAGGCCTACGTCAGAGAGTCTTATAGACTCATCAATGGGAAGTAGGTTTCATGGTTGGGATAACAGCTCTGTGTCCAGTTCCCCAAGACAGAGTTCCCTTCCATCCTTTGACATTCACATCTACTGAAACCTGTTCCCTGGCCTGTGCTTATCTGATATCTCTGAAGCTGATCAAGAGAGTATTTCTGCCAAGAATAAGTGGGACCTCAATAAGCTTAAAGGTTTTGGCTGCATTGGTTCAGGGGGAGTTTGTTGGACAAAAGAACCAATGAGCCTGATCAGAAAAACCTTTAAGTCCCACGGACATTACAACAACTGAAGTAGTCTGCAACAGCTGAAGACATCAACTGATAACAAGGTCTGAAGACAAAGTCTGAAGCGAAAGAGCTGAAGACAAAGTCTGAAGTGAAAGAGCTGAAGACAAAGTCTGAAGTAAAAGAGCTGAAGACAAAGTCAGAAGCTAAAGAACTGAAGACAAAGACTGAAGACCAAGTTTCAGATGTTGTCACAACAGCTGAAGAAGACCTCTTCAGTAGTTGTGATGGTTTCCTTTCAATAGTTTTATGTTTCTTGTAATCAGTACTTGTAGTTTAGTAGTTTTAGTTTCATCTTGTACTTAGCATACTCTGAGATGTTCTCAGTTGTTGTGAACATTCTCAGTAGTTTGCTTACTTTCAGTTGTTTGTAATAATTCTGTTAGATGTCACTATCAAGTGACATCAGCAGACGTCACATTCCTCTATATAAGGAATGTTGACCTAATTGTAAGGGTGCAGCTATAGCAAACTTAGAAAAGCTTAGCAGCCGCCATACCAAAGCATGTGTGCATGAATGATATTATCCATTTTCCAGAAAACCCTTTTTCTCTATAACCGTGTACTGTTCCATTGAATATCTATTGTGTTCTTGCAATATTTGTCTAATTCTTGTTCTAATTCCGCTGCGATTCAACTCTAATTGATCAAACTTAAGATCACTGATCCTGACACCTTTTGATCTTTCATGACACAGGCGTCACCTGATCTGGCACCAGCCTTGCCATCTCGTTGAACTTTGTGGTGTACTGTTGGTGAGTCATCGTTCCCGCCTCTAGCTACAGAAACTCCCTCTAAACTTTTTCAAGCTCTCTATGAGGGTAAAACTCCTCAATTACCAACCTCTTCAGCTCCTTCCACCTCATCCTCCCGATTGCCATGGTGCCCTAAGCCTGAACAGTATTGTCCCACCAACACAAGGCTGAATCCACAAATGAGTGGGTAGCAAACTTCACCTTCTGATCCTCGCAGCACTTGCTAATCTCAAGTACCGCCTCCATTTCTCTCACCCAACATTGTGCAGTCGCTGCACTCCCATTTCTATCAAACACAGGAGGCCTACACCTTTAGAATGCTCCATAGCTGCATCCCTTCGTGTAACAACCGAACTCTAGGTCATAATTCTAACCTTTAACCTCCTGCATCATTATCCATACAATTAATATTAATGTTAATATCATTATTATTATTAGTAGTAGTGTTATTATTGTTACTGCTACTATGGTCATTCTTATTATTTTATGTGCTATTTGAGATGATTTAGCTAAGTCTATCCTTAGCATAGGATAACTTTGTGTTCCGGGAAAGTCAGTTAGTCACCCTTGCAATTAAATCTTAATTGAAACAATTAAAATGTGTGTATACACACATAAATTCACTATTGAAAACACACATATGCATGCTCAATGCATAACAACTAACTAGAGTTTACCATCTAAAATACTACACTACACTACAAAATAACACTACATAATAACAATTTCTATTAAAATTTAAATTACAACACACCCCCACTAAACTCCAAATCAGCCGCCACCTCTCCACCTATCCCCTTCCTTCTACTCCACTCAACACCACCACCCTTGTACACCCACTTACACTTCATGCAATTCTAGCTTTCCCCTCACTCTCTTCTCTCTTCTCTCTCGGTTTCTCCAGCTGAAACACACTCAAACACACCACAAATTCTCTCCATTTTAGCCACATACTCGAAGAACATCAACAATCCATCATCGGCCAAGCTCAAAGCAAGCAAGAGAGTGGCACCTTGTGAGCTTTTGGTACACGGTTTCTTCAAGTTCAACTTCTCCAGCCATGGTTCGAAGATTTCCAGATTATTATTTTCCCTCTACACTCTCCAAATCGTGAACCACACAAAGAGTAAGGTTCATCTCACCCGAAACAAGCTATGTCATGTGTTTTTCCTTCTTTAATCTACCAAAAACCTTACATTCTTTATTCTAACAGAAACTTACTGCTATCACCTTTTTATTTAGGAGCTTCTAACATCCTTGAAGGTATCTTATTTGATATATTAGTCATTCTATGGGTGGAACACGAGTTACACCATGAAAACCCTCTTTTTGGGTGATTTTTGCATCATCTAACCTTTATGCCTTGTAACCTCCAAACCAAAGCTTGTAACCTGCTTATAAATGGTTTATAAAACTATTAATAACCTGTTTTGAAAGTGTCTAAATTATTTGGTAATGTTTAAGCATGATCCGTAAGGTTTTACACATGTGTAATGAGTTTAAATGGTGAAAACGCGTTTTAACGAGTTAAACTTAAAAATGAGACTTTCAACAAAAAGGGATTGAAAATACATTCTTGACAGATTATAAAGCTTGTTAAAAGTCCTTAAAATAATATTTAAAGTTTTAAGACATAAAACTATAAGATTCAATGCTTAACCGTTAAAAACCTTCGGTTTTACCGTAACCGGTAACTTAAAACATATGTTCACCAACTCAAATTTAAAATCTGGAAAATTTGGGAGTTTAACTTATTAATAATGTAATATTTAACTCCAAAAGTTGGTTATGGGGTCATAAAGGTCATTAAATGTAAAGAAGCAAACTTTAGGGTAGAAAATGTAAATTCTAAAACTTGAAGGACTAACGGTAAAGTCTGCCAAACTTCAATAAACCGACCCCCTTGGACTGGTAGTCACTTGATAAACTTAATTTAACTTGTATCAATGACCTAATAGTGTAAAAATCTATATTTTCCTTAAGAAACCTTGACTTTCTATAAAAGGAAACTTTCTAATGCAAGCCTTGGCAAATATAAGCTAGTTGAACAGTTAACTTCTTAACACACTTTGTCCACCTTGTGTGACCTTAGAACTAGTGTCTTATCACTTAATCTTGTTGGTAGGGTGCTAGACTTTAAACTTTCCCGATACTCGAAGAACCCGTTGCATGAAACTTAAGGTGAGTTCTAGTGTTCCCTTTTTACTACTGTTTTTGGGATGAAGCATGCTCTGTTTAAACTGAACTATTTTTGTGCTATATTATGATGCTATATGTTGTAGAAATGTTAGAACCTGCTTTTACTTTTATCAAGATCATTAATTCTTGTGTGAACCGCTTGTTTTATATGGGTAGATCTACTTGTGGAATCCCCTACACACAGTGCCTTTCGTGATGAACAGGAAGGGTACCACACTGAGATCCTGTGGGGTCGTTTGTGTCATGTGACAAGTTTTTGTAAGATACTAGGGTGAACCATCCGGCAGGTATGGTCCACTGTTTGAGGCTCAGTTCTTCCTTCGGGATTAACCGGTATAACATAACTTTTGAAGAGGCTAGTCGGGACTGAGTGCAGGGTTGATTGTGATCCCCACAACAATGAAACTATGACTTTTAAATCAAATGTGTGTTTTATTGAATCCTTTTGTGTTAAACTTTAAGCACTTGAATTCACCAACTTTTTAGTTGACAAAATTTTCTTTTAGCATGTTTCAGGTAACCCGTGATGAAGGTCTGGCTTTTGTAGAAGACTTATGACGACCTAGCACCATGACCCATGGAATTTGCTCTGATTAGTTTTAAAACATTTAGAACAAGTTAAATTTGGTTATCATGGAACAATTTGTATTATTGAATTTATGTACTTGTATTGGGGGCTAGGCCTACTTCTGGCCCGGTGTCTTTTAAAATATAATGACATGTGATGTTCTCTCCTTTTGTGCTCTTTTGATGGTTTGTTTCCGCTGCCATATGTTGTTGCTAGTCTATGACGTTCCACCCTACCTGGGCCCGGGGTGTGACAGATTGGTATCACAGCCAAAGGATGTAGAGAAATCGGGAATACCATAGTAGACCCTAGGCTACAACCCTGATACCTTAGGACTGTCCTTATAGGAAAGTGTTGGGATGATCGGGTTCGGTAAATTGATGATTACACTTAATCAACGTAATCATGAATTTACCGGATGCGTAAATTCTAGCATCGACCTTTAGGTAATGATTGGACCATTTTTGTTTGAGATTTATGATTTCTAAAACTTGCTTTGAGTGGTCTAAAGGTTTTTCCTAAGACGAACTACTTTACTTGTTATTATTTGAAGAGAGTACTGATTTTTGATACTATTGCTTTCTGATACCTCTGGTTATTGATACTGTTGGGATATCTTATGCTATTGCCATCACTACTATTATAAGTATTATTATTATTATAGTCATGAGCTATGAGAAACCAAATTACTCATGATATTTCTTACAGGAAATCAAAGCTATGGCCGACAAAGGAAAGGCGTCGGCATACCCAACTGACGGACTGCACCAAATGGGAGCCTCAAGAAGGCGACACCGCAAACGGAGTATGAAGAATACTTGAGGAGATGCGGACATCCGGGCTGGATATCTGTTACATCTGACGACACTGAGCCATCAAAGGACTCTTCCTCGACATCCCCCCCAGGAGCCGGACTCGCTCCCATTCACCGCATGTCGCAGCTCCTACTCACTCACCTATCCCACCTATCGGGGATAAGGGTGCATGTGTTATCACCCGTCCATGCAAAAGTACTAGGCCAGGACCCGCAGTCTCATTTAGGATGCCACCTCCTCCTCCACCACTTGTTAGGATTCTAACACCTGCACCACTGATGTTTGACCCGCTCTGACACCACCCACGTGATGAGCACTGGATGCCACCAAGGCACAACATGTATCATGGCCCTAGTGTGCTAGTTGGTGACCGGTACTCCCAGTCTAGCCGCCAGGCAAGCGACGTAGGTCCATCTGATGCTGCATTGGACGAGATTCTGAAGACCGTCCGTCGCCAAGAGCTGACACTCCAACACACCACTCGGACCTCTCAGTCTGCCCATTTTTAAGCCATGATGGCTTCACATGGGGTCCAGCGGTTGGAGCAAGAGCAAAGGAAGAAGAACTCAGGGTTTCTAGGGTGGCTGAAGAAGAAGTGGATATGAGAGCGTGGAGAAGAAGTGGGATTGTCTGTCTTTTAGACATTTGAAGGAAACAATTTTTATTATTATCAGATACTATTATTATTTATTATGGGGGTGATGGCACCTTCCAACTTGTGAGACTATAACTCTGATTCATTTATGTTTTGCTGATACTATTAACCCTATCGATTTGTGAAACTATTTCTAATGATGCTAATTCCGCAGGGTAATTTGTATTGATTTGCAATGTGTTATGACATGTGTTGGGAATTTTGCCTTGCATCCTTTTTAGGTTGAATGGCCCTAAATTAATTTAATGGAGCATATTTAGAGGTATATAGTGGTGTGTATATTACACTCCCTGCTTTTAGAACACGGTATTTTAGGATAAGTGATGCATGGGCTACTTGAAACCAAAAACTCAGAGATGCTAAACGAATTTATCTATGATGCTATCAGAATGCCGACCAGACAAGGAACCCGTATCGAAAGACAAGGAGCTACTAGAGGTCGTCGTGAGGGAGCTAGACAGACCGAAAACCACCCCACTACTCCACCAGGAACTCCTGGTGGAGAGAATGCCAATTAGGGGAATGATGAGAGAATTGCCAACCTCGTAGCACAACAAATTGCTAACGCCATTCCAATCATCATCGCTTAGATCAATGCGGACCGGAGCAACCCCAGTGGTAATAATGGATTCCGGGATGATGAGGGCAACAATGAGGAAGCTGAAGCATTAAGGAATGGATGCTCCTGCAAAACCTTCATGGCGTGCAAGCCAAAGGATTTCTATGGTACCGAGGGTGCAATAGAGACGTACCGATGGATTGATGAAATGGAAGTCGTCTTAGATATCAGCGAATGTAAGATGGAACACATGGTGAGGTTTGCTTCCCAATCACACAAGGGACCGGCACTGGAATGGTGGAAGACTGTTACTCAGCCCGGGGAAGAAACGCTGCTAACCGAATAAGCTGGACCGAATTCTGGGAATTGATAACCAACAAATACTGCCCAATCAACCAACTAGAGAAACTAGAGTCTGAATTTCTGAGCCTGGAGATGAAAGGTCCTAATTACACTGAGTACATCAACCGCATCTTAGCCCTGTCTCGTCTAGTGCCACACCTGGTGACACCAGAATCCAAGGGTGTAGCACTTTTCATTTAGGGACTACATCCTAGAGTCTGGGGTATGGTTTGATCCTCCAGGCCCTCAACCCTTCAAGCTGCGGTTGACTTCACCAGTAGTTTGACTGATGATTTAGTCAGGGCTAGATGGACTGAACAAACTAGGGCTGACGAAACGAGGAAGCCGATGGGTGAGAAGAGAAAGTGGTTTGATGTGAAGAAAGCAATTGGTAGCAGTAGTGGGTCAAGCAAGAATGGTTTTGAAGGTATGAGGCGCGATGACCAGGGTGGAAGGACTCGGAAGCTATACTCGGGTACAAGCCCATTCTGCAACAAGTGCAAACTGCATCATCAAGGGGAGTGCAACCCGATGCCCTGCTTCCGATGCAAACGACCAGGTCATTTAATTAAGGATTGTACGTATGCGCCAGGTAAACAATGCTATGAGTGTGGAGATCCAGGGCACATGAGGAATAAGTGCCCTAAGCTGGGAGAGATAAGGACTCCAGACCCAACAAGCCCAAGGGAAGAGCATTCGTGATGGATCCAGCCAGTGCTCGTAAGGAACCTGATGTGGTCAATGGTACGTTCCTTATAAACAACCATCCAGCTACCGTTTTATTTGATACTAGAGCAACTGCTAGTTTTGTCTCTCATACTTTTAGGCCTTTGATTGACTTGAGTGCATGTGTCCTGACTGATACGCTTATCGTAGAATTAGCTGACGGTAACATCTTAGAAACTAATGAAGTCATCAAAGATTGCTTAATGAATCTAGAAGGAAGTACATTTAAGATAAACCTGATGCCTATTAATCTAGGAGGATTCGATGTGGTTGTTAGTATGGATTGGCTGGCTAGGCATAGAGTCGAAATTGTGTGTGATGAACGCCTACTTAAGATACCATTGAATGATGGGAAGGTGTTAGTTGTTCATGGTGAAAGAAGTAACATGCTATATCCTATGATATCCTATTTAAAGGAAACCAAGAGTCTCATGAAGGGATGCCCAGCTTTCATAGTCTATGTAATGAAAGCCAAAGAGGAAAAGAAGATTGAGGATATTCCAGTGGCTTCTAAATATCCGGAAGTATTTCCCGAAGACCTACCGGGACTCCCTCCGACTCGACAGGTTGAGTTCCGAATAGAACTATTGTCTGGTGCTGCACCAGTAGCCAAGGCATCGTACCGACTCGCCCCTCCCGAGACGAAAGAACTAATGCTACAAATCCAAGAGCTACTTGACAAGGAATTTATACGGCCGAGTGTTTATCCATGGGGTGCCCCGTTACTATTTGTGAAGAAGAAGGATGGAACCCTACATATGTGTATAGATTACCGGGAACTAAACAAGCTGACAATAAAGAATCATTACCTTCTTTTGAGAATTGATGACCTGTTTGATCAACTGCAGGAGGCAAGCTATTTTTCCAAAATAGATTTAAGATCGGGGTACCATCAGCTGAAGATAAGAGAAAAAGATATAACCAAAACAGCCTTTAGAACTAGATATGGACATTATGAGTACCTAGTCATGCCCTTTGGACTGACTAACGCACCAGCGGCGTTTATGGATCTCATGAACTGAGTGTGTCATCCATATCTAGACAAATTTGTAATTGTGTTTATCGATGATATCTTGATCTACTCCCGTAGTAAGGAAGAGCACGAGAAGCATCTTAGGCTGATTCTTGAGTTGCTCAAGAATGAACAACGATATGCCAAATTCTCCAAATGCGAATTTTGGATGCGAGAAATCTAGTTTCTCTGGCATGTCATAAATAAACATGGGATTCAAGTGGACCCCTAGAAAATAGAGACTATCAAGAATTGGAAGATTCCTGAAAATCTTACCGAGATAAGACAATTCCTTGGTTTGGCTGGATACTACAAGAGGTTTATCAAAGACTTCTCGCATATCATTAACTGCTTTGACTAAGAAGAATACAGCCTTTGTATGGGAGCAAGAACAGAATAAAGCATTTGAAACGCTCAAGGAGAGACTGTGTAGTGCACCTATCCTCGCCCTACCGGAAGGAGTTGAGGATTTCGTAGCCTATCGTGACGCCACACGTCATGGACTAGGATGTGTGCTAATGCAGCGAGACAAGGTGATTGCTTACGTATCTAGACTGTTGAACGAGCATGAAAAGAACTACACAACTCACGATCTGGAATTGGGTGCCTTGGTTTTTGCACTCAAGATGTGGAGGCACTATCCCTATGGTACCAAGTGCATTATCTATACTGATCATAGAAGCTTGCAGCACATTCTTGATTAGAAGATGTTAAACATGCGTCAGAGTAGATGGGTTGAGCTATTGAATGATTATTAATGCGAAATCCACTACCACCCCAGCAAGGTAAATGTAATGGCAGATGCCGTGAGTAGAAAGGAACGGGAAAAACCCCTTCGTGCCCATGCCTTAAGGATGAGTGTGTATACCGACATCATCGTGAAACTAAAAGAAGCACAAGGCGAAGCGCTAAAGGAAGATAACTTAGCAGAGGAATCGTTAACAGGAATGGAGAAGCGATTTGAGATGAGTAATGATGGTATAAATAAACATGAAGGGAGAACGTGGGTACCAAAGTACGAGGGAAGTAGAGAGATAATCATATATGAAGCTCACAAATCTAGATACTCGATTAACCCCGGAAGCGAAAAAATGTACCAAGATCTAAAGGCACTTTTCTGGTGGCCTGGAATCAAGAAATCAATCGCCATTTATGTTGGGAAGTGTCTGACGTGCGCCATGGTAAAGGTTGAAAATCAAAAACCATCAGGGACGTTACAACAACCCGAAATTCCAAAATGGAAATGGGATAACGTCATAATGGATTTTGTTACAAAGTTACCCAGAACTTTCAGAGGTCATGATGCTATCTGGGTAATAGTGGATCGGTTAACTAAATCAGTTCACTTCTTGCCTATTCGAGAAGAATACGACCTGACAAAGCTGGCCCAACTGTACATCGATAAAATAGTAACCAGGCATGGGGTGCCACTATCAATCATCTCCGACCGTGATAGTCGTTTCACTTCTCATTTCTGGAAGTCACTCCAGCAGGCTCTAGGAACCCATCTGGATTTAAGCACTGCATACCACCCATAAACTGACGGTCAGAGTGAAAGAACCATCCAAACCTTGGAAGATATGCTAAGGGCTTGCGTGATTGACTTTGGTGGGAACTGGGATAACCATCTTCCTCTAGTAGAGTTCTCCTACAATAATAGTTACCATACAAGTATAAAAGCATCTCCGTATGAGGCCCTATATGGCAGGAAATGCCGATCACCGTTGAGTTTGAATGAGATCGGTGATAGCCAAGTAATGGGACCCGACATCGTGATGGAGACCACCGACAAAATATTTAAAATCAAGGAGCGTTTAAGAGCAGCCAGAGACCGTCAGAAGAAATATGCTGACAGAAGGCGAAAACCTTTTGAATTTCAACTGGGTGACAGAGTAATGCTAAAAGTAGCACCATGGAAGGGAGCTGTGAGGTTTGGAAAGAAAGGAAAGCTAAGCCCGAGATACATAGGACCATTTGAGATAATAGCAAGAATTGGCCCCGTGGCGTATAAATTAAAGCAACCTCAAGAGTTAAGTTACATACGTGACACCTTCCATGTGTCAAATTTGAAGAAGTGCATGGTTGATAAGCCCATGGAGTTACCTTTGAAAGAAGCAAGGATTAATGACAAGTTGAACTTCGTGGAAGAGCCTATAGAGATCACCGACCGGCTGGTCAAGAAACTCAGGCGAAGTCGCATACCCCAGGTCAAGGTAAGATGGAATTCTAAGCGAGGAGCTGAATTCACTTGGGAGCAAGAAGATGAGATGAGAAAGAGTTATCCGCACCTCTTCAAACCCACTCGTTCTGGAGTTTATCGAAGCTAAAAATTTCGGGACGAAGTTTCCTAAACGGTAGGAGAATGTAACAACCGACCTTTAGGTTATAATTCTAACCTTTAACCTCCTGAATCATTATCCATACAATTAATATTAATGTTAATATCATTATTATTATTAGTAGTAGTGTTATTATTGTTACTGCTACTATGGTCATTCTTATTATTTTATGTGCTATTTGAGATGATTTAGCTAAGTCTAGCCTTAGCATAGAATAACTTCGTATTCCGGGAAAGTCAGTTAGTCACCCTTGCAACTAAATCTTAATTGAAACAATTAAAATGTGTGTATACACACATAAATTCATGGTTGAAAACACACATATGCATGCTCAATGCATAACAACTAACTAGAGTTTACCATCTAAAATACTACACTACACTACACTACAAAATAACACTACATAATAACAATTTCTATTAAAATTTAAATTAAAACACACACCCACTAAACTCCAAATCGACCGCCCCCTCTCCACCTACCCCTTCCTTCTACTCCACTCAACACCACCACCCTTGTACACCCACTCACACTTCATGCAATTCTAGCTTCCCCCTCACTCTATTCTATCTTCTCTCTTGGTTTCTCCAGCTGAAACACACTCAAACACACCACAAATTCTCTCCATTTCAGCCACATACTCGAAGAACAACAACAATCCATCATCGGCCAAGCTCAAAGCAAGCAAGAGAGTGGCACCTTGTGAGCTTTTGGTACACGGTTTCTTCAAGTTCAACTTCTCCAACATTTGTTTGAAGATTTACAGATTGTTCTTGTCCCTCTACACTCAACAAATCATGAACCACACAAAGAGTAAGGTTCATTTCACCCGAAACAAGCTATGTCATGTGTTTTTCCTTCTTTAATCTACCAAAAACCTTACATTCTTTATTCTAACAGAAAATTACTGCTATAACCTTGTTCTTGAGGAGCTTCTAACATCCTTGAAGGTATCTTATTCGATATATTAGTCATTCTATGGGTGGAACACGAGTTACACCATGAAAACCCTCTTTTTGGGTGACTTTTGCATCATCTAACCTTTATGCCTTGTAACCTCCGAACCAAAGCTTGTAACCTGCTTATAAATGGTTTATAAAACTCTTAATAACCTGTTTTGAAAGTTTCTAAATGATTTGGTAATGTTTAAGCTGATCCGTAACGTTTTACACATGTGTAATGAGTTTAAATGGTGAAAACGCGTTTTAACGAGTTAAACTAAAAAATGAGACTTTCATTGAAATAAATTCTTGAAAGATTATAAAGCTTTTTAAAAGTCCTTAAAATAATATTTAAATTTTTAAGACATAAAACTATAAGATTCAATGCTTAACCGTTAAAAACCTTCGGTTTTACCTTAACCGGTAACTTAAAACATATGTTCACCAACTCAAATTTAAAATCTGGAAAATTTGGGAGTTTAACTTATTAGTAATGTAATATATAACTCCAAAAGTTGGTTATGGGGTCATAAAGGTCATTAAGTGTAAAGAAGCAAACTTTAGGGTAGAAAATGTAAATTCTGAAACTTGAAGGACTAAACTGTAAAGTCTGCCAAACTTCAATAAACCGACCCCCTTGGACTGGTAATCACTTTATAAACTTAATTTAACTTGTATCAATAACCTAATAGTGTAAAAATCTATATTTTCCTTAAGAAACCATGACTTTCTATAAAAGGAAACTTTCTAATGCAAGCCTTGGCAAATATAAGCTAGTTGAACATTTAACTTCTTAACACACTTTGTCCACCTCGTGTGACCTTAGAACTAGTGTCTTATCACTTAATCTTGTTCGTAGGGTGCTAGACTTTAAACTTTCCCGGTACTCGAAGAACCCGTTGCTTGAAACTTAAGGTGAGTTCTAGTGTTCCCTTTTTACTACTGTTTTTGGGATGAAGCATGCTCTGTTTAAACTGAACTATTTCTATGCTATATTATGATGATATATGTTGTGGAAATGTCAGAACCTGCTTTTATTTTTATCACGATCATTAATTCTTGTGTGAACCGCTTGTTTTATATGGGTAGATCTACTTGGGGAATCCCCCACACACAATGCCTTCCGTGATGAACGGGAAGGGTACCACACTAAGATCCTGCGGGGTCATTTGTGTCATGTGACAGGTTTTAGTAAGATACTAAGGTGAACCATCCGGCAGGTATGGTCCACTGTTTGAGGCTCAGTTCTTCCTTCGGGATTAACCGGTATAACATAACTTTTGAAGAGGCTAGCCGGGACTGAGTGCAGGGTTGATTGTGATCCCCACAATAATGAAAATATGAATTTTAAATCAAATGTGTACTTTATTGAATCCTTTTGAGTTAAACTTTAAGCACTTGAATTCACCAACTTTTTAGTTGACAAAATTTTCTTTGGGCATGTTTCAGGTAACCCGTGATGAAGGTCTGGCTTTTGTAGAAGACTTATGATGACCTAGCACCGTGACCCATGGAATTTGCTTTGATAAGGGTTAAACATTTGGAACAAGTTAAATTTGGTTATCATGGAACAATTTGTATTATTGAATTTATGTACTTGTATTGGGGGCTAGGCCTACTTCTGGCCCGGTGTCTTTTAAAATATAAAGCCATGTGATGTTCTCTCCTTTTGTGCTCTTATGATGGTTTGTTTCTTCTACCATATGTTTTTCCTATTCTGTGACTTCCCACCCTACCTGGGCCCGGGGTGTGACACTTCGCAGCCCCCTCCACAGCTTCCTCATCCTCCTCATCGCCACCGGAGACAACCATGTCAGTCTCCGGTTGCTCCATATCCCTAGAACCTCCAGCTTCACCTCCTTGTCATGCGGTTCTCCTCTTCTCACACTCCTTCTTCTCATCCTCCTTCATAGCTCTAATGATATCGGTCACTACAGTCGGTAGAATCGTCTGCATGACCTGTTGGACTTTCTCTGCCACTGCCTCGTTTATTGAGGCTCTCAGATTAGTACTCCCATCCTCACCGTCTTGGTGACGAAACTCTGGCTCATTAGGAGCCGTCTCAGTAGTCTTAGCTCTGCTCCTCGTGACACGCGGCCCAATACCATGTCCACCACGACCTCCACCTCGCGAAGCCTCAGAAGATCTACCACCAGCCATCTAAAACACTACAAGATTCAAACACCAACACGGTCAATCAAGGTAATAGCTCGAGTTATGTCAAGTATAGTAAGTCCCTAATCACAGTGGCCAGTTGTGTTTAGCCACTTACTTTACTCTTCATTCCCCAAGCATTTCCTATCCTCACTACATCAGTATCTAAATCCGCACAGAAGCACACAAGCCATATAACATGCGCACATAATACCGGTTAACATTAACTTACATAAAATCCTTTTACATAAAACTTTTACCTGTAGGCACGTAGCTACTAGGACTGGCATCCCTTTCCTTTCGTCCCATTCATAGTTTAAGATTAGGTTTTTGAAAATATTTACCCAATTCCCTTAAACTTAGGCTCTCATACCAACTTGTATGGCCCCGTTCCCGGGACGCTTACAGCTGGACCGTCATCGCATAAAATATTCAAAATAAACATTACTTTTGCAGTGGAATTTAGAAACTTACTTTCATTAATAATTAAAACATGTTATCTCGTTACATAAATCGTTTACATATCAAAATACAATAACATGTCAAAATGTAGATGCCAGTCTTCAAAACACTCCCAGTAGTGTATGCATCCATGCCTGCAACTCTTCAGCATCAACAAAATACCTGCCAACTATTATGCGTACAAAAAGTCAGCGACGCTGAGTGAATTCTAGTTTTATAAATAAAATACTTTACTTTCGTTAAAACATAACCTTCGTAATCGTATGCGATCACACATCATACGTACACATTGACAATATTTATTATTATCTTCATCATCATTCAAGTCGTACATTTCGTACTTTCATCATTATCTTTCACTTCCATCTGGATCTTCTCTCATGCAATACCCCCGACTCATGTCCGAAGACCGATACTGTGCCGGGACCTGTAAATAAACCCCGCGTCATGCCCGAAGACCGACATAGTACCGGGGGACGCGACAAAGACCCCGTCTCGTTTTGCAACACCCCTGACTCATGTCCGTAGACCGATACTGTGCCAGGGCCTCTAAACAAACCCCCGTGTCATGTCCGAAGACCGACACAGTACCGGGGTGAGCATCACGACATCATTCGGGTCAACCTCTAGGATTAGACCCCCATCGAGTTTATCTCAAGGATAGACTCCCCGTGTGCATCCTTCGGGATAGCTAAACCGCACACAGTTGAGTGGACGACAACATGGTCGTGCACCTCCATTCATCGCTTGCAAGACTTTCATTCGTTTATTACGTTCCACTTTTCATTATTATTGTCTTTCACTTCCTTACATAATACTTTACGTAAGCATATTCATACCTCATACCACGTAAAGCCACATCATACATAACGTATAATAAAACATAATACATACGTTTTGAAAATCCATTTAACGAAGAAGGACAACACACCACACACACAACATCATGCATAAGCCACCACATCCCAACAGGACCTATCTCAAACATTACCTCTTAAAGCCCTTAAGAAAGCCCTAAGTCTAAAACTAGGAACAACATAACATTCTAGGTACATCAGCAGAAAATTCTAAGTATAAAAGCTCCTGGGCGCATGGGAATTATTTGGGCGCATGAGCCCTATTCAGGCGTTCCAACACTTGGTCACAGAAACAATTCGGGGCGCATGAACACTATTTGGGCGCACCATCTATACTTAGGCATTTCCACACTTTCTGGGCGCATGAACCACTGTTCAGGCTCACCACCCCAACACTTAGCCACCTGGACACTATCCGGGTGCATGGCCACTATTCAGGCGTATGACCTAGGCGCATTAGCCCTGTTTGGGCGCACCACCTTTGGGTGCATGAAATCATTCTGAAAATATTATCTATGCTACAATCAACACCCGAATACTATTCTAACATCACCCAAACATAGATCTAGCATTCTAAGGCACTTAAAACATGCTAATAACAATTCTAACACCAAACAACCTCTAAAACCACATCAAAAGTAAAACCACAGAAAATCATTCGAACAACAACAAGCGTACACATACGGTTCCTTTTCAAAAACGTTTACCTGGTATGCATAACAGCCCCAAAGCTTTAAAATCTGTAAAAGAGGGGTCTAGAAACTCACCTGAAGCATATCTTCAAACCAGGTACTTCCACCTGCGATTTCAGCTTCAAATTCCCGAGAACAACTTCTAAAATATCAAGAACTTCGGTTTAGGACTTAAAACCCAACTGAAACCGAACTCGTGTTCAAGAGAACTCACCTTAGCAGTTTCTTCTTCCTCCTTCTCCAAAAACCCGAAATTTCCTTCTTCTTCTTCTTTTTCTTCTTCTGGCCGAGAGCAGGAAAGCAGATCCCTGCTTTATGGGCAGCCATACCTCTTATATAATTAAAATAAAGAAGTTTGTGCACTTTTACACTTTGCACCCCTCATCTTGTGCCCATTTACTTTCTTTCAGGATACTTTTCTTTTTAATAAAATTCGGGGTGTTACATAAATGGCATAAAAACTAACTTACTACAGTAGCTTACCCCACTTGAAACAATAAAACCCATAGTAAGCGATTTAGGTGCCAAATTCCAAACATAAGGGTTAAAAACCGCCAATTTAGCAAAATTAAGGAGCCAATCATGCCAACAGCTTAAACCTCACTATTTTGGAACCAAATGTCACCTCTAACATATTGTATAATCTAAAATTATTATTTAATGGCTCAAACATAACCAACTGCCAAACCAAAACTTCGAATTTCAAAGGTTGAACCAAATTGCACTTATGTATTGAAAATTTGTCAAATCGCATAGGATAAACCTGAACTAAAGGGGTTAGGCTTAGTCAACTGATTGAAATAGGACCAACATCTATAAAATGAACTTAGGAACCTTGCCAGTTGGTAACTCCCTAAACCACAAACACCCACTTCAAGGACAGGCTAAGGGGAGTCTCATGACCCCCTTTTTACTTTAAAACTTTTTGGGTGAAATACATACTTGATGGATAATACATTACTGTGGTGCAATACTACCTACTTTTGTCCTCGAACATGAGCACAATCATTAACTCCATTGGGAGCCACGTGGTTTGTGAATAGTACTATTTCGGGATAGTACAATCTGTAATAAATATATTTTCAAAGCTAAAAATCAGATTAAAACACTTAAAAATCTAAAACCGGGACTTAACGGACACTTAACGGAACTAACCGCTGGACTTAACAGAAGTATAAAAAATGCATACAATCTGATGTTCAAAAATTTAGTAGACTTATAATGATAAAGAATGCTTAAAAATTTAGTTTCATAAATTTTAGAGTTGGCTTGCTTAGTAAACAATAATATAGGGGATATTCATGTTAAAATAGTAGAAATTCATAAAAACATGCTCCTAAGCTAAAAACATGAAATCTCTAGAATCAAAAACTTACTCTGAGTATATTAGAACCTTGTATGACTAAAATGGGCCAAAAGTTGACCCGAACCTAAGGACCCGTTAAAAACCAAGCCCCAAACATTAGAATACCAAAAATCAACATAAAACAACCTAAGACTCAAAATACAGTAGCTAATGGACTTATAATTATAAAAGTAAGCTACAAACCAAATATTATCAATTATAGAATTTTCTAAGAATTTATACAAATATAACGTTAAGCAAAGAAACCTAACACCGCACTAGCAAGAAAAATGGTAAAAAGAGTTACGAAGACCAAAATGGCATAAAAACTAACTTAGTACAATAGCTTACCCCACGTGAAACACTAAAACCCATAGTAAGCGATTTAGGTGCCAAATTCCAAACATAAGGGTTAAAAACCGCCAATTTAGCAAAATTAAGGAACCAATCATGCCAACAGCTTAAACCTCACTATTTTGGAACCAAATGTCAGCTCTAACATACTGTGTAATCTAAAATTATTATTTAATGGCTCAAACATAACCAACTGCCAAACCAAAACTTTGAATTTCAAGGGTTGAACCAAATTGCATTTATGTAATGAAAATTTGTCAAATCGCATAGGATAAACCTGAACTAAAGGGGTTAGGCTTAGTCAACTAATTGAAATGGGACTAACATCTATAAAATGAACTTAGGCACCTTTTCGGTCGGTAACTCCCTAAACCACGAACACCCACTTCAAGGACATGCTAAGGGGAGTCTCATGACCCCCTTTTTACTTTAAAACTTTTGGGGTGAAATACATACTTGATGGATAATACATTATTGTGGTGTAATACTACCTGCTCTTATACCCAAATATGAGCACAATCATTAACTCCATTTGGAGCTGCGTGGTTTGTGGATAGTACTATTTGGGGAATCCCCCGCACACAATGGGCCCTAAGGACAGGGAAACCCCACATTGAGATTCAATAATCATTGCGTCACAAATTAGCGCAGATTATGTGTGCTTAGCAGGGCACACTTGAGCCCATAAAAATAAGGGGTATGGGTTAGGGGATGCTTTAGCACTCGGGAGGGTCACCCGGGTCCAGGTTTGATTGTGATACTTTCTCTTGTGCACCATGACTTCTGTTGTCTTATTTTATGAATTATGTTAAGGCTTGTGTCCTAAACTTATGAGCTCACAAACATTATGTTGACGTATTTTGGGTGTGCATTTCAGGAGAAGAATGATTTGGCCAAATAAACATGGATTGGAGTTGACTTATCCAGTCATTAGAGATTAGCAATCACCCCATCTCTAGATAAAATCATTTGGGACATTTGATTAACATTAATGTAATTGGGATTTAGAAATCACTTGACTAGTATTAGTACAATTAATGTGGACGATTGCTTGACAATTGAATAAGTTATGTTTACTTTCCACTGCATTGTGTGTGATATCAGTTAGTCATAGTCGGACCCCATTTGGCGGGTTATGACAGACTGGTATCAGAGCCAATGATTACAGCAAATTAGGATATTATCTATAAGATACCTAGGCTTTAACCACACATTAGGGAACTAAGGAAACTAAGAAACAGACCCCCTCCCCTTAAGCTATGACCTGAGGGTAGTTCCTAACATTTGCATACATTCATTTAAACTTTATATAAGTCTTGTTGTAATTTCTAATTTTGAATATATATATGTACTATTCACTTTGCATTTCACCTTGCACCTGAGGGTAGTTCCTAACATTTGCATACATTCATTTAAATTTTAGATAAGTCTTGTTGTGATTTCTGATTTTTAATATATATATATATATGTACTATTCACTTTGCATTTAACCTTGCTTGTTCAATAGATGGCCGGAAACCGGAATCGAGGAAAGACCATTATTATCAGCGACTCGCCCGATGTCCCACCCCTGTACTACTACCAGACTACTATCCCACCACCCAAGTTCGTACCAGATGTGGGTGCCGGACCTTTGGGACGCCCCCCAGTCTCATGAGATTGGGGAGTATGCCCCTCTTGGTCCACAGTACGGGGACCATAATTGGTACCCAAGGGCCCCTTATGAGCACATGATGCCCAATCCTAACCGGGATTGGGAAATGCAGGAGTCCGACCCGTCGAAAGACACCTCTGCATCATCGGCGACCATCCGAGTCAGTTCCTTACGACCTGACGAGGATGAAGACGTGGCACCTCGTGCGAGAAAAACCGCACGAATGTCCGTCCGACACATCCCCACATTCCAAGAGGAATGGGGTAACTTGGTTACAGGACTGACCGGGGCGCCGCCACAACCGGTCGTACCACTATTGCCACCACTGCCAGCTTCTCAGCAACCGGTTGGACCTTATGAGCGTGAAGTGGTAGCACGACATAGTTTCCACTTAGCCCCGTCGAGGTACTACACAGACCCCTATGATGAGTCGGCGCACTATTCCAGTGCGTCTCACCAGATGTTTGCTGATCCGCCCCAGTACCACTCGGGACCGTTGATTGGAGATACCACCATGGACGAGGTGTGGCGACGACACCCACACTACGACACCCTAAAGGAAGAGAGGGATGAGGTGGTGTCCTTACTGGCAAGGATGAGGAGGAAGCTTTACCAAGCCGCCCATAAGTGTGTGCTCAACCCATGGACTCATCACCGCCGCCGCTGTTATTGACATTTCTTTGAATATTTTATTATTTAAATTTCGAATGAAATATGTATTTTGTTGGGCGTGGGTGAATGTTCACTCATGTCACACCTGGTTGTACTTTGAACTTATTTAAAATTTTGTAATCATAGCAGTTCTGCTATAGTTAAGACTATCAATAGTTGTTTGATGGGATGTGTTGGACCTCTCTACTTGCATAATATGATGATATGATTGGTTGTAAAACTATGATAATAGCTGGTAATAAAAACCTTGAGTTTAAAAACCATATACAATTTTTATTTTATCCATGCCGAGGGGAAAAGGACAAGGTCGTGCACCAAATGCTAGGGGTGGTGTCACCACCCGATCAGGAACTCATACCAACCGACTTGATGAAACCACCATTGAACTGGTGGAACACACTGTTGCAAACCCGAGGAAGAAACACGGTGAACCGGATGAAATGGCAGGAGTTTAAAAGCTTGATGGTGGAACGTTACTGTCCGATTAACGTGATTGAAAAGATGGAGGCTGAATTCTTAGGCTTGGAGATGAAGG
Organism: Flaveria sonorensis; assembly: GCA_025506505.1. Taxonomy (NCBI): domain Eukaryota; kingdom Viridiplantae; phylum Streptophyta; class Magnoliopsida; order Asterales; family Asteraceae; genus Flaveria; species Flaveria sonorensis. The sequence goes on from CM046439.1 coordinate 18,886,527, forward strand.
GCACGGCACACTTGGAATACAACAGCCGATTTAACGAGCTGTCACTGTTGGTACCGCACTTGGTGACTCCTGAATCTTGGAAGATTGGCAGATACTTGTGGGGTTTAAGCCCAAAGATTAAGGGAATGGTGAAGGCAGCAAAGCCAAGGGTGTTTCAGGAGAAAGTACAGATTTTGGCAACATTAAACGATGAGGTTGTAAGATGTGAGGGAGTGAAAGGGGTAGAGAATGCAGGAGTTAAACGAAAATAGGAGAATTTTCGATCCATGAGTGGAAGTTCAAGTGGAAGAGGTATGGTAAATCGACAGTACGAAGGGAAGAAACCCTATTTAGGGAGGCAACCATTTTGTGAGAAGTGTGGACTCCATCACCTAGGACTGTGCAAGGTGAGGATGACGGTTAAACCACAGGTCAAAGAAGGCAAGACCACCGTGTGCTACAAGTGCAACAAACCAGGTCATTTTGCAAGGGAATGCAAGTCTGTGACCACAGGGCCTATGAGATGGCATGAGTGTGATGAAACCGGGCACATCCGCCCTGACTGCCCCAAACTAAAGGCTAAGAAACCAGCGGTAGGATGCCCCAAGGGGAGAGCATTCATGATGAACACAGAGGTTGCTAGGGAGGAGCCCGAAGTTGTGGCCGGTACGTTCCTAGAAAACAATCATTATGCTTATGTACTATTTGACACCAGGGCCAATAAAAGCTTTGTTTCTATGAGCTTTAGAACAAGAATTGAATTAAGCTCCTCTAGGCTAGCCGACACATATACCGTAGAACTAGCTAACGGAACATTAGTTAAAGCTGATGAGACAATCGTTAGGTGCACGATAAAACTGGACGAGCATGAATTCCATATAGACTTAATACCAGTAGAACTAGGAGGATTTGACATAGAGGTGGGTATGGATTGGATGGCAAAGAATAAGGCCAAAATTATATGTGTCAAGAAATTAATAAAGATTCCCCTACCTGAAGGAAAAACCCTCGTGATATATGGTGAGAGACCAAGACGAGGCATGAACACCATTTCATGCATAAAGGCTAATGAGTGCATGCGGAAAGGGTGCATTGCATACTTGGCCTATGTAATGTCTACTGAAGAGGAAAAACAGCTTGAGGACGTCTCCATAGTGTCAGAATTTGCGGACGTATTTCCCGATGAACTACCAGGATTCCCTCCACATAGGCAGGTTGAGTTTCTCATCGACCTAATACCAGGAGCTGCACCGATAGCTAAATCACCCTATAGACTAGCGCTGTTAGGGATGCAAGTGTTGATGATGCAACTGCAAGGCTTATGGACAAATGGTTTATCAGGCCATGCTTCTCACCATTGGGAGCTCCGGGCCTATTTCTCAAAAAGAATGATGGAACCCACATCCGAGGATTGATGATTTGTTTGATCAGCTCCAAGGATCACGATACTACTCCAAGATAGACCTGAGGTCAGGGTATCACCAGTTACGAATTAAGGGGGACCACGTACCAAAAACCGCATTTAGAACTAGGTACTGGCACTACGAATTTTTAGTGATGCCTTTCAGTTTAACCAACGCACCTACGGTATTCATGGACCTCATGAATAGGGTGTGTAAGCCATACTTGGACAAATTCATAATAGTTTTCATAGACAACATACTGATATACTCCAAGACCGAGGCAGAATACAAACAACATTTGAGGTTGATTTTAGAGCTACTGCGAACTGAGCTGTTATATGCTAAGTTTACAAAGTGTGAATTCTGGATGTGAGAAGTGTAGTTTTTGGGCCATATAGTAAGCGAGAAAGGAATTCAAGTCGACCCCACAAAGATTGAGGCCATTAAGAAGTGGGAACCACCTAAAACCCCTATCGTGGTACGACAATTTTTAGGGTTGGCCAGATACTACCGAAGATTCATAGAGAACTTCTTAAAAATTGCCAAACCACTGATGTACCTGACCCAAAAAAGTACTAAATTCAAATGGGAAGCAAAGCAACAGGAAGCCTTTGAAACCCTAAAGCAGAAGCTATGTAGTGCACCGATCCTGTCCCAACCTGAGGGAACAGAGAATTTCACAATGTATTTTGATGCCTCACACCATGGACTAGGGTGTGTTCTGATGCAAAGGGGAAAAGTGATAGCATATGCTTCACTACAACTAAAGGTGAACGAGAAAAACTACACCACACATGACTTGGAGTTAGGAGCGGTAGTATTTGCTCTAAAAATATGGAGGCATTACCTGTATGGTATGAAGTGCGTGATCTTCATCGATCACAAAAGCCTACAAAACATTTTGAATCAGAAAATGTTAAACATGCGACAAAGGAGATGGGTGGAATTACTTAACGACTATGATTATGAAATTCGATACCATCCCGGCAAGGTGAACGTGGTAGCAGACGCTTTAAGCAGGAAGGAAAGGGCCAAACCGCTTAGGGATTGTGCCTTGCGAATGAAGGCACAAACTGATCTGAGAGACCAAATACGAAGAACCCAAAGAGAGACTATGAATGAAGAAAACTACGAGAAAGAAGGATTAAAGGGGATGGAGAAACAACTAAACACCCAAGATGACGGAATAATGAGGTTGAATGGAAGGGCGTGGATCTCGACGCTAGGTGGGCTAAGAGACGTCATTTTAGATGAAGCCTACAAATCAAACTATTCTATTCATCCTGGGAATGACAAGATGTATAGGGATTTAAGGATAAACTATTTGTGGCCATGTATGAAAAGAGAAATAGCCACTTATGTAGGAAAATGCTTAACTTGTGCCAAAGTAAAGGAAGAATACCAAAAGCCATCCGGATTACTCCAACAGCCAGAAATACCGAAATAGAAATGGGAAAGAATCACCATGGATTTGGTCACAAAACTTCCCCGAACCCTAAGAGGGCACGACGCTATATGGGTAATAGTGGACCGACTAACCAAGTCGGCACACTTCTTGGCAATTAGGGAAGACTACGAAATGGAAAAGCTAGCTAAGACATATGTCAATGAAATATTATCTCGACACGGAGTCCCTTTGTCAATTATCTCAGATCGAGATAGCCGATTTACTTCCCGATTCTGGCAAGCATTTCAACAAGCACGGGGAACGTGCATAGACTTAAGTACCTCCTACCACCCTCAAACCGATGGTCAGAGCTAAAGGACAATTCAGACCTTCGAAGACATGTTGAGGGCCTGCGTGATAGACTTTGGTGGAAACTAGGACACCTACCTGCCACTAGCTGAATTTTCCTATAACAACAGCTACCACACCAGCATAGGAGCTACACCCTTTGAGGCATTTTATGGATGTAAGTGTCGGTCTTCGGTTTGTTGGGCTGAAGTAGGAGAAAGCTAGTTAACCGGTCCAGAAAGTTCAAGAAACAACCGACAAGATTCACCGAATACAAGAACGTCTAGCAGCTGCGAGAGATCGATAAAAGAGCTATGCCGATAATAGATGAAAACCCTTAGAATTTCAAGTGGGAGTCTGGGTAATGCTGAAGGTGTCCCCATGGAAAGGGTTAATCAGATTTGGTAAGCATGGAAAATTAAGCCTGAGGTACATTGGACCCTTCAAGATTCTTGAGTGAATCGGACCCGTTGCCTATAGGCTGAAACTACCTGAAGAATTAAGAGAAATACATGACACGTTCCACGTCTCAAATCTCAAGAAGTGCCTATCCGATGAAAACCTGATAGTGCCATACACGAAAGTGCAGATTAACGACAAGCTCCAATTCGTTGAAGAACCACTCGAAATAATGGGGCGACAGGAAAAGAAACATAGACGTAGTAAGATTCCGATTGTGAAGGTCAAATGGAACTCATGCGAGTTCCTGAGTTCACTTGGGAACCGGAAAGCGAAATCAGAAAGAAGTACCCACGTCTCTTGAACCCAACACCCCTAACAATTAAATTCAACCCACGTCTCTTGAACCCAACACCCCTAACAATTAAATTCAAGTAAGAGTCGGTAAAACCCCCATCCCGACATCACACTAAATTGGCTTTATATACATACATTTATTTTAGTAACAAAACATTTCACTATATGAACCATGATGATTGAACAATCCCATTGCATCTCTAGAATTAGAACAGAGCTTGATAAACTAGCCTTAAGCAAATTTCAAGGATGTAATTTCTGTATGTAGGGGAGGATGTGACAACCCCTATTTTTGGGCCAAGAAAGCTTTTTTTTCGAAACCATAACGGGCCACACAATGATAACAGAAGCCCATGTGATGGGCCCAACGAGATCAAACTCCTAGACATGGACACACACACACCATAATGGACTTAGGCCTATCAAACTTTAAACTGGTCATTGGACCACAGTGCTAAGTGGGCTTGACCCACGAGATCCTAATGGGCCATTTGGGCCATGTTATGAGATGGTTCGTGAACTACCGACACTAGTGGGTTTTAGGCTCGATGCCCTAGTGAAGCTGTGTGCCAAAAAGTCTATTAATCCTAAGACTATGAGTCATCCGCATTTGTACCTTAGTCATCCGCATTTGTTTACTTCATCCGCATTTGTATACTTGAGTCATCCGTATTTGTTTACATATTCCGCATTTTTATCCTTAAGACGTCCGCATTTGTTTACTTCTTCCGTATTTGTATACTTAAGACATCTGCATTTGTTTACTTCTTCCGCATTTGTATACTTATGGCATCCGCATTTGTTTACTTCTTCCGCATTCGTACACTTAGTCACCCGCATTAGTACAGATAGTCATCCGTATTTAGACTTGTTGAGCCCAACATACCAGTCAATAAAAACTTATATTTTAATGAATCACAAAACTAAAAAAATATATATATATAAAAACTTAATCAAGACATAATCCATGTAAACGATAATAGTGATAATAATAATAATAATAACTTTAAACTAAATAATAAATCCACCTAATGCTTACACCTTATAAATAAAAACTAAAAATACAATGAATACTAGATAAATAAAGTTAGTCCAGTCATAAATACATACATATATACACCTGAAACACAAACTCACAGGTTTATATATATACACCTATATGTATAACACAGCACACACATATAAACACATACATTTATTTTTTTTTAAAGAAAGGGGTATGTTTAAAGACTTGTCTTATCACCATGCAAAATGAGCAATGCATGGCTTAGCTTCTCAACCCATGCTAGCTTGATCCACTAACCAAAATCTTCCTTTAACCAAGACATAATCTTGTAATTAATCAAGAAAGTGGGACCCAATCCCCCTTCCCAACAACTCTTAGCCGAACCCCATCAAAACAACCACCCACACTTCTAATTCAAACTACAACTCTCATCAAACACTCTCAACCTTCTCGTATTCTCTTACTCTCATCGAGCAGCAGACTCCAGCCATCCTGCAGCCAAGAAGCAGCCCAAACTTGAGCACCATCAACCCCAGTAGGTTAAGCCTTCTCTCACCATCAAAATCTTCTTTTGCAGCCCCCACTCCCAGCACATCTACCTCACGTAACAAGATAACCGTTGCTAACCGAAAATGCTCAAAATATCACGTATCATCTCGTTGGTGACACGAACAACCCCATGTCACCCCCAACATCATATGAACAAATACGATACCATATTTTCCAGTAACAAAAGGATGTAAAATCTTCGTAAAGAATGGTTTTGATAAATATAATACAGCCGAAAACCCAGTTTTCATAAAAATATAAAAGTATATTACGCAAGACCAAAGAATATGATCTAAACATCTCTGAAAGATAATAGTGACTATCTCAAGTAATATTTAGTTTTCATGATTTACGCGTATGAAATCCGCCCTTTTGATAGTAATACAAAAACTTGAAAAATACGAAGAAAAATACGAAGAAAATACGAGAAACAAGTTGGGGATTTAACTTATTGGAAATATGGGGTCATGTAGGTGTTATTTCTGTTATAAATATATTTGCAAAGGGAAAAATCAGATTAAAACACTTAAAAATCCAAAACCGGAACTTAGCGGACACTTAAGGGAACTAACCGGTGGACTTAACGGAAGTATAAAAAATGCATACAATCTGATGTACAAAAATTCTAGTAGACTTATAATGATAAGGAATGCTTAAAAATTTAGTTTCATAAATTTTAGAGCTGGTTTGCTTAGTAAACAATAATACAGGGGATATTCATGTTAAAATAGTAGAAATTCATAAAAACATGCTCCAAAGCTAAAAACATGAAATCTCCAAAATCAAAAACATACACTAAGTATATTAGAATCTTGTATGACTAAAATGGGCCAAAAGTTTATCCAAACGTAAGAACCCGTTAAAAACCAAGCCCCGAACGTAAGAATACAAAAAATCAACATAAAACAACCTAAGACTCAAAATACAGTAGCTAATGGACTTATAATAATAAAATTAAGCTACAAACCAAATATTATCAATTATAGAATTTTCTAGGAATTTATACAAATATAACGTTAAGCTAAGAAACCAAACACCGCACTAGCAAGAAAAATGGTAAAAAGATTTACGAAGACCTAAATGGCATAAAAACTAACTTACTACAGTAGCTTACCCGACATGAAATAATAAAACTCATAGTAAGCGATTTAGGTGCCAAATTCAAAACATAAGGGTTAAAAACTGCCAATTTAGCAAAATTAAGGAACCAATCATGCCAACAGCTTAAACCTCACTATTTTGGAACCAAATGTCAGCTCTAACATATTGTATAATCTCAAATTATTATTTAATGGCTCAAACATAACCAACTGCCAAACCAAAACTTCGAATTTCTTGAGTTGAACCAAATTTCACTTATGTAATGAAAATTTGTCAAATCGCGTAGGATAAACATGAACTAAAGGGGTTAGGCTTAGTCAACTGATTGAAATGGGACTAACATCTATAAAAGGAACTTCAGAACCTTACCGGCTTGTAGCTCCCTAAACCACAAACACCCACTTCAAGGACAGGCTAAGGTTAGTCTTATGACCCCCTTTTTACTTTAAAACTTTTGGGGTGAAATACATACTCGATGGATAATACATTATTGTGATGCAATACAACCTACTCTTGTCCCCCAATGTGAGCACAATCATTAACTCCATTGGGAGCCACGTGGTTTGTGGATAGTACTGTTTGGGGAATCCCCCACACACAATGGGCCCTAAGGACAGGGAAACCCCCCATTGAGATTCAATAATCATTGTGACATAAATTAGTGCATATTATATGTGCTTAGTAGGGCATATTTGAGCCCATAACATTAAGAGGTATGGGTTAGGGGATGTTTTAGCACTCGGGAGGGTCATCGGGTCCAGGTTTGATTGTGATACTTTCTCTTATGCACCATGACTTCTGTTGTCTTATTTTATGAATCATGTTGAGGCTTGTGTACTAAACTTATGAGCTCACCAACTTTATGTTGATGTATTTTGGGTGTGTATTTCAGGGGAAGAATGATTTGGCCAAATGAACATGGATAGGAATTGACTTCGCCGGACATTGGAGAAGAATGATTTGGCCAAATGAATTATGTTGAGGCTTGTGTCCTAAACAGAGAAGTCAGACCCACAATGGGAATGTCTACTTATGTCCATTCAATAGGAAGGCATAGATTACACAGATGTCTTTGCACTTGTTGCAAGACTTGAGGTTGTGCGAATCTTCCTCGCTTTTGCAGCATCTAAGAACTTCACAGTCTATCAGCTTGATGTCAAATGTGCATTTCTGTATGGGGAAATCGATAGAGAAGTCTATGTGTGTCAGCCACCTAGATTTGAAGACCCACAACACCCTAACTATGTGTGCAAACTTGATAAAGCTCTTTATGGGTTGCCACAGGCACCTAGGATGTGGTGCGAGACACTATCTCAGTTTCTTCTCAAGAGTGGCTATACCAGAGGCACAATAGACGAGACATTGTTCGTAAAGAAATCTGGGAAGGACATGTTGCTTGTATAAGTCTATGTTGATGACATCATATTTCGTTCCCCAAATGACCAAATGTTCAAAGACTTTGAAAGCATCATGAGGAAGAAGTTTGAAATGAGTTCCATGGGAAAGATGGACTTCTTAGAATTCAAGTGAAGCAGATGGAAGAAGGGTTCTTCATTAATCAATCTAAGTAAGTCAACGACATCTTAGAAAGATTTGAGATGAAAAATTGTAACCAGCCAAGACACCTATACCCAGAAATCACAATCTTTGTCCTGATTCCAAGGGGGAGGATACCGATCAGCATCAGTTAGGGAAATTATTAGATCATTGATGTATCTTATTGCAAGTAGACCTGATATCATATTTGCAAACTTGCATCTATGCAAGATATTAGGCTGCTCCAAAGGTGTCTCACCTAATTGCTGCCAAAAGGATCCTTAGATACCTCAAAGAAGCTCCCAAACTGGGTCTTTGGTATCCTAAGATAACTATTTTAACCTCTATGGTTACCCTAATAGTGATTATGGTGCTTGCAATATCAACAAGAAATCCACATCAGGAGGATGTCAATTTCTTGGTGGGAGGATCATCTCCTGGAAATGTAAGAAGCAATCATGTGTATCCACATCAACTGCTAAAGCTGAGTATATTGTTACGGCAAGCTGTTGTGCTCAACTGCTTTTTATTCAGAATCAGATACTGGATTATGGTTTCAATTTCATGGAGACTCTTATCCACATAGAAAACAAGAGTGCCATTTCTATCACAGAAAATCCAGTCAAGCACTCCATGACAAAACACATTGACATCAGGTATCATTTCATTTGAGATATTTATGAGAAAAATCTAATCAAGCTAGTCAAAGTCAATTCAAATGAACAATATACTGACTTGTTCAGAAGAGGCTTTGATGAACAAAGTTTAAATATTTAATCACAGCTATTGGGATGATTAACATTGACTAGTCTTTTTCTTTTGAAAACCTTTTAAAAATGTGTCTTGTCTATATTGTCTAAATACAATCCAAGCCCTGTTACAAAAATGTTTTCTTCAAAAATTTCTAAGTAAAATGCTTACAAAGAGAAATTTACCCTCGGAAGAGATCTTTATTCATCTTCCGAACGCAAATTCCTCTGCATAAGTATTCTCTTCCGAAGAATTTTTAGCCTCGGAAGGACATTTGATTATAGATCAAATCCACTTCCGAAGCTTACTAACTTCTTATCTCCTAGAAGCAAATTTGTCATTAAAGACATGGTTTGCCTTCGAATGTAAAAATTGGCTTCGGAAGAGAATATTGAGAAACACAAGTGTTTTCTCTCGGAAGTATCCTTACTCTCGGAAGGAAACTTTTACTGCGTAACGGAAGTCTTTAGGCCCCACTCTATAAAAATTAAGATTTTATTGATGATTGACGGAATATTTTAAATGGTTTATTTTGCCGCCTATGTCCAATCGAAACCTACACCGTTCTTTCACCCATCTTTTCACCCTATCCATTTGGATTTTTAACCCCATTTAAAATTTCCAACTCTCTTTCTTTACTTTCTTTACCACTGCAATGCCCCAAATTTCCATTATCTTCTTCATTCACTCTCAAATTCTTCAATGAAACAGTACCTTCTGAACAATGGCTTTGAATCCCCAACACAACCAAGTCGCCATCCTTGATTCTTCAAAGGATACCGATATTTCCCTTATTGTCCAATTTCTGTCACAATCAACATACTTCACTTACCCTCACTGTTAACCCCACCATCTACTCAAACCATTTGGCTAAATTCTAGGCCAATGGTCAAAGTGAAACACTCAACGATGAAAGGGTAATCAAATCGAGGATCTGTGGGCAGGAGATCACCATAAGTAAACCATCAGGGAGTATCTGGAGCTCCATGATGAAGGTGCCCCCACTGAATTCTACAAGTTTGAGTTGGTGGATACCTACACTCAGATGGGATATGGCAGAGATGTTAGCAAGTCTACGATCTACAAATTTAATATCTCCTACAATTGGATGTTCTTGCTGCACATCGTCCTGCACAGCCTATCAAACAAGTCAGGGGGATGGGATCAAATCCTATATGATTTGGGCTGCCTAGTCCATGGGTTGGTAAAAGGCCTCAGATTCAACTACTCGAGGTTTGTGCTGAACAACTTAAGAAGCAATCTCACAAAGGATTCATTCTATATGTATCCTAGGTTCATTCAGCACTTCATCAACTGTGAGTTCGACTAGGACAAACTATAATTTGCCCATGTTCTATAGGTTCCTAACATGAAGCCCGACATATTAAAAATTTGAAGAAGGTGTCCACCAACTTCACTGGAAGATTCACTGATCTCCTCTCTAGGTATGCTTGAGCCAATGGCTCCTGGTGACATCCCTGCAGGCCCAGCAGGTGATAAACCCACACCAGATACCACCACTACAATGCCGTCTACTTCTTCCCACCTAATCAAAACTACCTACAAAAGACACCATAAATAAACCCTTGATCAATCTACTCTGATTCATCAAGTCCCCTCTATTCAAACCAAAAATTCTAGAGTGGAATCAAGGGCACCCACTTAGTCAGAGGTCCAACCATCCTCCTCAATTGACCTCAATATCAGTGTTGAGTCTCCTCAGTCCCAACCAGATGAGCCCACAACCAAAGCCTTAACCCTCAGGGTGAGTCTCAACACTCCCCTGAGCAACAAAAAGGGATAGCCACATCATTGGCTCAACTGCTATTGCAGCTACGCTATTAGGTGCTAACCAACATCCTTGGTCATTAGATATAACATCCCTATCCTTTTCTAACCTTTTAACCCGACCTGATGAGGATATCATGTTCCATCAGGGCCATGATGTTGATCTACCTCACCACTTTGAAGATCAACTGAGCCCTAGGGAACCTCTGATGTCTATCCCACATCAGCTAAGCCAAACTGAGGTGTGTCCAATCGGAATGAAGGTGACTCATGTAGATTCAGCTGCCACTACTGAGAGTGTTTCACTAGCCTCTCACGACAGTGGTAACATCAGTGAGACTGAATCTATGGCAACCTTGCCAATTGACACCTCTTAAAGAGACATCAGTATGCAAGGGTATCCAGGGCGCCAAGAAACCACTACTGGTGGTGATAATAAACATACTAGGTATGTTATCTCATCACCCAATGATTCTTCAAAAGAATACAGGGGTAGTATACAACTCACTATCAGAGACCTACTTTCTAAAGTCTCAAAACCTTGAATTAATAGTTAAGACTTTAGAAGATAGGTCTACCACTCAGCAACTTGAGATAAAAAATCTCATGGCTCAACTAGTTGAGAAACAGATTGAGAAGTCTGTTAGGCATGTGCCAACTCAAGTTTCTTTAAGTTATTCCTCCAGCTTATCTACTTCTCAAGATGATGCTACAAAAAAGGGGGAGAATGTTATAAAAAAGACATGTGGAACACAACCTTGCCATTACTTCCCTTGATGCCATTTCTTCATTCTATCCTTCACAGCAACACCCTACAACCATATTTCCTCAACCACCTCCTATTACCATTCAAATGGACCTAAGGATGCTTATTGTCCTTAACAGATGTTTAACCAAGTTTCTAATAAGCTCCTCACTTGAACAACCCTCCCCTGATGTTGCCATTGCCTATTTTAGAGCTGAAGAGCTTCAAAGGCTGAGTGCACCACCTACCTCTAAGGAGGAAGTTGGTCATCCTAAGGTCTCTATTAAACCTGAGATTAACTTTGAAGGGGAGATACAAACTGATGGCCTAACAACCAACTCAAGAGGGACATGTAGTGCAGTTCCAATTACTTCTGATGCAAAAATGCAAGCTGTGGAAGGAATAATTAAACTATCTTCCTTGTCCGATGACCTGCTTTTCACAGAGGCCATTCTTGACCTGGCTTTTGAGGTAAACAGTGAGGACTTTCTTACAACTCCAATCTCCCATGCACTACAAGTTCGAACCCCCTCACCCCAACCTTAATCATTTAATCCTGAGTCTCCGAAGGTTGAATCTTCCTTTGATCCTAAAGGGAAGAGGAAACTCAATGCTAAAGAGCTTCTAGAGGAGGAAGGGTTGGAGAAGCTAAAGAAGAAAGGAAGACTTGATACTCGGAAGCTGTTGGCTGCAAGCAGCAAAGCAACAGCCGCCGCCCAAGAAAGTATCAATAATTAGAGGAGAATGGAGGTCATAGACAGGCTTATTAGCCTGGGAGTAATCAATGAAGAAATACTTCTACGCCCACTTGATGAGCTTGTGAAGCAGGAGAAGGCAACCTTGCTACAAAAGGAAAAAGAGGAGGAAGCTAGGTTGGCCATAGAGTAGGAGAAGAGGAGAAAGATGGAAGAGGCAAATGCAGAGGAGAGGAAGGAGAGGATAGCCTTTCTCTACTCTAGAGGCTATTCTCATAAGGAACTCGACCCCTATGACTATGATACGATCTTGTTCCTTTTTCACAAAGAACAAGATCAGATCAACAAAATGAGAAAGAAGGCTGCCAGGGGGAAGTTGAAGGAGAAGAAGAAGATAGAGGAAGAGGCAAAACGTGTAGCTACAAAGACTCAGGGTGATAAGAAATGGATAAAATTCTACCTTAAAGCCCATGGATTCACTGGTAGGTAGGTGGATCCCATGTCTCTAAAGACCCTACAGCGATATGTCAGCGACATCAAGGCTGACATTCGCTTTGGAAGAAGGCAGGAGGTACCTCTAAGGTAAAGTGTTCAGAGGATGGCACCTAAACCAACTCCCAAACCCAAACCAGCACCCAAACCACAACCTATGCCCACACCTTTTCCCATCCCTGTTAAAACTGAGCCAACAACTGAACCTTACACCCCTGAACCCATATCACCAGCCATTCCTACACCTTTACTCCTTGTTTCTCAATAACCACCACCACCTATCCTAAAATCTTAAACACAACCCCGAACCCAATCACTACCCAAACCATCTGTGACATCTGGTAATTTTCCGTTACCAAACTCCGTTAGTTCCGTTAAGTCTTGCATACACGTGTCGTGCACACACACTAGTTGTCGTTGAACGTTGGTGACTTAACAATAATCAGTAATGTTAAATTGATGATACTTAAGTTAACAATGTGATTATTAAGTTATGCTTATGTGATTTAAATGTTAACTGTAATTTTATCGCGTAACGTGGAAACGTGTGTATTTACTTTGTAAATTTTGTAGCTTGTAAAGATAATACATATAATTGTTACTACTAGTTTATATGTTTATTATTCTAGTTAAAATCATTTTAAAGGAGTGTGTAAAAGCTTAATTTTTATAAAATACAAGTTATAAGGGTTAAAAGGGTAATTATGGATTATTAAATAAAATAAAAATCAAAATCCTAACCCTAAACACCCCATCGGCCGCGACCTGCATTCTTCCCCTCTCCCTTTGCAAAATTCGACCTAAACCAAGCAATAAACATCGATCTTGATTAGTTCCAAGTGGTTCAAACGTGTAGCAAGCATCAAACCTCGCCCAACACACGATTTAAAGGTTAGTTTTGTGCTCTTTTCACGTATTTTGATGTGGCTGAGGGTTATGGTTCGAATGTGATGATTGGATGTCGAATTCCTTAATGTTTGTGGATGTTACTATGTTAGTTAGATTGAATACATGCTAGTTAACGTTGATTATGCAAGAAAGTTTGGATTTTGGTTGTTTGTTCACATGATCATCTTTGGCCGAGAGTTTGAGGCGATTTTGGATCAAATTGGATGTTGAATGTTGGTTGTTTGATGTTGTTATGATGCTAGTTAGGTTGTATGCATATTGGTTAACGTCGATTTTGCAAGAAAGCTATGATTTTGATACGTTGTTCATAGGTTACTAATAATAGTGACTTTATTTTGCATGAATTGATGATTGGATGATGTATGAATGTTATGGATGTGTTTGTGATGGTGATTAGATGCTAGGTTGATGACATGAACAATTTAAAATCAAGAAGATGTCTTATAGTTCATACATTGCTAAAAATAGTAACTTTTGGTGTTGAATGTTGATGAATCATGATGATTAGGTGTTGTTGATCATGTTTAGATGTTGTCATGGACTTGAATTGGTATATAATTGATGAATTCATGAATGTAGTGTGAGTTTGATGAATTTGGGATGAACTTTCCCAAAAGGGAAACTTTAATTGTGCAAATCCTTGAATTGGATGATTTGAGCATGTTTGGGATATTAGGATCATGCTAGTGTGTTCATGGATGGTTTCTAAGGTGATGAAATGTGTTGTTTAGGTTATAGGGATGTTGATTTGGTTTGTTACTTGTTTTGGCCTGTTGTGATTCGCATGACTTGTGTGATATCTAGTTGCATGATGATCTAGGTAGTACATGTGGTTAATGAAGTGCTATATGTAATCAAGTTGTAGGTGAACAGGTATGATATGTTGTTGTGTTAGTATTAACGAGTTATCACCTATAATGTCACCAACGGGTCAAACGGGTCAACTGGGTCAAATGTGTCTTGTCTTTCTAAAACCTTGAGTCTCTTGGTTTGTAGAGCACTTAGGGTTTCATGTTGATTTTGTGTACACGTGCTTATGTACTCTTGTATTCTAGGTGACCTTTGAAGGTTGTCTTTCCCTCTTTCTTTCAAGTTAAGCTCTAAGTTAATTCTTGCGCGTATCAGGTGAGTTCTTGCCCCACTCTTTTTACATAATCTCTTTTGGGGGAGATAGCATACTGTTGATCACAAATGCTTTTATATATGAGTGTGTATAATATTGATATAGTGTGGTTTACCATGGAAAGTCCTCACACTTTCGGATTGTTAATATTGAATAGCGGGGAAATTTTGGGTAGTACTACTGGGTCTGACGAGCCCCACCTGTGCGACTCGAGGTCAAACGGGTGCAATTTTGTCCTAACATATATTCGCCACGACCTGGTAAGTCGTGACGGGAGGCAACAAACGTAACACAGTCAGCTTCGATCGCGAAATCACTATGATTAATATTTTTATGTTAATAGACTAGCTATCTATTGCAATACACTACTTATGCTCTAGAAACTGTTGATTGGTTTATATTTTAACGCAAACTCTTGAACTCACCAACCATGTGTTGACTTGTTTAGTATGCTATTCTCAGGTTAGGGTTGCCAGTTGCCTAGGAGCACGCGCACCAGCATCGTTGAGTTGTCTACATTTGTTTGTTTACAAATTTGGGATTATTTTCATATTAAACATTTGTGTTTGGGGCATGTATGTTTTGCGCATTCTCTTTACATACTACTTGTTTTGGGTTTTCTGGTTTTAAAAATGCTTCCGCAGTATTTTAAACGTTAACTCTGGTTTTGTTTATTAATCATATTGAGTCGTTCTTGGTAACTAATGACTAAGGTCCTGGTATGTCACGCGCCTCGCGGTAAATCCCCGCACGCGGATTTTGAGGGTGTGACAGATTGGTATCAGAGCCATTAGTTATAGGGAACTAGGTTGCATACACACACTAGACTATAACCGCATAGTTGTTAGTTACTTACCGCTTACTCTCCTTACTGTATACTCATTGGCATACGCAACACGTACTTCGCAGCATGGCATCGTCGTCCAGAAATTTAGGCAAGAGACCTGCACGATCTGAGCCACCTCCTACTTCTCCCGTACCTGATAGGGGATTTAACTGGCCTCGACATCCTTATCCTCCTGGCGAGATAGACTGGGATCAGCCTTTCATACCTCCTGAGCTCGATCCTCCGCGTAACTGGGATTTCTACCCCACTTACATAAACCGTATGGCTTATAGAGAACACATACCATCAGTAGCACCTACACGACCTAGGACTAGGTCATCAACCGCCTCTACTTTGCCTACACTTCCTACTTTGAGCATTCCTCTGGAGCAGGCATTTGCAGCCCTAGTAGCCACACTGGACACAGAGCGACAGCGGATTAGAGGACTCACTGATGAGAACTCTGCATTATGATCTGAGATGCGTCAACTGCGTTTCCAGGTAGAGACGCTTCTGGAGCGACTTTCGATGGCCATTGGTGGACATCATACTCTGGCAGGCAACGTGGTAGCACTTAGTGGGCGCATGGACGCACAGGATCACCATAACATAGTGATCGATGATAGGTTTGCTGATTTAGAGGCACTGCTAGCAGCACTTCAGGTTGTTGAAGCCCCTGCACCTTTGGTGGAATGCCCAGGTGAAAATGCTGGGTCAAGCCATGGCCAATGAACTACCTTGGGATGAGTTCAAAGGAATTATGACTGAAGTATACTGCCCCCGAAATGAAGTGCAGAAACTGGAGATTGAGTTCTGGCAACTAAAAATGCAAGGCTCAGAAATTGAAGCCTACACGACTCGTACTCATGAGTTAGCCACTTTATGCCCAGGGATGGTGGATGAAATGCACAAGAGGGTGGAGCATTATATACGGGGATTGGTGCCTGAAATTCAAAGTATGGTAACTGCCACTAACCCCACTACTATACAGCAAGCTATCCGAACAGCCCACAGGCTGACTGACCAGGCAGTTGAGCAAGGACGGTTACCCAAACGAGGAGCGGTGGCAAGCGTGCCCGACCAGAAACACAAGTGGGATGGTTCAAGCAACAAGGGATCATCATCCAGCAGCCAATCTCAACCTCAACAACAGCAGCAAAGTCAGCAACAGCAACGGATGTTCGATAACAACCGATGCTTCAACCAGGCGACTCCCTCAAATCAAGGACCCGGTGGGTATGGTGGAAGACTGTAGAAGTGCAACCAGTGTAACTACCACCATGTGGGTGGATGTGATAACTTCAAGTGCCAACGTTGTGGGAAGATTGGTCATGCAGCCAAAGACTGTCGGGGTGAACTGATGAAGAAGCCTCAACAATCACAAGAAACTCCGAAAGGTTGTTTTGAGTGTGGAAAAGAAGGCCATTACAGACGCAATGTCCCCAGCTTAAGAGGAATGGTAATGGCAACAACAACAATGGAAACAACAACAATAATAACAATGGCAACAACAATAACAACAACAATGGTAATGGCAACAACAATGGTGGAAACAACAATGGAGCCAAAGGAAGAGCCTTCGTCATTGGCTCAGGTGAGGCTCTAAACGATCCTACAACAGTAACTGGTAAATTTTCGGTTAATGGTTGTTTTGCTACCGTATTATTTGATACCAGAGCCGATAGAAGTTTCGTGTCCACTAGGTTCTGTAGTCTTTTAAGTGATATGCCCTCAGCCTTAGAATCTAAATACACCGTGGAGTTAGCTAACGGCACACAGATTCACGTAATGCATATTCTTAGAGACTGCAAGATAGAGCTTGCTGGTCATACATTCACCATTGATCTCATGCCTGTTACACTAGGAAGTTTTGATGTGGTAGTAGGCATGGATTGGCTTTCCGATAAACAAGCAGAAGTCATATGCCACGAGAAGATCATACGGATTCCCCTTGGTGAAGAAGTCCTTACGGTCAGAGGTGATAGGAGTGGTGCGGTGATAGGCATCATCTCATTTATGAAAGCACAGAAGTTGTTACGAAAGGGTCGACTGGCCATATTAGCACTCGTCACAGATAAACAGGTAGAGGAAAAGAAGATAGAGGATATCCCCGTAGTTCGTGAGTTTCCCGAGGTGTTTCTGAAAGACCTGCATGGATTACCGCCTCATCGTCAAGTTGAATTCCAGATTGAGTTGACTCCAGGAGCCGCTCCAATTGCGAGAGCACCATACCGGTTAGCTCCGAACGAACTGCAGGAATTATCTGCCCAACTACAAGAGTTGTTGGATAAAGGGTTCATCTGACCGAGTTCGTCGCCCTGGGGAGCGCCAGTTCTATTTGTGAAGAAGAAGGATGGTACATTTTGAATGTGCATTGACTATAGGGAACTGAACAAGGTTACTATCAAGAATAGATATCCGTTACCTCGTATCGATGATTTGTTTGATCAACTACAAGGATCAAGCTATTACTCTAAGATTGATCTGAGGTCTGGGTATCATCAGCTGAGAGTTCGAGAAGAGGACATCTCGAAGACTGCTTTCCGTACACGATATGGTCACTATGAATTTTTGGTCATGCCATTTGGGTTGACGAATGCACCAGCAGTATTCATGGACCTCATGAATCGCGTGTGCAAACCCTATCTTGATCAGTTTGTTATCGTCTTTATTGATGACATACTGATATACTCAAGGACCGAGGAAGAACATGAGAAGCACTTACGTTTAATCTTAGAATTACTTAGAAAGGAACAACTACGCAAAGTTTTCTAAGTGTGATTTCTGGATACGTGAGGTACAATTCTTGGGTCATATTGTCAACGAGAAGGGAATACATGTTGATCCTGCTAAGATTGAAGCAATAAAGAATTGGTCTGTTCCTAAGACACCAAGTGAGATACGACAATTCCTTGGATTAGCGGATATTATCGACGATTCATTGAAGGATTCTCTAAGATTGCACAACCTCTCACAGCCTTGACTCACAAGGGAACGACGTACAAATGGGGTGAGAGTCAGGAATCTGCTTTTCAGTTGCTGAAACATAAATTGTGTAGCGCACCAATATTAGCGTTACCGGATGGTAGTGATGACTTCGTAGTCTACTGCGATGCGTCTATTCAAGGACTTGGATGCGTCCTGATGCAGAGGGATAAAGTGATAGCTTACGCCTCTAGACAATTGAAGATTCATGAGAAAAACTATACCACCCATGACTTGGAACTGGGTGCGGTAGTTTTTGCCTTAAAGATCTGGAGACATTACTTGTACGGTACCAAATGCACCATCTACACCGATCACAAGAGTCTTCAGCACATCTTTGAGCAAAAGGAGTTGAACATGAGGCAAAGACGCTGGGTGGAATTGTTAAACGACTATGATTGTGCTATTAAGTACCACCCGGGGAAAGTAAATTTAGTTGCTGATGCGTTGAGTAGAAAAGAGACTGCTAAACCTCGACGTGTGCGAGCTCTGCAACTAACGATTAGTACGTAATTACCTGAACAAATCCGAGAGGCTCAGACGGAAGCTCTGAAAACAGAAAACATTGGGTCTGAATCGTTAAGGGGTATGGAATAACAATTAGAAGTAAAAGCGGATGGAATTCGTTACTTCATGGATAGACTATGGGTACCTCTACATGGAAATCTGAGAGACTTGGTGATGAGTGAGGCTCACAAGTCCAAGTATTCTATACATCCTGGATCTGACAAGATGTACCACGATTTGAAGGCGCACTATTGGTGGCCTAACATGAAAGCAGATGTAGCTACTTATGTGAGTAGGTGTCTGACCTGCTCAAAGGTTAAAGTGGAGTATCAGAAACCATCTGGTCTACTACAACAACCCGAGATCCCTATGTGGAAGTGGGATCAAATATCAATGGATTTTATTACTAAGTTACCTCGCACTTCTACGGGTTGTGATACAATATGGGTTATCGTGGATAGATTAACAAAGTTTGCTCATTTCCTAGCAATAAAGGAAACAGATAAGATGGAGAAGTTAACCCGACTTTATCTGAAGGAGATCGTTTCGAGGCATGGAGTACCGACCTCAATCATTTCTGATATCGATTCTCGTTTCACATCACACTTATGGCAATCGTTGCAGAAAGCTTTAGGTACGCGATTGGATATGAGTATTGCTTATCATCCATAGACTGATGGTCAAAGCGAGCGTACTATACAGACTTTGGAGGACATGTTACGTGCTTGTGTGATTGACTTCGGGAATAACTGGGAAGTTCACCTACCATTGGTTGAATTTTCTTACAACAACAGTTATCACACTAGCATAAAAGGCAGCACCTTTTGAAGCTTTATATGGGAGAAAGTGTAGATCGCCAGTTTGCTGGGTTGAAATTGGTGATAGTCAATTAACGGGTCCCGAGTTAGTACACGAGACAACTGAGAAGATTGTTCAGATAAGAAACCGCATGGCCGCAGCGCGAGACAGACAGAAAAGCTATGCTGACAAACGACGAAAACCTTTGGAATTTCAGACAGGTGACAAGGTTTTATTAAAAGTCTCACCGTGGAAAGGCGTAGTTCGGTTTGGTAAGCGAGGAAAACTAAATCCGAGATACGTTGGACCATTTGAGATAGTGGAAAGAATTGGTCCAGTGGCTTATCGACTAGCCTTACCTGATTCATTGAGTGGAATCCATGATGTATTCCATGTTTCAAATCTAAAGAAATGTTTAACGGATGAAACGATGGTTGTACCGCTGGAAGAAGTTCAAGTAGACAAACAGTTACGTTTCATTGAGGAACCTGTCGAAGTGATGGATCGTGAGGTGAAAACGCTTAAGCAAAGCAAGATACCAATTGTCAAAGTGCGTTGGAACTCGAGACGTGGACCAGAATTCACGTGGGAACGTGAAGACCAAATGAAGCTTAAGTACCCTCAGCTATTCGAAAGGACGATGCCAGCCGGCGAAGGTACAAATTAAATTTCGGGACAAAATTTCTTTCAACATGGGGATGATGTGACAACTCATCCAAAACTCACACGATTTCGATTTCCTTATGCCAATGCAGTAGACCAGTGATGGAACACTCACCATGTAACGCAATTTTCTAGACATAAATTCTTTCAACATGGGGATAATGTGACATCTGGTAATTTTCCGTTACCAAACTCCATTAGTTCCGTTAAGTCTTGCATACACGTGTCGTGCACACACACTAGTTGTCGTTGAACGTTGGTGACTTAACAATAATCAGTAATGTTAAATTGATGATAATTAAGTTAACAATGTGATTATTAAGTTATGCTTATGTGATTTAAATGTTAACTGTAATTTTATCGCGTAACGTGGAAACGTGTGTATTTACTTTGTAAATTTTGTAGCTTGTAAAGATAATACATATAATTGTTACTACTAGTTTATATATTTATTATTCTAGTTAAAAACATTTTAAAGGAGTGTGTAAAAGCTTAATTTTTATAAAATACAAATTATAAGGGTTAAAAGGGTAATTATGGATTATTAAATAAAATCAAAATCAAAATCCTAACCCTAAACACCCCATCGGCCACGACCTGCATTCTTCTCCTCTCCCTTTGCAAAATTTGACCTAAACCAAGCAATAAACATCGATCTTGATTAGTTCCAAGTGGTTCAAACGTGTAGCAAGCATCAAACCTCGCCCAACACACGATTTAAAGGTTAGTTTTGTGCTCTTTTCACGTATTTTGATGTGGCCGAGGGTTATGGTTCGAATGTGATGATTGGATGTCGAATTCCATAATGTTTGTGGATGTTACTATGTTAGTTAGATTGAATACATGCTAGTTAACGTTGATTATGCAAGAAAGTTTGGATTTTGGTTGTTTGTTCACATGATCATCTTTGGCCGAGAGTTTGAGGCGATTTTGGATCAAATTGGATGTTGAATGTTGGTTGTTTGATGTTGTAATGATGCTAGTTAGGTTGTACGCATATTGGTTAACGTCGATTTTGCAAGCAAGCTATGATTTTGATACGTTGTTCATAGGTTACTAATAATAGTAACTTTATTTTGCATGAATTGATGATTGGATGATGTATGAATGTTATGGATGTGTTTGTGATGGTGATTAGATGCTAGGTTGATGACATGAACAATTTAAAATCAAGAAGATGTCTTATAGTTCATACATTGCTAAAAATAGTAACTTTTGGTGTTGAATGTTGAT
Source organism: Flaveria sonorensis (assembly GCA_025506505.1). Classification (NCBI taxonomy): domain Eukaryota; kingdom Viridiplantae; phylum Streptophyta; class Magnoliopsida; order Asterales; family Asteraceae; genus Flaveria; species Flaveria sonorensis. The sequence continues at coordinate 18,908,106 of CM046439.1, forward strand.
GAATCATGATGATTAGGTGTTGTTGATCATGTTTAGATGTTGTCATGGACTTGAATTGGTATATAATTGATGAATTCATGAATGTAGTGTGAGTTTGATGAATTTGGGATGAACATTCCCAAAAGGGAAACTTTAATTGTGCAAATCCTTGAATTGGATGATTTGAGCATGTTTGGGATATTAGGATCATGCTAGTGTGTTCATGGATGGTTTCTAAGGTGATGAAATGTGTTGTTTAGGTTATAGGGATGTTGATTTGGTTTGTTACCTGTTTTGGCCTGTTGTGATTCGCATGACTTGTGTGATATCTAGTTGCATGATGATCTAGGTAGTACATGTGGTTAATGAAGTGCTATATGTAATCAAGTTGTATGTGAACAGGTATGATATGCTGTTGTGTTAGTATTAACGAGTTATCACCTATAATGTCACCAACGGGTCAAACGGGTCAACTAGGTCAAATGTGTCTTGTCTTTCTAAAACCTTGAGTCTCTTGGTTTGTAGAGCACTTAGGGTTTCATGTTGATTTTGTGTACACGTGCTTATGTACTCTTGTATTCTAGGTGACCTTTGAAGGTTGTCTTTCCCTCTTTCTTTCAAGTTAAGCTCTAAGTTAATTCTTGCGCGTATCAGGTGAGTTCTTGCCCCACTCTTTTTACATAATCTCTTTTGGGGGAGATAGCATACTGTTGATCACAAACGCTTTTATATATGAGTGTGTATAATATTGATATAGTGCTGTTTACCATGGAAAGTCCTCACACTTTCGGATTGTTAATATTGAATAGCGGGGAAATTTTGGGTAGTACTACTGGGTCTGACGAGCCCCACCTGTGCGACTAGAGGTCAAACGGGTGCAATTTTGTCCTAACATATATTCGTCACGACCTGGTAAGTCGTGACGGGAGGCAACAAACGTAACACTGTCAGCTTCGATCACGAAATCACTATGATTAATATTTTTATGTTAATAGACTAGCTATCTATTGCAATACACTACTTATGCTCTGGAAACTGTTGATTGGTTTATATTTTAACGCAAACTCTTGAACTCACCAACCATGTGTTGACTTGTTTAGTATGCTATTCTCAGGTTAAGGTTGCATGTTTCCTAGGAGCACGCACACCAGCATCGTTGAGTTGTCTACATTTGTTTGTTTACAAATTTGGGATTATTTTCATATTAAACATTTGTGTTTGGGGCGCGTATGTTTTGCGCATTCTCTTTACATACTACTTGTTTTGGGTTTTCTGGTTTTAAAAACGTTTTCGCAGTATTTTAAACGTTAACTCTGGTTTTGTTTATTAATCATATAGAGTCGTTCTTGGTAACTAATGACTGAGATCCTGGTATGTCACGCGCCTCGCGGTAAAACCCCGCACGCGAATTTTGAGGGTGTGACACCATCTTCTTAACCATCTAAGCCCCTGTCCTTAGAACAATTCAAGGAGATCGAAAGGAAGCTCACCAACTGCACAATCCTGAGCGACATCTGTTATGAGGAAGAGTCTATAAAGCTGAAATACATTGATGGCTCTTCATGTTCTCTCATAAGATATACATTCCATGATCTGCCAAGGGGAACACTGGACCAAGCTCTCCAACTTCTTGCCACCAATTCTGATACACTTAAAAAAGAAGAGAAGAAGTTAAGAAGGAGACTGGTGACACTGCTAGACACAAGAAAAGGGGACAAGCTGCCAACTAATCCCCTCAATCCTAGAAGCCAAATTGTCCAGTGGAGGTTCGATGAAGATACACACACCTTTGTTGTGCAAAGGGAGAATGGGCAAGTAACCAAACTTTACACATCAGCTCTGCTACACTCTAGCAGATTTGACATTATTAAGTTAGCAGATAGACCATTCTCTAATCCCTCCAAATCTCAGATTGATGCACATATAAGGAATCATCTGAGTAGTCTTCATGTTGATGAGTTTACAAAGAGAGCCAAAATTAAATAAGAGTTGAAAAAGAGAGCAAAGGAAGAAGAAGAAGGAGCAACCAGAAAAGGAAGAACATTCCTGCAGATGGTTGAGGAACCGACTTCTGAACCTATAGTTAGATAGGAATATGACTATAATTCCCATTAACTAACTCTCTTTAGAGGGGCACAACAAAGGATACATGTCATCTAGAGCAACAGATTAGATCTACTATCAACAGATGACTTGTACAAACTCCTCACCATCATATCAGGAACAAAGAGACAGACAAATATCTGCTTTCCCTGGTGTTGAAGACCTTGAGGAGTAGGAAGAAGTGAAGTTTAGGTAGCATCAGCCTAGGAGGAGTTTGTTGGATCATATGAGGCTGGTGCAACTAAAATAACAATTAGAAGAATTTTGAAGTGCTAAATGAAGTGGACTTTCAAAGACAAAGCTGCTCTTCCAAAGCTAAGTCAAAGATCTTTCGAAGCTCAAAGTATGAAGAACTTCCAAAGGAAGAACTCAGTCTTCTGAGACCAAGTTGTTCTCCTTCCAAAGTATACAACTTAGAAGATCCAAAGACAAAGTCTTCTGAAGAATAAAGTCCTAAAGACTTGTAGAAGTTTGGAAGAAGTTGTTTCTTTCGAAGCCAAAATGACCTCAGAAGAATTTATTCTTCTGAAGCCATTTACCTTCGGAAGAACCAACTATGAACCAATGGACATAAGTATGGTCTATCTAACAGCCCACTGCAACTCTGATATACTGCATGGCACTTTCTGAAGCCCATGTAATTGACCATACTTTAATCCACTGTTCACCATTCTCAACTTAGTACAGTTGCCATTCTAAGTTGGTGACAAAATGTAAGTCATGGACCTGTCATGACTACCTAATCTAGGATATTATTACATTATCTTGGATGCTTTACTTCTAGTAATGTAGTATTTGTCTAGTTGTAAACTCCAGTTGGTTTTCTAAGTATAACCAGCTGTAGATAGTAGTATATATAGTTTCTCCATGTAACTTAGTAACCATGCTTGTAAGAGTCTTGTAATATGGAGTTGAGAAGTAATATATACAAGTATCTTGAAAAACCATTCTTGTGTTCTTGTGCTTTCATTAACTTATTATATTACTTGTGAACTTAGTAGAGATTCTGCTTCATCAACCCGGAGTGATATTAAATGAGTTTGTGAGAATATCTTTTGTTGTGAGACAAACACCGATCCTGCAAGATCCTATAAAATCACTTAAGCAATAAAATTCATCTACTAATATCCATAAAATCCCTTCATTTGTCCTACACTAAGATATCAAATCCATATCCTGGAATAAACAAGATCTTGTTCCCTTTATATCTTTTCAAAGCTGCCAAAAATCTTTCATCTCTTTCATAAGCAGTTTACACCACCAAAACCCCACCAATTCGTCCCATCTTTTACAGAAGTAATTCTCTATCTCTTTTCTATGTTTTTCCACTGATCTCACTCAAATCTACCAAGATTTCGACCTCCAAACCAGCATCAAAGTAGGACTGTGCAGAAACCAGGACTGCTGTGCTATCCTGACTTTATCACCCAAGTTAAGGTAGCAAACAAACTCCAAATCACGTAATTCTTATTCCTACCACCTTGGAATTTAGTAATATTTTTTTTCTCTAAAACCCAGGTGCATTAGCGCACTAGATTTGACTCAGTTTTATCTACAAAGAAGATGCACAATTCGGTATTCAACCCTCCATTATTAACATAGTTTCTTTTTCTATTTTCTTTACATACATACTACACATACATCCATACATCAGGACACACACACACCCGTATATATGTATATATATATACATACACACATGTCACGGCACATACACACACATTCATACACACTTAAAGTTTATAAAAATAATTATATAATTTACAAAAGTAGTCTAGTCTTGTCACCACCCAATGTTTTCATGCCTAGCTATCTAGTGACTTTCTAATGTGACCAAAATCCACACCAAATCCCAGTGACTTGTGGGACCGCATGAACCTATGAAATCTCAACAAATCCATCCAAAATCACAATTACTTGATCTTCTATCCAAAATCCTCCTAAAATCTAATCATATCTTCCAATATCCATGACTTGTGGGACCGCATGAACCCCTCATCCCTTTCATTTTCGGCCAAACACCCCAACCACACCCACACTTGACATTTCTTCTTCAATCCTACATGCAAACTCTCTCTAATCTCTGCTATCGAATCCCATACTTGCATTAGCCTTCTTGCACACAAGAACACTCTTAATTCCAGCCATTTGGATGCCATAATCGTTCCACATCCTCACTATATCAAGTTTCTATCTTCCATTTCCCTTACTCTAAAACCTGAACTAATCTACTAATTTGTACAGCCTTCTTACATCATTTCAAGCTCATTCAACAGCCCACACACTCATTTCATCCTCTTTTCACGACAAGGTAACTCGTTATTACCCGAAAACGCGCGAAACATCGCGTTTCATCACGTTAGTGACACAACCAACCCCATGACACCCCCAACTTCTTAAGAAACCTTGAAACACTTTGTTTTTTTCAGTAACTAAAAGATCTAAAAGCATTTCAAAACCCTCGTTGAACACAAACACGATTTTAGTAAAACTAGTTCACCCGAAAGCCCGGTTTTCGCAAAAATATAAAAGTATATACTCTAAGTCCAAAAGTTATAATTTAAATATTTCTGGAGGTTAAGGGTGACTATATTATGTTAAAAATAAAGTTTCACAATTTATGCATATGTACATCACACTTTAAAAATAATATAAAAACTTGGGAAATATGTATTTTAAGAATAGTTCAAGTAACAAGTTGGGAATTTAATTTACTGAAAATATGGGGTTATTTAGAATTTATTTATGCTATGAAAATATTTGGGAGGGGAAGAATCAGGTTAAAATACTTAGTAATTCAAAACCGAGACTTAATGGAGCTAACCGATAAATATAACGAAATTACCAAATATACATTAAATCTAAATGTATAAAATTCTAGTAGTATTATAATGATAAAAAATGCTTAGAAATTAAATTTTATAATTTATAGAGTTTATTTACTTGGCAAACAAAAATATAAATGTTAATCTTGTTAAAATAATAAAATTTCATAAAAACGAATTCTTGAGCCAAACCCATAAACAATTCAGAATGTAAAAATTATTCTAAGTATACTAAAGTATTATATGACCAAATTTTGACCTAAATTCAACCCAAAATCAAAAACCCATTAAAAACCAAAACCCCGATCGTTAAAATACTAAAATTAACAAAAGCACCACCAAATATGAAACTCCAGTAACTAATGGCCTAATAATAATAAAAATAATTTAAAAAACAAATATTACCATTTATGGAATTTTCTAGAAATTCATATAAATTTTACCGTAAATATAAGTTAGTTAACGCTTCTCAAAAAGAAAATAATAATAAAATACATAAAACTTGTTAAACTAAGAAAATTAGTATTTTCTAGTACGTTATAACCCTCAAACTCAAAGAACAACTTAAAATTTAATAAAACCAATAACTTTAAAAATAAGTTATATAATGCGCCCGAAACACGACCTGATACGCTCTTAAAACACAATAATCAACTCACCGACCATATAAACAAAACCATACCATTTTAGAGGTGAAATAACACTCTTAATAAGTTATAACTAAAATATAAACATTATTTGGGCTGCTTAACAACTTTAATTGTGAAAACCCTGAATTCCTCCTTCACAAAACGCCTAACTTAAAAATAAGCTCTTGAACCCGTTAAAAAAGACCAAAAAATATAAATATTAACTTATTTCATTAGCTCAAATCACTTTAAATAGTAAAAGTAACTATACTTAATTAAAGTGCTATATTTCAAACTTTAGGGTTAAAATGTCAAGTTAACAAAGTTGAGGGACCAAATTTGCCAACTAGTGGAACGTTACTATTTTGGAACCAAATAATGCTTATAAACACTGTTATAGTCTGAATTCATGATATAATAACCCAAGCATAATCAAAGACCACGTTAAGACCTCCAAACATCAAGATTTGAACCAAATTACTTATACGTAATATAGATCGCCAAGTCACGTAAGATAAATCTACACTTAAGGGTTGGGCTTAGATAACTGATTAAAATAAGACTAATGCTTATGAAATGAACCTAGGAACCTTGCCGGTTGGTAGCTCTCTAGACCATGAACATTTACTTCAAGAACAAGCTAAGGTGAGTCTCATGAACCTTTTTTACTAAAACATTTGGGTCGAATACATATTCTTTAAAACTTATTTTAAGGTGCAATATTACCTGCTCCTATCCCTAACCGTGAGCATAATTATTAAATCAATTAGGAGACACGTAGTTTGTGGATAGTACTATTTGGGGAATCCTCCGCACACAATGGGCCCTTAGAATAGGGAAACCCCCCTATTGAGATTCAATAATCATTGTGTCATAAATTAGTGTAGATTAACCGTGCTTAGTAGGGCACGCTTAAGCCCATAACAATTAAGGGTATGGGTTAGGGGATGTTTTAGCACTCGGGAGAGTCACTCGGGTCCAGGTTTGAATGTGATACATTCTGTCGTGCACCAATAACTTTGTTTTACTTACTTATATCTATGTATGGTTATGAATACTATTACTATGAAAACTTGAGCTCACCAACTTTATGTTGACACATTTTGAGTATGTATTTTAGGTATTTGTTTGATTTTAAGGGGGAGTCTTTATTAGACTCCCTAGCATTGGAAATACAACTTTGAGAACATGGCTGATTTTACTTAGAAGAGTCACTTTAGAAGAATCATACAAGGACCTAGACGAGCCATACAAGATAACTACTTTGATGAATAGACAGTAATAATCCTATGGCCTTTGCCTATGATTTAGTTAGACACATGTCAAGTTGTAATATATTGTACTTATTTTATTATTGTTTGTGTAAACCAATGGCTCATTTTCATTACATACATGGTTTTCGCTGTGTTTATTGATATTCAGTCGTCACGACCAGCCCCTTTTCTTTGGGGAGTGACAGAGGAGATCGTTGTAACACCCTGAATTTTTATTTAAAAAACGAGAAAAGGAAAGTATCTAGAAAGAAAAGATAATGGGCACAAGTGGAGGGGCTAAAGTTGTAAGAGGACAAAACTTTAGTATTATTGTGTTTAAAAGAGGACATGGCCGCCCATGCCCCCACTGTTTTCCCTGCTCTCGGTCGCAAGAAATAAGAAAGAAGAAGAACATAATTCTCCATCGGTTCTAGTGAGAGAAACCTTCAAAGGTGAGTTTTCTTGAACTTAAGTTTGGTTTCAGCTGGGTTTTTGAGTTCTAGACCGAGATTCGAGGTGTTGAGTGCTTGTTTTTGTGGGTTTTTGAGGCTGAAATCGTAGGTAGGTCTTGGATTTGAAGTGTGCTTCTCAAAGGCTGTTCAAGGTGAGTTTCTAGAACCCCTCTTTTACTGGTTTTCGAAGTTTTGGGGCTGTTATGCATACCGGGTAAACGTTTTTGAAAAATAACCGAATGTTTATGCTTATTGTTATTCGACCGTGCCCTGTTGATGTTTGTTTTAGAGGTTGTTTTGAGGTTAGAATTGTTGTTAGTATGTTTTAAGGCCTTAGTATGTTAGATTTTTGTTTGGGGTAGTGTTAGAAAGGCTTCGGGTGTTTTTGGTAGTTTGGAAATGTTTCAAAATGTGTTCATGCACCCAGCATGTTGGTCATGCGCCTAAGTGTAGGCCGTGAGCTTGTGTTGCTCATGTGCACAAGTCTCCTCATGCGCCCAGGGTCATGCGCCCCAAAAGGGGACATGCGCCTAAACAGTACCCGTATGCGCCTAGAATGTTGCTCAAATGACCAAGTGTTGGTCATGCGCCCAAATGACCTCATGCACCCAAGGTGGTGCGCCCAAATAGTGCCCATGCGCCCAGAGGTGCCCATGCGCCTAAGTGTTGAAGCGCCCGCATAGTGGTAATACGCCTGAAAAGGGCTCATGCGCCCAAATAGTGCTAATGCGCCCAGGCTGTTTACACTTAGAATTTTATGCTGATGCGCTTAGAATGTTTTAATGTGCCTAGTTTTAGACTTGGGTCTTCTAAGGGCTTTAAGAGGTGGATGTTGAGATAGGTCCCGTTGTGATATGTTGGCTTATGCTTGATGTATGTATGATGTTGTGGTTTTTGGTGTGTGTGTGTGATGTGTTGTCTTTCTTCATTAAATGCTTTTCAAAATGTATATTATGTTATGGCTTTACATGGTTTGATGTATGGCTATGAATGAACGTAAAGTATTATGTAACGAAGTGAAAGATAACGATAATGAAAAGTGGAAAGTAATGAATGAAAGAAAGTCTTGCAAGCAATGATTAAGGTGAGCGACCATGTTGTCGTAACAGACTCGTCAGGGGTTTAATCCATGAGATTGAACCGAGTGATAGAGTGCAATCATTGAGATTGACTAGAATGATATCGTGATGCTCGCCCCGGTACTGTGTCAGTCTTTGGACACGAGTCGGGGGTTTGGTTTACAGACCCCGGCATAGTATCAGTCTTCGGACACGAGTCGGGGTGTTGCAAACAGAGACGGGGTCCTTGTCGCATACCCCAGTACTGAGTCAGTCTTCGGACACGATTCAGGGGTTTGTTTACAGGCCCCGGTATAGTATCAGCTTCCGAGCACGAGTCGGGGGTATTGCATGAGACAGGATCCAGATAGAAGTGAAAGATAACGATGAAAGTACGAAATGTACTGCTAAATCGATAATTTCAGATTCGTTGAGCCTGGATCTCAGGATTCATCATTTTCAGATTTATGAATTCAAAATTAAAGAGGGGTGGAAGTGTGTGAATCAAAGAACAAGGATGTGTGTGTAACGTATAATATTATGATTTCATTGATATTGAATAACAAATTACAATGAAGAAACATATACAAAGATGGATGAACATCAAACCCACCCAAAGGAGAGAATTTCTCCTTGGGTGGTGATTTACACCATGAAAAACACACACTTAAGAACTACCAGCCACTCACACACTTTGCAATAACCACCATTTACAAAGTAGCACTAGTGGTTCTATTAATAATGTTTTTACATCAAGACCTAATTTTGACTTTTCTTGTGGTCTTGATGTTGACTTTGTCTTGTTGACTTTGTCTTGTGTTTGTTTTGTTCTGTTTATCAACTTGGTCGCTGAACTTGTACAAAGAGATCTTCAGTTGGCTTTGATTATGGTTTGAAAAGCTTCAGTTTATCAATTGTTGAACCCAACAATACTCCCCCTAAACTGATGCTTGCCAAACTTTGACTTTAAAGATCTTCTCTGTCACATGTCTTCTTGATCAACTGATGTTCTGACACAGTTCACTGCATTTCTCCCCCTCAGATTAAGCTTCTCCTAATGTATTTCTGATAAAGGATAGAATTTCTTTGAGAATACTTAACGTATTGGATATGATGTGTACCACTCTTGGATTACTGTTTGTTCATATCACACTCAAAGGATCAGAATGTATTAGGCATATGATGAGGCTTTGAACTTCAATAAATAGCATCAGGAACATAAGTCTGTCTAGAAGACACTTCAACTCTTTGAATCTTTTAATTAACTTGATAATGGATGGTTCCAAGTACTTCAGAAAGAGTTTATAACAGTTGTACAAATCCTAGATTGGATCAGTGATTATGTGACCAAGGTTGATTTCTTCTTTTTTATTGAATGTGAAATTGGATGTGTCTGTTGGTTGCAATCATCCGTATTCATCAAGTTTCTTGTTTTCTTGTTTGTTGTAGGCATCTGTTCATCATCTTTCTTGTATTTCTTGTTTGTTATTGTCAACTGTTCATCATTTGTTCATCATCTTTTGTTGTTGTTGATGATGTTGTTGATGTTGATGTTGTTGATGTTGACGTTATGCATTATGTTGAATCATCTTCATTTGTTGAATCATCATATACATTGGATCTTGTAACATCCGCTTTTGTTGAATCAACATAACCATTCCTTGTAACATCCGCATTTGTTGAATCAAACAACAGCATTAGTTTTACATCTTCACATCTGCAATTGTTTCTTGTAACATCTGCATTTGTTTAAAAAAATGTGCATTTGAAGTTATACATCCGTATTTGTATTAAAGAAATGCGGATGTATAGCTCTTCAACCGCATTTATTGTGAATCAACAGCCTTGGTTTTGTTGCACATCCACATTAGATGTTTAACATCAGCATTTGTTTAGTTGCACATCCGCATTAGATGTTTAACATCAGCATTTGTTTAGTTGCACATCTGCATTAGATGTGTAACATTAGCATTTTTGATGTTACACAGCAGCATTAGTTGTGTCAACACTGGAACTCATCCGCATTGATGTAAAAAACAACTGCATTCGTTTAGCCACATTTGTATGCCCTTTATCAGCATTAGTTCTGTTTTAACATCTGCATTTGATTGCCTTAGTGACAAATGCGGATGGCTTCAGTAGGAAATGCGGATGCAAGTGAGAAATGCGGATGGCTTGTGTTTCATCTGCATTTGTCTTTCCTGTTCATCGATCTGAGAATATTGAATTCAGTCTTCAATCCGAATCATTTCTGTTCGAGATCTGAATGTTCTTCTCAAATACATGTTGTTGTCTCGAAATCATGTAATTGAATCGAAATCAAGTAATTGACTCGATTTACATGATGGTGATATTTGATCGGCAGTAGTATCGACCAAATTTTCCTTTTTGAAGTTTTGATTTGAAAGGATTCTGCTCGATTTGATTTTCTTGTTCGAATGGTTGAACCGAATGTCTTTCGTTGAATGCTTTATCATCTTCAATTCGAACCCATTTTGAACATATTTGTTGATGTTCTGTGTATTTTGTTGAAGAACAGATGCTGATGAAGATGAACAGATGCTTGTTCATCATTTTTCTGATTTTCTTCTTTGTTGTAAACATCTTTAAAGATGAACACAGATCTGAAAAATACATGAACCCAGCAACCAATAGCTCTGATACCATTTTACTGAATCGATAATTTCAAATTAGTTGAGCCTGGATCTTAGGATTTATCATTTCCTGATATGTGAATTCAAAATTAAAGAGGGGTGGAAGTGTGTGAATCAAAGAACAAGGATGTGTGTGTAACGTATCATGTTATGATTTCATTGATATTGAATAACAAATTACAATGAAGAAACGTATACAAAGATGGATGAACATCAAACCCACCCAAAGGAGAGAATATCTCCTTGGGTGGTGATTTACACCATGAAAAACACACACTTAAGAACTACCAGCCACTCACACACTTTGCAATAACCACCATTTACAAAGTAGCACTAGTGGTTCTATTTATAATGTTTTTACATCATGATGTAATTTTGACTTTTCTTGTGGTCTTGATGTTGACTTTGTCTTGCTGACTTTGTCTTGTGTTTGTTTTGTTCTATTTATCAACTTGTTCTCTGAACTTGTACAATGAGATCTTCAGTTGGCTTTGATTGTGGTTTGGAAAGCTTCAGTTTATCAATTGTTGAACCCAACACATATGAAATGAACGATGATGAAGATAATAAATATTATTATCAATGTGTATGTATGATGTGTGATCACGTACGAATGCGAAGGTTATGATTTTAAGAAAGTAAAGTATATTTATAAAACTAGAACTTGATGGAAATGATATGCCCAAAATACATATTGAATTGATGTGGCTAGTATGTCATGATCCAAGTCGGGTCATACCCAATAACGAGCTAGACAAACACCAAAGATATTTATTTTATGATATGATCATATAAATAAATATTAACACTTAGAATATTTGGAAATTGGGTTTCCAAACATTTACACTTGTGTTGTATATAAATTATATGAATAATTTATTTCAAAGAGAGAGGAATATTAATTCATCCGCATTCATTTTACACAGCCGCATTTGATGTGGTTGAACAAATGCGGATGATGTTTACTCATCCGCATTCATTTAACACAGCCGCATTTGATGTGGTTGAACAAATGCGGATGATGTTTACTCATCCGCATTTAGAAATGCGGGTGAACAAACCCTATCCGCATTTGTTTTGGAACAAATGTGGATGAGCATTTCTGGAAATGCTGATGGAAACATACATCCTCATTAGCTAATGCGGATGACCATTTGCAAATTTAGACGAATTACATCACCCGCATTTACAAATGCGGGAGAACAACTTCATCCGCATTAACTAATGCGGATGTTGTTCTGAGAAATGCGGATGAGTTAAGGGGCTGGGCCTCACCCACTTTTCTCTCTCCTGAACTTTATGTTTCCAAGGACATGCAATATAAGATGGCTTGCAGATCTCTCTAAACTCATGCTTTGAGAACATGAAAAGTGAAAGAACCCTTTTTCTCTCGATCGGTCTAGAGAAACATAAAAGGGAGTTGTATAAGTGAAAATCCTAGCAACCGGTGTTCTTGTTGGTGGCTCGTGGGTAGACCAGCTTGAGGCTTCTTGCTTTAGGAGCTACCATCCTCGTTCACCTCCTGTCGACCTCATTGTTGAAGGTAGTTCTTCGTACCTTCTATGGTTGTTTGTAAGCATGATTTCATATATCGATCCATATGGGTTTTGATTGATTTTATATAAAAATGTTTTAATATATAAATTAGCTCACTGTAACAAGTTTAAAAGCATATATATATTCCGTTGCGTTCTTCTATTTTATAAGGATAAAATAAATCTGTTTAACTTGTGAAAACCCAACAATGGCATCAAGAGCCGGTTATATGGATACATGCTTCATTTGGACTGAAAATTTGGTTTCTTGGTGATGATTCACCAAAAGCCGAGAGGCTTCAGCCCTAGTATCCCCTATTTTTCAAGTTCTATTTAGACATGCGTATAGGAATCTTGGAAAATTTATATCATTTGGATGATTTTGTTTTGGAAACAAAACCATGGTTCTCGGCTGTTTATGCTTTAGCCGAGAATCTATGGTTCAACTTGTGAAAATAAATATGTTTAACTTGTGAAAACCCAACAATGGCATCAAGAGCCGGTTATATGGATACATGCTTCATTTGGACTGAAAATTTGGTTTCTTGGTGATGATTCACCAAAAGCCGAGAGGCTTCAGCCCTAGTATCCCTTATTTTTCAAGTTCTATTTAGACATGCGTATAGGAATCTTGGCAAATTTATATCATTTGGAGGATTTTTTTTTGGAAACAAAACCATGGTTCTCGGCTGTTTATGCTTTAGCCGAGAATCTATGGTTCAAGGGGATGCTTTTGGATTTTTCTTACATATGTGGATATGTATTTTATTTGTTCATAACCAAAGCCGAGACCTATGGATGAATGTGTTGTGATTTGTTTTAATTATTCGAATGGTTTGTAATAATTAAACATGTTTATTCTTCCTATTGGGTATGTAATTTATTTATTTTTCATTTGGTATGTAAATAAATAGGCTAGTTGCACTTCACTTTTACTAGAAAAATTGTATTTAGAATATGTTTTGTAAAAGAAGATGCAACAAGACTATCTTTCTCGGTTTTAACCGAAAGGAGAAGATGAAGGCCGAAAGGAGTTTGGTGCTGAAGTCAAAGCCTAAATGGAGACCCAAATAGATTGGAAGAGTCACAACACAAGGTGGACACTTGAAGCATTTGGATGCGGGATCAAGTGGGAGTTCACCAGCACAAATGTTGTGTCATTCTCACCCTTAGAAACAACTTTATTAACTCACTTGTTTCGGTCAACAAGTGATGTTAAGCTTAGATGGCTACGGTTATGGACTCATGTGATGCTTGTGTGGTTGTTTTATTATTGTTTTGTGATATATGGATATGCATGTTTAAACAATTTAAAATCAACAACAAGCATAAAATTGGTTCTTATAAAACATTAACATGGGTAATAAAAGGGTTTATTAAAAGTTAATGTGTTCACAATAAAATTGGTTTTATTGAAAGAATCTTGAAAATTGTTTCACACTGGTACCACACATTTGAATGCATGCAAATGTTAGGTGCAAAATTGTTTTCAAAACTAGAATTAATGAAAACTAAAATCCCTTTTGAAACAAGTTTAACACCATCCTTTTACACAACACTCGAATCACTTGGGAACTATTTATGGGATAAAGGTCACCTAACTACTCTTAGGGAACTTGTGTGTTTGAGGTGGGGTTAACATATTTGTGGAATAAAGGTCACCTAACCACTTGTATGTGTAAAATCACACTTGTGTGTAAGTAGGACAACTTGAGTTGAAAACTATGTGAATAGGGTCACCGAAGCATGGTGTACAATGGTGTTGATGGGATTAAACATTCCAACTAAACATAAAGATGTTTAACCGATCCCATAAAACTAGAAGTTGCAAAGGGTTGCAATTGTCAAGTGTTGACTACCTTGTTAATTTAAATGACAGGATAAAGGTCACCTAACCATTATTTAAAAGTAACGTTGGATTCTAGATTTTAATTATTAATTGTCTATGAGACGTGAAAGGGGTATTAATAATTAAAGTTTTATTTTCAGAAATACTAAAAATGAACTTTGTTTGTAGAAATGGCCGCCAACAACAACGCTCCCACCCCGACCGTCCATAACCTATCACTAAGAACTATATTAGAAAGGGATCGTCTTAACCATAATAATTTTATGGATTGGTTTCGTAACTTGAGAATCGTTCTCAAGCAAGAAAAGAAATCTTACGTACTAGACGATCCCATTCCCGACGAACCCGACGTTAATGATGTTGAGGCCTATAACGATTGGGTTAAGCACACTGAGGATTCTGTATAGGTTTCTTGACTTATGTTAGGAACTATGATTCCCGAGCTCCAAAAGGATTTAGAGCATCATGGGGCATACGACATGATTACCCAGTTGAAGGAAATGTTCCTTCAACAAGCAAGGGTAGAACGCTTCGAAACGGTTCGAGCCCTTCATGCATGTCGCATGGAAGAAACTCAATCGGTTTCATCTTATGTACTTAAGATGAAGAGCCACATTGATCGCCTTGAAAGGCTAAATTGTCCTGTCTCAAAAGAGTTGGCCACGGATTTGATCCTTAATGGCCTAACTAAAAGGTTTGAGACTTTCATCATGAATTATAACATGAACGGGTGGGACAAGAGCATTGGTGAACTTCACGCAATGCTCAAAACGGCCGAGGCGGGGATGGGTAAAAGGGTTTTACCCGTACTCACGATAAATAAGGCAGGCAACAAGAAAAGGTAACACCCCGATCCCAAGGCAAATGTTGCTAAAGGAAAGGGATACATCAAAGGAAAGGATAAGGGAAAGGCAAGAACTGAACCTCCAAAACCAAAGCTTAAGAAGCCTAAGGTAACAGAGAACGATCCATGCTTTGAGTGTGGTGAGATAGGACATTGGAAGAGGAATTGTCCAACCTATCTCAAAGAGTTGAGAAACAAGAGGGATGCTGGGCAGACCTCAGGTACAACTTTCATGATTCATATTGAATTGAATGTTATTTCTTCAAACACATGGGTATTGGATACCGGATGTGGAACTCATATTTGCAATTTGTTGTAGGGGTTCAAAAGAAATAAGCATTTCAAGAAGGGAGACACAAGTCTCTACATGGGCAACGGAGCAAAAGTTGATGTTGAAGCCCAAGGAGACTATGTTTTGAAGCTTCCAAATGGTTTGGAAGTTGTCTTGAAAAACATCTTGTATGCTCCTAGTTTGACTAGGAACATAATTAGTGTTTCCCTTTTAAAACAATATGGTTATGTATTAAAGTTTGTAAACAATGGTATTTGTGTTTTTATGGATGATGTATTTTATTTTGAGGCTATGCCTTATAATGGTATCTATGAATTGGTTCATGATAACTCATCTTTTAATAACTCGTTATACCAAACAAGCACCAAGAAACTTAAAATGGGTATAAGTGATTTATATCTTTGGCATGTCGTCTTAGGCATATAAACAAGAATCGGATTCAAACACTTCAAAAGAATGGTCTTTTGGAAACAAATGAAAATGGTTCATTTAATAAGTGTGAATCTTGTTTACAAGGAAAGATGACCAAGTTGCCCTTTAGTGGTACTAACGAAAGGGCAAAGGATTTATTAGGAATCATACATTCGGATGTATGTGGTCCTTTTAAGATAATGACAAGGAATGGTGAGAGATACTTCATTACCTTTATCGACGATTATAGTCGTTATGCTTATGTGTACTTGTTGACACACAAACATGAAGCTTTTGAAATGTTCAAAATCTTTAAGAATGAAGAAGAAAATCAACTCAATAAAACAATCAAAGTTCTTCGTTCAGATAGAGGAGGTGAATACCTGAGTGATGCTTTTCAAGATCATCTTATGAGTTGTAGGATTGTCTCACAACTTACTCCACCCGGAACACCGCAACATAATGGTGTGTCTGAAAGGAGAAACCGAACCTTATTGGATATGGTTTGATCTATGATGGCTAGAAGCTCACTACCTCTATCATTTTGGGGTTTCGCATTGCTCTCCGCGGCTCGTATTTTGAATATGGCCCCAACCAAGAAAGTGGATACGACACCTTTTGAAATATGGCATGGAAGAGTTCCATCACTATCATATTTAAAGGTATGGGGTTGTGAAGCTTATGTGAAGCAGAACACCCAAAACAAGTTAGAAAGTCCATCCATTAAGTGTATATTTGTTGGATATCCAAAAGACTGTATGGGATATTACTTCTTTAATCCAACAGAGCAAAAGGTATTTATTGCTAGAAAGGCTAAGTTCTTGGAAACTAAGTTTCTTATGGAAGAAACAACGTATAGAACAGTGGAAATTGATGAGGATCAAGAACCACAAGCCAATACACGTTTGGTTGAAATTAGCGATCAATAAGAGGTTGTTGATAATGATCAAATGGTTGATCAATACACACAAAACGTTCGCAGATCTGGTAGAATTAGCATTCCACCTGAAAGATATGGATTTTTCATGAATGGATGCTAAGTGGTTGACTCGGATGAACCAACTACATACCATGATGCAATGTCCAATTTCGATTGTGATAAATGGCTAAAAGCCATGAACGTTGAGATGCAATCCATGTATGACAACCAAGTATGGGAATTGGTTGAACCACTACTTAACTCCAAATTGGTTGGATGTAAGTGGGTTTTCAAGAAGAAAACCGATATGCATGAAAACTTGGATACTTATAAAGCAAGACTTGTAGCAAAAGGTTTCACTCAAACTCAAGGGGTTGATTATAATGAAACATTCTTGCCTGTGGCAATGCTAAAGTCAATTAGGATATTATTTGCCATAGCTGCATATTATGACTATGAGATTTGGCAAATGGATGTCAAAACTGCTTTCCTTAATGGACATCTCGAAGAGACTGTCTATATGGTTCAGCCTAAGGGTTTTGTCGATCCAAAACATCCTAATAAAGTATGCAAGTTAAAGAAATCAATCTACGGATTGAAACAAGCATCGAGAAGTTGGAATCAACGTTTTGATGAAGAGATCAAGAAATTTGGATTCATCAAGAACGCTGATGAAGCTTGTGTGTATAAAAAGGCTAGTGGGAGCATTATCACATTCTTAGTATTGTATGTTGATGGCATACTACTATTTGGAAATGATGTTCCAACCATGGAAGGTGTTAAAGCCTGGCTTGGAAGTTGCTTTTCCATAAAAGATCTTGGTGAAGCCGCCTATATTTTGGGAATAAATATCTATAGGGATAGATCAAGACGGTTGATAGGTTTAAACCAAAGTGCATACATTGATAAAATCTTGAAAAGGTTCAAGATGGAAAGCTCTAAGAAATGTATGGTACCTATTCAAAGAGGGACAATATTGAGTACATCTCAATGTCCGAACTCAAAGGATGAGCAACAAAGAATGAAGGAAATCCCATATGCATCTGCTATAGGATCCATCATGTATGCAATGATATACACTAGACCGGACGTGTCATGAGCATTAAGCATGACTAGTAGATATCAACAGAATCCAGTTAATAGCCATTGGATGGCTGTTAAAAGTATATTGAAATAGCTTAGGAGGACTAAGGATATATTTCTAATATATGGATCTGGTTAGGAGGAGCTCGTTATAAAAGGTTACATGGATGCGAGCTTCCAGACTGATCGAGATGATTCTCGATCATAATCGGGGTATGTCTTCATTATGAATGCAGGGGTAGTGTCCTGGAAGAGCTCGAAGCAGGACGTGGTAGCATTGTCCACTATAGAATCCGAATACATCGCCGCTTCATTGGCAGCTCAAGAGGCTGCATGGTTAAAGAAATTTATTGCCGATCTACGGGTAGTCTTTACCATTCAAGACCCCCTAGAGATCTTTTGTGATAACGAGGGTGTGATTGCTCAAATCAAGGAACCCCATGCACATCAAAAGACAAGGCACATTGAGCGGAGATTCAACTACATAAGGGATGAAGTTGAAAAGGGAAAGATATGTATTCGTAAAGTTCACACATATCAAAATATTACGGATCCACTCACGAAGCTCCTTGAAAGGGCAAAGCATGAGAGTCATACTTCTGCCTTAGGACTTCGATATTCTAGTGGTTGGATTTGATCTGTTTTGTATTTTAACTTTGGAACGAATGTAATACTAACTCTTTGTATAAATTATGACATTTTGAGTTATGTTCCATTTTAGCATGTTTACATCCATGAATATGTTTATTATTCTAAATGTCCGTAGTCGGTTATATTTGTGGGATCAAATATGAATGTAAGACTATTATGAACATGGATTGGTAGATATTCATAAGATATGAATATAGAGCAAAAGGTTGCTACCAAGGTTCATAGATATTTGTGGGATACAAATATTGGACTGACCCACTCTCAAATGTTACTGCATGGAATTTTATAATTGATCATAAGTAAATTTTAGTAAAGGCGAATATCATAGTGTCCTCTGACCTGAGATACATATTGGGTTTTGATATTCACCAAATATTATACCTTGATCTAGTTCTTCACTGTTCTGAAATAATGAACAATACACAAGGCTATGTTCAGGTGTGATACAAGGTGATTGTGATAAACGTATGTAGTTAAGATGGGATTTGTTCCTCTTATTCATTAAGAGTATGATGTCTAAGGCCTGATAAAGTTAAATCAATAGGGAATGATCATTCTGTGTCCCTGGATTGAACATGACATCTGAAACAAAAGGATATATGATTGGATTCACCTAAATCAGTTCAAGTAAGGGACTTGAAAGGAATGATGTTATTGAATGGCACTTAGTCAGGCATATTAGGGGTAGTAAACCGTTGTTAGGCGGTATTTGCTACTTGCATAAATCCTCTATGTATCTTGTGCAAGTGGGAGATTGATGGAAATGATCTGCCCAAAATACATATTGAATTGATGTGGCTAGTATGTCATGATCCAAGTCGGGTCATACCCAATAACGAGCTAGACAAACACCAAAGATATTTGTTTTTTAAGATGATCATATAAATAAATATTAACACTTAGAATATTTGGAAATTGGGTTTCCAAACATTTACACTTGTGTTGTATATAAATTATATGGATAATTTATTTCAAAGAGAGAGAAATATTAATTCATCCGCATTCGTTTTACACAGCCGCATTTGATGTGGTTGAACAAATGCGGATGATGTTTACTCATCCGCATTCATTTAACACAGCCGCATTTGATGTGGTTGAACAAATGCGGATGATGTTTACTCATCCGCATTTACAAATGCAGGTGAACAAACCCTGTCCGTATTTGTTTTGGAACAAATACGGATGAGCATTTCTAGAAATGCTGATGGAAACATACATCTGCATTAGCTAATGCGGATGACCATTTGCAAATGCGGACGAATTACTTCACCCGCATTTACAAATGCGGGAGAACAACTTCATCTGTATTAACTAATGTGGATGTTGTTCTAAGAAATGCGGATGGGTTAAGGAGCTGGGCCCCACCCACTTTTCTCTCTCCTGAATTTTATGTTTCCAAGGACATGCAATATAAGATGGCTTGCAGGTCTCTCTAAACTCACGCTTTGAGAACACAAAAAGTGAAAGAACCCTTTTTCACTCGATCGGTCTAGAGAAACATAAAAGGGAGTTGTATAAGTGAAAATCCTAGCAACCGGTGTTCTTGTTGGTGGCTCGTGGGTAGACCAGCTTGAGGCTTCTTGCTTTAGGAGCTGCCATCCTCGTTCACCTCCTGCCGACCTCATTGTTGAAGGTAGTTCTTCGTGCCTTCTATGGTTGTTTGTAAGCATGATTTCATATATCGATCCATATGGGTTTTGACTGATTTTATACAAAAATGTTTTAATATATAAATTAGCTCACTGTAACAAGTTTAAAAACATATATATATTCCACTGCGTTCTTCTATTTTATAAGGATAAAATAAATCTGTTTAACTTGTGAAAACCCAACAGAACTCACTCAGTGTCACTAACTTTTTGTATGTATAATAGTTGGCAGGTGTTTTGTTGATTGCTGAGGAGTTGCAGACATGGATGCATACGCTACTGGGAACATTTTGAGGCTGGCATCCATATTTTGATATGATGTTGTATTTTGAAATGTAAACGATTTATGTAATGAGATAACATGTTTTAATTATTAATGAAAGTTATTAATTTCCGCTGCAAAGAAATGAGTATTTTAAATAATTTATGCGATGACGGTCCAGCTGTAAGCGTCCCGGGAACGGGGCCTTACAAGTTGGTGTCAGAGCTAAAGTTTAAGGGAATTGGGTAAAATTTTTCAAAAAAAACCTAATCTTAAACTGAGAATGGGACGGAAGAAAATGGATGCCAGTCCTAGTAGTTACGTGCCTGCAGGTAAAAGTTTTATGTAAAGGTTTTATGTAAGTTAATGTTAACCGGTATTATGTGCGCATGTTATGTGGCTTGTGTGCTTTTGTGTAGATTTAGATACTGATGTAGTCAGGATAGGGAATGCTTAAGGGATGAAGAGTAAAGTAAGTGGCTAATCACAACTGGCCACTATAATTAGGGACTTACTATACTTGACATAACTTGAGCTATTACCTTGATTGATCGTGTTGGTGTTTGAATCTTGTAGTGTTTAGATGGCTGGTGGTAAGTCTTCTGAGGCTTCACGAGGTGGAGGTCGTGGTGGATGTGGTGTTAGACCGTGTGTCACGAGGAGCAGAGCTAAGATTGCTGAGATGGCTCCTGAAGAGCCAGAGTTTCATCACCAGGACGGTGAGGATGGAAGTGCTAATCTGAGAGCCTCAGTGAAGGAGGCGGTAGCAGAGGAAGTCCATCAAGTCATGCAGACGATTCTGCCGACTGTAGTGACCGAGGTCATTAAGGCTGTGAAGGAGGATGAGAAGAAGGAGAAGGAAGAGAAGAGGAGAACCGTCTGGCGAGGAGATGAAGCTGGAGGTTCCAAGGATACGGAGCAAACCAATGCTAACATGGTTGTCTCCAGTGACGATGAGGAGGAGGAGGAAGCTATGCAGGAGACTACGAAAGGATGCAGCTATGGTGCATTCCAGAGGTATAGACCCCCTATGTTTGATGGAAATGGGAGTGTTGCGGCTGCACAACGTTGGGTGAGAGAGATGGAGGCGGTACTTGACATTAGCGAGTGCCACGAGGATCAGAAGGTGAAGTTTGCTGCCCACTTTTTTGTGGACTTGGCCTTATGCTGGTGGGACAACATTGTCCAGGCCGAGGGTACCAGGGAAATTAGGAAGATGAGGTGGAAAGAGTTGAGGAGGTTGTTGATTGAGGAGTTTTGTCCTCACAGGGAACTCGACAAAGTTGAGAGGGAGTTCCTGCAGCTAGAGGCGGGAACGATGACTCACCAACAGTACACCATAAAGTTCAACGAGATGGCAAGGCTGGTGCCAGATCAGGTGACGCCTATGTCATGAAAGATCAAAAGGTATATTCAAGGTCTGCCGACAGGTATCCGCAGAAAACTGATCGCTGCCCGGCCAAGTACGTTTAGGTCGGTGGTCGATCTGGCGAGGAGGTTGTAAGACGAGCGAGAGGCGATGGTGATAACGGATGAAGAGGAGGAGCAGGGCTATGTTAAGAATGGGAATGGAAGGTGAGGTAATGATGATGGTGAAATTGTGGCTGGAGGTAAGACGAGGAGGTTCGATGATCAGAAGAGAACATCAGGGAAGGAAGAGGTGTGCAGGAAGTGTGGCAGAGGTCATGAGGGGGAGTGCAAATAGGGATTGAACATCTGTTTCCAGTGTGGGAAAGAGGGCCACAGGGTGAGGGATTGTCACATGGCTAAATGTTACAGATGTGGCAAGAGTGGGCGTATGAGCAGAGACTGCAAGAAGTCGAGGGCAGAGAGCTCC
Source organism: Flaveria sonorensis (assembly GCA_025506505.1). Lineage (NCBI taxonomy): Eukaryota > Viridiplantae > Streptophyta > Magnoliopsida > Asterales > Asteraceae > Flaveria > Flaveria sonorensis. The sequence continues at coordinate 18,930,391 of CM046439.1, forward strand.
AGTGCATGGAAGGAGAATAGAGGATGAAGGTTAGATCATTCGCCATGACCGGGAAGAGGCTAGAGCGGACTTCGACCCGACGTCAGGTACGTTTCTGGTAATTTAAAGTTATGCATCTATGCTTAAATTATGGTGCTAGTAGTAGTTTCATTCCTGCTGCCTTGCGTTAAGTTGCACATTAGGAATATGAAGATCGATGCATCCTTCGATGTAGAAATTGTTATTGGTAAGTCCGCTAGGTTACCTGATTCCTTAGAGGATCGCGCGATAGAATTGCTAGAGCGCGTGTTTCCTGCTAGACTGTTCAGGACAGACATAGGTGGATAGACGTACACCTAGAGAAGAATTGGCTAGAACCTATGAGCCAAACACCAAGTGTTGCAAGAGGTGGTTTGAACAACCGCTCCCGAAGGAAGTTCGGTGCCGATCTACGACGATGAAATAATAATGAAGGCCTCGTTTTGAGAGAGGAGATCACCCAATTTCGAAAGCGAGTGAAGCTAGTACTGAGGAATAAAGGACCAATCTGAATTGTTGCTCAGGTAGGAGAAGTGGCATGTCGACTAGAGCTTCCCGATGCGTTAAGTGGAAGTCATCCGATGTTCCATGAATCTCGTCTGAGAGAGTGCTCAATCGATGAGGATACGATCGTGCCACATGAGAATACCAAGCTGGATGAAAGATTCAACTACGTGGAGCAACTGAGGGTCACTCATTATGGAAGGAAAAGAAGGGCTAAGGAGAATGGTGGTTCTACTTGTGCAAGTACAATGGAGCCCAAAAAGGGACTAAGTCTACGTGTAAGATCAAGGAAGAGGTGAGACAGTGTTACCCGTGACTGTTCGAGAAGCGACAGGTTTCGGGGCCGAAGCCTATTTAAGGGGGGTGGACTTGTAACACCCCGAATTTTTATTTAAAAGGCGAGAAAAGGAAAGTATCTAGAAAGAAAAGATAATGGGCACAAGTGGAGGGGCTAAAGTTGTAAGAGGACAAAACTTTAGTATTATGTTTTCCCTGCTCTCGGTCGCAAGAAAGAAGAAAGCAGAAGAACATAATTCTCCATCGGTTCTAGTGAGAGAAACCTTCAAAGGTGAGTTTTCTTGAACTTAAGTTTGGTTTCAGCTGGGTTTTTGAGTTCTAGACCGAGATTCGAGGTGTTGAGTGCTTGTTTTTGTGGGTTTTTGAGGCTGAAATCGTAGGTGGGTCTTGGATTTGAAGTGTGTTTCTCAAAGGCTGTTCAAGGTGAGTTTCTAGAACCCCTCTTTTACTGGTTTTCGAAGTTTTGGGGCTATTATGCATACCGGGTAAATGTTTTTGAAAAGTAACCGAATGTTTATGCTTATTTGTGCCCTGTTGATCTTTGTTTTAGAGGTTGTTTTGAGGTTAGAATTGTTGTTAGTATGTTTTAAGGCCTTAGTATGTTAGATTTGTGTTTGGGGTAGTGTTAGAAAGGCTTCGGGTGTTTTTGGTAGTTTGGAAATGTTTCAAAATATGTTCATGCGCCTAAGTGTAGGCCATGCGCCCAAATAGTGACCTCATGTGCCCTGAATGTTGGCCATGACATTGTGTTGCTCATGCGCCCAAGTCTCATCATGCGCCCAGGGTCATGAGCCCCAAAAGGGGACATGCGCCTAAACAGTACCCGTATGCGCCCAAAATGTTGCTCAAATGACCAAGTGTTGGTCATGCGCCCAAATGACCACATGCACCCAAGGTGGTGCGCCCAAATAGTGCCCATGCGCCAAGAGGTGCCCATGCGCCTAAGTGTTGAAGCGCCCGCATAGTGGTAATGCGCCTGAACAGGGCTCATGCGCCCAAATAGTGCTAATGCGCCCAGGCTGTTTACACTTAGAATTTTATGCTGATGCGCCTAGCATGTTTTAATATGCCTAGTTTTAGACTTAGGGTCTTCTAAGGGCTTTAAGAGGTGGATGTTGAGATAGGTCCCGTTGTGATGTGTTGGCTTATGCTTGATGTATATATGATGTTGTGGTTTTTGGTGTGTGTGTGTGATGTGTTGTCTTTCTTCATTAAACGGTTTTCAAAATGTATGTATTATGTTTTGTAATACGATGTGTATTATGTTGTGGCTTTACGTGGTTTGATGTATGGCTATGAATGAACATAAAGTATTATGTAACGAAGTGAAAGATAATGATAATGAAAAGTGGAAAGTAATGAATAAAAGGAAGTCTTGCAAGCAATGATTGAGGTGAGCGACCATGTTGTCGCAACAGACTCTTCAGGGGTTTAATCCATGAGATTGACCCGAGTGATAGAGTGCAATCATTGAGATTGACTCGAAGGATGTCATGATGCTCGCCCCGGTACTGTGTCAGTCTTTGGACACGAGTCAGGGGTGTTGCAAACAGAGATGGGGTCCTTGTCGCGTACCCCGAAACTGTGTCAGTCTTCGGACACGAGTCGGGGGTTTGTTTACAGGCCCCGGCACAGTATCAGCTTTTGAGCACAAGTCGGGGGTATTGCATGAGAGAGGATCCAGATAGAAGTGAAAGATAATCATAAAAGTACAAAAGGTATGAAATGAACGATGATGAAGATAATAAATATTATTATCAATGTGTATGTATGATGTGTGATCGCCTACGAATGCGAAGGTTATGGTTTAAAGAAAGTAAAGTATTTATTTATAAAACTAGAACTCACTCAGCGTCGCTGACTTTTTGTATGCATAATAGTTGGCAGGTGTTTTGTTGATTGCTGAGGAGTTGCATGCATGGATGCATACGCTACTGGGAACGTTTTGAGGCTAGCATCGACATTTGGATATGATGTTGTATTTTTAAATGTAAACGATTTATGTAATGAGATAACATGTTTTAATTATTAATGAAAGTTATTAATTTCCGCTGCAAAGAAATGAGTATTTTAAATAATTTATGCGATGACTGTCCAGCTATAAGCGTTAAATAATTTATCGAGAACGGGGCCTTACAATCGTGGATTACACCGACATATTTGAAATAGTCTTAAAGATTTATTTTAGATATCTTGATTGAAGAAGGAGAGATAGTTGGTGAATGAAGTGCTAAAAAGACGACTGACAAGGCAGTAGATCTAACTGGTCAAATTGTTGTATGTTAGGTCAAAAATCTTACAGTTGATGCTCCTCCTTTGTATGTTTATGTACACACCTGAGACATTCTAAACCTTTCACAAGATACAGAAACTCAGAACCTATTATTATTTGGGCATATGATGCAGAGAAGAAGATGTATCTAGTGAAGAGAAAGGCTGGGGCGATAGAGTATTATCAAGACGAGCACTACTTTCATACACTCAGAGCTTCTGATTTATAAGTTATGGGTCATGTTCCGTTTATCAATCCGAGCAATTATGGAGACAGAGTAAGACCAACGTCAAAGACTTCAAAACTGCTAAATCCAAAGTAATTGAAGATGAGATGCGTATTAACCCTAACACTAACAAGCCAATGAAGATACGGGTTTATAAGCATCCTAGATACGCAAGGAAAATCCCTATACACACTTATGTGCCAGTCAACATCTTGTCTAAGCTAATGTGGTGGAGTTGTGGGAAGGAGACGGGACACGTGTTGATACACTGCGTAGATAAAGATTGACGTATCATCGACCCTATGGATCTGCTTAAGTTTGGAAGGGACGATTTGATGAGTTTGCAGGCCTATTGCAGCTGATAAATCTATTCACTTTTTGGCGGCACAGTTCGGTTGGTTGATTACGAATGCCCTAAACAACAAGATGTACGCTTATGGTGGCAATTACAAGGTTGCAGACATGGACTTCTAAAGCATTGATTCACTGAGCCTAGGGGGAGATTGTAGGGATTGAACCTAGAGGCTCAGAAAATCAAATCAAGATGATAAAGATCAAGTCACATGAGAACCAGAAGTTATCGCGTGAGAAGTTGTATCTCGCGTGAGAACTTGGAAGTCATGCGAGAACTACATGATAACTTCCTAGTTTAGTATAAGTAGTTGTTAGTTGATGTAATTTAGAGAGCTTTTGTCATTTCCTGATTTTGCATGTATTTGTAATCTTTTATATCAGAGAGCAATACTAATCAAAGTTAATTTACAGTTGTGTTCATCTTTTCTTATTCTTTCTTCTTACCGTGATAATTATATTCCGCGTTCTTGTCACGGGATTAATCTGATTGAAGTCTTAATAGTTGTATGTTTTAGAATTTTAGGACTAACCAACTTAATCATTTTAATATTATCTAAACTTACTACCAAAATATATTAAAAACATTACAAAACTCTTAAAAATATCTTCAAATAAACCAAGAATTTTAAGGTAACCAAGTTGTTTATGTGCTAACTTTCATTATTTCATGAGTTTTGAACAAACTAACATTACTTGGGGGAACCCATTCTACACATAAAAATATAGGTTCTTAAGAGATTTAATGTGACATCCGTCATCAAAATAGGTGTATAGACCATTGACTTTGATCGTTGACTTGACTTTTTTACTTTGACTCTTTGACTTTCTCTTGATCTAATTAATGAACTTTGACTTGAAAGCTGGCATAATGTTGACTTGGTTTGAGAATAGTGTATTAGACGCATGTAGATACGCTAAGTTCTAGAACTGCGTATTAAAGGCTTAATATGTTCTAGTGGGCCTTGGGCATGGTGACAGTGGATGTTCACTGATTTGGACTTAGCACGATGGTTGTGTGCTTAAAATTGGACTAAAGACTTAAAAATGTAAGAATACACATTTTACGTTAAGCACGCAAACAAAATCGGACACCAATGGGCTTTGCATAAAGTCTACTAAATACACATAATTTAATTTAAAAATATATAATTTAAATAATTTATATAGCATACAATTGTCTGTTGGAATCGTATTAACGCGTAGAATTTGAAAACGCAAAATTTTGATGACACGCGAATCAGGACAAGATGGAATTGGACGAGACGAGAAACGGGCCCAGGAGGCCCACTCATGGCCCCCCTTGGCCAAATTCCTTCAAAAAGGGGGGGGGGAGTTCCCCCTTGTTTTTGTTATTCTTTTATTTTTACAAGCTTTCTCTCCAAGTTTTCTCTCTAGAGAAAACCCTGTCATCCATCCTCTTCTTGTTCTTCATTCCAATCGATAATCATCATCATCAATTCCTTTGATTTTGATGATATTCTAGCATTCAAGGTTGATTTTTGTGCAAGACTTGTTCATCTTCTAATCTCCGGTAAGAAAAATCGTTTTTGATGATTTTGTTCCTTGTTCTACTTTAATATCTATGATATTCATCATATAAACACAAAATCATCATCTAATATTCTTATATTCTTTGTTTTGGATGTTGGATTCTGAAGATCTAGGTGTTACGGGTGTTGGACTCTCTATCCGGTAACACCCTAATCCTTGGCCTTTGTATATTCATGAATCTATTGAAATTGGGTTTAATATAGTGTTACCTGATTAAAATATATATCTTGGTCTTATAAATAATTTTCGTAATCATTAATTTTGTTTCTTGAATGGATGGACATGTTGAACGATCAAAACTATGAATTGATGAATTAATGTTGTGAACAGGAATACTAAAATTCAACTAACTATTTTGGGACTGAAAATTGGAATGATCCAAGTGTTTAGTTAAATTTTGGACAACTATAACATGGAATAAACATTCTCTAAGTACTCGGGTTGATGATGGTCAAATATTGAGGTTTGGAATGCAAAGGAACAAGACTAATGAACTGGACAGCTTGCTGTCAGAAAAATGGGACATTTTGTACAGGTCATAACATGGTCATAATATGTCCAAATAGGGCACACTTTGCGTCTAAAATCATGTTCAACGAGTCCGCTAACTAACCCAAGTCGTCTTGTGTCGTTTCGACATCATTTGGTCCTCTAAACGTAGCAAACAAAACTGAAGGTCAAAACTGACGAATCTGGGCAGCAGGCTGGTCTGTGTTCATTGAGTGATATCTTTCTCATATTTTATCCAATGGGGATGATTCGTTTTCTGAAGTTTATTTTAAAGTCTTATCTTTCAAGTGATACCTATTACGCAACTTTTCGTTATCGTTTCAATCTCCAAACAGCTTGTGCGCAATCAGATATACATGCTGAAATATTATGATAAACTTAAAAATATGTTTTGAAACTAAATAATCAATCAAAGACAAGTTTTGTATTTAAAAGTGGTTAAATGACTTTTTAAAGGAATAAGTTAATATTTTCTATAATTCAACGAATATGGACTAATAGATGTTTATTGAAGGGCGTTAATAAATTAATATAAATTGACAATGAAGACCCTAAGTATGACGGGTTTTAATGTTTATATCCAACATTGGACCTGTTCTATTAGTAAATCATGTTTTCATAAAATAAAAACCTTGATGGATGTTAAGGACTGGGTTACAAGGATTACACCCATGTTGGTCATTTTTGTTCTTTAGTAATCCATTTGTGATTTGTACTTATAGTGCTTGCTTTGCGTATTGTGCGATTTGGACTGTACTATTTCGAGGTGAGTTTCACGTCCCCTTTTTAATATGTTTTACTTGGGAAAAAGCTTGCTTACTGTTTTGGACTATGCCGTGTCTTAAAGATTATTTTGAAACATTGTATGTGGTTTGGGTCATGGGTTGAGTCTCGATGTTCATTCATAAGTATGTACATGTGCTTGTGCTTGTTCTTGTGCTTGACTGTCATGGAGAGGTATTGTTAGTACTAACGGGTTGATACCCCCACCCATGTTGTTGATATGCTAGTTGAGACTGACTTGGCCAGTGCGTGCCCTTGGTTGAATATAATCCGGTTAATTGGATTTGGACTGATCGTAAACTTGAGTTGATATCTATGGCTGCCATGTACTCTTACTCACATACAACCCTATGTACATGTTATACACGGTAAACTGTTTGTACTTTTAAACCTATAAACTCACCAACGTATGTTAAGTTTCAAGAGCATGTCTTTTCAAGTAATGGTGCTTAGGTACTTGGACAGTGGACTTTACACGAGACCGCTTCTTCAAGAGCATTAGACATTGGAACATTAGTTTTGGACTATATATTACTTCTGTATGTTTTGGATTGTTCTTGTATTAGTTATTCTATTTATGGAATAACGTTATGGTATTGATTGTTCTTGACACTTGTTCCTTTTTGTCAGGCGACGTCATGATCCATTGACGGAGAATTCCTTTAGAGATTCTCTTAGACCCCCAATGTGTTATGACGATCCCTTCCGTCGCATCCTCGTGTTTCCTCTACTAGCTAGGCTGTGACAATTTACTCACTTAAAGCAAGCAATAAGAATTGAGTAGAAGTTGTTAAAAACTTAAACACTTGAATTCACTTGAAATAAAACGCAAAACCCACTTGAATACTGGAATACTTGAATTCTTGAGTTTAATTTATGTTGAAATTGATATGTGTGTTGGTGTATTGGCGGAATGAAAGGGAAGTTATCTCCTTTTGAAGTCAAACTTCAATTTTTATCTTACATTATTCATCAACTAAAATGAAGTATGGAGTTTGAAAATCTTCAATTGAAATAATCAAGAGGGAATGATGGATTGATATTAACGTAAGGGAGAAGGGGCTTGGTTGGTGCATGTTCGCGAGAGATATGGGGGATGGGAGGCCTATTATGTGGTGGTAATGTGGAGATGGGATTTAGTTTATAATATTATTGTGTTGTTTTCTCTTGTAAATGAGTAATTTGTTTATTTTCTTATTAAAATATATTATTATTATTATTATTATTATTATTATTATTATTATTATTATTATTATTATTATTATTATTATTATTATTATTATTATTATTATTTTTTATATCACTCTTGCTTCTATAGATATTTTATTGAACCAATCATGGTCCTTGCAGTATTTTTTTTTAATTAGTCTAGTTAACTCGACGAATGTATTGTGATAGCTTACGAGCATGTTAATGTTTCGATTAATTTAAAATACACACTAATATTTGTTTTGATAATAATTATTTCACTACCTCACGTATAAAAAATACATATATTTCATTCTTTTATATTTAATAATTATCACCAACGTTCACATGTCGGTTTAGATTGTATGACCGAGTAATGTATGCAATTACTAATATATGACATGTGAGGAAATGTATTATGTTGTGCACATGATAACCTAATTGACCAAAAATGAAGTCTAATACGTAAATGCTTTGATGTGTTAAAATATATAGATATATATTATTTTTAATTACGAAAACAATTCTCACAAATTTATTTTAAAAGGGATTTACCAAGCTAAACTTCATACAATCGGGAGTTGTACCGACCGCGATAGAGTATAGTTTAAGTAAGTCATGTTATCGAATCCAAAAACATTATCAAAGGCTTTTAATAATAAATGTTTTATCGAGAAATACATCGTTGTTATAAGTTTCAAAAGAACATTTAGTTGTATTACAAGAAAAAAATATCATTTATGCATAACATGGATGCCAGTCTTTATTTGCCAAGTAGCTTCAACCTCGTGCCATCCCAGCAACATCATTACCTACTAACTGATATACATATAAAAAGTCAGTGTTGCTGAGTGAGTTTTAGTTTTGATAATATAGAAAATATACATTTTGTAAGCTTCACTTGGTGTTCATCCATCATTATACATAATCATTCGTTAAGAGATTCATTATCTTTCTTTCTTTTATCATCTTTCTCTTTCTTTAACTAGGATTACACAAAGCAAGAGCCTACATTGTTGGTTGGCAACAGATGCCGAACCCCTGTCAGTACACATTTATAAGTGGTAGCTAACCCCTAACAGTTGACCCACACTGCTAGGCATGAAGCCTGCTCATGAATACATGTCCTATTCATTCATTGGACAATCACAAGGATTAGACCCCAGATGTGCATCCTCATGGGCTAAAACAGCCGCACATCAGTTGAGAAAACGACACCCAGGGTCGTGAACCTCCATTCATTTTGCTTGTAAGGCTTTCCATTCATCATACGGGCCCGGGGGTAACATTCATTAAGTTCCACTGTCTTTCTTTTATTCCTTTGTGACCACTTGTTTATGAATAATACTTTTAAGGCATCCGGTCATTAGAATAACATAACATGAAATATTATTTATTCATAACAGCAGCCCATAAGCAAATAAAGCATTAGAAACATTAAACAAACATAATCTCCCATTAAAACAAAAGTACCAGTCACTTAATTTCTATTTCCAAAATTTTGGAATAAACCTAAGTGTTCACAGCGCATGAAATAGGTATACAACGGATGACTTAAATGTTAAGTGTCCACAGCGGACAGCCAAAGTCCACAGCGGACGACGAAAGTCCACAACGGATGAACTAAACACCCAAGTGTTCATAGCGAACAGCCAAAGTCCACATCGGATGACTAAGTTTCACAACGAACAGTCTAAAGTATTTAAAGGGTCCACAGCGGACGACAAATGTCCACAGCGGTCATGCATGCATACTTAAGTGTCTGCAGCGGACATGCATTGTCCACAGCGGACAGTCTGAATGCTTAAAGTGTCCATAGCGGACATTCTAACAATGTTCAAATGTCCACATCGGACTGTATGTTCACCACATAGGATCCATCTTATGCAGTTTCTAGTCCCATACATCATCTTAAGCATATTCTTAACATAGATCTACCAGTTACACACTAGAACATAACAAACAACCATTCAACATCATATAATCTTTTAAAAACATTCATCTTTCAAAACAGCCATATTTTTCATGGAAAAACATAGTTTGGTAAAAGGATATATTTTTCAGTACATATAGAAACACATACAAATTGGTCCAGAAGCTTGAACCCGACTGAAACCGAGAAGAAAACACCTTAAAATCCTACCTTTTAAAGATTTCCTTTACTTTCTCACTCTAGTACCGATGGGAGTCTTTTCTCTCTCTCTAGCTGAAGGTTGAGTGCATGGGAGAGAGGGTAATGGCGGGCATTTTCTTTTTAAACCCCATTATGGGCCGGTTTGGCCCTTGTACACTTTTAACCCTCGCTTTTTGAAATAAAATCATGTTTGCTCCCTTACTTTTCTTTTCTTTTCTTTTTCTTTTTTGAAATTTCCGGGTGTTACAAAAAGTCAAATGTGAAATTTGTACAAGTTGATGATAACACTTCTACTTTAGTTCAGACCACTTTAAAGAAAATGGTTACACATCTGATCAAACCAATTCAAAAGTGGAAAATTAAAGAAAAACCATCTAAGCCTGATATTGTAGAACAATGTGCTTTTGATGAGAAAAGAGATATGATATTACAGTCTGTATCATATTTGGATAAAAACAAAGTACTCAAGTCAACCATGGCTTGGGTTCCTAAACATGAATAAATTCATTCATTTGTGCAGGAAACCCAAGGCAAGTTATTGATAGTGTCTGGCATGTTGATAGTGGTTGTTCAAGGCACATGACCATAAATGTATCTTTGTTAAACAATATACAACCTTACAACAGAGGATATGTTATGTTTGAAGGAGATACAGGTGGTAAGATTACAAAGAAAGGTAAAAATGGTGTGTTAAGTTTTGAAGATGTCAATTTTGTAGAAGAAAACATAATTTGTTAAGTGTCTCTCAAATTTGTGACAAAATGTATTCAACACGTTTCACTTATAAAGAATGTCTTATTTTGATACCTGGCTTTGTAATTCCTAATGAATAGAGATTATTAAGAACACCGAGAGACAAAGATACGTATTTACTTGACATGAATAGTTCACATTCATTTGTAACTGTGTCATGTTTGTTATCTAAAGCCTCGAAAGGTGACTCATTGTTATGGCATCGTCGTCTTTGCCACGTAAACATTAAAAATATGAACAAGTTGGTTAGAGGAAATCATGTTATAGGCCTACCTTTGAAAGAATTTTAACTTACTAAACATTGTCCGTCATGTTCAAAAGGCAAACAACACAAACTTTCTCATAAACCTGTTGTTCATACCAAAGTTGACTCTGTTCTCCAACTGTTACACATGGATTTATTTGGTCCGGTTAGTGTTTTGAGTTTAGGACGTCGTGCATATTGTTTGGTTATAACCGGTGATTTTTCCAGATTTACATGGTTTTTCTTTTTAGCAACCAAAGATGAGACCCGTCACTTGGTGATAAAATTCATAACCCTAGTGGAGAATCAGACTGGCCAAACCATCAAGTGCATTTGAAGTGATAATGGAACTAAATTTTGCAATCATATACTGAATGAATTTTGTGATTCAAAGGGGATATTAAGACAATTTAGTTCTGCAGGAACTCCACAACAAAATGGAGTTACTAAAAGACGTAACAAAACTTTAATTGAAGCTATAAGAACAATGTTATCAGCAACCAAATTACCATTATTCTTTTGGGCTGAAGCTATTAACACCGCCTGTTATGTTTCGAATCATGTATTAATCATCAACAAAACATGACTCCCTATGAAATCTTTTTCAAACATAAACCCAAAGTCAAATATTTCAAAACTTTTGGATGTTGTTGTACTTTGTTAAACATATCTGATTCTAAATCAAAATATGATGAAAAAGCTGATGAATGTTATTTTGTTGGATATTCCGCCAACAAAGTCGCATATCGGGTTTATAATAAAAGATCTAAACAAATAATTGAGTCGTTTGATATTGATTGGCACGAATCTAACAAAACAGATACGGGTTTAGCACCTTCATGGGTATTGATTATGTTTCATTATTTGAAAAATTTAATTGATCATCAATTGTTTCTACAAGTAAACCATCTTTGACATCATCAATTCACGAAATTTTCACTGATGATGTTGGATCTATCTTATCTTCAGCAATAGGAAATTTTTCAGATATACCTTCTTCTTCAAATGTCATAGCTGTTCCACACTCTGTTTCTGAATTTGATCCATCTCATTTTGATCCAATTATTGAACAAGCTCCACAGGTTTTTGATCAGAGTTCTTCATCTACTCAAATTGATCCAATTGAGAAAATTCAAGTTCCATTTGAAGATTTATCTGTTGATAATGATATTCTTTAAGAGGAAGATATTATGTATCAACCTGAAGGAGGGAAAAATGCTGAAGAAATAATTGGTCCTATGTCAAATTTAAATGAAGTTATTTCTGAAGATACCATTCCTCAGCTGAGAATTTATAAAAACCATCCAACTAAAGCAATCATTGGTCCTTTATCACAGGGTATCTGAACTCAAAGCCAATCGGGCACAATAAATACATGTTTGTATTCTTGTTTTATATCTCAAATTATGCCAAAGAACGTTGAGATGGCATTAAAAGAAAACAGTTAGGTTGAGGCTATGCAAGAAAAACTAATGCAATTCAACAAGCTAAATGTATGGCATCTGTGTGAACTACCAAAAGTTAAGTTGCTCATTAGTACTAAATAGTTTTTCAAGAAGAAAACAAATGAAAAGGATGTGATTGTTCGCAACAAGGCCAGACTTGTTGTTCAAGGATTCTATCAAATTGAAGGTCTTTATTATGAAAAATTTTATGCTCCTATTGCAAGACTAGAAGCTATATGCATTTTTATGGCATATGCTTCATACAAGAACTTCAAAGTGTATCAAATGGAAGTCAAAACTGGTTTCTTTTATGGCGAGATGAAAGAAGAAACTTATGTTTGTCAACCACTTGGTTTTGAAGATCCAAATCATCAGGAATATGTTTATAAGTTAGACAAAGCACTATATGGCTTACATAAAGAACCTCGAGCTTGGAATGCCACCCTCACTGAACATTTGCTTGCAAATGGTTACACACGGGGTGCGATTGATCAAACTTTATTCTTACGGAAGACTAGTGATGATCTTATTCTTGTTCAAGTATATGTCGACGACATTATTTTTGGATCTACCAATGATGATTTGTGCAAGGAATTTGAAGTTGTGATGAAGAAGAAATTTGAGATGAGTTCACTTGGAGAAATGTCATTTTTCTTGGGTATCCAAGATAAACTAGATGATAAGGGTGTTGGGTTTTGAACAAGTTTATCAAAGTCATTTTATCCAAATAAAATGAAAAACACAGCGGATTAAGAGATTAAAAACTTGTTATAGTTAATATATATAAACCATTTTATATGTTTGTTAAAACCCGTAATGGATCGATAGATGAAAGCCATGCTTAGAAACAACCATAGGGATTTTAGAAGACTACCTCTCGTATGGGTTTGAGGAAGATAATCGATGAATGGCAGCTTCCAAAGAAGGACACCTCAAGCTAGTCTACCCTCAAGCCTCCAACAAACACCCGGTTGCTAGGATTTTCACACTTGAACGAACCTTTGTTCTTGGTTTTGTTTTTGACCAATTGAGAGAAAACCAAAAAAACCGATATCTGCACTTTGAGTGCTATGTTTTATATATCAGAGAGAGTTGTTGATTGAAATCATATATTGCATGTCCTTGGAAATTGAAATTTTAGATGAGGAGAGAGAAAAGTGGGCGGGGCCCAGCCCTTTGTCCCATCCGCATTTCTCAAACACTCACCCGCATTAGTAAATGCGGATGAATGGTTTCCTTCCGCATTTGTAAATGCGGATGAGGAAATTCCATCCGCATTTCCCAAATGCACATCCGTATTAGTAAATGCAGATAAGTAGATTCATCAGCATTTCCTCAAATGCTCATCCGCATTATAAAATGCGAATGAATAGTTTCCATCAGCATTTCCACAAATGCACATCCACATTTTCTCATTAGTAAATGCGGATGAGTAGTCTTCATCCGTATTTCCTCGAAAGCACATCCGTATTAGTGAATGTGGATGAGTATTAAGAAATGCGGACAAAAGACTATATTGTTGTTCAACAAGTGCATTAGGAATTAATGCATAAAAGTATGATGCTTGCCAAATAAGACATATATCAAACATAATGTGTTCTAACATTCAAACAATCATTCACTAACACATTAGCATCATTATCATTCATAACAAACACTAATATTTGTTTAAATTTATTTTTCAGATTTGTAGATAAAATAAATTTTGACCAAGTGTTCGCAGCAGATGAAGAGTCTCCACAGCGGATGAAGATCATCAGCAGCGGATGAAGAAAATTCATCTAAGTGTGTGCAGCGGATGAAAGAATCCCATAGCGGATGAAGAACATACAGTGGACAACAAACAAGCAAAAACACAACTGTCCATAGCTGATGTTCAATCCACAGCGGAAGAACATTTCACAGCGGACAACATCCACAGCGGATGTTCATCCACAGCGGATGAACATTCCATAATGGATGTTCATCCACAGCGGATGAACATCCACAGCGGATGAACATCCACAGCGGATGAACAACCAAGCATCCACAGCGGATGAACAACCAAGTATGCATAGCGGATGAATAGTCTTTTCCACAACGGATGAGAAAACCTCCACAGCGGATGACTTAATTCCATAGCGGATAGCTTAGACACTTTGGATTATTTATGTAATATTCGTTTACATAAGGGTAGTTCAGTAATTGTATATAGCTATGTGTATAGGTTATAAATAGCATTCTACCCCAATCCTTTGTAAGCTTTTGAACAATCAATCAATCAAACTGTTATTATTTTCGAGCATTCAAACACACACAAACACACACACACAAACACTAATTTCATACACTTGAATCATGGGTTTCCGCACCATGTTTCTTGTTGGTTGAATATTTAGAGATATTGAAAAAGGTCCTTGGGGGAATCAACTTATTCATGTTGAATATTGTTCTAATATGTTCATGTTCATCATGTTGTTGTAAAGTTGATTTCATCAGGTGGTATCAGAGCCTTGGCTCAATCATTCATGGATTTCGATCCTCTCATTTAACAACATTGATTTCAGTGGTTCATTAGCTTCAAAAACACACATTCAAGCATCAAACTCATCTTCTTCTTCTCATAAACATTCATTAAATGCAAAAATCATGATTACTGAATCATTTTGTGCATTTTGAAGAAGTGTTCTTGATTTTTGCTTGAACATCACACTACCACACAAGTTTTCAGTGGTTTTTGCAACAAACAATACACGAGTATTGTTCATAAATTGTTAAACAACCTTTAAACAAAGGTTTTTAACTTTTAATATCATTCAAATCTTAAAACCCTAATCGGATTTTAAGGGTTTTGTTTTTAAACACTGTTTCATTGATTTTTCTTTGAAACAAATCATTTTGTGAACAATCTAAACCAGTTAGATTGTTCATTATCATCATACACTAGTGACAATCTCACTAGAAACATATTTTGTTCATTGTTCAACTATCGGGTTGAATATTTTGAAAAACATCACAACAAAACCCTAGGAAAACCCTAGTTTTAGCATACACAATTCACGGGAATTATGTTTGTTGTTTTTCATAAAACCATCGAAAAACTAGTTGTCTTGTTTGCAAAGTTTTCAAAATCAACTTTTTGATCCAAAAAGTTGTATAACAAAAGACAAACTCTGTTTTTAGGGTTTTTGCAAAAGGAATATTGACTTTTGCACTAAAAGACAAATATGCCATCAACCATAATCTTTCTTGTCTCCGTGACCTAGAAAGCAATATTTCATAGGACATTAATTAATTAATTAATTAATTCCTTTATTTGGTAAACAATTAAAACAAATTAGTTTATCAAATTAACAAACAAATCCTAGCGACAATTATGATTAATTAAATTTTAGCAACGGACTAAAATTTTAATCAAACAAAATTTAACTTAAAAAATTATTATTAAGTTAAAACCAAATCATTCAAACATGATGATATGATGAGTTCAAACAGTGGACTAAAACCCCCAAAGTTGAAGAATAAATCAGATTTCAAGCAATGGAAAATCATGTTCAGGAATTAAATTACATATCAAGATCTAGATCTATGGACATCAATCACTGAAGGTCCTTACATTCCAGTGACATTAGGACCTGACTATAACATACAGAAACTAGTTAGTCTGAAAAGTATAGCTGGTGATGACCTCAAGCGGGTCAAAACAGACATGAAGGCATACAGTATTCTAGCTATGACTTTGCCTTTTGAAATTTTGACACGGGTCGAAAATTTCAAAACAGCCCATGAGCTGTGGAAGGTTCTTCACACCATGTGTGAAGGAAGTGAGGAAATAAGAGAGATCAAAAAGGAAAAATTAAGAACTCAATATGAAACCTTCCACCATATCCATAGAGAATCAATTCCTTAACAGTTACACAGATATGTTCAATTGGTCAATGAAATGATAGTATATGGACTTAAATATGACACTCTTGAAATCAACAAGAAAATGTTGCATACATTGCCTGAGAGTTGGACTCAGTCAGTGTCTCTCATGAAAGAAACATTGGACTTGGAGGGACTATCTGTAACACCCTGAAAATTTTAAAAGACGAGAAAGAAAGAATAAATGTGCAGAAAAAGAAAGAAAATACAATTTAACCCAAGTTGAGGGGCTAAATGTGTCAAAAGGACAAAAAAAATAAAAAAGTGGATGCAAAAGGTGATGGCCGCCCACACCCCTCTGCATATCTTCTTTTCATCCGGATTTTCTAGAGAGAGAAAGAGAAGAGCTCTCAGGTTTTTGAAGAAAGAAGAAGAGGAATTTGAATTCAAGGTAAGAATTCATCATTTTAAGTTGTTCTTGGCCGGCCTATGCCTCGGTTGTATTCTTATATGTGTTTTGTTTGTTCGGGTTGTGTGATTTGGTGGGTTTTAGGTTGTTGAACTCATAGTACAATCGGGTTTGAAGAAGTTCATCCGGAAGTTTGTCAAAGGTGAGTTCTAAAACCCCCTTTTTACTTGTTTTAACTGATTTTGGGGCTGGAAATGCATGTATGTATGTTTTTACGAAAATGGGTTTTGTACCCGTATGTATGTGCATGTGTGAATGTGGGTGGGTTAAGATTTTTGGTGTTCTTGATGTTATGATGATGCCATGTTCATGTTATGATGCTTAGAATGCCAGAACTAATTTAGAACATGTTGAACTGATGATGTTAGGTCTGATTATGATGTTATTAGTGAGAGTTGGTTGCCCATGCGCCTGAAATTGGCCCATGCGCCCAATGGTCAAATTGCCTAAGTGTAGTCCCATGCGCCCAAAACCCATGCGCCCGAATAGTATCCATGCGCCTAGGCACTCATGCGCATGCATAGTGCCCATGCGCCTATAAGTGCCCAGAATGACTCAGTGTTGGGTCATGCGCCCCAATAGTGCCCATGCGCCCAGAACCTTTGCCATGCGCCTAAGTGTTCCCATGCGCCCAGAAGGCCATGCGCCTGCATAGTGCCCATGAGCCTAAGACTTAGATTATTTTCTGAAATTTTGGGAAAAATATAAAGTGTAGGCTTTGACTTGGGAGGTTCTCGGGGGTGATGTAAGTTGACTTATGATGTCATATGTGATGTGATGATGTTATGTATGGTATGGTTATGTTTATGTTATGTTCCTTATTATGTATGTTTATTTTCCGTGGCTTTACGTGGTATGATTATGAAAAGTAAACGGAAGTATTATGTAACGTAAAGTGGAAGATAATGAAAAGAGGAATGTAAGGAATGAATGAATGCATGCATTAATAAATGAAGTAATGAAAAGTCATGCAAGTAATGTATGGCGGTTCATACCCAATGAAGGGTGTTAGCTCAACTGTGTGCGGGTTAGCTACCCCAGAAGGATGCACACTAGGGGTCTAATCCTTGTGATTGACCATATGTATGGGACTCTTGCCGCTTGCCCTAGGTACTGGAGTCAGCTTCCTGCACAATGTTTGAGGTCCATGATAGATCTCAGGCCCAGTAACCAGCTTCATGCATAATGTTCGGGGTATAGGTCTGGAATGAAAGATGAATGATAATGATGAGTGTACTTGCCCCAAGCCAATGAGTCAGCTTCGTGCATAATGTTCGGGGTACAGTACATGTCATCGAAAGTTAATGAATGTACGTATAGTACGGTATGAAGGATAACGAATGATAAAGATGACGTACGATGATGAATGAACGGAAGTCAACGAATGACGATGAAAGATAATAATAAATTATTATCTATGTGTACGTATGATGCATGATCACATGTGAAAGTAAAGAAAGAATGGTTTTAAACGAAAGAAAAGTATTTTATTTTATAAAAACTAGAACTCACTCAGCTACGCTGACTTTTATGTGTTTCCAGTTGGCAGGTAATGTTGCTGAGGATGACATGGGGCAGCTACTTGGCATTTTTTTTGGATGGCATCTGTTGTTTAGATTATAATATTTTTGTGATGTAATGCAACGGGTAATATTTTGTAATCTGTCAACGATGTATTATTTTACAAAAGCAATTATATATATATGAAATAGTTTGTTTAAAAGAATTCCGCTACAATGTTTTAGAAATTGTAAATGTAAATATATGTTTTATGTGCGATGATTGTCCAACTGTGAGCGTCCCGGGATCGTGGCCTTACAAGTTGGTATCAGAGCCAAAGTTTAAGTGAAACGGGTTAAAATTTTCAAAAGAAACCTAAACTTAAACTGAAAATGGGACAAAGGGAAGGGATGCAAGTCCGAGTAGCTACGTGCCATCAGGTATTTTCTTGATGTTAACCGGTATTACATGCGCATGTTATGTGATTTATGTGCTTCTTAGTAGATTTAGATACTGATGTAGTCAGGATAGGAAATGCTTGGGGTATGAAGAGTAAAGTAAATGGCCAATCACAACTGACCACTGTAATTAGGAACTTACTATACTTGACATAAACTGAGCTATTACCTTGAATAACCGTGTTAGTTTTTGAATCTTATAGCGTGTTAGAGGATGGCCGGTGGTAGATCTTCAAAGGCTACTCGAGGTAGAGGTTGTGGTGGACGTGGTGCTGGACCACGGGTCACGAGAGGAAGGCCTAGGGCTAAAAAGGTGGCTCATGAAGAGCCCGAGACCCCTCATCCAGAGGACGGTGACGAGAGGGCTAACTTAAGGGCCTCGGTGAAGGAGGATGTTATAGAGGAGGTTCATCAGGTCATGCAGACGATCATACCATTTGTGGTGACCAAAGTGATAAAGGCTGTGAGAGAAGGGGAAGGGAAAGAGAGGAATAGGTCCTCGGGACTAAGGGAGCAACCGTAGACTGAGACGGTTGTCTCTACTAATAAGGAAGAAGAAGAAGAGCCTGTGCCGGAGACAGCACGAGGCTGTAACTATGGGGTATTTCAAAGATGCAAGCCCCCGACTTTTGACGGAAATGGCACTGCTGCTGCTGCTCACCGGTGGGTGAGAGAGATGGAGGCTATACTTGATATCAGCGAGGGCCGGGAGGATCAGAAGGTAAAGTTTGCCACTCATTCATTTATGGACTCGGCTCTGTGCTGGTGGGACAATATCGTCCAAGCCAAGGGTAGTAGGGCAATTGAAAGGATGAGGTGGCCAGAGTTGAAGAAGCTGGTGATCGAGGAGTTGTGTCCTCATAGGGAGCTCGACAAGGTTGAAAAGGAATTCCTGCAGCTGGAGGCGGGAACCATGATGCATCAGCAATACATCACCAAGTTTAACGAGATGGCACGACTGGTTCCGGATCATGTGACACCTCTGTCGCAAAAGATCAAGAGGTATATTCAGGGCTTGCCTGCAGATATCCATAGGCACATGATCGCCACCCGGCTGAATACGTTCAGGACGATGGTCAATCTAGCGGGAAGGCGGTACGATGAGAGGGAA
This sequence comes from Flaveria sonorensis, assembly GCA_025506505.1. Taxonomy (NCBI): domain Eukaryota; kingdom Viridiplantae; phylum Streptophyta; class Magnoliopsida; order Asterales; family Asteraceae; genus Flaveria; species Flaveria sonorensis. The sequence goes on from CM046439.1 coordinate 18,950,054, forward strand.
CTGGTGGTGGCTGAGGTGAGCAAAAAAGGCAGTGGTGACCGACACTGGAATGGGAAGAGGTTTGGTCGGGGTGGTGCCTAGGAAAACAACAAGAATGCATGGGTGGATGACCGGCGTGTGGTCACATCCGGTGCGGAATCGAAGAGGTGTGGCAAATGTGGAAAGGAGCACACCAGGGAGTGTAGGTGGGGATTGAACATGTGCTTCAAGTGTGGAAAGCCTGGCCACATGGCAAGAGAGTGCAAGGCGGCAAGGTGTTTTAACTATGGTAGAAAGGGCCACATGAGTCGACAATGCAAGAAGTCAAGGGCTGAGAGTTCCGGGGCAGGGCAGAAGACCAGGACCGTGGGGCAGAGGGCGAGTGCCAGGGCATTCACGATGACTCGGGAGGAGGCTAGGACGGACCCCGATGTCGTGTCAGGTATGTTTCTAGTAAACCAAACTCTTGCTTCTGTGCTATTCTATTCAGGTGCTAGTAAGAGTTTTATTTCTGCTGCTTTCTATGCTAAGTTGCCTGTTAGTAGTAGAAGTATTGATGAGCCCTTTGATGTAAAAACTGCCATAGGTAAGTCTACGAGGATTGTTGATCTGGTTGAAGGCTGCGATATAGAATTAGAGGGTCATAAATTTCCTGCTAGACTGTTCGTGATGACCTTAGGCGTATTTGACGTAGTCCTAGAATGGATTGGTTGGCGGACTACGAGGCGAATATCATATGTCGTAAGAAGATGATCCGACTGACAGCTCCCGACGGGAGTTTGGTGACGATCTTCGGTGATCGAGTTACGACTATCCCGAAGGTGATTTCAATGGTGGTGGTGGGAAAGTGCATGAGGTGTGGATGTAGTGCTTACTTGGCCTACGTGAAGGATGTAGATATGCCAACACCACAACTGTCGGATGTACTGGTTGTGTGTGAGTTCCCAGATGTGTTTCCCGAAGATTTACCAGGTGTGCCACCTGACCGTGAGATTGAGTTCCAGATTGACTTGATACCCGGTGCTCAACCTGTTGCTAAGGCACCGTATCGGTTGGCTCCGGCTGAGATGAAGGAATTGATGGAGCAACTACAGGAGTTGCTTGATAAAGGGTTCATTAGACCGAGTATCTCTCCTTTGGGTGCTCCGGTCTTATTTGTGAAAAAGAAGGACGATAGTATGAGGATGTGCATAGACTACCGTGAGCTGAACAAGTTGAAGGTGAAGAATCAGCATCCATTACCGAAGATTGATGACCTGTTTGATCAGCTCCAAGGTGCCAGTTGGTTATCGAGGATAGATCTTCGATCTGGCTACCATCTGTTGAAGGTGAAGGAGCAAGATATTCCTAAAACAGCTTTTCGCATGCGTTATGGACACTACGAGTTTCTCATTATGTCTTTTGGTTTGACAAATGCACCAGCTGCTTTTATGGACCTGATGAATCGAGTGTGTCGACCGATGTTGGATAAATCAGTGATTGTGTTTATCGATGATATCTTGATTTATTCGAAGAGTGAAGCGGAGCATGCCGGTCGCATTTGGGAAGTGCTAGAGACGTTGAGAAAAGAGAAGTTGTATGCCAAGTTCTCTAAGTGCGCGTTCTGGTTACGCGAAGTTCAGTTGTTGGGTCATGTAGTGAATCCCGAGGGGATTATGGTAGACCCGGCAAAGGTGGAAGCGGTGATGCAATGGAAGTCTCCAAAGACGCCATCCGAGATTTGTAGTTTCTTGGGGTTGGCGGGATATTATAGGAGATTCATTCAAGACTTTTCTAAGATAGCTTCTCCGTTGACTACGTTGACCCGCAAGGATGTGAAGTTTGTATAGGGTCAAGCTTAAGAGAGTGATTTTGAGGAGTTAAAGGCAAGGTTGACTCAAGCTCCAGTTTTCATTACCCGAAGGAAGCGAGGACTTAGTGGTCTATTCAGACGCTTCTTACTCAGGGTTGGGTTGCGTGTTAATGCAGCGAGGAAAGGTTATAGCCTACGCATCCCGACAATTGAAGGTTCATAAGGTGAATTACCCTACTCATGACTTGGAGCTAGCAGCTGTGGTCTTTGCAATAAAGATTTGGAGGCACTACCTATACGGAACGAAGTGCACAATCTTCACAGACCACAAGAGCTTGAAGTACTTCTTCAGAGAAAAAAAGGACCTGAACATGAGGCAGATGCGATGGTTGGAGCTCATAAAGGATTATGATTGCGAGATCTATTACCATCCGGACAAGGCCAACGTAGTGGCGGATGCCCTTAGCCGAAAGGAAAGACCCGAGACGATTCGGGTGAAGGCTTACCAATTGGTCATGACCTCTGATGTGATGAAGCAGGTCAAGGAGTTTCAAGACAAGGCATTGAAGGAAGATCATCTTAACTCCGAAAGGATGAGAGGTATGGTTGCGGAGTTGGGTGAAAACACTCTTGGTGTTAGAACCCGATTCGAACGGATGTGAATCCCTCGTTACGGGGATTTACATGGGAGGATTATGGACGAAGCTCATAAGACTCGATACTCTATACATCCTGGTGCTACCAAGATGTATAAAGATATGAAGAAAGATTATTGGTGGCCGGGTATGAAGCGCGATGTAGCTGAGTATGTGAGCAAGTGCCTTACTTGCTTGTAAGTGAAGGCCGAGCATCAGAAACCATACGGGAAGATCCAACCGTTGGATATACCGGAGTGGAAGTAGGAGCATATGACCATGGACTTTATTACGAAGTTACCGTGTACCGTGAAAGGGTATGATGCCATATGGGTGATAGTTGATAGTTTGACAAAGAGTGCTTACTTTCTACCGATCCGCGAGACGTACTCCTCTGAAAGATTAACAGATCTATTCATCAAAGAGAGTATAACTCATCATGGTGTGCCGGTGTCTATTGTTTCTGATCGTGACACTCGGTTTACATCAAAGTTTTGGAAGAAATTCCATGATGCTATTGGGACGAGGTTACACATTAGCACAGCTTATCATCCTCAGACGGATGGTCAGTCGGAAAGGACTATTCAGACGCTAGAAGATATGCTTCGGGCATGCATCATTGACTTTGGAGGAAGTTGGGATGACCACCTACCGTTAGCTGAGTTCTTGTATAATCACAGTTATCATGCCAGTATTGGTATGCCCCCTTATGAGATGCTATATGGTAGGAGATGTAGAACACCCGTTTTTTGGGGTGATATTGGACAGAAAGAGTTGGGAAGTATTGAGCTGATCGAGGCTACGACTATGAAGCTTGAGAAGATTAAAGCCTTTATGAAGGCAACTAAAGATAGGCAGAAGTCGTATGCCGACAAGAGATGTAGACTGATTGAGTTCAAGGTGGGTGATAGAGTTATGTTGAAGGTCTCACCTTGGAAGGGTATCATTCGGTTTAGGAAGCGGGGCAAGTTGAGCCCGAGATACATAGGGCCTTTCCGAATCATTGCTCGAGTAGGAGAGGTGGCCTATAGGTTGGAGTTACCCGATGAGTTAAGTGGAATTCACCCGACATTCCATGTATCTCATCTGCGGAAGTGTTTAGCTGATGAGGATATGGTTGTACCACTGGAGGATATTGAAGTTGATGAAAGGCTCAATTATGTGGAGCAACCAGTGGCAATCATTGATCGCAAGGAGAAAAGGTTAAGGAATGAAGTGGTTCCCCTTGTGCGTGTACAGTGGAAGCACAGGAAGGGATCTGAATCTACGTTGGAGATTGAAGAAGAGATGAGGCGGTATTACCCACATCTGTTTGAGGAATAACAGGTTTTATGGACGAAACCTATATAAGGGGGGTGGACTTGTAACACCCGGAAAGTTTTAAAAGATGAGAAAGAAAGAATAAATGTGCAGAAAAATAAAGAAAACACAATTTAACCCAACTTGAGGGGCTAAATGTGTCAAAAGGACAAAAAGTATAAAAAGTGGGTGCAAAAGGTGATGGCCGCCCACACCCTTCTGCATATCTTCTTTTCATCTGGATTTTCTAGAGAGAGAAAGAGCAGAGCTCTCGGGTTTTTGAAGAAAGAAGAAGAGGAATTCGAATTCAAGGTAAGAATTCATCATTTTAAGTTGTTCTTGGCCAGCCTATTGGGTATGACCCGACTTGGATCATAACGTACTAGCAACATCAATTCAATATGTGTCTTGGGCAGACCATGTCCAACAATCTCCCACTTGCACAAGGTACATAGAGGATTGATACAGGTAGCAAATACCGCCTAACAACGGTTTACTACCCCTAATACGTATGACGAAGTGCCATTCAATAACATCATCTTCTTTAAGTCCCTTACTTGAAATGATTTAGGTGAATCTATCATTTATCCTTTTGCTTCAGATGTAATGTTAAATCCAGAGACACAGAATGATCATTCCCTGTTGATTTAACTTTATCAGGCCTTAGACATCTTACTCTTAACAAATAAGAGGAACAAATCCCATCTTGACTACATATGTTTCTCACATTTACCTTGTATCACACCTGAGCCTAGCCTTGTGTACTGTCCATATTTCAAAACAGTGAAAACTAGGTCAAAGTATAATATTTGGTGAATATCAAAACCCATTATGTATCTCAGGTCGGAGGATACTATGATATTCGCCTTCACTCAAATTTACTTATGATCAATTACATAATTCCATGCAGTAACATTTGAGAGCGGGTCAGTCCAATATTTGTATCCCATAAATATCTATGAACTTTGGTAGAAACCTTTTGCTCTATATTCATACTTTATGAATATCCACCAATCCAAGTTCATAATAGTCTTACCTTCTTGTTTGTTCCCACAAATATGACCAAATACTAACATTTAGAATAATAAACATATTCATGGATCTAAACATGCTAAAATGTAACATAACTCATAGTATCATAATTATATAAATGAGTCACAATAACAATTGTTCCCTTGTTTAAAAACTAAATAGATCAAATCCAATCACTAGAATATCAAAGTCCTAAGGCACAAGTATGACTCTCATGCTTTGGCCTTTCAAGGAGCTTCGTGAGTGGATCTGCAATATTTTGATCCGTGTGAACTTTGCGAATACATATCTTTCCCTTTTCAACTTCATCCCTTATGTAGTTGAATCTCCGCTCAATGTGCCTTGTCTTTTGATGTACACGGGGTTTCTTGATTTGAGCAATCGCATACTCGTTATCATAAAAGAACTCTAGGGGATCTTGAATGGTAGAGACCACCCCCAAGTCTGCAATAAAATTCTTTAACCATGCAACTTCTTGTACTGCCAATGAAGCAGCGATGTATTCCGATTCTATAGTGAACAATGCTACCACATCCTGCTTTGAGCCCTTCCAGGACACTTCCCCTCCATTCATAATGAAGAGATACCCGATTGTGATTGAGAATCATCTTGATCAGTTTGGAAACTCGCATCCGTGTAACCCTTTACAACGAGTTCCTCTTTACGAGATCCATATATTAGAAACATATCCTTAGTCCTCCAAAGGTATTTCAATATACTATAAACAGCCATCCAATGGCTATTTCCTGGATTCTGCTGATATCTACTCGTCATGCTTAAAGCGCATGGCACATCCAGTCTAGTGCATATCATTGCATACATGATGGATCCTATAGCAGATGCATATGGGACTTCCTTCATCCTTTCTAGCTCATCCTTTGAGCTTGGACATTGAGATGCACTCAATATTGTCCCTCTTTGAATAGGTACTAGACCTTTCTTAGAGTTTTCCATCTTGAACCTTTTCAAGATTTTATCAATGTATGTACTTTGGTTTAAACCTATCAACCGCTTTGATCTATCCCTATAGATGTTTATTCCCAAAATGTAGGTGGCTTCACCAAGATCTTTGATGGAAAAACATCTTCCAAGACTGGTTTTAACACCTTCCATGGTTGGAATGTCATTTCCAAACAGTAGTATATCATCAACACACAATACTAAGAATGTGATGATGCTCCCACTAGCTTTCTTATACACACAAGCTTCATCAGCGTTCTTGATGAATCCAAATTTCTTGATCTCTTCATCAAAACATTGATTCAAACTTCTTAATGCTTGCTTCAATCCATAGATTGATTTCTTTAACTTGCATACTTTATTAGGATGTTATGGATCGATAAAACCATTGGGCTGAACCATATAGACATTCTATTCGAGATGTCCATTAAGGAAAGTAGTTTTGACATCCATTTGCCAAATCTCATAGTCATAATATGCGGCTATGGCAAATAATATCCTAATTGACTTTAGCGTTACCACAGGTGAGAAGGTCTCATCATAATCAACGCCTTGAGTTTGAGCGAAACCTTTTACTACAAGTCTTGCTTTATAAGTATCTAAGTTTCTATGCAAATTGGTTTTCTTCTTGAAAACCCACTTACATCCAACCGATTTGGAGTTAAGCGGTGGCACAACCAAATTCCCATACTTGGTTGTCATACATGGATTGCATCTCTACGTTCATGGCTTAAAGCCACTTGTCACAATCGGAATTGGACATGGAATCATGATACGTAGTTGGTTCATCCGAGTCAACGGCATAGCATCCATTCATGAAAAATCCATATCTTTTGGGTAGATAGCTAGTTCTAACAGATCTGCAAAAGTTTTGTGTGTATTGATCAACCACTTGATCATTATCAACAACCTCTTATTGATTGCTAATATCAACCAAACGTGTATCAGCTTGTGGTTCTCGATCCTCATCAAGTTCCATTGTTCTATTGGTAGTTCCTTCCATAAGGTACTTAGTTTCCAAGAATAGCCTTTCGAGCAATAAATACCTTTTGCTCTGTTGGATTGTAGAAGTAATATCCCATGGAGTCTTTGGGATATCCTACAAAGATACACTTAGTGGATTGGCCTTCTAACTTGTTTACGGTGTTCTACTTAACATAAGCTTCACAACCCCATACTTTTAAATATGATAACGATGGAACCCTTCCATGCCATATTTCAAAAGGTGTTTTATCCACTTTCTTGGTTGGGGCCATATTCAGAATACGAGCCGCGGAGAGTAATGCGAAATCCTAAAATGATAGAGGCAGTGTGCTTCTAGCCATCATACAAACCATATCCAATAGGATTTGGTTTCTCCTTTCAGACACACCATTATGTTGTGGTGTTCCGGGTGGAGCAAGTTATGAGACAATCCCACAACTCCTAAGATGATCTTGAAAGGCATCACTAAGGTATTCACCTCCTCTATCCAAATGAAGAACTTTGATTGTTTTGTTGAGTTGGTTTTCTACTTCATTTTTGAAGATTTTAAACATTTCAAAAGCTTCATCTTTATGTCTTAACAAGTACACATAACCATAACGACTATAATCGTCGATCAAGGTAATGAAGTATCTTTCACCATTCCTTGTTGATGCTTTAAAAGGACCACATACATCCAAATGTATGATTCCTAATAAATCTTTTGCCCTTTCGTTAGTGCCACTAAAGGATTCCTTGGTCATCTTTCCTTGTAAAAAATATTCACACTTATCAAATGAACCCTCTTCATTTGCTTTCAAAAGACCATTCTTTTGAAGTGTTTGAATGCGATTCTTGTTTATGTGACCAAAACGGCAATGCCAAAGATATGATTTACTTAAATTCATTTTAAGTTTCTTGGTGCTTGATTGGTATAACGAGTTATTAAAGGATGTCTCATCATGAACCAATTCATAAATACCTGTTGGACCAAAAGAACCAATGAGCCTGATCAGAAAAACCTTTAAGTCCCACGGACATTACAACAACTGAAGTAGTCTGCAACACCTGAAGACATCAGCTGATAACAAGGTCTGAAGACAAAGTCTGAAGTGAAAGAGCTGAAGACAAAGTCTGAAGTGAAAGAGCTGAAGACAAAGTCTGAAGTGAAAGAGCTGAAGACAAAGTCTGAAGTGAAAGAGCTGAAGACAAAGTCTGAAGACAAAAGCTGAAGACAAAGACTGAAGACCAAGTTTCAGATGATTGTCACAACAGCTGAAGAAGACCTCTTCAGTAGTTGTGATGGTTTCCTTTCAGTACTTGTAGTTTCCTTTCTGTACTTGTAGTTTCAGTAGTTTTATGTTTCTTCGTGTACTTAGAATAATCTGAGATGTTCTCAATTGTTGTGAACATTCTCAGTAGTTTGCTTACTTTCAGTAGTTTGTAATAATTCTGTTAGATGTCACTATCAAGTGACATCAGCAGACGTCACATTCCTATATATAAGGAATGCTGACCTAATTGTAATCGGTGCAGCTTAGGAAAACCTAGCAGCCGCCACACCGAAGCATGTGTGCATGAATGTTATTATCCCTTTGCAGAAAACCCTATATCTATATAGCCGTGTACTGTTCCATTGAATATTTATTGTGTTCTTGCTATATTTGCTTAATTCTTGCTCTAATTCCGCTGTGATTCAACTCTAATTGATCAAACTTAGATTACTGATCCTAACAAATGGTATCAGAGCAGGTTAATCATTGATCGGTTTAACAATTGATCATTAAAACTGCTATTTTGATATCTATAGTTTGATCGAATTAGCATATGTGCAAGAACTGGTTATAAAGATTGATTTTCTGCTGCTTCTGGTTATTTAATTTGAGTTTCTTCTTGGTTCTTATTGAGTTTGTTGTGTTTTTGTGCAAAATCTTTTGAAACTTGATTGATTTGGTTTGAATCTGAGAATGACTACTCCATCTAATGATCCTCACAATACTGGCTCCTCAACCAAGCCTCCGATGCTAGTTAGGAGTGAGTATAACATATGGCAACGAAGAATGCTCCATCACCTGTCTGTTAACAGTTCAGGTTGTTGGACATCTATGGTTCATGGTCCACACAAGCCTATGGTGAACAATCCGGAGACCAATCAAATGGTTCCGAAGAAGAAGGAGCAATACTCAGATGAAGATCGTAAACTGTTTGAGATTGATGCTAAAGCCCATGGAATTCTGGCCATGGCACTGCCGAATGAAATCTATTCTGGGCTTATGCATCATGAAACTGCTCATGACCTCTGGAATGCTTTGAAGGAACAATTCGGAGGAACTGATGAGGTCTTAGCAAACAACAGAGAAATCCTCGCCCAACAATATGAGACATTCTCTCATAGGAAGGGTGAGACACTGACTCAACAGTTTGAGCGTTTCTCCTGCTTGATCTCTGAACTGAAAATGGTCAAGCAAGAGTATACTAACAGCCAGATGAACAACAGATTCTCAGATCACTGCCTGAGAGATGGGACACATACACCATTGTCCTACGCTCCAGTGCAAATCTGGATAGCCTATCTCTCACCCAACTCCATGGGAAACTGCTTACATTTGAAAGAGAGATAGAGCAGAAAAGGAAACTGGCATCATCAGGAAAGCTCTCTGATGACTTTGTACCAGGTAACACTGCCTTGGTCGGTCATGAGTCAGAATATGCTGGATCAGAAAGTCATTATGATGAGCATATAGATTTCTCTTCAAACAGTTCTGATCATGCATTTGTTGGTGTTGACAGTCATTCTGGGTGTAATAGTGATAATTTATGCTTTATCATGGATGATTTGCAGGGTATTGCTGATGATGATTTAGAAGAGATGGATATTTTGAGCCAAATGGCCCTGATCAATATCAGATCTCAAAAGTTCTACAAGAGAACTGGTAGGAAATTTCCAGGACTCTCTGGCAAAACCAAAGTTGGTTTTGACAAGAGTAAGTTGAGGTGTCACAAATGCCACAGGCTTGGGCACTTTGCAAGAGAGTGTAGATCAACTGGATCTAACTCCTCTGCACCCTTTGTGACCTTTCCAAGCAATAGTTCACAAAACAAAGGGCAACATCCTGCTAGTTCTGGTCATCACTCACAACCTCAATCTCCTGCATACTTTGTCCCTCAGGGTTCAATGCCATATCCTTATCCCTGCTATTATATGCCACAGCCAAATCCAGTTCATGTCCCTATAGCACAACAACCTCAAGCCCTACCTGAGCCTCAACCATCTCCATCACAATCTCAACCTCATCACAGCTTCTTCACACCAGGAGTTGTTGACTGGAGCAGCTTACCAGATGATCTTTCTGGTTTCAATGAGCAACTATCTGCTGGTGCTGGTCAACATGGTGGTGAACATCCTTTTGGGAATCTTGCTCTCATGGCCCTGGAGTCTACTGAGGGTTCCTGCTCAGATGCTTCATCTTCACAGGTAACCCAGATATCTTCTGAGGCTAAAGCCAAGTTATGTTCTGAATCATGCATAGCTGCCTTTGTCTCTATTAGAGAGGCAAATGTAGCTTTAATCAATCAAAATCTTGAGCTTGAGAAAACTATTTCCAAAAGAAAAGATGAGTATGTGTCTGCACTTAATGACAAAGATGATGAGATTTACAAGCTTAAATGCCAACTTAATGATGAAAAGGCTAAGGTAGAGGTCATACTCGAGAACCACAGAAGTCTCAAAGAGACACTTGCAGCTACCCAAGTTGAGTGTGACCGATGGGTAACATCCTGCAAGGGATTTGAAATGCTTCTCAGCAAGCAAACAGCTTCAAATGTGAAGTTTGGAATAGGTTACAATCATACTGCACCACCTACTGATTTTACTTCAAAATCAATAGTAAAATCTGAAGGTGAAAGTAATTTCCAAACCACATCATCATGTGATTCATCCTCAAATGATAATACAAAATTAGAGGATGAAGTCAGTGTTAAGATCTCAGCAAATCAATTGCCTGATGGTTTAAATGCTGATAAACACATGAAGCTGAGAAATTCAGATGTTGTTCCTCAAAGTACTCCAAGTACTGAAGGGCAAGTCACAACATCTGAAAAGCATTTCAAATCTGATGAAATAAAAGGATTAACAACTGCTGAGGAATCTATCATACGGTCTTTCAGGACGGATAGAGAACAGCTGAAGAACAAGTCTTCAGTTGTTACCGATCCTTCAGTACTTAACACAAGTACTGAAAGGAGGAAAGTACTGAAGATCACACCTTCAGTAGTTTCCACTTCAGCAGTTGATCAATCCAAGATGAAGAATAAGCCATGTGAAATATGTGGTAAATTCAATCATCTATCTGATGAATGCTGGTATAAAAAGGGTTCCAAACTCAACAGAGATAAGCTCATTAAAGAAGAGATAAATAAAATGAAAAATGAGTTTGAAACCAAGTTTGTACCGCAGTCATCTCAAACTGATAAACCCAAGGCCTCACCAAAATCCAAAAAGAAGGATGGGGTTTATCAGAAAACAGCTGATAGTGTTCCTCATGATAAACATCAGACGAAGTCTGTGAATTTCAAGAAGGAGGAAATGGTGGGTCACAGGAACTCATCAAAAACAAGTACTGATGTGTCAAATGAGCTGAAGGCTTTAGCAACAAATCAGACACAACTTGTTATGATGGTTCAGCATTTGTTGGGGAGAGTTAACCAACTAGATGCACCTGTGATCAAACCACTGAAAAGGAAATCCAAGCCCAAATCTAAGAATTCCATTTCAGCACCATCTCCACCTTCATCAGCTGTTACTCATGAGAAACAAGTTATGGTTAAATCTGTTGATGAAAACATACCCAAAACCAAAAAGGTTTGGGTCTCTAAAGCTAACTAGTTTCTTATGATAAATGCAGGGTTCTTCAGCATGCCAAAGAAGCATCTGGTATGTAGACAGTGGAGGATCTATGCATATGACTGGGAGCAGTTCTCTTCTTAATGACTACTCTCAAGGAAAGAAGGGATTTGTCTCATTTGGAAATGATGCTAAGGGTTACATCATCGGGAAAGGATTTGTGTCAAATGGAGAAATCAGATTTGATGATGTTAACCATGTGGAGAATCTCAAGTATAATCTACTGAGTGTCAGTCAGATGTGTGATAAAGGGCATGTTGCACTTTTCACAAGCCAGAACTGCCGGATTCTGTCTTCCAAAGTTCTGAGGCTGATTGACAAGGTATTGATGAACATACTCTCCTGAAGGCCAATAGGATAGGAAGAGTATATGCCTTGGATTTGTCAAAGAAGATTGCGTTAAAAGGTCATCCTTGCCTGTTCTCCAAGGCCTCTCCTCAGGAATCTAAACTGTGGCATAGAAGGCTGGGTCATGTTAATCTCAAAAAACATGAATCAGCTGATCCACAATAGTTTAGTGAGAGGTCTACCAATAAGTGACAACTACTGATGACTAACACCAAGTCTTCAGTTGTTACAACAACTGAAGCCAAAACCATGTCTTCAGTAGTTTCACAACTACTGATGACTAACACCAAGTCTTCAGTTGTTACAACAACTGAAGCCAAAACCATGTCTTCAGTAGTTTCACAACTACTGATGACTAATACCAAGTCTTCAGTTGTTACAACTTCTGAAAGTTAAAACCAGGTCTTCAGTTGTTTTCAAACAACTGATTACAACACCCACACTTTCAGTCGTTTTATATCAGCCTTTTTCTTACCCTATAAATACCTAAACCTACTTTCTGACGTTTCATTAGCCGTTTTCCGTCCTTTCACTCTCTCACCAATGGCGACCATGAAACTCAAACCCAGACACAACTGTGTTGCCTACCTCTCGAAATCGGCCTTCTGGAACAAATTTGATAACGCCATCGATCTTATGGTAGATTCCCAGTACCGAACCGCGTTTCTTCTGAATCCTACCATATACCCCGATTCCCTAAGCCAGTTCTGGACCAACGTCTCCGTGCTAACTAGTGAGAATGATAGCCAAATCACTCTCCAGTCGTTGGTCATCCAGAAACAGGTGGTCATCACTACGGACATCATTCGACAAACCCTCGATCTACATGATGCCACCTGTGTCACGAATACCCGAAAGGCACAACCGATATGTCTTTCATCAACAACGGGTATGAAGGAGACTTAAGTGCTACCACCATTATGAAGAAGCACTTCCATGATGCTAAACGTCTTATATTCCACATGGTGAATGTCTGCCTTGCACCAAAAACCTCTTCATGGGATCAAATGTCTTCCCGATGGCAACAGGTATTATACTCTATCTTTGAACGCCAAACTTTAAATTTTTCTGAGATAGTGTTTATGGAACTAAAGGATCTGGCCTTGAAACCTGTGGCAAACAGATGGATATTATATCCCAGGTTTCTCATGGCCATAATTTTAACACAGCTAAAATCAGACGGCCTTGTTGGCCTTGGAGTCCTGCTCCGGCTGTATTGCCTGAAGTATACTCCAGGCACAACTCTGACCCTACAATGAAAGGGGCTGCCCGGCTGCTCAAACCCAAGCAGCGGGAACCCACAGCCTCCACTTCCAGATCCAAAGTCCCCACCAAACCCAAAACCAAAAAGCCCAAAAAGGCTACTCAGGGAGATGAGTCCCCTGAGGATGCCCCTGTAACACCAATACAGGAAACACTTACTGGTTCTAACCCCCCAGTAGTGTCCAAGACTCCACCAACCGTAGCCGCTCAGGCATCCTCTCAACAGGATCCTGATGCAACCAAAATTGGGGATACCACAATGCTGGAACCTATCTCAATTGAGAAGGTTACCATTGAAGAGCACCAGTCACCCCGGGTGCAATCTGCTTCAACCCTATCTCCAAATGCAACCGCCCCTCAAAGCCCAACATTTATTGTTGCACAAGTGTTGAGTCAGCTGCATTCCTCTCCTCCTCCCCAGACACCAATTACAATGGGGAGAACCTCAACAGCTGAGGAAGAGGACAAAATGCTGCTGATAACCCACAGCACAGGGGTTATAATGTTCAATCTCCCCGTGTAGAGGAGGAGGTTAGAACATCTGGTGAGGCTGCCACTTCTACTGATTCAGCAAATGACCAGGATGAAGTTGGTAACATCTCTAAGACCTCACCAGAGGCAACTGCCGATGAAGGACTCAGTCCTGAGGCAGGAAGTCCCCAGAACCAAGAACAAGGGGCACATGCTACAACTGATCTACACTCAGGGCATGTACATCCTGATTCAATCAGGAGGTCAGGTGATTCAGCAAAGCCTGATGATGACCTGGGCTTTTTCTATGATGTCTTAGCCCATAACACAATCCTTGAGGCTGAGGTGAGCAGACTCAACGAACTGCTTGCCAAAATGTCTCAGGATCAAAGTCCATCTGCCCCAATAAACCCACAGATGGCACCTTCATCTGAAGGTTTCCCAAACACTCCGCCACTTCACTCAACTGAGCCACCAGCCACTGTTGTTGGCACCACCTCTCAGGGACAGAACCCCTCTGAGCAGATGGTTGCTACATTTCAAAATTCCTTACCTCTCATCACTCCCATCATCAATGAGATTGTACATAAAGCCATTGATGAGAGGATCTCCTCGACTCTAAAAACACTTGTTGATGATGCTGTGCAAAAGAAGCTTTCTGCCATTCAAACCCCTGAACCCAATGCACCCAAAAAGGGGGAGTCTAAGGCAGTGAAAGAAAGAAAGAGAAAGAGAGTGGAAGAGGAGAAACAACAAGAAAAAGAACAGGAAAAACAGCTGATCACATACAAGAGAAAGAAAAGTGCTGAAACTCAAAAGCCTGATGAAGAGAAATCATTGGAAGATCTGATTAAAGAAGCTGATGAAGCTCACAGCAGATCAATGGACAAAATAATAGATCAACTCTTCAGACAGGGCTTTGATACAGCCACATTAGACACTGAGATCAGAAGGCTGGAGATTAATGAGATACAAGAAAGATGGGCCAGTTATAGTGTGATGGAAAGGGAGAGGTTGGAGATAATGATCCGGTTTATTGCAAAATACTTGGGAAGATCATTAATTGAGATTAAATAATGGACCAGAGACAGTATTCTGGCAATAACCACCAGAATCTGTGCTTCTGAAGAATTCAACAAGGGGTTGATTATAGAAGCCTTAGACGAAGCAGGTGCTGGGAAGAGAACTGATATGGCCAAGCTTTCCAAAGCCAAACTCACCATAAAAATGCTAGATCAGCCTTCCCAAACTCCCTCTCAAAAACAACCAACCCTACAACTCTCCAAATCAACTCAACCCTCAAAACCAACTCCCTTACCCCAAAAACCACCTCAAACCACATCCAGTGATGCACCCAGAAGGAGGAGAAGGGTGTTGAGGATGGTAGAAGAAGAAGAAGAAGATGATGAAGAAGATAGTCTGCCAATCTCTGCTGTTCTAAAATTACCTGAGCCCAGAAGTCAACAAATGATAACACCAGACTTTCAGAGGCAAATGGTGAAAGTTAAGATTGAAGAAGAAGAACAGCAGAAACAGCACGATGAGCAACTTTTGAAGATGATTGACAAAGAGTTTCCTCAGTCATCATCTATACAAGCCATGAAGAAACACGCTCAAAGGCTGTATGCTCTCAGGTATACCTTTCAATATCAAAAGGAGAGAGTAAGGATTTGGCCAGACCCCAGGGTTAGTTCTAGAATTCATAAGAAATCCATACCAAGTAGATACAATGGCCAAGTGAGAAAGACCATAGATGCTGCTATTATGTTGGCCATTGTAGTCTCACCCTGGGAAATACTTGAAGACTTCAAGAGAGCCTACAAGTCAAAGATGACCCCTCAAACTCTAATGGAGAACAAAATGGTCAAGAAGGGGTTGTTATACAAGAGGCTTGAAGAGATCAAGAAAAATGAACTCCAGTTGTTATTAGAAGGGACTCACCCAGATGAGTTTGCTTACAGAGAGATAACAACTGTTGAGTTGAAAAATGGAAAGACGATAAAGTACTTATCAGAGTACTATGGCCCAGAGTTCTTCTTCGAAGGAGAAGCAGAAGAACTCACTAAGGAGGAACAAGTTGTTCTCCTTGAGGCCTACGTCAGAGAGTCTTATAGACTCATCAATGGGAAGTAGGTTTCATGGTTGGGATAACGGCTCTGTGTCCAGTTCCCCAAGACAGAGTTCCCTTCCATCCTTTGACATTCACATCTACTGAAACCTGTTCCCTGGCCTGTGCTTATCCGATATCTCTAAAGCTGATCAAGAGAGTATTTCTGCCAAGAATAAGTGGGACCTCAATAAGCTTAAAGGTTTTGGCTGCATTGGTTCAGGGGGAGTTTGTTGGACCAAAAGAACCAATGAGCCTGATCAGAAAAACCTTTAAGTCCCACGGACATTACAACAACTGAAGTAGTCTGCAACAGCTGAAGACATCAGCTGATAACAAGGTCTGAAGACAAAGTCTGAAGTGAAAGAGCTGAAGACAAAGTCTGAAGTGAAAGAGCTGAAGACAAAGTCTGAAGTGAAAGAGCTGAAGACAAAGTCTGAAGTGAAAGAGCTGAAGACAAAGTCTGAAGACAAAAGCTGAAGACAAAGACTGAAGACCAAGTTTCAGATGATTGTCACAACAGCTGAAGAAGACCTCTTCAGTAGTTGTGATGGTTTCCTTTCAGTAGTTGTAGTTTCCTTTCTGTACTTGTAGTTTCAGTAGTTTTATGTTTCTTCGTGTACTTAGAATAATCTGAGATGTTCTCAGTTGTTGTGAACATTCTCAGTAGTTTGCTTACTTTCAGTAGTTTGTAATAATTCTGTTAGATGTCACTATCAAGTGACATCAGCAGACGTCACATTCCTATATATAAGGAATGCTGACCTAATTGTAATCGGTGCAGCTTAGGAAAACCTAGCAGCCGCCACACCGAAGCATGTGTGCATGAATGTTATTATCCCTTTGCAGAAAACCCTATATCTATATAGCCGTGTACTGTTCCATTGAATATTTATTGTGTTCTTGCTATATTTGCTTAATTCTTGCTCTAATTCCGCTGTGATTCAACTCTAATTGATCAAACTTAGATCACTGATCCTAACAATACCATTTGAAGGCATAGCCTTAAAATAAAGTATATCATCCATAAAAACACAAATACCATTGTTTAGAAACTTTATCACATAACCATATTGTTTTAGAGGGGAAACAAAAATTATATTCCTAGTCAAACTAGGAGCATACAAAATATTCTTTAATAACTTCCAAACCACTTGGAAGCTTCAAAGTATAGTCTCCTTGGGCTTCGACCTCAACTTTTGCTCCGTTGCCCATGTAGAGACTAGTGTCTCCCTTCTTGTAATGTTTATTTCTTTTGAACCCCTTCAACAAATTGTAAATATGAGTTTCACATCCGGTATCTAATACCCATGTGTTTGAAGAAATAACATTAAGTTCAATATGGATCATGAAAGTTGTAACTGAGGTCTGCCCAACATTTTTGAGATAGGTTGGACAATTCCTCTTCCAATGCCCTATCTCACCACACTCAAAGCATGGATTGTTCTCTGTAACCTTTGGCTTCTTAAGCTTCGGTTTTGGTGGTTCCGCTTTAGCCTTTCCCTTACCCTTCCCTTTGATGTATCCCTTGCCTTCGGTAACATTTGCCTTGGGTTCCGGGTGATGCCTTTTCTTGCTGCCACCCTCATTGATCATGATAACCTACAAAACCATTTTACCCATCCCCACTTCGGCTGTTTTGAGCATTGCATGAAGTTCCCCAATGCTCTTATCCCATCCATTCATGTTATAATTCATGATAAATAACTCAAACTTCTTGGTTAGACCATTGAGGATCAAATATGTGGCCAACTCTTTTGAGACAGGACAGTTCAGCCTGTCGAGGCGATCAATGTTGCTTTTCATCTTAAGGACATAAGATGATACTGATTGGGTTTCTTCCATTCGACATGCATGAAGCGCTCAAACCGTTTCGAAGGTCTCTGCCCTTGCTTGTTGAAGGAACATTTCCTTCAACTAGGTAATCATATTGTATGGACCATGATGTTCAAAATCCTTTTAAAGCTTGGGAATCATGGTTCCCAACATGAGGCAAGAAACTTGCACTGAATCCTCAGTATGCTTAACCCAATCGTTGTAGGCATCAATATCATTAATGTTGGGTTCATCGGGAATAGGATCATCCAACACATATGATTTCTTTTCTTGCAGGAGAACAATTCTCAAGTTTCAAAACCAATCCATAAAATTGTTATAGTTAAGACAATCCTTTTCTGGATAGTTCTTAGTGACAGGTTATGGACGGTCGGGGTAGTAGCGTTGTTGTTTGCGGCCACTTCTACAATTTTAACAAAGTTCAGTTTTAGTATTTACGATAATTAAATTTCAATTATTAATACCCTTTCATGTCTCACAGACAATTAATAATTAAATCTAGAAACCAATGTTACATTTAAATATTGGTTATGTGACATTTATCCCATTATTTAAATTAACAAGGTAGTCAACATTTGACAATTGCAACCCTTTGCAACTTCTAGTTTTATGGGATCGGTTAAACATCTTCATGTTTAGTTGGCATGATTAATCCCATCAACACTATTGTACGCCATGCTTTGGTGACCCTATTCACATGATTTCCAACTTAAGTCGTCCTACTTACACACACATGTGAGTTTACACATACAAGTGGTTAGGTGACCTTTATCCAATAAATATGTTAACCCCACCTCAAACACACAAGTTCCCTAAATGTGGTTAGGTGACCTTTATCCCACAAAGAGTTCCCAAGTGATTTGAGTGTTTCACAAAAGGATGGTGTTAAACTTGTTTAAAAGGGATTTTCATTTCCATTAATTCTAGTTTTGAAAACATTTTGTACCTTACATTTGCACGCATTCAAATGCGTGGTACTTTAGTGAAACCAACTTTCATGGCTCTTTTAATAAAACCCAAATTTATTACGAAAACATTAACCTTTAATAAAACCATTTTATTACCCATGTTAATGTTTCCAAAAGAACCATTTTAAGCTTGTTGTTGATTTTAATTTGTTTAGCAATGCATATCCAAATATCACATAAACAATAAAATTAAATCAACCACACAAGCAACACATACAACAACCAGTTCATAACCATAGCCAACTAATTTAACATCACTTGTTGACCAAAACAAGTGAGTTAATTAGGCCTTTCCTAAGGGTAAAAGTGACACAAACACTTGTGTCGGTGAACTCTGATGTGTTGTAAAATACATTCATTTATCGTGTTAAATTTATACGTTTTCCATTGAGTTTAGTTTGATTTTTAGTTAGATATAGTTTCTTTTGATATTTTGTGTGTTCACAGGTTCCGGTTGCTGAGAAGTTAAAGGAAACGCGTTAAATCTGCTTGAAAAGAGTTAGCAATGAAAACACACAAGTCACGTAGTTGAATGAGGACCAAGAGAAGAAACTTTCTATGAAAATGAAGCCTTGGCATCACGCGGAGCATAAGAAGAATAGCCTAGGTGTAGCGACAAGGTTAGAAGGTAGAATGTTGGTCAGATAAGGCCTTGGCGCTATGCGACGCTTGCCCCTATTACCATTGGCGTAACGCCAAGGCCTAGTATTTTGGCAGAATCGTTGTTAATGCTGGATTCTTGTTTAAACTTGGTATAAAAAGGATCATAAAAGGGAGAAAAACCCTAATTACGGACCGGCAGCACTTAGGGCGACTTGGAGCAATACTTTGGAGGTTTTTGATGGTCTGGAAGCGTCGGTTTGAAGTCTTGAAGCGTAGGAATCATCCGGGTCATCATCACGTCTTCTCGGGTGTCTTTATTCTTCGTTTTTGCTTTGATGTTTCATACTCTTGAAAATACTTTGTTCGTGTTGATTTCAATGACTTTGATTGGCTAAATATTATATACTACCTAGACGGATGAATGATTGTTTAAGGTTTTGATTTTTATGATAGATAACTGATTTTTATGGATTGTTTATGAATTGTAAGCAACTTGATTATTGTTTAGATACGTTTGCATACTCGATACTGTTTGTGAATTGTTTATTGCTTTGCATAATTCTTGGTGATGGTCTTTATCGCATAATAGAGTTTTGCTAGGTTTTAGATTTTGGTGATTGTCTATATCACATAATAAATCCTTAATCTTTAGGGTGAAATTGCGCAATTAACCTTAGAAGTAATATTCGGTAATCTTACAAATTGAGTGTTTTGTTAATTCTCAATAGCTGAGAGGTGCGAGATAATTGTTAGATCTAAGTCATTAAATCGTAAGGTAGGAACTTCATTATGAGTAAACCTATTGGCTATTGTCTAACAAGTCTAATCAAGAAATCAAGTTTACCTTAGGTTTGGGTCTTGAGAGGGAATGAACCTTGAAGGGTACTTTCATAAACTCATTAGATGTTTAGAGGGGGAGTCTAGTAACCGGTAATTGAAACAACTTCTAGGGTGCCATAAGTGTCTCTTGAGAAGGTTTAGGAGTCTTGTTGGGTATCCCGAAAAATGGAAATTGCATGATCCCGTTTTCATATTAATCACTATCTTAATGGAATTGTTACTAAAAGCAATCAGGATTCCTGTCTAGGTAGTCTCTCCCACCATATGAGTTAATGTCCAAGGTTAGTTCGTTTAGTTAACTTAGCTAATTAATTTAATTTAAATTGCGCTCTTAGGATTTTCTTTAGTAAACCCCCCCAAACAAATAAACAGTTAGTATGTCCGTGTCAGTCCGAGTTTAGATAGAGGTATTAGCGTAGTTCAATTGAGTCTCGTGGGTTCGATATCCGGACTTGCATTTGTGTTGGGTCTGAAAAGGATATTCTATATTATCAACACAGTCAAAGTCAACAAATGTCAACGTCACTGTCAAAGTCATCGGAAAAGTCAAACAGACGCGTTCGAGATGAAGAACCGAGAAGAGATGTTGAAGATATAAATGACTAGGAGTTTATTGTTAAGAAATATATTTTGTGTCAACAAAATATATTTATTTATGTTTAAGTCATTTTTATATTTTAATGATAGTCTAGGGGGCTAATTGTCTTTAAGTCTAATTATCATTAGACTATATACAGCTAGAGTTTTTAGAGTGTTGTTAAGCTTGAATGAGCCATTGATTGAGGGTCTTTTTACATTTGTAATATCTTTAGCAATCAATTCAGATCAAACAAGGGTTTATTGAGTGTTCTTAAGGTGTTCATCATTGTTCATCAATATTTTATTGTGTTTGATCTATATTTTACACAAATATCATTCATATTTGTGTTTTCAGTGGGATTTGTTTGTGTTTATTAGTCAATTGCACTGTTATATCGATCGAGAGGACCAACAATATGGTATCAGAGCCTTTGTGCTCCTGATTGATTGAGTTTTTGGGTATTTTCAATAATTCACTGTTACATTCATTTTCGATCTGATTTGCATGGTTTGGACATGGAAATTGATTGAGGATTGCTCGATTTTGTTGTGGGAAGCTTTAGAAATCATCAGTTCTAAAATTCATTGAGATTTGGATGAATTTCAGTTGATTTCGTGCTGAAAAAGCTGTCCAGATACGTCGGGTGAATTTGCAGATCGTCCAGCGAAACTACAGCATCATTCAGCGAAACTACACAGTTTCGCCGGTGAAACTAGGGATCATTTAGCGAAATTACACAGTTCTTGGTTTTTGGATCTAGTTTCTTCGTTCCAGTGAAAGTACATGTGTTGAACGAAAGTTCATAGTGTTTATGTGCCAATCCCAGCGAAATTGCTGCCAAATTGTTCTCTGAACGAAGGTTCAACTAGTTTCGGGCGAAACTATCCAGCGAAACTAGCTTCTGTGTGCCATTGCTGGGCGAAACTGCTGCTGAAATTACCAGCGAAATTAGGAGAGAAACTGCTAGCGAATTTGCCAGCGAAATTATTGAAAGTTCAGCGAAATTAGCCTCTAATCATTGCTTAGAAACCATTTAGTTAACATTAAAAGTATTTTATTCCAGGGGAAGAATATTATTCATCAAATTTTTTTTGGAAAAATATTTTTAGTTTTGGGTGTTAAAGTGAATTTTAATATTGTTAAATGAAATGTCTTTTTCTGCCAATTTTGAATCAGACAACGTCAAAATGGCACAAAGTCGGTTTGATTCTTTTGCAGCGATGAAAGATGAAAAGATATCTGATTTTGTTGGTCGATTTCTAATGGTGGCAAACAACCGTAAGAAGTACGATGATCAGTTGGGGAACCATGAGCAAGTCATAAAACTTCTGGACTCTCTTCCCTCATGGTGGAGTCCACAAGTTAGATTGTTAAAGCAGGAAAAAAATTTTGCTGACTACAAACTCATGGAAATTACCAACAAGTTGAAGTCATTTGATTTGGATTTGAAAAGAAGAGAGTACAACCAATTCATGTATGGAGGTATATCTTCAAGTACTAAGATCAAAGAGACTGAAGAAGAAGTGAATCATGCATTGATGGCTGAGATGGTAAACAGTGATGAGGATTCTATTAAGGATTTTGATCCTTTCAAAGAACTCAGGTGTGATACTCAAGGTGAGAGTTTTGGTGATGTTGGTGATTATACAAGTCAGAGTAAAGTTCAGGATGAAGGAAAGCAAGAGGAAGGTGAAGCTGAAGAAGCTAAGAAGAGAGCTGCTGAGGAGGAAGAGTACAAAAAGAACACTCATGTCTGTCAATGTGAAAAAGCCCTAGCTGCTGAAAAGATAGTTATGGGACTCCCCTATGAGATAGTTCAAGACATGTGTTCTCCTCCCTGCAAAATTCGTTTATTCGGGGTTTATAAAGCTATCAGATTATTGTTAGAAAATGAAAAAGAATTAAAACGAATAAACAAAGGACTTAAAATCAACGAGTCCAAATTTATTATTAAACTAAGAGAAGCTTTAAAAGAAAATGATCTTTTAAAAAGAAATCTTTTAGAAAACAATGTCGAGATTAATATTTTGAGCGAACGAGTCAAATTAGAAGAATTTGAGACTAGCAAGCTTAAAACTAAACTTGATAATGGACGATCTCAGGGATGAAACAGGAAGAACTATTCTCTAAGCAAAAGGGAGCTAGAATCAAAACGGTGTGGGATATGGTGAAACTTCATATGTTTATCCTCCTCCTAGCACTTACTGTTACTCTCCTATGCCTCAACCTCATCCATCTAATGATTTAATTGAAGCTGCAGATACTAAAAGTTTACATGCAGGTTTAAGCAGCATTAATCACAAAGAGGTTTGTGATGAATATGACTTTCTTGCAGGTTTGGGGCTCATCAAGCAAGGATCTGATCTGCAAAATGATAATTCCAACTCTGATGCTTCAACTAGTATCAGTTGTTTCACGTAACTTTTTTAACAAATTCAAAACAGGTAACATCCCTTCTTTTGTTCCTGTCAAGTTTGTCAAAGAAGGAACAGCTGTAGAATCATCAAGCAATCAGAACTCAACAACACAAACCGACACAATAAGAGTCATCAATCAAGATCCACTGGAAGCTGACTTGGGCATACAGGACTGGACAAGTTCTGATGATAAACAAGAGATCATCAAGTCACCTAAAGTTATCAAGTGTCAAAAGCTTCCCACAATTGAATCAAGACCTATACGGATCTTATCTCCAACTACTAAACAAATCAGCAGTTCCTCCAAAACTCAGCAGAAGCACTCACCATCTTCATCTGCTATCCATCATGACCCCCACAAATTTTCTTCCAAGTCTAACATGTCACCTGTCATACAAAAGGATTCTTAAAAGAATGTTTAGATCTCAGCTTCCAGAACATCACATATCAAAACACAGCCCAGTTCAAAATCCACATTGACAAAGCCTTAGAAAGTTCAATTTCCTGATATCCAAAAGAAGAAGCTTCAAGGTTGTCAACAAGCTGCAATAACCTCAAAGCAAGCTCCACCCTCTCCAGCTATCCATGGGACTACAAACAACCAAAAGCCTTTCAAGGCTTGCTTTAGATGTGGAAAAGAAGGTCATGTGCTAAAGAAGTGCCCTCAGTCAAGCTTCGGGAGGTAAAGATAACACAGGTTGCTTCTCGGGTTCAAAAGGTAAAAAGCACATATCTTTGAATGGTTGGATAAAGAAAAATCCATCCAAACCTTCTCATGTGAAGCCGGTTTCACATGATTCAAAGATGAAAAAGACCAATGTTTCAAAATTAAAATCTCTTTCTTCGGGTCTTAAACAGAAAATGATTTCCAAATTCAATTCTTTCAAATCAAAAGTAATTGAACAGAAACAAATTTGGAAAATAAAACAAAAAGTAAAGGATAAAGAAATAAATGATTTTTCAAAAGAGTGTGTGCTTAAATAGGTTACATACACTGATGAAAAAGGAACTCCTAGAACCATGATGGCCTGGGTCCCCCTCTCTAGCTAATCTGTTTATGAGTGCAGGAACAATTCAGGAGGCATATCAGTTATCCAGTTTACTAACTCGGATTGTTCCTAATTCAAAATTGAGGCGGAACAAACAGGTTATGGTATCTCATCCACATTTTAGATTCTTATCTACCATTCACAATCACTGCATTTTTCTTTGTTAGACCCTGAAAGGATCATACTTGCCAACTCAAGAAGTGGTTGGTGGTTGTTCTGGTTGGAAAACATCAGTTACAGAAAACAACATAAGACAACAGAAGACAAGAAAAGACAAGTATAAAGCACCCGTATTAGTTAATGCAGATGACTAGTGAACAAATGCGGACAAGTGTTTGTTCACCCGCATTAACAAATGCGGATCAAGAAAACTAATGCTGAACAGAAGTGTTCATCCGCGTTTTCCATGCGGATGAACTGAAGAAATGCTGACAAAGATTGTTCACCCGCATTTGTCCATGCGGATGAACAGCAGTAAATGCTGATAAAGATTGTTCACCAGCATTAGTCCATGCGAATGAACAACAGTAAATGTTGACAAGACTTATTCATCCGCATGAACTAATGCGGGTGAGCAAACTCAAATGCTGACTACAAACAACAAATGATGATGAAGACTTGTTCATCCGCATGAACTAATGCTAATGAACTACTTACACTGTTTTATTTATTTTGTACTTAGACTAGATTCACTTGTATAGATCAAGGTTAGTTTAGTCTTATGTACAGGCAATGTATACTCCTATAAATAGGGTCACATACCCTAACTTTGTATGTTGTTGACTTCAGCAGTAATATCCACAATATTTTACAACATTTACTATGGTTCTTAATTCTCTTCATTCAAGCATTTACTACAACAATTAATGTTCTTTAATATAGTAATTCCGCTGCTATAATATTGACTCAATCCACATATTCGATCCTAGGTTGAGTCACATCAACCGAGAATATCATTTTCAAACCCAGTCAATTGGTATCAGAGCCTTGGCTCTTGAATTCATCAAAGAATCATCTCGGATTTCAGGTGAAAATCAATTGAACTGTAGACTGAGTTGTTCATCAGGAAGATCTACTTTTTTGATAAACAAACATACTGTAATCGAACACCACAAAGTACAAAATCTTTAGATCTGCTGCTGTCGAACCCAACAACACAAAATTAAGAACTTAGAACTCCTTCAAATCGACAGATCTAAACTTAACAGACCTGTTCTTGACAAAAAACAGAAGATTTGAAGAAAAACACACTGTTCGAACTTAAAACAGTATTCAACTAGTTAAAATCAACTTAACTAACATGGATTCCTATAATCATTCTGAAATTGGTCATGCATCAAACCTCCTATGCTTAAACACAAATCTGAGTTTAAGCAGTGGAAAATTCATTTTAGAAACTACATTAAAGGTGAGATCCTGACTACTGGTTATCTATTTGCAAAGGTCCCTAATTCCACTGTCTCTAAATGCTATCAAGCTTCAGTACAAAACTTATTCCCATCCTTAACTCTTGATGATGAAGAATGAAAATGGATGTTTTCCATCCTTACACAAGAAAAATGATTAGAAAAAAATATGGAACAGCTAAGGGTGTCTAGGATGCTCTACAGATTATGTGTGAGGGAAGCAGTGAAGTTACTGAAATTAACAAAGACAAGTTGATAAATCAGTATGAGACATTTCATCATACCAAATGAGAGTCTATCTCCAAACAGCTTTACAGATTTGTGCAACTTGTAAATGACCTTGAAATTATGGGGGTCACTTACAAGGAGAAGGAACTAAACAAGAAAATGTTGTACAACTTGCCTGAAAGCTGGAAATAGAATGTTGCAATGTTGAAGAATACTCTTGATTTGGAGAGTACTAGCTTGGATATCATGATTGCAAAAATTGAGGCTCTTGAACTTGATGAAAGGAGCAGAAATCTGAGTGGACCTCAAGTCATTGAGGCTTACAAGTTTCCATTTGAAACTCATTCTGTTGAAAATGCCTTTGTTACTGAAGAAGAAGACTTTCTGTCATCAAGAGATCAAACAAGAACAACAGGATTTTGTGCTGCTTTACAACCTCAAAAACAACCATCTTCTGCTCAACCCACTGTATCTCCTAACAACATGCATGATGAGCAAAAATCTGAAAAACAAAAGGCAACTTACAATGCCTTTGTTGCTATCTTTGAAGCCTACCTTGGAGGGAGACTCACATCAGCTCATCTGATTCAAGAAGATCTAGAAGAAATGGATCTCGATATTGTTGAAGAAATGGATTTACAATGGCAGATGGCCATGATTGCTATGAGAGCAAAGAAATTCTTTCGAAAAGGGAAGAAACTGAGTCTCAATGAGAATACAAAGCTGGGATATGACAAATCCAAAGTTAAGTGTTTTAACTGTGGAATGAGTGGTCATTTCTCTCAGGAATGTAACTCTCCCAAGAGAAGCAACAACAATTTTCAAAGACCCTCACATGGCCAGCATGCTTCTCAACACAACACCAACTTTCAATCAAGCAACTCTTATTCATACCAACAACAAAATCAGCAACAACCAATTCAGCAACAACAAAATCAGCAATAGCCAATTCAGCAAAGACAACCTCTGCTGACTCATCAATCTCAAGGAAGTAATCAACAAACTTCAAATGCACTTGTCATCAGACAAGATGAAGTTTGTGATTGGAGCGTATATGCTGAGGAAGTTCAACCACAGTTTCAGAATCATGCACTTATGGCACATATTAATGATGGACTAACTCTAATGCCATCTGAGGTAAAATCCAATCTATGTTCTGAAAAATGTGTTCTAGAAGTACAGGGGTACAGGGAACACAATCACAAATTGGCTAATAAAATAAGAGAAGAAAAGGTGAAATCAGAGATGTTAAAACAAGAAATTAGAATTTATGAAGTTAAAATCAAATCTCTGTTATCTGACATGGAAAGACTCCATGGTGAAAAGTACACACTTGTGGCTAAAAATGAGAGGTTAACCGAATTATTGACCAAATCAAAAGCTGAGCAATCAGCTACTAAAATGAAACTTGAAAAGTTTCAGCTCTCATCTGTCAAGCTGCAAGAGTTACTTGTGTCTCAAAAGGGGGCTAAAGATATGACTGGGATAGGCTACAAAACTTGTCCTCCTCCATATAATGATAACTACATTGTTATGCCTGAGTCACTTACTCAATCAGATACAAAAGAATCTAAAATTATTGAAACCAAATCAATGATTTCTCAAACAACAAATCCTCAAAACAAACCAGGTGTTTACTTTGAAACTGATGAGGATAAAATCAGATTGGGTCATCCTATCAAAATCAAAGAGTGCTCGGACAAACCTGTGGTTATCAAGAAACCAAAGAGCCCAGTCAAATCAATTGTGCCTTTTGTAAAATTTGTTCCTCAAAATCTTAAAGTGAATCACACTGCTAAATGCTCAGTGAAACCATCTACTAAAAGCAGATCTGATTATGAGATCATATCTCCTAAAAATTCAAGCAAATCAGACAGGGTTTCATTGATCTTCAAGGATAAAACCAAAGTTCCCGAAGTTACCAAAGGAAAAACCACTTTTGTTCAAAAATCTAAAGTGAATCTGATTCACCATCTTCATCAAATATCAAACAAGGAAGTGGGTTTGATATCTTTAACAAAGAACAGGTAGAACAATTCGATAGGGAAATAAGGGAATACAGAAAGAAGCATCATCAGTCCACAAAAACAAAGCAAGTCAGAATTGTGAAACAATCTGTTGGCACTCCAAAGACTGATATGACTTCTGTTTCAAAATTAAAGGACAATCAAATGTATTGTGAATTCTGTGATATGACCAATCACAAAACAGATGACATGATCATTTCTACCAATTTAAAGCCCCTAATTCTTTTTATACACAGAGAAATACACTTACATAATCTCTATTACGAATCCTTTGTGTACCTTAGTGTTCCTAGCTATCCACTCATTTTTATCAATCTACTTTCAGGTAATACATATGGTAATAGATAGTAAAAACCTCATAAAGTTGATCTTTTGAACCCGCTTCAAGTCATTATGACTAATCAATAAATCTTGGGGTAAACAGTCTCTATTACTTATATTTACTTTTCTTAACTTTTGTACATAGGAAATGAGATTCAATCTTTTACTGCAAATTTATAAGCCGTTTCTTTCACTGCTCTATCTGTGACATGAACAATCACTCGACAAAAAACTATCATTTTAAGAAATATTGTTCATTGTGTGATATGACCAATCACAACACAATTGATTGTTACTTTAATTAAAAAGGATTGAAAAATTCACAACACAAGCCCATTTCATCGGTTCCAACTGACAAGGTCAGACACAAAAGTCCAACAAACCTAAACAAAAAACCAAATTCTCATCAAAAGTATAAAATCAAAGTGATTTCTGACAAACAAAACTCTATTCATCCTTTGCACAAAAATCAAAAGGAAAGGTTTGTATACTCCTCAGACACATCAGATGAAATTGATGAACTGAAACCTCACAGAAACAAAAGAAAAGGGCTGAAATCATCCTACTCTAAAACACACACAAGAGGAAAGTATCAAGAAGTAACAGTGATCGATGCAAAAGGACAACCAAAGACCATTATGGCTTGGGTTACTCATTCTAACTAGTTCTTTTTATGCTTGTAGGGTCATTCATACAGGTCCAATAGCTTATGGTATGAGGACAGTGGATGCTCCCGACACATGACAGGAGATAGTTCCCTCCTTCATGACTTCAAGCATATTCAAGGAACTACTATGGCATTTGGCGGAGATTCACAGGGCGGTAGAATTACTGGAGAAGGTTTAGTGACGAATGGGATTCTGAGCTTTGAAAAAGTCAATTACTGCGAGCAGCTGAACTTCAATCTGCTTAGTGTATCCCAGATTTGTGATAAGAAAAATTCTACTCATTTCACCGACACTCATTGCTACATCTTGAAACCAGGAGTCTATATTCCTGAAGAATGGGTTGTTTTGAAGACACCAAGGAAGAATAATACATATGTCTTGAACCTTAATTCTGCTCGTCCATCAGAAGAGACATGTCTATTGTCTAAAGCATCATTTGATGAATCACAACTTTGGCATAGACGCTTAGGACATACGAATTTTAAAAATATGAATAGATTGGTCAAAGGGAACCATGTAATTGGTCTTCCTCAAAAGGAATTTCATTTTGTTGACCACCGTACCACGTGTCTCAAAGGAAGACAACATAAATCATCTCATAAGCCAAAACTCGTGAACACTAACAATTGTCCATTGAAGTTATTTCATATGGATCTCTTCGGGCCGACTCATGTCATGAGTATTGGCAAGAAGCATTATTGTTTAGTGATCATTGATGACTTTACTCGATTCACATGGGTCTTCTTCCTACATCATAAGAATGAGGAGCCCCAAATCATAATAGATTTTATAACCAAAATTGAAAATCAACTTGATTTAAAAGTAAAATCTATTAGAAGTGACAATGGGACGGAATTTAAAAATGAAAGCATGACTTGATTTTGTACCACAAAAGGCATTGTTCATCAGTTCAGCGCAGGTCGTACTCCACAACAAAATGGAGTTGCTGAAAGAAGGAATAGAACACTGATTGAAGCAACAAGAATAATGCTAGCGATGCAAAACTGCCTATTACATTTTGGGCAGAAGCAGTTAACACTTAATGTTTTGTGCAAAATCGAACTCTAATAATCAAAGAACACAATAAAACTCCTTATGAACTTCTTTTTAACAGAAAACCATTCATTGGATTTTTGAAGCCATTTGGTTGTCCTGTCTCAATATTGAACACCAGAGACCATTTAGGAAAGTTTGCTCCTAAGTCTGACGAGGGATTCTTCGTGAGATATTCCTCAGTGTCTAAGGCTTTTAGGGTGTTTAATCCTAGATAAACATCATTGATGAATAAACAAATATTCAATTCAATGAGCATTTGTTTCCCAAATCATCAAATGGTCCTGACTGATTGTTTGATATTGATTCATTTACAAGATCTTTTGATCAGTTCAATTTGTCAAATGCAGGAACATCAGGGTCAGTTGAAAGAAGAACAGACTTTCCAATTATTCCTCCTTCTACTGATCAAGACAATGAAGAAGTGCCCTTACAAGCTGATCCTATCCGGCAAGTTACACAAAATGAAAGTATCTCAACAGATGCTGGTCGTAGTTCAATGCCATCTCCTTCTGCTGAATCTCAACTGAAGTGAGACATTTAGAACCAACTCATGCACTAGCTGATTCTAACAGAGATGGAAATGATGAGAGTATTCAGAGTACTGCTGAAGCTAAAGATACTGTACTCTCTGATTCTGGTCATCACTCTCCCACACTGCAACAACAAGATGCCTCTCACCAAGTTGATCTGAATGTCTCCAATCTTGATGTGTCCATTGCTGGTGATTTGATTCCAATTACCAGGACACACAAGAATCATCCAATGTCCAGCATTATTGGTGATTTAGACGAGCGGGTGACATGAAGCAAGTCAAGTATTGCAAACATCTATTTGTTTTCTTGTTTTCTGTGTCAAACTGTACCCAAAAACATTAAAGAGGCTCTTCAAGACAATAGCTGGATTGAGGCAATGCAGGAAGAATTGCTACAATTCAAGAAATAGGAAGTATGGCACCTGGTGGATCTTCCCAAAGGTAAATACCCTATTGGCACAAGATGGCTGTACCGAAACAAGACCGATGACAGAGGGATCGTCATCAGAAACAAAGCAAGATTGGTAGCACAGGGCTATACACAAGAAGAAGGAATAGATTATGACGAGGTGTTTGCTCCTGTTGCTAGATTAGAAGCCATACGACTGTTTCTTCCATACTCTGCATCCATGAAATTCACAGTTTATCAAATGGATGTAAAGTGTGCATTTTTGTATGGAAAGATCTCTGAATAAGTCTACGTGAGTCAACCTCCAGGCTTTGAGGATCCTGATTTCCCTCACAGGGTATACAAGCTTGATAAAGCTTTGTATGGCTTACATTAAGCCCCTCAAAAATGGTATGAGACTCTGTCATCCTTTCTTCTTGACCATGGTTATGAAAGAGGGAAGATTGACCAGACTTTATTCAGAAAGGAAAAGGGAATGAGATGCTGCTTGTCCAGATTTATATGGATGATATCATATTTGGCTCCACCAATAAACAACTCAGCAAAGACTTTGAAGATCTTATGCATTCAAAATTTCAGATAAGTGCTATAGGAGAACTCACATTCTTCCTAGGTCTTCAAGTACAACAAACATCCAATGGTATCTTCATCAACCAGTCAAAATATGTGGAATCAATGTTGAAGAAGTTTCACTTTGCAGACTGTCAGTCCATCAAAACACCTGTTGATACAAAAGTGAAGATTGGCCCAGACACAGATGGCAAATCTATGGATCAGACTCTTTATCGATCCATGATTGGTTCACTTATGTATTTAACAGCCAGTAGACCTGATGTTATGTTTGGTGTTTGTGTGTGTGCCAGGTATCAAGCAGATCCCAAGGAATCTCACGTGAATGCAGTCAAGAGAAAATTCAGATATCTTAAGGGCAAACCTGCTCTTGGACTATGATATCCAAAGGATGGAGACTTCAATCTCTATGCATACATCGACAGTGACTACGGGGGATGCAATTTCAACAGAAAATCCACATCTGGCGGTTGTCAATTTCTTGGTCCCAGACTGGTGTCATGGTAGTGCAAGAAACAGACCAATGTTTCTGTATCGACAGCTGAAGTTGAGTACATAGAAGCATCAGCTTGTTGCTCTCAAGTTCTCTGGATTCAAAACCGGATGCTTAATTATGGTTTCAATTTCTTGCACACACCAATTCATATTGACAACACTGCTGTAGTCTTCATAACAAACAATCCTGTTCAGCACTCAAAAACAAAACATATTGGAATTAGATATCACTTTTTGAGAGACTGTGCTGAAAAAGGTTTAATCAAGCTGATTCAGTTTAACACAGACAATCAGCTAGCTGATTTGTTTACTAAGGCATTTGACCCAAGTCGGTTTGAATTCTTAGTCCAATCAATCAGCATGATTAACCTTGAGTAAAAATAAATAAAAATCAAAAATTTACAAAAACATCAAAAAATTCACAAAATTACAAAAAGAAA
The DNA here is from genome assembly GCA_025506505.1 of Flaveria sonorensis. Classification (NCBI taxonomy): domain Eukaryota; kingdom Viridiplantae; phylum Streptophyta; class Magnoliopsida; order Asterales; family Asteraceae; genus Flaveria; species Flaveria sonorensis. Next base: position 18,982,251 of record CM046439.1, read on the forward strand.
TCAATTTTTGTTGAAGTCCGTGTTTTGTACTTCTTATGGGAAATGATATAATTACAGTCGTTATATCATTCACTGTGTTTAATTCAATATCCTGAAAGACTGACATGACTTACCTGATATGTGGGTAGGCTCAACTTGGAACAGAAGATAAATGCTATGATAAACTAAAGATCAAATTCAAATGTGAATGCATCATCTCAAGAGCATGTAAGTTTCTGACCTATCTAAGTGTATGTGTGTGTAGTAACCTAAACACACTAGGTCATGATACCTTATGAATCTTATTTAGATAAGTTTCTCCTTTGTTTTGCTGAGCAAAGACCTGGGGAAAGAAGCACATAGTGCTGATTTCTATATCCAAAAAGATTCCTAATAAGGAACACATCCAATATGGGTGACAAATAAAATAGAATATAACAAAAAGAATCCCAAAGTGGATCACCTTCCAAAGTGAAGAGCAAAAAGAATCCCAATGTGGATCAAACAAAATAAGGATCAGGTAAAAGAATCCTAAAGTGGATCCCCATTACCAAAATGAATGAGGTTTCATAACATAAATAACCAGGTATTGAAAGTTGTGAAAAAGTTCTACCATACAGTACATGAGGATAGTTGATCTTGCTATGCTTATGAGTGTGAGGTTCATGTTGAATGTTTAATTAAATCAAAACAAAATAAAGATCACATGCATTACAATATTAACCAAGCATGAGTTTAAGAGGACAAACATACCTTCAATCATTAAGTTCATGACAACTTGCACTTATGAAAGATAAGATTGTTATGATCCTAAAATCTCAAACAAAAGTGCAAAACAATTAAAGAAATATTATCCTAAAATTTTATAAATTTTATTTAAAGTTTTTATCCCGCATGGATATAAACTTTAGGGGGGGTAATAAAAATTTACAAGGAAATATTCACAAAAACATGAAATTTGCAAACATTAGATTGACAACTTTGTCAAATTGATTGTGTCTGTATGGAAATTACTCCATAATCAACTTCAAGAGATGCATATGTGCCAAAATCAGTCAAGTTGGGAATCTGTGTCACATCAAAGATACATGACAATCCAAGAAAGAATTGGCAATCTTTGAATCTGCAAAATCTTCGGAAAACAACAAAAATGCAAACTCATCTTCATAAAATCAGAAGCAGCTGTTCAAACCAATCAGATTCAAGCACTACAAAAACATTAATTTTTGACAAAGTACAAAATTAATGCGGGTAAGTGCATTGGTTAATGCGGGTGAAGGTAACCCTACCATTTAACCAATGCGGGTAATTGTTTTTTGTACAAGTAAACTAATGTGGACAAAAAAAATTGTTCATCCTCATTAGCTACAGTAAATGCGGACAAGTCTTTTGTTCACCTTGTACAAGTAAACTAATGCAGACAAAAAATTGTTCATCTGCATTAGCTACAGTAAATGTGGACAAGTCTTTTGTTCATCCGCATTAGCTACAGTAACTGCGGACAAGTCATTTGTTCACCCGTATTTGCTACATGAAATGCTGATCACTTTGTTCACCCGCATTTGTCATAGTATATGCGGACAAGTAATCTGTTCTCTCGCATTCGCTACAGTAAATGCGGATGGGTAAAATTAGTTCTTCCGTATTCGTTAACAGAATGCTAGTTTGTTCATCAGCATTTGCTACAGTGAATGTGTCTATTGAAATTCTGTAACCGCATTTGCTATAGTAGTAAATTTTCTGCATTTGTAAATTTTTGAGAAAATTATGAAATGTATTATAAATACTCATTTAATGTGAGTCACTTATTACTTTTCAAATTTTTGAGTGAACTTTTATAGTGAGTCGAGTGCCAGAAAACCGTTCTTCTTTGGAGTTCAAATCTACACTAATCAAGCTTCATTTTGTTCAAATCCAACATCAAAACAAACAAAATTGTCTATTAAATCGAAGTATTATCAACCACAAGGTGATCATCAGATTCTGAAAAACATCGACTGTCGAACCAAATGCATTGAAATGGAACCCTAATCTTGAGAAATTGTTAAAATGCACTCAAGAGAAATGGATTTACATGAATGATAGAGTTCATTAAAACCAATGATCAGTGTAAACAACAAAGATTTCCAGTGATTCTAAGAACACCTCAAACATTGATGAACAGGGGATACTATCCCATAACAATGTTGAAATCAAAAACAATAGTTTAAGATGTAAACTTGTTAAGACACATTCATCATCACTATAACTCAACAGAAAGAAACCAAAACTTTTGAACTGGTCTTCATTCAAAATCAAAATTAGGTCAAATAACCTAATGTAACAGTAACAAGCAGAATTCATTTTCGTCCTAAAAAGTTAAAATTGAACAAACCATACACAATTCTCACTAATTCATCCTCTTAGTGTGCAGATTACATAATGGCTAACCTAACTTGGAGCAAGCTCCATAATGTCAGTGGTTTTCTCAATCCAGATGTTCCTGAAGCAGAAGGTCTCAAAGAGATGATCAGATTTATTGCCACTACCAGAGTGGCCTATGCCATTACAGTTAGACCAGTGATCTTTGAGAACTATATCAGATCATTTTGGGGTAATGCAGAAGTAGTAGATAATGATGGAGAAAAAGTAATTTCAGGAAGAATAACTGCTGACCATACACTGATAATCTCTGAACAAACAATAAGACAATGCTTGAGATTTGAAGATGAACCTGATTCACCAACTGAATTTGATGAATAAGATATCATGTCATTCTTTGCTGATATTGGATATGAGGGTGGTTTTGAGGATAAACAGATAGTCAAAGGGTTGGTTGATTTGCAATGGAGATTCCTTATTCATTATGTGCAACACTTCTTATCCAAAAGGAAGACTGGATAGAATGATATACCCTTGACTACATCTACACTTGTTTGTGCTCTCTGCTCTAACAGACCCTACAACTTTTCAGTCTATGTCTTTAATGGAATGATGGCAAACATTCAAGAGGGGAGAAAGAACATGTTCCTAATGTATCCCAGATTCATTTAGTGTCTTATTAATGAAGCCTCCTGATTCTTGAGAAATTTTGAAATTCCTCATTATAATGCAAAATCTTTGAAGTACTTTCTTTCCACTTTTACCTTGGATGCAACAACAAATAAATCCCCAAAATGATGTGCCAATGGATGAGGAACAATTACAACAACAAGAAGAAGAACATGTTATACAAGAACAAGTACAAGATGATGTTCCTACTGAGGAACCTTTTCATGAAGAGGCTGCTGCTCATGATGATGTTGCTGATGTTGCTCAACAAAGAGATAATCAAACAATTAAGGATCAGCCCACTGTTGATGAGCATGAAGAATTAAATGAAGAAGCATTGAGGCCAATGTCACCACATGTTGATGTAGGTGGTGATCTTCACATTGGGCCTTCAACTCATGATGCTGAGATTCATTCTCTTTTAGGGTTGATCCCACTATATTCTCTCCATCTTCTCATATGCACACTCATGAAGAACCCTCCAATAGCCCCTCACATGAAGCTGCTGATGCTTCTAATGGATCTAGTGAATCTACCAGTTCATCATCTGAATCATCTAGTGATGAGGAGGATAATCAACAATTTGCACCACTACCGGAGAGACAAATGATCTCACAGGAGGGTCCCTCAGAAAGTTTTGCTGAATTTGAGATAAACAGACCAGATGAGAAAGACAAGATGATATCTGATCTGCTGCACAAAGTTGCTAAAATGGAAAAGACTATGGATAGAAGGGCAGGAATCATAAATGATAGAATTCAAGAACTTGATGAAAAGGAAAAGGAATTAAATGAATTAAAAGCCATGTATGAAGCTGATATGAAAGAAAAGGATGATGAGATCAAAAAGCTCAAGGCTTCTTTAAAGATGTCAAGAGAATAAATCAGTGGTCATGTGGATACTGTGGCTATTCAAACTGTGGCTATGGAAGATCAAGAACACATGTTGGAGATGCAAACATAAATTATTGCTGATCTAAACAAACAAAATGAGGCTTTGAAGAAAAGAATTGATGAATTAGAACTGATTGCTCAATTAAAGGTTGAATTTGAAAGAGAAGCAACAGAACATGAAGCTGAAGAAACAGATGAGGAAGTTCATTCACAACAGCAAGAAACCAGTGGTGTTAGGGATGATGATAGCTGGGAGATGGTAGTACATTCTGATCCATCTACTGAAAAAGAGTCCGTGATGAAAGAACTAATAGATGACATGGATAGATTCTCTTCAAGTGATTTCATTATAGATGAGGAATTCTGGGATTACATCAAAAACACCAAATCCCCTTCTGAGTGTATAGTTGTAATTCCATCACAACCTATGTCAATAGAAGAAGAACTGAGAATGCAGCTTGTTCCTGCTGTTGTATTGACTGAAGAACAACAAAGTTTAATCAATAGACTTTGTGATGAATTCAAAGAAAAGAAAATAGCTGAATTGAACAGACAAGAAGCTGAACAACAAAGAATCACTGCTGAGCTTAAGGCTGTTAAAGAAAAACAACATGCCAAAACTGATGTAGCTTCAACATCAGGACCAAGAGTGATCACATACACAAGAAAAAGGAAATACTTGACTGAAAAAGAAAAGGGAAAACTTCCTATGGTTGAGGAAGAACAACCTAAGAAGAAAACTAAAGATGATCCTAGGAGTTTGGTAGTAATTGCTGAATTTTTAGATGAACATGAACAAGCTAAGAAAGAGTTGCAGCATACTTTGGAAGTGATTATGTTGGAAGAAGGAGAAACTGAAGATGAAAAAACAAAGAAACATGATGACATGAGGAGTCCATCAATCATTAAGCCATTTGTTGAAAGTATGATAGAGAAGGCTAAGACTAATGATCTTATGATTCATGCCATGTTCCTAATCAACCATGGATATGATGCTGATATAGTCTTTAGCATAACTTATGAAGGTATGGTAGAAGAAGTAAGAAAGATGGAGAAGCTTCTTGATCCAACCTTTGTGACTGAATATGAAAAAGAAAAGGAAACTACTAAATCAGTCACAAGTATCTCTAAGACAGCAAAGAAGTATGACACTCAAACTGCATACGCTAATCCTTATAGTATGACAGATAAGGAAATGAAGGATTATCTATCTCAACAAGGATTTACAAAAAGAAAGCTAGGGAACATGAAGACTAATTCTCTTAGGGCTGCTATGTTAAAGATGATCAATGACAAGAAAGAAAGACTAAAAGCAATTGAAGAAGAAGTGATTGCCCAGAAACCCAAAACAAGAAAATCAGCACAAGATGTGCAGTTGACAGTTAAAGATCAAAATGTTCTGGCCCTTATACTTCATAAGAATCCAGAGTGGTTTATTGAGCCTTCTCAACTTATACTTCAAGAGGGGCTGACTACTGCTGAAATGATAAGAGAGGTATCTACTCCCAGTGGCAAGACAGACGTAAAAATTATTTCCTGGAAGTATGATAGTAACTGGAATATCTTCATGGTGAAGAGGATATCAGGATTAGTTCAATTTTTCACAGAGTACACAGCCTTAGTCAATGCCTTGAAAGTTCATGATTTGAAAGAGTTGGATGAGCTAGACTTGATTAATCCTGATGGAATGTATAGAGGATATGAATTTGAAGATATTCTAAAGATTTTTAAAAGAAAAAAGAACTTCAAATCACTGAAAGCTATCTGCACCAGAAAAGACAAAACATTCAAGAACCCATTTGATCAAAGAATGAAAAGAGAAGCTGAAGAGATTTTGTTTCCTAAACTACATGTTAAGCCAACGGAAAATTTGAAGAGGAAAATGATTGCTGGTACTCATAAAACAAAGCCTATTTTAAATGTGTATTATGATGAAGACACCTTTGAGCTAGTAATTGAAAGAAAATAGGAAGGAAAGGAAGCTCCTGAAATAAGAATCTTCAGTGGGTATGATGTTAGATTGCTAGATGAGTCTTACATTCATTACATCTTTACTAGACACTTCAGAGCTATCACAAACAAGGCTGCAGAAGATGATTTAGAGTTTATTTTGAAGTGTGTTAAGATATTGAAGCTGGCTTTTGATAGAATTAACAACAAGAGAGAACAAAGGAAGAAGAAAAGGCTACCTATGCAGATGGGCAACATAGTCAAGTTCCAAGTTGATGCTGATGGTTCATTGGTGATTCATAGAGATGGGTTATCTTCTATTTCAGTTTGGGAACCCATCTCTTTGAAACAAATGCCCATTGCCTCTATTAATAGTTAGATGAAGATTCATGTGCTTAGTAGAGAAAAAATGAAGGAAGCTAGGGATTTTTCTTACATGATAAAGGCTATTCTCAATCCATCAATGGCACAACCAGAAACATCAGAAGAAGCTGCTGAAACTCTCATCTCAACATCAGTCCAAAAGAAGACTACACAAGAAGACCGACCAGAATCTTCACAACCACCACCACCATCACACTCTTGAGGAACCTAGGCAGTATAATCCTTAGAGGGAGTATTGTTAGAACCTGAAAGGATCATACTTGCCAACTCAAGAAGTGGTTGGAGGTTGTTCTGGTTGGAAAACATCAGTTACAGAAAACAACAGAAGACAACAGAAGACAAGAAAAGACAAGTATAAAGCACCCGCATTAGTTATTGCTGATGACTAGTGAACAAATGCGGACAAGTGTTTGTTCACCTGTATTAACAAATGTGGATCAAGACAACTAATGCTGAATAGAAGTGTTCATCCGCATTGGTCCATGCGAATGAACTAAAGAAATGCTGACAAAGATTGTTCACCCGCATTAGTCCATGCGGATGAACAACAGTAAATGCTGATAAAGATTGTTCACCCGCATTAGTCCATGCGGATGAACAACAGTAAATGCTGACAAGACTTATTCATCCGCATGAACTAATGCGGGTGAGCAAACTCAAATGTTGACTACAAACAACAAATGCTGATGAAGACTTGTTCATCCGCATGAACTAATGCGGATGAACAACTTACACTGTTTTATTTATTTTGTACTTAGACTAGATTCACTTGTATAGATCAGGGTTAGTTTAGTCTTTTGCATAGGCAATGTATACGCCTATAACTAGGGTCACATACCCTAACTTTGTATGTTGTTGACTTCAGCAGTAATATCCACAATATTTTACAACATTTACTATGGTTCTTGATTCTCTTCATTCAAGCATATACTACAGCAATTAATGTTCTTTAATATAGTAATTCTTCTATTATATTATTGATTCAGTCCACATATTCGATCCTAGGTTGAGTCACATCAACCGAGAATATCATTTTCAAACCCAGTCATTCTTGTTACTTCATTTATCATGTTTTTGCTAGAATAATTTGGAAGACTTTTTTTAGTAAAATTCTTTTATCAATTCCGTTTATTATATACTTAAAAAAAAGGGGGAGAAATTTCTTTTTTTTGTTGTTTCATGGCAGTTAAAAAGAAATTTCGGGGGAGAATAAAAAAATTTCACGGGAACTAAGAACTTGATTTGGGATGACTGAGAAATGATAGTATGTCTTCTTGGTATGCTTATTTGCATGACTTGAACCTTGTGAGAAACGATAGTAACTGATGTAGATGTCTGTGTCACTTAATATTCTAAAATCTGAAATAGATAGTTTCATTATATGATATGCTTGGTAGGCTCAGCCTGAAAATGAAGTAAACAGTGTTTCTATAGCCTAACTAAAGCTTTAGAACTCGATGATAAGGATCATTTCCATGACATCTCGGCCTGCACAAAGTTACATGTCCTGTCAAAAATGGGTTGAGAGTTTAAAATCTCTGCTTTGACATTTTCAAAATCTCCCTATCCCCAAGTCCTGAATGTAGCTTCTTGTTAGCTCTTAAGATGTATATTTCATGCTTATCTCCTCTGCTATGCGGAAGCATTGACCTGGAGCGATGATCTTCTCTGTTATACGTGAGTATAGACCTGAAGCTCTCATCAGCACGCTTAGATGATCATCTCCTCTGTTATCGTAAGTATAGACCTGGAGCTCTCATCATTTGTTCCCTAAAATAAAAGCACAGTGATTCTTAACTAAGATCATTGTTGAACCTCAAAAGGAAGTCGAGCAGAGTTAATCATATTACTCAATAAGCCCTGATGATGGGATAAGTTCTTGCCGGATGTCTATGGGAACCAAATCACCGGAGCTTCTCTAATAAATCTAAAACATAATAAAATCAGTTGCAGATCACTTGCTGAAAAGGATAAGGCATGGGTTTAAATTGGACAAATATACCAACAGTCATATTTGAACTGTTTTTGGCTTTCAAAAACTTAAAATTGTGACCAGACTCTGTATCAGTGTGATCTCACTAACTTGTCGATGTTTAAATACATCTTTGTGCTTTCGTATATCTTGAGGATGTGATCTCATGATCAAATTAGTTCTTGGTGTAATATGATAAAACAAAATAAAATAAAATATTCAATTCAAATTATTTTTCAAGTCTTCTATATTATGCTATTAAAATGTTATCATTTTCACATGCATTTCACGGGAAATTGCACATTCAGATAAGCACGGGTTTATTTGTATTGTTGAAATAATCTAACGAGAATTGTGTAGAATGTGTTTGTAATTGTGTTACAGATTCTTGCTACAATTGATAGCCGATCATCAATTGAGCAAAGTACCATACCAGAGAACCTGTTTCTCAAGTTTGCAGATGATACCGAGCTAGGATTCCTTCTCCTACATCTTTTGAAGCACTCAAGAATAAAGAGTTGGAGATGCTGTTCCTGATCATTCTCATGATGCACACAAAAGGAGGGAGCATTCATAAAGGGGGAGCCTATAAGATGAAAGATTGTTGGTACCAGATCATCAATCTCGGGGGAGATTGAAGATCATTATATAGTTGACTTATCGGTGCTGATCACCATGAAAGACGTTGATAATAATAAACTATGGGGGAGTATTGTTGGGTCTGAAAAGGATATTCTATATTATCAACACAGTCAAAGTCAACAAATGTCAACGTCACTGTCAAAGTCATCGGAAAAGTCAAACGGACGCGTTCGAGATGAAGAACCGAGAAGAGACGTTGAAGACATAAATGACTAGGAGTTTATTTTTAATAAATATATTTTGTGTCAACAAAATATATTTATTTATGTTTAAGTCATTTTTATATTTTAATGATAGTCTAGGGGGCTAATTGCCATTATGTCTAATTATCATTAGACTATATATAGCTAGAGTTTTTAGAGTGTTGTTAATCTTGAATGAGCCATTGATTGAGGGTCTTTTCACATTTGTAATATCTTTAGCAATCAATTCAGATCAAACAAGGGTTTATTGAGTGTTCTTAAGGTGTTCATCATTGTTCATCAATATTTTATTGTGTTTGATCTATATTTTACACAAATATCATTGATATTTGTGTTTTCAGTGGGATTTGTTTGTGTTTATTAATCAATTGTACTGTTATATCGATCAAGAGGACCAACAGTTTGCTATACTAGAGTCGACCGGTACACTTGCTGGTAAGTAGTTCAGTGTGTCTTAGCAAGTCTAGAGTATTACTTAGAGTATAGAATTAGGTTAATTTAGTATTTTTATTACATAACTTTTTAGGACATCATGTTTTTGGCGCCGTTGCCGGGGACTTCTTTGGTGATTGCGTTAATTACTTTGTCTGGACTTAATTAACATAATCAATACGTGCTAAGTATTTGTTTGAGTCGTATGAGTCTAAATTTTCTTTGAAATTTTTCTAGTGTTATCGAGTTTTTTTACCTGTATGTTGTCGCTTTTGCAGTGAATGCCCCATACACGTTCTCAAGGACCACCGCCAAAGCTGCAAACGGACAAGTCTTCCTTCTCTGTCTACACCTCAAAGGTTAGTAACACTTCTTCCTCATTCTCCCCACCACCTTCCCGTCCTTCGAGCCCACCACCTGTTTTCTGAATGGCCGAACGTCAAACTGTTCACCAGCGTTCCACCACCAGTTTCACCGGTGCGAACTCGCCCATCACCATCCCTATCATTAAAAATGACAAGTCTTGGTAGATCCTGTCCTACATCATGAATGCTATCACCAACTCCTGCCAATTCCATGGTCATGATGATGAGGACGCCCCAGCTCATATTAACCGCCTCACTCGCCTCTGCAGCACTTTCAATCTTGAAGGTGCCGGGAATGATGCTCGCTTTCTGCAAGTCTTCCCTTTTTCACTAGCGGGTCGCGCAACCACATGGCTCGACTCGCAACCGCCCAACACTTTCACTTCCTGGGCTAGCCTCAAGGAAGCTTTTCTTGCCAAATATTTCCCACCCACAAAAGCATCTCGTCTTCATGATCAGATCCATTCGTTTCGGATGGAACCTGATGAGCCCTACCATCTATCTTGGGAAAGATTCCAAACTCTACTTTCCCGTTGCTCTTAACAAGGGTTATCTGATTGGGCACTTGTGGAGAAATTTTACAATGGTCTTACTAATAGGTTTGACACTTCAGCTGGAGGCCACCTTATGGGAAAGAAATTAGTAGCTGAGTGCATTGACTTGTTCGAGAGCTTTGCACATTCTGACATTGAACATCGAGCTCCCACCACGCCATTCAATTCGGCGACTAGTACCTCCTCGGCCATTCGAGGGGTACACCAAGTTGGCTGGGATTCATCAGTAGCCGCTGCTCTAGAGACATTTAAGAGAGACCTTAGTAAGGAACTAGCTGAGATTAAGAAAACGGTCAATAGATGTGAGGTGTGTAGGGGAGGTCACGACACCATCGAGTGTCCCACGCTCACAGTTGAGCAGGTTGAGTACATAGCAGGTCAGTCTAGAGGTCCCACAAATCCTTTCACTAATAATAACTCTAACTGGCATAGTAATAATTTCTGATCATCGGGAAACCCCCCTGGTTTTCCATCAGGTCAATATCAAAATAGAAGGCCAGATTTTTATTCTTGTGGAGGTTCAGGTTCAAGGGGTCAGTTTAGTAGTGGGGGGTCAAACCAAGAGGGTCAACTTAAGGGTGAAGGTTCTAGTGGTAATCTGTCTTGGATAGAGGAGCTCCTTTCACAGTTAGTTGTGAAGGATCAGGTTACTCAGAAAACCTTAGCAGAACATGATTCCCTTTTAAAGAACCAAGATCAAATGTTGAAAAATCAAGATCTTATGTTAAAGAATCACCAATCCGCCCTTTTAGACCTTCAACGGTCCGTCGGTGGAATTGCTAAGCAGCTGCAAGAGCAACCACACGGCCAGTTCCCGAGCAACACTCAAACTAACCCTGCGAACCAATATGCCAAAGCTTACCACTCGCAGTGGCAGGACTTTAAGGGAGGTAGTTAGAGAGAGAGTTGAGGTAGAGGGTGAAGAAAAGGTAGATGAGGGAATAGAAATAGAGACTCCCTGTAAGGTGCACATTAGGCTAGCCCCAGCAAGTACCGCACACACCGAGGAACCTCAATTAGAGAAGAGTGTAGAGAAAAAACTAATAAAGGTTAGGCCATCTCCATTAGTTGATCATGCACGAGTCCCATACCCAGCTCGCCTTAAGCATCAAAAATATGCTAAGGAATATGGGTAATTTCTTGAGATGTTCAAGCAATTGAAAATCAACCTTCCTATCATTAAAGCCCTTCAGTCCATGCCCAAATTTGCTAAATTCCTTAAGGATCTTCTCAAGCGTAAAGATAGGATCGGTGAGCTCTCGAACATTCCATTGACCGGAGGATGTTCCGCGGTGGTCTTGAATAAGCTACCAGAGAAACTAACCGACCTGGGTATATTCACCATTCCTTGCCTATTTGGGGGGTACCGTTACTCCTGCTTAAGCCTTAGCCGATTTAGGTGCTAGCATCAACTTGACGCCATTTTCTCTTTATGAGAAGTTAGGGCTAGGAGAGCTTACGCCCACACGCATGTCATTATCTTTGGCCGACCGCTCGGTCAAATATCCTAAAGGGATCATTGAGAATTTGTTAGTTAAGGTCGATAAGTTCATCTTCCCCGCGGACTTCATTTTTCTAGATATGAAGGCGGATGAGAGAGTTCCCATCATTTTAGGCCATCCATTCCTCCGAACCGCCAAGGCAATCATCGATGTCTTTGATGGTAAGATTTCACTTCCAGTGGGTGATGACATAGTCACTTTTGAGATAGTGAGGCTATGCAACACCCTAGTGGTGGAGATGAACATAGTGATCCATGTCATTCCGTCTACTTTCTAGTGTCATTCATATCGTGCGTTGATCATTGTCTAGATTACATCAGTGGCACCGATCTCATTAATGAGGGAGTAGTTGGAGGGGAGTTGGTTGATAAGGGCGAGGGAGAACATTCGAATTGGATTCCCGAAGAATTAGAGCATTGTGAGGTTAAGGAAGAGAGCGAGAGTAAACCAGTAGAAACTCATTCTTTAGAGCTTAAGATTCTTCCTTCCCATTTAGAGTATGCTTCCTTAGGAAAAGATTCGAGCTTGCCTGTCATTATTTCTACTAAATTGACGGAGGAGGAGAAAGCGAAGTTGATTGAAGTGTTGAGAGAGCACAAGGAAGCTATTGCGTAGAGATTGTCGGACATTAAAGGGATCAGTCCCACATTTTGCACCCATTGGATTCTCATGGAGGACGAATTTAAACCAATGGTGCAGCCCCAAAGATGCCTGAATCCGAACATGAAGGAGGTAGTTAGGAAGGAGGTGCTGAAGTTGATGGAGGCTGGGTTGATATACCCTATTTCTGACTCCACTTGGGTGAGTCCGACCCAAGTGGTCCCAAAGAAAGGGGGGATGACACTTGTCATGAATGAGAAAAATGAGCTCATTCCTTCTCGTACTGTCACCGGTTGACGTGTGTGCATTGACTATCACAAGCTAAATGACGCCACCCGGAAGGACCATTTTCCACTCTCATTTATTGACCAAATGCTAGAGCGTCTCGCGGGGAAACAATTTTATTGTTTCCTCGATGGTTTGTCCGGCTACTTCCAAATCCCCATCGTGACGGAAGACAAGAGAAAATGACATTTACATGTCCATATGGCACATACGCGTACCGACGCATGCCGTTTGGGTTATGTAATGCCCTGGCTACTTTTCAACGGTGTATGAATGCCATCTTTCAAGACATGGTTGAGAGTTCGATGGAGGTCTTTATGGATGACTTCTCTGTATATGGTGATTCTTTCATTCATTGTTTAGGTAATATTGGCAGAATGATGAAGAGATGTGTTGAGACCAAGCTGATGTTGAATTGGGAGAAGTGTCATTTTATGGTGATAGAGGGGATCGTATTAGGGCATAAGATTTCTAAAGCTAGCATAGAGGTGGATAAGTCTAAGATAGATACGATTAGTAGGCTTCCTGTACCGATTAGTGTGAAAGCGATCCGTAGTTTTCTTGGTCATGCGGGTTTCTGTAGGCGTTTTATTAGAGACTTTTCCAAAATCACGCGCCCCATGATCTGACTCTTAGAGAAGGACATCCAGTTTGTCTTTGACAAAGAATGCATTCAAGCATTCGAATTCCTTAAGGAGAAACTCGTGAGCGCACCCATCCTTATATCACCAGACTGGAGCTTACCTTTTGAGCTCATGTGTGATGCGAGTGATTACGCGGTCGGGGTGGTTTTAGGTGAACGATGGGAGAACCACTTTCACCCGATCTACTATGCGAGTAAAACCCTCAATAACGCCCAAGAAAACTACACCACCACCGAGAAAGAACTCCTAGCCATAGTTTTTGCCTTCGATAAGTTTCATTCATACCTAGTACTCTCGAAGACCATAGTGTTCACCGACCATTCCGCTTTGCGTTACCTTTTCTGAAAGAAGGACGCTAAGCCTCATCTCATACGATGGATTCTTCTACTCTCGGAATTTGACATTGAAATTAAGGATAAGAAAGGAGCGGAGAACCTCGTGGTGGACCATCTTTCATGATTAGAGGACCCTAGTAGGGAGGAGATTCATGAGGAGGCGATTGGAGATAGATTCCCTCATGAGTCTATTGATTTCATTGTGGTTGAGAAGGAAGGTTTAACTTGGTTTAGTGATTTAGCTAATTATCTTGCAAATGGTTACATAATGGAGAACATGAATGCTCAACAAAAGAGGAAGTTGTTTAGGGATACGAGGAGGTACATATGGGACGACCCATACCTTTTTAGGATAGGGGGAGATCGAATTCTTAGGAGATGTGTTACGAGGGAAGAAGGATTGAATATTCTCAGGCATGTTCACGAGGGATTAACGGGAGGTCATCATGGTGCGCATACTACCGCATAGAAAGTCTTCGATTGTGGTTTTTATTGGCCTATGGTAGTGGAAGATGCTTTAGAGTTTGTCAAGAAGTGCGATGCTTGCCAAAGTACCGGCAATATCTCATCCAAGGACGAGATGCCGCAAAATCCAATTCAAGTTCTAGAAATCTTTGATGTGTGGGGCATTGACTTCATGGGACCCTTCCCATCCTCTGGTGGGAATAGGTACATCCTCGTTGCGATCGACTATGTTTCTAAGTGGGTAGAAGCTCAAGCTTTGCCTACAAACGATTCCCGGGTGGTCGTGAGATTCCTCAAGAAGTTGTTTACGTGCTTCGAGATGCGGTGTATGAGCGATCTTGGAGCATAAAAGAGAAAACTAAGGCTTTGCATGATAGAAAGATTAAGGGGTTGAAAGAATTCAAAACTAGGGATAAAGTACTTCTTTATAATTCAAGGCTCAAGTTATTTCCCGGTAAGTTGAAATCCAAGTGGACGGGACCGTACATGGTAAAAGAAGTGTTTCCATATGGTACAATTGAGTTGTACAATGAAGTTGACGGATGCTCATGGAAAGTGAATGGCCATAGACTTAAGCATTACTTAGGAGGGCCGCTCGACGATACCAAGAGGGAGGAGATTCCTCTCGACGATGTCTCGAACATTAGTGTCTAGAGTTTGAGGGAAACCTCAAGAGAAAACGGAGTTACAGGTAAGTCCCAGTGTTAGAAAACTTTTGGGAATGATTTTTGGGAGGTTTGGTTAAGTTTGATGGACAAAACTATCGTTACTTTCTGTAAAAAAAGGGCCTAGACGCTACGCCACACCACCACCCCCCCTGCGCACGCCAAGCCTCCCTTCAAAATTGCCTGCCACCCGAGGCTAGATGCCAGGCCTCGCCCCTCTCCTTTAGCCTCCGCGTAGCGCTAAGCCTCCCTCGAGCCTAGGTGTTGCGCGCCCCCCCCATCCCCCCTTCGCGCCACGTATAGCCCCCCCCCCTTCCGGATACAACCCCTTTTCTTCTCCATACTCCCCAGATCTCACACCCACCACAACCCTACGCTATTCCAGCCGCCCCCCAACCTTTTTCCACCATAACCATCACCAAAACTCCACCATTTCTTCCCCCTTTTAAACTTATATCAACCATCTCAATCCCCAATCAATCTACATCCTAAATCTCGACTTTTTTCACCCAAAAAAAAATCCATCCACCAAGGGCCCTAATCTCCACGAACAAAAATCAAAGTTAACATTTTTCGCTTGCTCGTCACAAATCCGGTATGTTTTCTTGTCCATTTTCTTTATATTATTCGTTTCTTAGTTAGTGCAGGTTTCATTTTGTGTAGTCCGTTGTCAGTTTTTGTTGGGTTGATTTAGAGTCTTAGTCTAGGTTTGTGTCATCTGTTTGCCGATTGAGGGAGGCACAGGTTGGGTGAGTATGCATATTGCATTTCCTGTTTAAGCTATATTGCCATTATGTTTCCGAACTTGCGATGGAATTTTATGTTTCACCGGATTAACCCTCTTTCAATAGGCAGTATTTTTCAACTTACATTCTGTGTTAGATATAATGTGAAATCATTATCTTTGTGCAAGTTTGGACTCAATGTTTGGGGTTGATAGGCACTTGACCTTAATTGGGACAATTAACGTGCCTGGAGGAGGTAGTGTACATTGAGTCTTGAGTCTTGTAATATGAGTCGGTTTGGTTTAGCTAAAGTTGGGTTTTGGGTTTACCTATATGCGTGTACGAGTACAACACATCCCGCCCGTACTCAATATCCATTCGGGCGGAGTTTGTTTATAAATTATGCTATTGTAAACTGTAACCTAGTTTTTATTTCATCATTTTTAACATTTGCCAAAAAAATAAAAATACCAAAAAGAGATTGTAAATACTGTCTGTTTTTTTCTTTGTCTAAACGTTGTTTTGCAGAAATGTCAGGTGCGAGCAGTAATAGAGGAACCGGAAAGAAGAGGAGAGGTCCTATACCTCGAGAACGAGGCGACCCGGCAGATCAAGTTTACTTCGAACATCCGTGACATAGATCTATTAGATATGAGGGTGTCGAAAGAATACCAAGATGCTGAGTAACAAGAATTAGAGACCACCCACTCTTACAGTTTGAAATTAATACCAAAGAATGGCAAAAACTTCAGAAATTGATTGGTATAGAATTCTTTGAACACAAGCCGATAGACTGGGGTTGGTTAGGTGAAATAGGAGATCGAGAGAGGGTCGAGCAGTTGTTAGGGGGAAAAGTGAGGGCAATTGTAGATTGCTACTGGGAGTAGTATCGGGAGTTGGTGCTCAAATTTCATTCCACTTTCCGTCATAAGAAAGGTGCATTCGGTCAGAGGGATCCTGTATCTTTTAGTTTAGGTAGGACGGTGCATGAG
The DNA here is from genome assembly GCA_025506505.1 of Flaveria sonorensis. NCBI lineage: Eukaryota > Viridiplantae > Streptophyta > Magnoliopsida > Asterales > Asteraceae > Flaveria > Flaveria sonorensis. Next base: position 18,998,868 of record CM046439.1, read on the forward strand.
TTGACCATCCCTCAGTTTGCAGTAGCTAGTGGATTTTTTACTCCGGAAGAGGTTGAGACTGAGGAATTTCTAACAGGTCTAAGGGGTGTGTTTGTGACTCCGAGGGAGTTATGTTTGGGTAGCACTGATTTGGCCCGATTTTGGGCGACAATATCTAATTGTCCTTTTGATGGTACTACGTCTGTTAGGGATCCCATTTACTGGTATGTACTAAAGGTGTTTTCTACCACTCTAGTCGGTAGAAAGTCGGGGGAAAGCAAGGCCAATTAGATAGATTTACTCACTCTTATGTGCTTGGTGGAGAGACGCAACATAAACATGGAAAGTATCTTGGCTTGGTCGTTTAATCGTGCACGTCGAGGGGGAAATAGGGCTGCGTTAGATATGGGACCTTATATCACTAGGCTTGCAGAAAATTTGGGTGTTTTTGACAGGTATGATCAGCAGCACTTGACTCTAGGTCCGGCTTCAAAATTCTTTGCTATCAGAGACTTGCAACTGGCAGGTATTCTGACATAGACTGCCCCGATTACATGGGAAGTTAGATAGGGACCTCAGGTTCAGCCACTTGAGAGTCATCCGGCTTATGACACGATGCAGGCTATATACTCGACTCAGAGACAGAGGCCCAGGCAGAGGCATGAGATTCCAGCACAACAGTACCCTCGACGTGAGGCAGCACCAGATCCAATCACCTTGGAGACAATGTATAACCGGATGGATCAGGGATTTGGGATGATTCACGACAGGCAAGATCGGTCGGACGTGGCGCTCAGGTATATGATGACAGAGATGAGCATCAATGTCCCGCATTTCTTCCAACCGGGTAATGATCCGGGTCAATTCGCAATGCCAGGTCAGTTTGGTTCTAGTGTTCTGGGTGGACCTACTCAACAGGGTGGTTATGATCCAACACCTGAGATCCCTACTTTTGAGCAGAGTGAAGAGGAAGGAGAGAGTGAAGAAGGAGAAGACTAAGTTTGGGGATACAACAGCAATTGGGAGTATATTTTTTTTTTTTGCTTTATTTTGTTTTTATGTTGTTTTTATCTTATGGTTTGTATTAATGATATTAGATATTTGTGGCTGGGTTAAGATTGGTTGGTACCAGTTGATTGCACGTTATATGTATTATATTATTATGGTTTGTGGTTATGATTAATGTTTAGGTTGCGAGGAGAGATGGTTGTTCCCGTTCATGTGAGTGAGTTTAGAGTTGTTTGCTGAGTACGTTCGGTATGGATGGCAGTTATGGAATTGACTGGCACTTGACAGTCTTGCTGAATACCAGCTAAGTCTTTTCCATTGTATAGTTTTGTAATCGTAATTATTTCCTTTTTTTTCTTTTTTTTTTCTTTTGTTTTCGTTTGGTTTTTAGTCTTGTTCTGTACCTGCATTGGGGACAATGCAAGCCTTAAGTGTGGGGATGGGATGATATATAGTGTAAAAAAAAGAACGGGAAATAAAGAATGTGTGGTTTTCATTAGGTTTTTAGTCGTGTTCTTTTGTTTTCGTTTGGTTTTTAGTCGTGTTCTATACCTGCATTGAAAATGTTCCTTGTTTTTTGAAGTTTGCAAATAAAGAACGGGAAATGATAGAGAAGTCGGGTATGTTCAGGTCTTGAATAATAATAGTATGAGTAAATCGAGCTTGTGTCTAACTTGGGATATGCGTGTAGGCCCGATTCGGTTCTAGGTCCCTTTGATCTTAAAATACCTTAATTGTTAGTCTGCTAGTGGGTACTCATCTGGGAAAAGTATGGATGCCGAAACCGCCAATAATAGTTAAGAAATGCCGTTATAAGCTAAAATTGTAGAGTAACGAGGCCTATGTAATTATTTATTGGGGATGGTGACTTTGATTTAGATTACCTCTAGGTTGAGATGAAATGGGAAAAAGATGCGGAATTACCGACGCTCATATTTTCGCTTCTGGGGATGGTGACTCTGGTTGAGACGACCTCTGAGTTAGGTACATATATGATAAAAAAAAAGAGAGAGAATATATATATATATATATATATATATATATATATATATATATATATATTGTTGATTTTGAATTCTATTGATTTTGGTATAAAGCGATTAAGAAATGGGTCAAATGTTTCATTCCTTTTGTTTCATAAGCTTGAGGAGGGATTAGGAGAAACGGCGGCTCTTAGTGTGAGGCCCTAGGTAGATTGATTGAACTTGAACATAAACTGCATGATAAGAACTTGGAACCGGGTTTGGGTTTAAGGGGACACATATACTTGCAATCGCTGTTAATACAAGTTTGAATGTAAATAAGTAATCTAAGTCTCGAGCCTGTTTATGTTCCCTGGCTATGATTCCTTTGCATAATTATTTTTTGGGGACGAAAAAAGAGTAAGTGTGGGGATATTTGATGTGTTGCAAAATACATTCATTTATCGTGTTAAGTTTGTACGTTTTCCGTTGAGTTTAGTTTGATTTTTAGTTAGATATAGTTTTTTTTTATATTTTGTATGTTCACAGGTTCCGGTTGCTGAGAAGTTAAAGAAAATGCGTTAAATATGCTTGAAAAAAGTTAGCAATGAAAACACGCAAGTCACTTAGTTGAATGAGGACCAAGAGAAAAAACTTTCTGTGAAAATGAAGCCTTGGCGTCGCGCAGAGCATAAGAAGAATAGCCTAGGTGTAGAGCCAAGGTTAGAAGGTAGAATGTTGGTCAGATAGGGCCTTGGCGCTAGCATAGTATTTCGGCAGAATCGTTGTTAACGCCGGATTCTTGTTTAAACTTGGTATAAAAAGGATCATAAAAGGGAGAAAAACCCTAATTACGAACCGACAGCACTTAGGGTGACTTGGAGCAATACTTTGGAGGGTTTTGAAGATCTGGAAGCATCGGTTTGAAGGCTTGAAGCGTAGGAATCATCCGGGTCATCATCATGTCGTCTCGGGTGTCTTTATTCTGCGTTTTTTCTTTGATTATGTTTCATACTCTTGAAAATACTTTGTTTGTGTTGATTTCAATGACTTTGATTGGCTAAATATTATGTACTACCTAGACGGATGAATGATTGTTTAATGTTTTGATTTTTATGATAGATAACTGATTTTTATGGATTGTTTATGAATTGTAAGCAACTTGATTATTGTTTAGATGCGTTTGCATACTTGATACTGTTTGTGAATTGTTTATTGCTTCGTATAATTCTTGGTGACGGTCTTTATCGCATAATAGAGTTTTGCTAGGTTTTAGATTTTGGTGATTGTCTATATCACATAATAAATCCTTAATCTTTAGGGTGAAATTACGCAATAAACCTTAGAAGTAATATTCGGTAACCTTACAAATTGAATGTTCTACTAATTCTCAATAGCTGAGAGGTGCGAGATTATTGTTAGATCTAGGTCATTAAATCGTAAGGTAGGAACTTCATTATGAGTAAACCTATTGGCTATTGTCTAACAAGTCTAATCAAGAAATCAAGTTTACCTTAGGTTTGGGTCTTGAGAGGGAATGAACCTTGAAGGGTACTTTCATAAACTAATTAGATGTTTCGAGGGGGAGTCTAGTAACCTGTAATTGAAACAACTTCTAGGATGCCATAAGTGTCTCTTGAGAAGGGTTAGGTGTCTTGTTCGGTATCCCGAAAAGTGGAAATTGCATGATCCCATTTTCATATTAATCATTATCTTAATGGAATTGTTACTAAAAGCAATCAGGATTCCTGTCTAGGTAGTCTCTCCCACCATCTGAGTTAAAGTCCAAGGTTAGTTCGTTTAGTTAACATAGCTAATTAATTTAATTAATTTAATTTAAATTGCGCTCTTAGGATTTTCTTTAGTAACCCCCCCCCCTAAACAAATAAACAATTAGTATGTCCGTGTCAGTCCGAGTTTAGATAGAGGTATTAGCGTAGTTCAATTGAGTCTCATGGGTTCGATACCCGGACTTGCGTTTGCTATACTAGAGTCGACCGGTACACTTGCCGGTAAGTAGTTCAGTGTGTCTTAGCAAGTCTAGAGTATTACTTAGAGTCTAGAATTAGGTTAATTTAGTATTTTATTAAACTACTTTTTAGGACATCAAACTCCCACTTGATCCGGCATACAAACGCTTCAAGCGTCCACTATGTGTTGTGATTCTTCCATTTGATTTGGGCTTCCAAATGGGCTTAAGTTTTTGCATCAAACTCCTTTGGGCCTTCATACTATGTTTTCGGTTATTAGGCTTAAATCCCATTAAGATCTATAAGGTCCTTTGGGCTCAAAATTGGCCCAAACCAAAAAACAGCATTGTTGCATCTTCTTTTACAAAATATATCCTAAATACATTTTTCTAGTAAAAGTAAAATGCAACTAATCTATTTATTTTACATACCAAATGGAAAAATAAATAAATTACATAGCCAAGAGGAAGAACAAATACGTTTAATTATTACAATCCTTTTGAATAATCAAATACAAATCATAACACATCCAAACACAAGGTCTCGGCTAAGTTACGAACATTTAAAATACATATCCAAATATGCATGCAAAAACCCAAGAGCCTCCCCTTGAATCACTGATTTTTGGTTAAGGTAAAAACAAACCGAATATCATGATTCTTGTCCAAACAACTAAATCATCCAAATGATTAATTTTTTCAAGATTACAATATGCATGTAAAGTAGAATCATGAAAAATTCAAGGGAAACATTTTACCAAAACTCTTGGTCTGTTGGTGAATCAACAGCAAGAAACCGAGATTTCAGTCCAGATGAAGCATGTATCCATATAACCGGCTCTTGATGCCATTGTTAGGTTTTGAACAAACTTATCAGAGTCATTTTATCCAAATAAAATGAAAAACACAGCGGATTAAGAGACTAAAAACTTGTTACAGTTAATATATATATAAACCATTTTATATATCTGTTAAAACCCATAATGGATCGATATATAAAAACCATGCTTACAAACAACCATAGGGTGTTTTGAAGACTACCTCTGTATGGGTTTGAGGAAGATAATTGATGAATGGCAGCTTCCAAAGAAGGACGCCTCAAGCTAGTCTATCCTTAAGCCTCCAACAAACACCCGGTTGCTAGGATTTTCACACTTGAACGAACCTCTGTTCTTGGTTTTGTTTTCGACCGATCGAGAGAAAAGCAAAAAACCCGGGATCTGCACTTTGAGTGTTATGTTGTATATATCAGAGAGAGTGGTTGATTGCAATCATATATTTCATGTCCTAGGAAACTGAAATTTCAGACGAGGAGATAGAAAAGTGGGTGGGGCCCAGCCCTTTGTCCCATCCGCATTTCTCAAACATTCACCCGTATTAGTAAATGCGGATGAATGGTTTCCTTCCGCATTTGTAAATACGTATGAGGAAATTCCATCCACATTTCCCAAATGCACATCTGCATTAGTGAATACGGATAAGTAGATTCATCAGTATTTCCTCAAATGCTCATCCGTATTAGTAAATGCGAATGAACAGTTTCCATCAGCATTTTCACAAATGCACATCCGCATTTCCTCATTAGAAAATGCGGATGAGTAATCTTCATCCACATTTCCTTAAAAGCACATCCGAATTAGTAAATGCGGATGAATAATAAGAAATGCGGACAAAAGACTATATTGTTGTTCAACCATTTGATTAACATATAGAATACTCTCTTTAAAATAAATTATCCATATAATTTATTTACAACACAAGAGCAAATATTTAGAAACCCAATTTCTAAATACTCTAAGTGTTAATATTTATTTATATGATCATATCATAAAATAAATATTGTAGGTGTTTGTCTAGCTTGTTATTGGGTATGACCCGACTTCGATCATAACGTACTAGCCACATCAATTCAATATGTGTCTTGGGTAGACCATGTCCAACAAAGGGAATACTAATACATCAAGAAAAAAATATTCATAGTATCCTAGACAAATACAAATTTCAGGACTTCAAGACAGCTCCTACTCCAATGACCTCTCGCCCTACTTTGACTCCTAATCTCATTGGAAATGACTTGATCAGCATATATATCGATCAATGATCGGATCTCTGATGTATCTCACTGCTAGCAGACCAGACATCATGTTTCCTGTTTGTTAATATGCATGTTATCAAAGTAATCCGAAGGAATCTCACATGAAAGCTGTCCAGCGGATTTTCAAATTTATCAAGGGTCAACCAACATTCGGCCTTTGGTATCCTAAAAATTCAGATTTCAATTTATATGCTTATACTAACAGTGATTATGCAGGATGTATCATGGACAAAAAATCAACCACTGGTGGATGTCAATTTCTTGGTAACAGGTTAATTTCTTGGCAATGCAAGAAATAGCAGATGGTATCCACATCCACTGCAGAGACTAAATATGTGGTTGCATCAAGTTGTTGTTCTCAGATTGTTTGGATTCGGCAACAACTTCTTGATTATGGCCTTAATCTTTATGACACCAAAATTTTGTGTGACAATACTGAAGTGTTAAATATTATAAAGAATTCAATTCGACATTCAAAGACAAAACACATCGAAATCCACATGCACTTTATCCGTGACTGTTTTGATCGAAAACTTATCCATTTGGAATCAGTTTCATTAGATGACAACATTGCTGATTTGTTTACTAAGTTGTTTGATCATTCCAGATTTGATTTTTTACTCCAATCTCTGTAAATGATTAACTTTGGTTAATAAATATCCATACACCCTTTTCAAAATTTGTTTTCATTTTTTAGTCAAAATTGTTATTTTCTTGCAAATAATCACAATTTTAGGGGAGAAAATTTGAAAGATGTCTCAAAAAAGATATTGTTCTTTGGGGGAGTAAAAGAAAATTTACAAAAATATTTTGTTTTACTTTTTGCGAAAATTAATTTTTCAAGGAATTATAGGATCGGAAATGCTTGGGGTATGAAGAGTAAATTAAGTGGCTAATCATAACTAGCCACTGTAATTAGGGACTTACTATACTTGACATAAACAGAGCTATTACCTTGAATGACCGTGTTGGTGTTTGAATCTTATAGTGTTTAGAGGATGGCTGGTGGTAGATCATTGAAAGCTTCCCGAGGTGGAGCACGGGGTGGTCGTGGTGCTGGACCACGTGTCACGAGGAACAAGACGAAGACTGCTGAAACGGATCCTGCTGAGCCCGAGCTTCATCACCAGGAGGGCGGTGATGAGAGTGCTAACTTAAGAGCCTCAGTAAAGGGGCAGTTGTGGAGGAAGTACATCAGGTCATGCAGACGATCCTACAGTCTGTGGTGACCGAGGTCATCCGTGCGGTGATGGAGGATGACAAGAAGGAGAGGGAGAAAGAGCGAAGGAAAACTACTGGGAGAAGAAGGGATGATAGAGATCATGGTGAAGGGGAGCAACTAAACACTGAGATGGCAGCTGCCAGTGATGAGGAGGAGATGGTAGTGCGGGAGACCGCGAAGGGGTGCAGCTATGGGGCTTTCCAGCAATGCAAACCCCCAACTTTTGATGGCAATGGTAATGCTGCTGCTTCTCACCACTGGATGAGAGAAATGGAGGCGGTGCTAGAGATTAGTAAGTGTAGGGAGGACCAAAAGGTGAAGTTCACCACTCACTCGTTTGTAGACTCGGCTTTATGTTGGTGGGACAATATTGTCCAAGCCGAGGGCAGCAGGGCCATTGGAAAGATGAGGTGGGAAGAACTGAAGAAGATGGTGATTAACAAAGTTTGTCCTCACCGAGAGCTCAACAAGATAGAGAGGAAGTTCCTGCAGCTAGAGGCGGGAACCATGACCCATCAGCAATACACCACCAAGCTAAATGAGATGGCAAGGCTGGTGCTGGATCAGGTGATGCCAGTGTCAAGAAAGATCAAGAGGTATATTCAAGGATTGCCAGTGGATATCCGTAAGCACTTGATTGTTGCCCGGACGAGTACCTTTAGATCGGCAGTGGATCTGGCAGGGAGACTACATGATGAGAGGGAAATGGCTGTGGTAGAGGTGAGAAAGGCGGGTGGCAGTGATAGGAACTGGAGTGGAAAGCGGTTTAAATGTGGTGGTTTCACTCTAAAGAAGAAGAGGATGAGGGTGGATGACCGAAGCGTGGTGTCATCAAGCTCGGGGCTGAAGAAGTGTGGCAAATATGGAAAGGAGCACACTGGAGAGTGCAGGTGGGGATCGAATGTATGGTTCAAGTGTAGGAGGTATGGTCATTTGTTGAGGGATTGTAGGGTATTGAGGTGCTATAACTGTGGTGAAGAAGGTCATGTGAGTAGGGATTGCCGGAAGCCGAGGGCGGAGAGTTCTGGGGCGAAGAAGAGGATGGAGAATGAAGCACAGAGGGCAAGCGCTATACCATTCACGATGACCCGGGAGGAGGCCAGGGTGGACCCCGATGTCGTGTCAGGTATGTTTCTAGTAAACCAAACTTGTGCCTCTATATTATTTGATTCTGGTGCTAGTAGGAGTTTTATTTCTGCTGCTTTCTGTGCTATGTTGCCTGTTAGTAGTAGAAGTATTGATGAGCCTTTCGAGGTAGAAACTGCTATTGGTAAGTCTACCAGAATTTCTGAAATGATAGAGGATTGTGACATAGAACTAGAAGGCCATAGGTTCTCTGCTAAACTATTTGTGATGCCCCTAGGTAGATTTGATGTAGTTCTAGGGATGGATTGGTTAGCAGCCTATGAGGCAAATATTGTGTGTCACAAGAAGATGATTCTGTTAACTGTGTCTGATGGAAGTTCGGTAACGGTCTATGGTGACCGAGTTACTACGGTCCGGAAGGTGATTTCGATGGTGGTGGCAGAGAAGTGCAAGAAACGGGGATGTAGTGCCTACCTGGCTTACGTGAAGGACGTGGATGCGTCAGTACCCCAATTGTTCGACGTACCAGTTGTGCATGACTTTCCAGACGTGTTCCCAGAAGATTTACTAGGTGTGCCGCCGGTCCGTGAAATCGAGTTTCAGATCGATTTGATACCTGGTGTTCAGCCCGTTGCCAAAGCACCATATCGATTGGCTCCATCCGAGATGAAGGAACTGATGGTGTAGGTATAGGAGTTGTTTGACAAAGGGTTCATCCGACCGAGCATCTCTCCCTGGGGTGCTCTGGTCTTGTTTGTAAAGAAGAAAGACGGTAGTATGAGGATGTGCATTGACTACCGTGAGTTAAACAAGTTAACAGTGAAGAACTGATATCCACTACCTAGAATTGATGACTTGCTTGACCAGCTCCAAGGTGCAAGTTGGTTCTCAAGAATAGACCTTCGATCTGGTTACCATCAGTTGAAGGTGAAGGAGCAAGATATTCCTAAGACAGCTTTTCGCATGTGTTATGGACATTAAGAGTTTCTCATTATGTCTTTTGGTCTAACTAACGCACCAGCTACTTTTATGGATTTGATGAACTGAGTGTGTCGGCCAATTTTGGATAAATAAGTGATTGTGTTTATTGATGATATCCTGATTTATTCGAAGAGTGAAGAAGAACATGCCGGCCACATACGTGAAGTATTCGACACGCTTAGAAGAGAGAAGTTGTATGCTAAATTCTCTAAGTGCGCTTTCTGGTTGCGCGAAGTTTAATTTTTGGGCCATGTGGTAAATTCTGAAGGAATCATGGTAGACCCGGCAAAGGTTGAGGCGCTTTCTGGTTGCGCGAGATTCGTAGTTTCTTGGGTTTGGCGGGTTACTACCGAAGATTTATCCAAGACTTTTCCAAGATAGCCTCACCATTGACCAAGCTGACTCGCAAGGATGTGAAGTATGTGTGGGGTTGAGAACAGGAGAATGCTTTCAAAGAATTAAAGGCGAGATTGACTCAGGCTCCTGTCTTGACATTACCCGAAAGGAGTGAGGACTTAGTGGTGTATTCAGATGCTTCTTATTCAGGATTGGGTTGCGTGCTAATACAACATGGAAGAGTTAAAGCCTATGCGTCCCGACAGTTGAAAATTCATGAGGCTAATTACCCTGCTCATGATTTGGAGCTAGCGGCTATGGTCTTTGCATTAAAGATTTAGAGACACTACTTGTACGGGACGAAGTGCACTATCTTCACTGATCATAAGAGCTTGAAATACTTCTTTGAGTAGAAGGACCTCAATATGAGGCAAAGGAGGTGGTTGGAATTGATCAAGGATCATGATTGTGAGATCCACTATCATCCGGGCAAGACCAACGTAGTGGCAGATGCCCTTATCCGAAAAGAGAGACTCGAGCCAATCTAGGTGAAAGCTTACCAGTTGATTATGACCTCCGATCTGATGACACAGATCAAGGAGTTCCAAGATGAGGCATTGAAAGAAGATCGCCTTAACTCTGAAAGGATGAGAGGTCTAGTCACGAAGTTGGGTGAAAATACTCACGGAGTTAGAACCCGCTTCTAGCGGATGTGGATCCCTCGTTATGGAGGCTTACGGGAGCAGATCATGGATGAAGCTCATAAGACATGATACTACATTCATCCTGGTGCTACCAATATGTATCACGATATGAAGAAATATTACTGGTGGTCGGGTATGAAGCGTGATGTGGCGGAGTATGTGAGTAAGTGCCTTACTTGTTTGCAAGTGAAGGCAGAGCATCAGAAGCCATACGGGAAGATCCAACCATTTGATATACCCGAGTTGAAATAGGAGCACCTCACCACGGACTTCATTATGAAGTTACCACGTACGGCAAGAGGGTATGATGCCATATGGGTGATAGTGGACCGTTTGACGAAGAGTGCTCATTTTCTGCCGATCCGTGAGACGTATTCATCTGATAGGTTGGCGGATCTATTCATTAAGGAGATTGTTGCTCGTCATAGTGTACTGGTGTCTATCTTGTTGGACCGGGATACTCGGTTCACATCCAAGTTTTGGAAGAGGTTTCATGATGCATTGGGCACGAAGTTGCATATCAGTACAGCTTACCATCCCCAGACAAATGGTCAGTCAGAGAGGACAATCCAGACACTTGAGGATATGCTCCGTGCATGCGTGATCGACTTTGCAGGAAGTTGAGATGAACACTTACTATTAGCCGAATTCTCATATAACAACAGTTATCATGCCATTTTTGGCATGCCACCATATGAGATACTATATGGTAAAAGGTGTAGAACGCCCATGTGTTGGGGAGACATCGGGCAGAAGGAGCTGGGCAGTATTGAAGTGATTGAGGCTACGACTGTGAAATTGGAGAAGATCAAGGCCTTTATGAAGGCGACGAAAGATAGGCTAAAGTCATATGCCGACAAGAGACGTAGACCAATTGAATTCAATATGGGTGATAGGGCCATGTTGAAGGTCTCTCCTTGGAAAGGAATCATCCGGTTCAGGAGGCGAGGTAAGCTTAGTCCGAGGTACATAGGACCTTTCCGAATTGTTGCACGAGTAGGAGAGGTGGCCTATCGATTGGAGCTACCTGATGTGTTAAGTGGAATTCATCCAACATTCCATGTATCTTATCTGAGAAAATGCCTAGCTGATGAAGACATGATTGTACCACTGGAAGACATTGAAGTGGATGAACGGCTCAACTATATAGAGCAACCAGTTGCAATCATTGATCGAAAAGAAAAGAGGTTACGAAATAAAGTGGTTCCACTGGTGCTAGTGCAGTGGAAGCACATGAAGGGATCTAAGTCTACGTGGGAGACTAAAGAAGAAATGAGACAGCATTACCCACAACTGTTTGAAGAATGACAGGTTTCAGGGACAAAACCTCTATAAGGGGGTGGACTTGTAACACCCGAAATTTTGTCAAAAACAAAGGAAAAGCAAAGTATCAAGAAGAGAAAAGAAAAGGAGCACAAGTGGAGGGGGCCTTACAAAATATTTTCTTTTTGAGAATATATTCAGACACAGGATGCAAAATCAAAAGATAGGGCATGTAAGTCTGATTTGGCATGTAAGTCCTAAACGTCTTGCGAGGGCACAACAAAAGTCCGACCGATAGTTAATAAGTCCTAAAACTTGTTAATATTCTATGTTCAGAAACGTTTCTCAGGCTAGTTATGCTCTAAATAGACATTATAATAGAGAAAAATAATTCTAAAAAGGCTGATCAAAGGTAAAAGGTTTAAGTCAAGTTGGGGTGATTTGAAATCTCAATAGTGTCTTGAAGCTAGATAAGGTTCTACAGGATTTATGATTGTGAAATTCACAGATTTCATACAAATCAATCTAAACATGATAAATATCATAGAATATGTGTCCAGGTAATAGTTAAAGTCTAAGTTTAAATGGATACAACATATTGACAATCAACATAACCGGTCTTATTTCAAATAAAGCTGAAATATGTTTATGATCAGTTTCATGACAACTATCATCCTATACTTGAAAATTTACCAAAAACATTTAAGTTATAAGTATAAAGAATAATATTAGTTTGTTTTTAGGTTAAAATTTTCTTTTACACTTGTTTTGATTTTACAAAATTTCACAAAGATTTTGTAAAAATTGAGGGTTCTTGGATAATTGTAAACATTTAGTTAAACATACTCTTCTCATAACAAATCAAATGGCTTAATAAGATAAATAAATTTGAAAAGTTGAAAATTTTAGAGTTCAAAGAAAATTGAACTTCTCGCATGCAAAAAGTTCAAGATGCGAAACTCAGAACCTATTCTTAGTTGGGCATACTATGCAGAAAAGAACATGTATGTGATCAAGAGAAAGGGTGGAGCAATCAAGTATTATCAGGACGAACACGATTTCCATACACTCAGAGCATCGAATTTATATGCTATGGGTCATGTTCCGTTCATTAATCCAAGTAATTATAGCAAAGGTAAGTGGATTACAAATATGATCTAGAGGCAAAGCAAGACCATCTTCAAAGACTTTAAGACAGCCAAATCCAAAGTCATTGAAGATGAGACACGTATAGATCCTAACAGTAATAAACCTATGAAAATATGAGTATTCAAGCATCCGAGATATGCCAGGAAGATCCCTATACACACTCCTGTGCCAGTTAATAGCTTGTCTAAGCTAACGTGGTGGAGTTATGAGAAGGAGATGGGGCACTCGTTGATACACTGTATGGATAAAGATTACCATGTCATCGACCCTGTGGACTTGCTCAAGTTTGGAAAAGAAGATTTGATGAGGATGTAGGCTTGTCCAATTGCAGATAATGAATCTGTTCATTTCATAGCAGTACAGTTTGATTAGATGATCACAAAGGCCCTGGATAAGAAGATGTATGCATACGAAGGTAGTTACAAAGTGGATGACGTGGACTTCTAAAGCATTGATTTACCGAGCCTAGGGGAGATTGAAGGGATTGAACCTAGAGGCTCGTGAAATCAAATCAAGATAAAGAAGACCAAGTCACGCGAAAATATAGAGTTGTCGTGCGATAACCTGTTAGTCGTGTGAGAACTTCATAGTTTAGTATAAATAGATGTTTTGTAATGTATCTAAGTAGCTTTTCTCATTTTCCTAATTTCACACTCATTGTAATAGTTTCAAATCAGAGAGCAATACAATGAATATTATTTACATTTGTGTTAAAGTTCAGTTGATCATGTCTTCTACTTATTCAATCTTACAACCGTGAGCAATTACATTCCACATTCTCCTCACAAGATCAATCTTGCTATATTATTGATTCTTACAACAACACCCAAACTTGATCCCACCTGCAGTTATCTAAAATATAATAATATATACAACCATATCAAATAACACGAAATGAGATATAAAATGGGGAGAAATAACAAAAGGATAACAATCCGTAGTCTAACCGTGTGATGGTGGCTGATGATGCTACTGATGGGGTGACGATCTGTCAAGTGTATCACTACTCCTCTCCAATAAGCCCCTCAAAAATACATGGTCCTGTTGAACATCCTGAATCGTATCCCTCAAAGCAATCTGATCCTGCCAAAACTCCTGCACCACCTCCCAAACCTGCTCAAGCATAACTGGTGGTGGAGAAACTTCCTCTCATTTAGGGTAGGCTAGAGAGCAAGGCTAGTGGGTAGGGGTACGTCTATCTGTGGTGATGCGATCGGGTTGACGTCTAGAGGGATCGAAACCAGTTATGCTTGTCGGACTCCCACAAACATTCAGAGATTCTCATAAGGGCAAAGGCCTATTTTTTGCATACCTTCGTACCTGAAATAGGTGGCTTGATTGGCATAGGTGAGTGTCTCTGGTGAGTAATCATGGAAAACTCCCAAACTCTAAGCAAGATCGGTGCATTGTAAGATATAGGGTAAATCAAACTAGAATCTAGTAGTTTGATTGCCTCTTTCTTCACTACTTCTTGTATGTTCGAGTTTAGTCTCTCTGAGGTTGCACCACAGGCTTGAAGTTTTCTTCCATGAGGATCTCGTGCATGAAAATGAAGGGTAAATAACTTTATGTCCATGACCTTTCACGCTATAGCTTGTCTGTGTGCCTTTCGAACCTCAATGAACCGAGCATTCTCATCTTCCATATGATTTGTAGCTATGATCATGGGTAACTTCCACTTCTCGTCCAAATATGCATACTCAAGATGAGATGGTAACTCCTTAATCTATAAGGGTGGCGGACTATCCACACTTGGTTTTTCTTCTATGTCCTTTCTCTATAGTACTTCTAACATAGTGGTATGCATGGGTGTCTCAGCAGCCAAGTGAGTCAAGATAAGGTTGACATTCATATTAGACTCAATATCATGACTATCATTCAATTTCTCTATGTCATAAGTTGCACCACGACAAATGGCACTCAAACAATCCCCAACATGTGACCTAATCGAATCAATAAAGTATAGGGAATCATCATGGCCCTTTGGGTGCTTCATGGATTGATGTACATCATATGTGACTGTTTTCTCACCTACTCATAAAGAAAGTTTACCATCATAGATATGGGTCAATGCCCATGCGGTAGCTAAGAATATGTTGGATCATATGAGGCTGGTGCAACCAAAACAACACTTAGAACTATTTTGTGTACAAGTTGAAGAAGTCTTCCGAAGACAAAACTACTCTTCCGCAGCTATGTCAAAGATCTTCCAAAGAATTATGTCTGAAGAGCTTCCGGAGGAAAACTAAGTCTTCTGAGACTAAGTAGTTTTCCTTCCGAAGTATATGAAGAACTTCCGAAGGATAGAACAAAGTCTTCCAAAGATCAAGCAGTTCTCCTTCTGAAGTATTCACACTTAGAAGATCCAAGACAAAGTCTTTCAAAGAATAAAGTCATAAAGACCTGTAGAGGATTCGGAAGAAGTTGTTTCTTCTGAAGTATAAATGGCCTCGGAAGAACTTATTCTTTCGAAGCCATTTAGCTTTGGAAGAATCAACTATGAACCAATGGGCAAAACTATGGTCTGTCTGACAGACTCTGATACACTACATGGTGCTTTTCCTAACCCATGTAGTTCACCATACTTTAATCCACTGTTCACCTTTTCAACTTAGTACAGATGCCATCCTTAGTTGGTGACAGAAGGTAAGTCATGGACCTGTCATGACTACCTTATCTAGGATATTATTTTATCTTAGATATTTTACTTCTAGCAATGTAGTATTTGTCTAGTTGTAGATTCTAGATGGTTTTCCAAGTATAACCGGCTATAGATAGTAGTATATATAGTTTCTCATTGTAACTTAAGTAGTATGAGCTTAAGAGTCTTGTAATACTGAGTTGAGAAGTAATATATACAAGTATCTTGAAAACCTTTCTCTTGTTCATTAACTTCGTATATTATTATCAACTTTAGTTTGAGATTCTGTGTTTCATCGATCAAGTGAGACTTAGTGAGTTCTGTGTTTAGAGTCACAACCAATCCTGCAATTGGTATCAGTGCTTCCAGGCTCTTGATTATGAGGTCTAACCATCCCAAATCACCCTTGTCTCTTCACACTCACTCACTTCACTTTAATGGATCTTAACCAGAAATTTTTTGAGTCCAAAATAGGAACCATAACCAAGGCTCCTATCATCACTCTTGATGATTTTGGAACTTGGTACAAATTTATTGAAGGGTTCATCATGTATCAAGATAGCCGCATGTGGAAATCTGTTACTCATGGTCCTTACGTTCCTAAGGTAGCAGCCCCAGCGGGTAATGGTGCCATGATAGAGAAGGCCGTTGAAGACTACTCTGATAAAGACTTCAAGAAAATAGACATTGACTGCAAAGCAATGACTATTTTGCTTACAGCCATACCAAAATCCATAATGGTTGGCTTTCAGGAATACGAGTCAGCCAAAGAACTCCTTGATGCTTTGAAGCTGATGTACTCTGGTTCCATTGAATCTAAGGAGTCCAAGAAGGATGTATTGAAGCAGAAGTTTGAAAACTTCACATATATCATTGGTGAGACCTTGAGCCAACAATACTTCAGGAACATGAACTTGATCACCTCTCTACAGTCTATGGGAGTGGATCTTCAGAAGAGAGACATTGTAAGGAAATTCATGAGTGCACTTCCTCATGAATGGACTTTCTAGTGTGTTTCTATCAAGAGAACTGAGAATCTTAACACTCTTACCATGACCAAACTGTACGGAATCGTTGATGGATACCGTATGGAGATGGAGACTCAGAAAAGCCAACAGATGAACCGACCCTCAAATCCTGCTGTTAGCAATGCTCTACATGTTGCTAAAGGATCAAGACAACCTCAGTTGTACCTGAACTATTCCCAACAGCCATCATCTTCCTCTGGACCATACATCACTTTCCCTGAGACACCCAGGTCTCAACAAGCTCAACACACTCCTTTTCAGGATAGTTATGCATTTGTCTCAGGAAGTGAACACTCTGGAGATTTTCAATTCTGCTTTGATGATCTAGAGTGCTTTAGCCCAGATGACATTGAGTACATGGACATTGTCCAACCAGATGGCTCTCTTCACCTACAGAGCAAAGAAGTTCTTCAAAAGAACATGAAGGCAGTTCCCTTAGAATCCAACCAACAACAAATTTGGATTTGATAAAAGCAAAGCCAAGTGTTACAACTATAACCAGCTTGGTCATTTTGCTAGGGAATGCAAAGCTCCAAGATCCAATCCTGGAGCAACTCAAGCCTCCCAACATCCTACCACCTCAAGGGCTGCACCTAAACCTGCTGAGCAGCAAACTCCGATTGTTGCTCAAGAGGTTGACTGGAGCTTCATGGTGCAAGATGTCACTCCTGCTCAAGTTCTTATGGTTGGAACTAAAGATAGCATGATATATTAAAACTTTTGTACTCCAGCTTGTATTGCAAAGGTTAAACTTTATCAGGATTACAACAAGGAAATTAAATCTGATATTAAGTCCTTAAACATCCTAAAATCTGATTTCAAGAAAGTAGAATCTGACTATAAACTCAAAATTAAAGAGTTAGAGAAAACTGTTTCCTCTTTAAAACATGAACATACAAACTACAGGACTCAAATAAAGGATTTGATTTTTAAGTTGACTGAGGCTCAAGCCCAGCTAGTAATAGCTGAGGCTAAAGCAAAGAAGTATACTATTGAAGAGCATAACTTCAACACCATCATTGCATCATCCTCCCACTCAAAGGTGTGTTATCAAAACAAAAGTGGGTTGGGAACCAATGAAATTGCTCCACCACACTCTTATGTGTCTATTAGACAGCCAAGATGTGGCACTCATAAGCAAGAGGTTCCAACTGCTGACCTACTACCCTATGAGCAAAAGAATGATGCAACTATGGTGACCACCACAGGGAAGGATAAGGTAGAAAACCTCATTCCCAGCGCTGATGTCCTACCCCTATCCACCAAAGAGAGAAAGGACAAAATCAACGCAGCAAAGAAAACTACCAAGAAAGTGACTGAGTCTAGGATGAAGATAGATCCCAGACAAAAGGGTGTATTCATTTCAGCCGGATTTCAAGTGGTTGGAAACTCTGACTTAGGAAAGGAATGTAGTACCAGCATTCCTATCCAACTAAAGGATCAGAAGTTAAAGGGGAAAGCTGTTGAAGAAAAGGAGTGCAAGAACCAACACCCATCATGCCCCATCAAGAGTAACATTTAGTGCATAATCTGTGGTCTGCATAACCACATGGCTAAAGATTGTTACTATAATCCTGCAAGAACACATTATGCAACTAATATTAAAAGAGAAGGAGTCAAGGAAGGTTTCATATTTGGACCTTATCACATGGTCCAAGTGACAAGGAAAGGAAAGCTTGTTTCCGAAGCTAAGTTGGTTTCAGAAGAAAATCATTCTTCCGAAAGAAAAATAGCTTCGGAAGACAAGCCAAAGAACAAACAAAGGAACAAAAGGAATCCTTTGAAACCTTTCAAAAAGAAAGTAGTCTCGGAAGAAGGTCATGCTGCTCAATCCTCTTTAGGATCATCTATACTGGTCAACCATAGGATGGTATGGAAGAACAGAACAGATGCTACAGCCAGTACCTCTTCCTCACAAACACAAATTGAACTCACTTGCCTATACTTTGGTTCAATTAAATCATCTACATTGAAAGAACCCAAGACCAACAATGCTTGGGTTTCCAATAGTAACTAATTGTCTCACTTTATGTGCAGGGACATCCACATGACAAGAATGGAAATATATGGATCGTGGATAGCGGATGCTCCAGGCACATGACAGGGAACATATCTCTTCTTCAATAATTTGAACATTTTGATGGAGATCCTATTCAGTTTGGAGGTGAAGCCGGAGGATACATTTCTGGTAGAGGTAGTGAATCCAATGGTAAGTTAAAAGTTGACAAAGTAAAATTTGTCAAATAGCTTGAACATAATCTGTTAAGTGTTTCTTAATTCTATGATCAAAAGCACCAAATGCTTTTCATAGAACATGAGTGCATTATCCTCAAACCCGGGATGACAATTCCTCAAGAATTGGTGCTTCTTAGATCTCCTAGGAGAGGGGATATTTATAAGCTAGATATGAACAATGCTTCCCTACTGGGTGAAGTATCATGCTTTCTTTCCAAAGCCAATGGTGATGAGTCAACTCTTTGGCATAAAAGAATGTGCCATGTTAATTTTAAAACCATGAACAATTTGGTTAAAAATAATTTGGTACATGGTATGCCTAAAAAGGAGTTTTTCTGTAAAGACAACTGTGTTGCTTTCCTAAAAGGAAAACAACACAAGGTCACTCACAAATCCAAAGAAGTTAACTCTATCACCACTCCATTACATTTTTTGCACATGGATCTTTTTGGTCCCACAAGTATAATGAGCATTGGAAGGAAATCGTATTCTCTTGTGATTGTTAATGATTTTACAAGATTTACTTGGGTATTCTTTTTAAGAACTAAAGATAAAACGGCTAAAACTTTAAAATCTTTTATTCATAAAATTGAAAATCAAAAGGATCACAAGGTAAAAATCATTAGAAGTGATCAAGGGACTGAGTTTAAGAATCAAGTTCTTGACTCATTATGTAACTCAAAAGGGATTGTCAGACAATATAATGCTTCTAGAACTCCTCAACAGAACGGTGTTGCTGAAATGAGGAATAGGACACTTATTGAGGTTGCAAGAACAATGTTAGCTGATTTAATGCTGCCTCTAACTTTCTGGGCAAAGGCAGTCAGCACTGCATGTTATATGCAAAACAGAGTTCTCATTGTTAAGCCTCATGGGAAGATCCCTTATGAGTTATGGAACAAGAGGCCACCATTCATTGGCTTTCTTAGGTCCTTTGGCAGTAGGTGTACCATACTCAATACAAAGGACAATTTAGCAAAATTTGCTGAAAAGTCGGATGATGCTATCTTTGTTGGATATTCCTCCACCTCTATTGCTTATTGAGTATATAATATCAAAACTCAACAGTTTAAGGAATCATCCAACATTATTGTTAATGAGCACACTCCTTGTGTAGAGGGAATGGACCTGGATATATTTTTGATTTAGAATTGTTTCCAAACTATTCTAAACCATCTTGTGAGAATGTTTTAGCTAGAACAAGAACTCAAAGTGACCCATATGAAGATCAACTGTTTGAGCTACCCAGACCTATTTCCAGTTCTCCAAGAAGAAATGAAGAACAAGCTCCTACTGCTGAAAGTCCTGAAAGCATGAGTATCTCATGAAATAAAGGAGCTTCAACAAATTGTCAGCTCACTGAGCCTCATAACCCATAGGTTGACAATTCAAGCACTCAATACCAAGCTGATGAAGATAGTGACATGGTGGAACAGGCAACTATTGATGCTGCTTCACAGCATATTGCCATTGATGATGTAAGTCATTCATTCAATCAGTCCTCATTGAATTAATGTGAGACATCAGCTGGAGAAGGTGTTTGATGTTCTGGGCAAAACTTCTCAAACCTAGACCTATCTATGCAGTTAGATGTAATTCCTAGGCTTAGGATACATAACACTCATCCAGCTGAAAACATCTTTGGGGATGTATCAGAAGGTGTGAGAACAAGAAGACAGGCCCACAATAGGAATGTATGCTTGTACTCATGCTTTCTCTCTCAAATGGAACCAAAGAAGGTGGAAGAAGCCCTCAAGGACAATAATTGGATTGAATCTATGCAAGAGGAATTACTTTAATTTAAGAGGCATAAGGTATGGAACCTATGTCCTTTGCCACCTGGTCAAGTCCTTATTGGCACCAAGTGGGCGTTCAGAAACAAAAAAGATGATAGAGGTTTGATAATCAAGAATAAAGTACGACTTGTTGTTCAAAGATACACACAGGAAGAAGGCATAGATGACACTGATGTCTTTACACCTGTTGCAAGACTTGAGGCTGTGCGAATCTTCCTTGCTTTTGCAGCATCCAAAAACTTCACAGTCTTTCAACTTGATGTCAAATGTGCATTTTTATGTGGGAATAAAGATAGAGAAGTCTATGTGTGTCAGCCACCTGGATTTGAAGACCCACAGCATCCCAACTATGTGTGCAAACTGGATAAAGCTCTTTATGGGCTGCATCAAGCACCTAGGCTGTGGTATGAGACTTTGTCTCAGTTTCTCCTAAAAAACAGCTACACTAGAGGCACTATAGACATGACATTGTTCATAAAGAAATCTGGGAAGGACATGCTGCGTGTTCAAGTCTATGTCAATGACATCATATTTGGTTCCTCAAATGACCAAATGTGCAAAGACTTTGAAAGCATCATAAGAAAGAAATTTGAGATGAGCTCCATGGGAAAGTTGGATTTCTTTCTTGGGATTCAAGTGAAGCAGATGGAAGAAGGATTCTTTATTAACCATTCTAAGTATGTCAAGGACATCTTAGAAATATTGTAAGACTGCCAAGACACCTACACCCAGAAATCACAATCTGTGTCCTGACTTCGAGGGGGAGGATACTGATCAGCATCAGTACAGGGCAATCGTTGGATCTCTGATGTATCTCACAGCTAGTAGACTTGATTTCGTGTTTGCAACTGGCATCTCTGCAAGATATCAGGCTGCTCCCAAGGTGTCTCGCCTAATTGCCATCAAAAGGATTTTTAGATACCTCAAAGGAGCTCCCAACAATAAGGATTTCAATCTCTATGGGTACTCTGATAGTGATTATGGTGGCTGTACCATTAACAAGAAACTCACATCATGAGGATGTCAATTTCTTGGTGGAAGGATTATTTCCTGGCAATGCAAGAAGCAATCATGTGTCTCTACATCAACTGCTGAAGCTGAATACATTGCTGCTACGAGCTGTTATGCTCAACTGCTATGGATTCAAAATCAGATGTTTGACTATGGATTCAACTTCATGAATACTCCAATCGACATAGACAACACAAGTGCTATTTCCATTACAGAAAATCCAGTCAAGCACTCCAAGACAAAGCACATTGACATCAGGTATCATTTCATTCGAGATATTCATGAGAAGCACTTGATTAAACTAGTAAAAGTTAATTCAAATAAACAATATGCTGACTTGTTTACCAAAGCCTTTGATAAACAAAGATTTAAATACTTAATCACAGCTATTGGGATGATTAACATTGACTAGTTTATTTCTTTTGATAACCTTTTTAAAATGTGTCTTGTTTATGTTGTCTAATTACAATCTAAGCCCTGTTACTAAAGTTTTTCTGCTAAGTTGAAATCTTTCGAAAAGAAATTTACTCTCGAAAGAGATCTTTATATCTTTCGAAGGTAAATTCCTTCACTTTGGTACTCTCTTCCAAAGAGTTCTTACCCTCGGAAGAAAATTTGATCATAGATCAAATTTATTTCCTAAGGCTATTAACTTCCTCTCGGAAGAAGTCTTTTCTCTCAGAAGCAACTTTTCCTTCAAAAGAAAAATTTTACTGTGTAACGGAAACCTTTGGGCTCCACTGTGTAAAGATTAAGATCTTTTCTGAAATATTTTAAATTATCTACCTTGTCGCCGTACTCAAGTACACACCCAAACTGTCTTTTCACCTTATCGGTATGGTCTTTTACCCCCTATTTAAAACTTCCGACTCTTTTTCTTTACTCTTTTTACCACCACTGAAACCTAATACTCCTATTATCGTCTTCACTCTCTCTTAAATTCCTTCAATCCAACCATACTTTCTTACAATGGCTCTCAATCCTCAACATAACCAAGTCGCTATCCTTGATTCCTCTAAGGATGCTGACTTTGCCCCCATCATCGATTTTCTATTCCACTCCACATACTTTATCGCCCTCACTGTAAACCCCACCATATACTTTAATCACATGACTAAATTTTGGACAAACGGTCATTGTGAAACTCTGAATGATGAGAGGGTCATCAGGTCGAGAATTAGCGGACAAGAGATCATCATTTCTGAATCTACCATCAGGGAGCATCTGGAGCTTCATGACGAAGGTGCCCCAACCAAATTCCCCAAATCTGAGTTAGCAAACACATACACTCAGATGGGATATGGTGGTGATGTGCACAAGTTCACTGTTTACAAGTTTAATTTCTCTTACAACTGGAAATTCTTGTTTCACATCATTCTAGGGGTTGGGATCAAATCCCATATGATCTGGGCTTCCTAGTCCATGGAATGGTAAAAGGCCTCTGCTTCAACTATTTAAGGTTTGTGCTGAACAATTTGCGAGCAAATCTTTCCCGGGATTCAATTTTCATGTATCCCTGGTTTATTCAGCATATCATAAACTGTGAGCTGGACCAGAACAGACTACAACATGAAGACACTCTAATGGTCCCACACATGAGGCCGAGCATCTTCAAGAGCTTGAAGAAGGTGTCCACCAATTTCATGGGGAGTTTCGCTGATCTTTTCCCAGGTATGCTTGAGCCAATGGCTCTTGGTGACATCCCTGCACGCCCACACCAGACCTCCCCACTCAAATGCCAACTACTTCTTCCCACCCAATAAAATTTAAATACACCAGACACCCTAAGCGAACCCCTGAATAATCTACTTTGATTGATTAGGTCCCCATTGTTCACACCAAAAAGGCTCGAGTGGAACTCAGGGCTCCCACTCAGCCAGAGGTCACACCTTTCTCCACCATCGACCTCAATATCAGCGTTGAGTCTCCTCAGTCTCAACCTGATGATCCCAACACCCAAGCCATTAGCCCTCAGGGTGAGTCCCAACACTCCCCTAAGAAACCAAAAAGGGACAACCACATCATTGGCACATCTGTTATTGTTGAAGAGTCATTAGGTGCTGACCAAAGTCTCGGGTCATTAGAATTAACCTCTCTATCCTTCACTAACCTTTTAATCCAACCTGATGAGGATATCGTGTTCCGTCAGGGCCATGATGTTAATCTACAATACCTTTCTCAAGATCAACTGAGCCATAGGGAACTTCTGATATCTAGCCAACATCAGTTCGGCCAAACTGTGGTGAGTCCAACTGGTGTGGAGGTGACTCATGTAGACGTAGCCGCCACTACTAAGAGTGTCTCACTAGCCTCTCAGGAAAGTGGTGACATCAGTGAGACTGAGTCTATGGCAACCTTGCCAATTGATGTTTCTGAAAAGGACATTAGTAGGGAAGGGTATCCAGGGCTCGAGAAATCATAACTGGTGGTGATGATGAACATGCCAGGCATGTTATCTTATCTCCCTATGATTCTTCAAAGGAAGATGAGGGTAGATTGCAACTCATTATCAAAGACCTAATTTCTAAAGTCTCAAACCTTGAATCAAAGGTTATGACTTTAGAGGATAGGTCTACCACTCAGCAACTTGAGATTGAATATCTCAAGGCTAAACTACCTAAGACACATATTGAGAAGTCTGTCAGGCACGTACCTATTCAGGTTTCTTTAAGTTCTTCCTTCAGCTCATCCACTTTTCAAGATGATGCTACCAAAAAGGGGGAGAATGTACAGAAACAACATCATGAGGAACCCACTTACCCTATAGCAATAACTTCTCCTGATGCCTTATCTATCTTTTACCCCTAACAGCATCACCCTACAACAATCTTCCCTCAACCAGCTCCCATTACCTTTCAAGTGGACCAAAGGATGCTCATAGATCTTAATAGGTTTCTAACCAAATTTCTGTTGAGCTCCTCCATTGAATAGCCCTCCCCTGATCTAGCTATCGCCTACTTTGGAGCTAAAGAGCTTCAAAGGCTGAATGTACCACTTACCTCTAAAAACGAAGTTGGTCAACCTAAGGTCTCTACTGAACCCAAGATTAACTTCGAAGGGGATGCACAGACTGATGGCCTAGCAACTGATTTGGATGGGACAGGTGATGCAGTTCCAGTTAATTTCGAGGCAGAAATCCAAGCTGTTGAAGGAATAATTGGACTGTCTTCATTGTCTAGTGATCTGTTCATCATAGAGGCAATCCTTGAACTAGCCTCTGAGATTAACAGTGAGGACTTCCTTACAACCCCTCTCTTAGAAGAACCACTACTTCAAACATCCTCACTCCAACCTGAGTTCCTAAAGGCTGAATTTTCCTCTAATCTTAAGGGGAAGAGAAAGCTTACTGCTGAGGAGCTACTATAAGAGGAAAGATTGGAGAAGGTAAAAAAGAAAGGCAGACTTGATACTGGAAAGTTGTTGGCTGCAAGTAGCAAAGCAGCAACAGCCTCCCAAGCAAGTCTCAATAATAAAAGGAGGGTGGAAATCATTGATAGGCTCATCAGCTTGGGAGTAGCCAAAAAAGAAACTCTTCTACTCCCAACTGATGAGCTTGTGAAACTAGAAAAGGCAACCTTGCTGAACAAAGAAAAGAAAGAAGCAGCAAGGTTGGCCAAAGAGGAGGAAAGAAGGAAGAAGCCATAGAAAGGGAGAGGATGGAGAGAATAGCCTTTCTCTGCAACAGAGGCTATTCTCAAGAGGAGCTGGCACCTCACAAAAATGACATGATCTTGTTTCTTTTTCACAAAGAGCATGATCTGATCAACAAGGAGATGAAGAAGGCTTCTAGGGAGAAGTTGATAGAGAAGAGAAAGAAAGAGGACGAGGGAGAACTTACGGCTACCAAAAAGGAGGGAGACAAGGATTGGATGAAATCCTATCTTCGAGCTTACTGCTTCTCCGGCAGGCAAGTGGGTCCCATGTCAATCAAGACCCTACAGCGACATGTCAGCGACATCAAAGCTGATATTTGCTTAGGAAGAAGGTAGGAGGTTGCTCAAACTCCTAGTGTTTTGAGGCCATACCTAAACCACTACCCAAAACACAACCTAGACCTTCTCCCTTCCCCATCAGAATAGAACCTTTCACCCCTGAACCTTCTTTATTAACTTTCCCTATACTATCACCCACTGCTTCCCATCAACCACCACCACCTATCCTATGACTCAAAACACAACCGAGAACCCACTCAAAAACCAAACCATCCTCTGATCCATCAAAACCCCTGACCTTGGAAGAATTCAAGGAGATAAAGAAGAAGCTCACAAATTGCACAACACTGAGCGACATCTCTTGTGAGGAAGAGTCCATCCAGCTGACTTTCATTGATGGCTCTTCCAGTTCCCTCACAAGAGATGCATTCCTTGATCTTCCTAGAGGAACACTAGACCAAGCTCTTCAACTTCTTGCAACAAATTCGGATACTCTCAATGAAGTAGAGAAAGTTAAGAAGAATGCTGGTGACTCTACTGGATACTAGGAAAGGGGACAAACTGCCAACAAAACCCCTCAATCCTAGAAAAAAAATTATCCAGTGGAGGTTCGATGAAGATTCCCACAGCTTTGCTGTGGAAAGGGAGAATGGTGAAGTTACCAGGGCTGACACTTCATCTCTGCTACATTCCAGTAGATTTGACATTATTGAGTTAGCAAAGAAGCCATTCTCCAATCCCTCCAACTCTGAGATAGCTGCTCATATCAGAAATCATTTAAGCAGCCTTCATCTAGCCGAGCTCACAAAAAAGGCCAAGATTGAAGAAGAGTTGAAAAAGAGAGCACAGGATGTAGAAGAATGCACAACCACAAAAGGGAAGACCTTTCTACAGATGGTTGAGGGCTCCACTTCGGATCCTATAGTTAGATGGGAATATGACTACTTTTCCCATCAACTAATTCTCTTCAGAGGGATGCAGCAAAGAGTACACATCATTCAGAGCAATCGACTGGATTTATTATCTACGAATGACCTGTACAAACTCCTCACCACCACATCAAGGAAAAACAAAGAGACAAATAGATATCTGCTTTCCCTGGTGTTGAAGGCTTTGAAGAGCAGGAGGAAGTGAAGTTTTGGTAGCATCAGCCTAGGGGGAGTTTGTTGGATAATATGAGGCTGGTGCAACCAAAACAACACTTAGAACAATATTGTGTACAAGTTTAAGAAGTCTTCCGAAGACAAAACTACTCTTCCGCAGCTATGTCAAAGATCTTCCAAAGCATTATGTCTAAAGAGCTTCCGAAGGAAAACTAAGTCTTCTGAGACAAAGTAGTTTTCCTTATGAAGTATATGAAGAACTTTCGAAGGATAGAACAAAGTCTTCAGAAGATCAACCAGTTCTCCTTCTGAAGTATTCACACTTAGAAGATCCAAGACAAAGTCTTCCGAAGAATAAAGTCATAAATACCTGTAGAAGATTCGAAAGAAATTGTTTCTTCCAAAGTATAAATGACCTCCGAAGATCTTATTCTTCCAAAGCCATTTAGCTTTGGAAGAAACAACTATGAACCAGTGGACAAAATTATGGTCTGTCTGACAGACTCTGATACACTGCTTGGTGCTTTTCCTAACCCATGTAGTTGACCATACTTTAATCCATTATTCACCTTTTCAACTTAGTACAGATGCCATCCTTAGTTGGTGACAAAAGGTAAGTCATGGACCTGTCATGACTACCTTATCTAGGATATTATTTTATCTTAGATATTTTACTTCTAGCAATGTAGTATTTGTCTAGTTGTAGATTCTAGCTGGTTTTTCAAGTATAACCGGCTGTAGATAGTAGTATATATAGTTTCTCATTGTAACTTAAGTAGTATGAGCTTAAAAGTCTTGTAATACTGAGTTGAGAAGTAATATATACAAGTATCTTGAAAACCATTCTCTTGTTTGTTAACATCATATATTATTATCAACTTTAGTTTGAGATTCTATGTTTCATCGATCAAGTGAGACTTAGTGAGTTCTGTGTTTAGAGTCAAAACCGATCTTGCAGAATGTTCTACCTAAAATAAGTGGAAAAGTCTTATCCTCGTCCATATTGAGAACGACAAAGTTCACAGGAAATATGAACTTATCAATCTTTACTAGCATGTTCTCAATGATACCATGTGGATACTTAACGGATCAATCTGCGAGCTAGATGCTCATGCTTGTCATTTAGAGTTCTCCTAGGTCTAGTCTGTTAAGTGTAAGGTATCAAGTTGATGCTAGCACTAAGGTCAGCTTGGCGTTGCTTATAGACAAACCACCAGTAAGGCAGGGAATGGTGAAACTCCCTAGATCTGTCTGCTTTTATGGTAGTTTGTTCTGTAAAACTGCCGAACATTTTTCATTTAATGTAACTATAGTGAGTTCTTCTAGTTTATTCTTGTTAGATAGGATGTCTTCCAGAATCTTGGCATGTTAATATGTAGCTGCTTAAACTGTTCAAGGAATCTACCTTCTCCTCATTTGTCTCTCTCTTCCTAGCCTACTTGGATATGAAATTGTAGGCTTATACACCTTCTATGGTGTATCATATGCCATCTTAGTGGGTTGAGTTGGTTGCATCGTACTTATTGGGCTGAGCCTCTCGTGCACCTTGCCAGTAGTCAATTCCATTTCGATTTCCTCATCAACCTACTCCTCATCATCAGTGATGGGAGTCTCTGTATGTAACATTTGCCCATTTTGAAAATGTAAACCGCAACAAGTTAGGTCAATTATGAAAATAAAACACATTATTTAAACTATTTTATTCATTTTGGTGATTCAAAAGCAATAAACTACATAGAATAATAAGTTTTTTAAATCTAGGGTCTAAATTGCAATTTTAACAACCTGGTTTAAAATGTTTGTAGAAGAATTGAACAACTCTTTTAAACCTCAGGAACCTATCTATAAATTACTTTCAAACCAACCCAAACACCTCCTGTCGGCGACCACCCATCTCCGGCTATCCCTCCAGCGGCCTTCGGCGACCATCAAATCCTCCAAACACATCGGTAT
Source organism: Flaveria sonorensis (assembly GCA_025506505.1). Lineage (NCBI taxonomy): Eukaryota > Viridiplantae > Streptophyta > Magnoliopsida > Asterales > Asteraceae > Flaveria > Flaveria sonorensis. Next base: position 19,027,321 of record CM046439.1, read on the forward strand.
AAACTCGATTAAACCATACCCCCTCCTTCGCTCCTATGTCTTGAAACTATAACCCCTGTTAATTCAAATAAAATGAACTGTTTCAACATTTTCATCACAAAACCAAACCTCCCCTCAAAAATCAACATTACAACATGTTTATTAATCGAATTCATCAAAATCTTTGAGTAACATAGATCATGTAATCATTTCAACAATAGTTAACAAGTCAATATGAATCCATAATGATCAAATCATTTAATACCCAACTCGAAACCTCTGATTCAAAACCTTAACTCATTTAAGTCGAAATAGACCAAATTGAGACTATATAATTAAGGGCAAACACTTGAATCAATACCTTTTAACTCTCTGGATATCCAATTTCAGTCGAAATACACAAACACACCATAAGCGATTACCACCTTCATTAGCAACCTGCAAACAGTCGAGCTTCATAATTGGGACAACTTCAACCAAAATTGGCTAAGGGCTTCTCATCATCATCTTCTAGCGAAGCTTTACAGGCGTTTAATTGGATTATCATAATCAACATCTCTCGAATCAATATCAACTTCTGTCGTGACTATCTTCGTCTCGTTTTCATCAGTTCGATTCTTAATCCGATAATCAAACACACACAAATACTCGTAATATCATGTTAAATAAAGGGCCTGTCGTTAATTCGGATATCATCATCGATTTCATGTTCAATTGATCAGGATTCGAATTAGGGTTTATATGGAATTTAGGTAATCATTTATTATTTTTTTTAAATTATGAATCAAAACTAAATCAGATATGGGCTTCTGCCCAACTGGTAAACCATACGTATCACATAAAGGTGACCCAGGTTCGACCCTAGTCTACCCCAAATCTTTTTAAACTGTTATTTTAATCATTTTAGAATTCCAAAATGTTCTAAAATGTTATAAAATTAATATAAAAATTGTTTTGATATTCAAATTTACTTTAGAATTTTTAAATTAAAATTTTGAAAATCTTAAAAATCTAAATTTCACATGTTATTATTTTTAAGGTTATAATATATTATAAAACTCATTTAAATGTTCTGAATGTTGGTCCTCTCGATCGATATAACAGTGCAATTGATTAATAAACACAAACAAATCCCACTGATAACACAAATATCAATGATATTTGTGTACAAAATAGATCAAACACTATAAAATAAGGATGAACAAGATGAACAACTCAAGAACATTCAATAAAGCCCTTGTTTGATCTATATTGATATGCATAAGATATTGTTTACATGGAAACCCTCAAATCTGGGTCATTCAAGCTTTTTTACACACTAATGACTCTAGCTATATATAGTCTAATGACAATTAGACTTAATGACAATTAGCCCCTAGAAAATGATTAAAACATGACAATTATGAAATTACAATTAAGACACTAACTAGACAAATAAAGATTGAATATATATATTTTGTTGACAACAAAACATATATTTACTCTAAGACCCGTGTTCTTTTTATCTTCAACGACTCACTACTAATCTTCGTTCCAAACGTGTCGTCTTGACTTTTGTGTTGACTTTGTCTTTAATGTTGACTTTTGTTGACTTTGACTGCATTGATAATATTAGACTATTTTTCAAACCCAATAATACTCCCCCTTAGTCTATTATTATCAACATCTTTCATCGTGATCAGCACCGATAAGTCAACTATATAATGATCTTCAATCTCCCCCTAGATTGATGATCTGGTATTGAAGATTTTTCATCTTTCAGGCTCCCCCTTTTTGTATGCTCCCCCTCTTCGTGTGCATTCTATGTGAATGATCAAGAACAACTTTTCCAACTCTCTATTCTTGAGTGCTTCAGAAGATGTAAGAGGAGGAATCCTAGCTCGGTATCTTCTGCAAACTTGAGGAACAGGTTCTCTGGTATAGTACTTTGCTCAGCTGATGATCGACCATCATTTGAAGCAAAAATCTATAACACAATCACAACCATAATCTCGTAACTTCCTGTCAGATCATTTCAGTTAACAAATAAACCTATGTTTATCTGTGTGTGCAATTTCCCGTGAAATGCATGTGAAAATAATAACATTTTAATAGCATAATATGAAAGACTTGAAAAATGATTTGAAATGAATATTTTATTTTATTTTGTTTTATCATATTATAACAATAACTAATTTGATCATGAGATCACATTCTCAAGATATACGAAAGCACAAAGATGTATTTGAACATCGACAAGTTAGTGGGATCACACTGATATAGAGTCTTGTCATAATTTTAAGTTTTTGAAAGCCAAAGACTGTTCAAAAATGATTGTTGGTATATTTGTCCAATTTAAACCCATGCCTTATCCTTTTCAACAAGTGATCTGTAACTAATTTTATCATGTTTTAGATTTAATTAGAGAAGCTCAGGTGATTTGGTTCCCATAGACATCCGGCAAAGAACTTATCCCATCATCAGGGCTTATTGAGTAATATGATTAACTCTGCTTGATTTTCTTTTAAGTTTTCAACAATGATCTTAATTTAAGAATCACTGTTCCTTTATTTGGGGAACAGATGATGAGAGCTCCAGGTCTATACTTACGTATAACAGAGGAGATGATCATCTGAGCATGCTGATGAGAGCTTCAGGTCTATACTCACATATAACAGAGAAGATCATCACTCCAGGTCAATGCTTCTGCATAGCAGAGGAGATAAGCACGAAAAGGATTCTAAAGAGCTTACAAGAAGCATCAATTCAGAAGCAAGGGTGAGGGAATTTGGGAATCGAAGTAATCAAGGCAGAAGTCAGATACTCTCAACCCATTTTTGACGAGAATTATAACTTTGTGCAGGCCGAAATGTCAGGAGAATAATCCTTATCATCGAGTTCTAAAGCTTTTGTTAGGCTACAGAATCATTGTTTACTTCGTTTTCAGGCTAAGCCTACCAAGCATATCATATAATGAAACTGTCTTTTTCAGATTTTAGAATATTAAGTGATACAGACATCTGCATCAGTTACTATCATTTCTCACAAAGTACAAGTCATGCAAATAAGCATACCAAGAAGACATACTATCATTTCTCAGTCATCCCAAATCAAGTTCTTAGTTCTCGTGAAAATTTTTATTCTCCCCTAAAATTTCTTTTTAACTGCCATGAAACAAAAAAAGAAATTTCCCCTTTTTTTGTAAGTATATAATAAACGGAATTGAAAAAAAAAATTACTAAAGAAAGTCTTCCAAATTATACTAGCAAAAACATGAGAAATGAAGTAACAAGAAAAATACAGTGATTGTGAATGATAGATAAGAATCCAAAATGTGGATGAGATACCATAACCTGTTTGTTCAACCTCAAATTTGAATTAGGAAACTGACAGGCCTCTTGAATTGTTCCCGCACTCATAAACAGATTAGTTAGAGAGGGGGACCCAGGCCATCGTGGTCCTGGGAGTTCCTTTTTCATCAGTGTATGTAACCTGTTTAAGCACACACTCTTTTGAAAAATCATTTATTTCTTTATCCTTTGCTTTTTGTTTTACTTTCCAAAGTTGTTTCTATTCAATTACTTTTGATTTGAAAGAATTGAATTTGGAAATCATTTTCTGTTTAAGACCCGAAGGAAGAGATTTTAATTTTGAAACATTGGTCTTTTTCATCTTTGAATCATGTGAAACCGGCTTCACATGAGAAGGTTTGGATAGATTGTTCTTCATCCAACCATTCAAAGATATGTGTTTTTTACCTTTTGAACCCGAGAAGCAACCTGTGTTATGTTTACCTCCTGAAGCTTGCCTTTGAACCTGAGGGCACTTCTTTAGCACATGACCTTCCTTTCCACATCTAAAGCAAGCCTTGAAAGGCTTTTGGTTCTTTGTAGTCCCGTGGAGAATAGGAGAGGATGGAGTCTGCTTTGTGGTTGATGTAGCTTGTTGACAACTTTGAAGCTTCTTCTTTTGGATATCAGGAAATTGAACCTTTTGAGGCTTTCTCAATGTGGATTTCGAACTGGGCTGTGATTTGATTTGTGATGTTCTGGAAGCTGAGATCTAAACATTCTTTTGAGAATCCTTTTGTATGACAGGTGACATGTTAGACTTCGAAGCAAATTTGTGAGGGTCATGATGGATAGCAGATGAAGATGGTGAGTGCTTCTATTGAGTTTTGGAGGAACTGCTGATTTGTTTAGCAGTTGGAGATGAGATCCGTATAGGTCTTGATTCAGTTGTTGGAAGCTTTTGACACTTGATAACTTTAGGTGACTTGATGATCTCTTGTTCATCATCAGAACTTGTCCAGTCCTGTATGCATAAGTCAGCTTCCAATGGATCTTGATTGATGACTCTTGTAGTGTCGGTTTGTATTGTTGAGTTCTAATTGCTTGATGATTCTACAGCTGTTCCTTCTTTGACAAACTTGACAGGAACAAAAGAAGGGATGTTACCTATTTTGAATTTGTTAAAGAAGTTACGTGAAACAACTGATACTGGTTTTGAAGCATCAGAGTTGGAATTATCATTTTGCAGATCAGATCCTTGCTTGATGAGCCCCAAACCTGTAGGAAAGTCATATTCATCTCGAACCTCTTTGTGATTAACGCTGTTTAAACATGCATGTAAACTATTAGTATTTGCAGCTTCAATTAAATCATTAGATGGATGAGGTTGAGGCATAGGAGAGTAACAGTAAGTGCTAGGAGGAGGATAAACATATGAAGTTTCAGCACATCCCACACCCGTTTTGATTCTAGCTCCCCTTTGCTTAGAGAATAGTTCTTCCTATTTCATCCCTGATATCATCCATTTATCAAGTTTAGTTTTAAGCTTGCTAGTCTCAAATTCTGCTCATGTGACTCTTTCGCTTAAAACATTAATCTCGACATTCTTTTCTAAAATATTTATTTTTAAAAGATCATTTTCTTTTAAAGCTTCTCTTAGTTTAATAAAATATTTGGACTTATTGATTTTAAGTTCTTTGTTTATTCGTTTTAATTCTTTTTCATTTTCTAACAATAATCTGTTAGCTTTATAAACCCCGAATAAACAAATTTTGCAGGGAGGAGAACACATGTCTTGAACTATCTTATAGTCCCATAACTATCTTCAGCAGCTAGGGCTTTTTCACATTGACATACGGGAGTGTTCTTTTTGTATTCTTCCTCCTCAGTAGCTCTCTTCTTAGCTTCTTCAGCTTTTCCTTCCTCTTGCTTTCCTTCATCCTGAACTTTACACCGACTTGTACAATCACCAACATCACCAAAACTCTCACCTTGAGTATCACACCTGAGTTCTTTGAAAGGATCAAAATCCTTAATTGAATCCTCATCACTGTTTACCACCTCAGCCATCAATACATGGCTGACTTTTTCTTTAGTTTCTTTGATCTCAACACTTGAAGATACACCACCATACATGAATTAACTGTACTCTTTTCTTTTCATATCCAAATCAAATGACTTCAACTTGTTGATAACTTCCATGAGTTTGTAGTCAGCAAAATTTCTTTCGTGTTTTAACAACCTAACTTGTGGACTCCACAGTGGAGAAAGAGAGTCCAAAAGTTTTATGACTTGTTCATGGTTTCCCAGCTGGTCATCATACTTCTTAAGGCTGTTGCCACCATCAGAAATCGATCAACAACATCAGATATCTTTTCATCTTTCATGGCTGCAAAAGAATCAACCGACTTTGTGCCATTTTGGCGTTGTCTGATTCGAAATCAGCAGAAAACAACATTTTCTTTTGAAATATTAAAATTCACTTTAACACCCAAAACTAAAATTCTTTTTCCAAAAATTGTTGAATGATATTCTCCCCTCGAAAAAATACTTTTAATGTCAACTAAATGGTTTGTAAGAAACTGGGGTCAAGCTGCTAGTTTCCCTGGATAGTTTCGCTCGAAATTCTTTGAACTTTTGTTCAGAGAACAACTTGGCAGCAATTTCGCTGTGATTGGCACACAAACACTATGAACTTTCGTTCAACGCATGTACATTCGCTAGGACAAAGAAATCAGATCGAGAACCAAGAGCTGTGTAATTTCTCTGAATGATCCCTTGTTTCGCCTGGCGAAACTAGGTAGTTTCGCTGAATGATGTAGTAGTTTCGCTGGATGATCTGTAAATTTGCCCGACGTATCTGGACAGCTTTTTCAGCACGAAATCAACTGAAATTTGTCCAAATCTCAATGAATTTGAGATCTGATGATTCCTATAGCTTCCCATACTAAAATCGAGCAATCCTCAATCAATTTCCATATCCAAAACACGCAAATCAGATCAAAAATGAATGTAACAGTGAATTGTTTGAAAATACCCAAAAAACTCAATCAATCAAGAGCACAAAGGCTCTGATACCAAATTATTGGTCCTCTCGATCGATATAACAGTGCAATTGATTAATAAACACAAACAAATCCCACTGATAACACAAATATCAATGATATTTGTGTACAAAATAGATCAAACACTATAAAATAAGGATGAACAAGAGGAACACCTCAAGAACATTCAATAAAACCCTTGTTTGATCTATATTGATTTGCATAAGATATTGTTTACATGGAAACCCTCAAATCTAGCTCATTCAAGCTTTTTTACACACTAATGACTCTAGCTATATATAGTCTAATGAAAATTAGACTTAATGACAATCAGCCCCCTCGAAAATGATTAAAACATGACAATTATGAAATTACAATTAAGACATAAACTAAACAAATAAAGATTAAATATATATTTTATTGACAACAAAATATATATTAACTCTAAGACCCGTGTTCTTTGTATCTTCAACGACTCACTACAAATCTTCGTTCCGAACGTGTCGTCTTGACTTTTGCGTTGACTTTGACTTTAATGTTGACTTTTATTGACTTTGACTGCGTTGATAATATTAGACTATTTTTCAGACCCAATACTAAATGTTATAAAAACGATTTTAAAATGAAAATAAATTAATTTCAAATTATTTTAAATATAATTTGTAAAAATTTTAAATAATTAATTATCTAATAAATTTCTTTTAGTAGTCACTTAATAATTAATTATTAAAATAATTAATTCTCAATTTCATACTTTAATATTCAAACTTTTTTAACCTTTTGTTACAAATTAAATCATAATCTTTAGAAAGTTTATTTCATTAAATGATATTACTACAATTACTCACTAATTCATCCTATTTTTTTATTTAATTTAATCAAGTTATATGAAAAATAAATTAAATCATTATAAACTATTTTTAAACCCTATGTACTATTTAAATCTCTGATCAATACTTATTCTTTATTTATAATATTATTTTAATTCAAACATCGTTCCTTAGGTTAAAATCGCGAGGAACCTTTGGTGTTTATTTACGCATTCTAGCATTCAAATCATATACATTCTAACACCAAGTGTGTATTTATTGTCTATTTTTATATGTTTATTATGTCGGGAAATCATGTGATTCAATATTCAATCATTGATATTCATTATTATTTCATTTAGAATTCAATCAAAACATGCTATGTTATGACTTGCAATTATATGTTTATAATTAGATAAACTAGATGAAACACAATCATTAGTTCATGCAACCACGGTAACAATGATATATCTATTGGTTTGATAAACCCACCCCACTTCTTTATTCGCGTGGTGATTGAAACCGGAATCATACGTTATATAAGGCTTCGTTTGCGGACCAAGTCAATTCAGTAATTAGGTTTGATTATGTTGATCTGATGTTTATGTTAGACAATTGCATTATAAGTCTTGATATTACCATATGAGTTGAATTGTTTTCAATCTATTTAATCAATCTATATATGTATTTAAACCTGTGTTTACTCATTGGCTAATTTGTTAGCTGACTTGTTACTTTTCACATGATTTCAGGATTGCAGATTAGTGGACTTCTAAGTGCATATTTAGGGTTTAGACCTAGTCAAAACTAAAGCCAAATTTCATTATGTTATCATATGAATGTAATGTATTATTTGATTAGTGCTATTCAATGAAAATAGCATTTAACATTATTTCAACACATTTACCACCATGTGCTATGAGCAATAGATTCACATTCGTCCACCCCGATGTAGTTCAAGATTGGATGAGTCCAGGATTTGGTATCCTGATCAGGATCCTAAAGCTCTTCATCCTCAATGGACATCACTTCGTGGACATCTTCAGGAACAAGTTCATCTTCATTCATAGCTGGTTTTAGGATATGGGTGATAGGTATCTTTATCCCCTCCGGTATCCTGATGGTCGATCCAAGATATGCCAAAAAATCCGCTTTAACATTATCTTCCCTGGGTACATGTTCAATAGAGAATATCTCAAAATATTTTAATAATTTTTTAACAATTTGTAGATATTTAACTAACTTACCCCCTTTTACAGCATATGAACCATTAAAATGGTTAGTCAATATAAGGAATCAACATAAACATGCAAGCATTTGATATCCATATTCATAGCTAATTGTAATCCTACTATAAGGGCCTCATATTCTGATTCATTGTAGCTGGGAATTCACATCTAATGGCTTGGGGTAGTATGTCCCCCTGTGGCGATTTTAGGATGATTCCTAGTCCTATTCCTCTTATATTAGATGCTCCATCGGTATGCAAAGTCTATATTTCATTATTAGATTCTAAGTTTTGAACTTCTAAGTCTACTTCCTGCTAGATTTCCTGACTAAAATCTGCCACAAAATCAGCTAACGCTTTGGATTTTATAGCAGTCCTAGGCTCATATATTATATCAAAGGCACTAAGCTGACAGACCATTTAGCCAACCTACCAGACATTTCAGGTTTTCTAAGCGCAATCTTAATTGCTCTATCCTATGTTTAAAAGTAATGACTTTAGTAGAGGCCATTGGCTAAAATAAGTTTTTCCATAAGATACCTGGTTTCAGCAGCAGTAGAGGGATTCCCATCATGTCCTTAACAAGAACAGCACTTATAGCATACTGCTAGATATAATCTTTAATAGAGGGGCTGAGGCAAGGTATTCTTTAAGAGCTTGAAGAGCCTCTTCATGTTTCTGCCCCACTCAAACTTCTTATTCTTTTCAGGATATCATAGAATTCTTGCATCTCTCGGAGGATTTTGATATAAATTTGTTTAGGGCTGTAACTGTTCCTTAACCTTTGGATATCCTTGACATTAGGAAGGGATTTCAGGTTCATGATAGCTTTAATTTGCTCTGGGCTAGCGTCTATCCCCTTTTTGGTGACCATGTATCCCAAGAACTTTCCTGCCCCCACACCAAAATGACACTTGGAAGGTTTCAGCTTCATATAAATTGGTCCAGGATATCGAAAGCTTCTTCAACATCTCGGGGGTAATCCTCAACTCTCTTTGACTTGACTACCATATCATCAATATAGACCTCCATGGTGTCCCCCAGCTTGCTTTTGAACATTTTATTAACCAACCTTTGGTGTGTAGCACCTGCATTTTAAAGACCAAAAGGCATGCCAATATAGCAATAAATAGTTGTTAGGGTCGTGAAGGTTGTGTCTTCTTGATCTTAGGGCTCCATTTGGATTTGTTGAAATCCTGATGAGGCATCCATGAAAGTCAGCATTTCATGTCCAGCAGTAGTTAATGTGTTGCAATGGGAATGGGTCTTTTGGACATGCTTCGTTGAAGTCGGTATAATACACACACACCCGTCATTTTCCATTCTTTTTCTGGACTACTACCACATTTGCAAGCCACCTTGGAAACTTCACTTCTCTAATCATCCTTGATTTCAGTAGACTCTCCACCTCTTCTTGGATTATTTGATTTCTTTCAGGTGCAAACTTCCTCTTCTTTTGGTGAATTGGCCTGCAATTTACATCCAACCAAGTTTATGAGTTATAATATCCTTGGAGATACCTATCATGTCTTCATGTCTCCAAGCAAATGTGCTTCTTCTTTTCTTTAGGAAGGAGTTCATATCCTTCTCAATATCTTGAGGGATATTTGCTCTTACCAACACTTTCATCTCTAGATCTTCGGGATCTAAAGCTATTTCTTTCACCTCTTGCTGGATAACCTGCTCAGTATTCTACAGCACATCATGACATTGGCTGTATAACAGTCCTTGGCCTCCTGCTAGTCACTCTCAATCTTGACCACACCCTAAGGTGTAGGGAGCTTTACACACTGGTGGTGTGTTGAAGGTATGGATTTTATCTCATGGAACCAAGGCCTACCTAAAATGATGTTATAATAAGACAAACAATCCATTCCACAAAAATTTTGCATAGAATTTACTCCCTTTACATAGACTGGAAGCTTGATTTCCCTAATGGTGCTTTTTGTTTAACCACTAAATCCTATAAGGATTGAGGATATTGAAGTGATTTTTGAATCTAGGATGTTCATCTTTTTAAAGTTGGCAATTGGATAATGTTCACAGAACTCCCTCCATCTATCAATATCCTATGCACAAAATGGTTATCAATATAAGAGGTTATAACCAAACATCATGATGAGGATCCTGCACATTATCCATGTCATCATCATCAAAGGATATGGTTTGCCCTTGGGTCAAAGTAGTTTTAGAGTTCGGCCTATCTCCTTTCTTTGATTTGGCTTCTTTCGTATGTCTCTTGGCAGCAGAGTATGATGTTCCACATATGTCAGATCCACCTAAAATAAAATAATAATAGAAGCATCTGGGGGAGGAGATGCAGCTCTCTTAGGATTTCCATCAGGATTCTGATTAGGATTCCTATCAGTATCCTGGTGCTTAGCCTTCTTCTTTCCTTGTAGTTCTTTTAGGTTCCCTTTACTTAACAAATAACTTATCTCCTTGAGCAGAGCAATGCAGTCTTCATTAATATGACCAAAGTCCTTGTGGAATGCACACCACTTAGACTTGTCTTTCCAACTATGATTCTTCTCATTTTTCCAAAGCCACCTAGCTTTTTCTCCAAGACCCTACATGGCATATATTAATTCTGAAATAGACACAGAAAAATAGTAATCAGCAAGTTTAGGATACTCCTCATCATCCTCATCATCATCAATAAAGTTCACTTTTTTGCCATCATTGTGGGAATATGGTATGGGATGGTAATATTTTGAAGAGGATTTTGATTTCCTGTTGGGATTCTTATTATCAGGATCCATCGATCCTTTGCTGGATCTTCTTATCTTCCTCGAGCCTTATGAATCTCAGAGCCTTGTTTCTGACTTCGTCAAAATTCCTGCAAGAATTCATCACAAGATCCTCATAGAAAGCAGAGTCTTTTGGAAAGCCCATTTTGAAGACTTGAACTACTGTTGGAATATCAAAGTTCGGGATATTCAAAGCCTCCTTACTAATCTGTTGACATAATCTCTTAAGGATTCTCTATGATTACGGACCACCCTGTACAAATTAGTTGTTAGTCTCTCAAATGCTCTACTACAAGAAAATTAACTGTTAAACAGATTGATTAAATGAGCAAAAGAAGTAATAGAATAAGGAGAAAGATTGAGCAGCCATTTCAGGGCTGGCCTTGTCAAAGTTGATCTGAATCCCTTGCATTAACAGGTTTCATTCATGTGCACGGGGACAGGATTGATTTCCATCTTCTCCCTATACTGGGCAATATGCTCTTTAGGATCAGTTGAGCCATCATAGAGTTTCATGGCAGGAATTTGGAATCTTTTCGGGATTTTGCCATCATAAATTTATGGTGCAAAGCGGGATATTCTGTGACAAGCATTGGATACTTCAGGGATTGGCTTTATCACACCCGGCATGCTAGAGATCATATCTTTAAGCTTCTGGATTTCTCTAGCGACAACAGTACTCATCCCTGTATCCTGCACAGTTTGAAAATTATTAGTAACTGAAGGGTTTCTGTTTGTAAGAATATCATCAGTAAAGGTTCCAAAAAAAGATCCTGTGGGATATCCCAGGATAATCCTGTGGTCAATCCCCGGAGAATCCAAAGGAAAATCCCATTTCCCTCGTGTTGTAGTCTTGGTTGAAACCAATGGTCTAGCCACCTATCCTGCATCGGGATTATGTCATCATCTTGCACCCTATAGGATCTTGTAGAATCAAAGTTAAGTATCCTAGGGCGCAATGGTGTTTCCATATCTTGGACCGGCTTTTTGGAGGCTGACTTTAACTCTATGAGTTGACTCATCATCAACTTATTGGTCTGTTGCTGCTGCTCCATATGCTTCTTAATCATGGATACTACCTAGCGAAATTCTTCACCAAAAACTGGGGTAGATTTCCCACCAGGATTTCCAGATCTAGGGATTTCAAAGATAGGAGTAGCAGATTTGCCAACAGCCTTACCTTTATATCTCTTAAATGTTTCAAAACTAGGACGAGCAGGAAGAGGTACGTTCAAGGCAGCAGAGATGGAAGAAGAAGGTACTGAAGATGAAGATTGCTTCGATTGCGAAGCCATCTTTTCCAAAAAGTAAGAGTAAGTGAAAAAATCGAACAAAGGAAGATTTTTAAGAAGATTTTGAAAATTATAGCGACACTTGCCCCATGTGGGCGCCAAATTGTTTTGGTCAAAAATTAACAAGGTATTAATGAACAAATTAGTTAAGTGAGGTAGTATGCTATATCAGAATACTGACTGAGATATAGGATCAATATAACAATATTGATCAGGATATCACATAAACGAACAAGTAAATCATGTAAGAACAAAGACAAATGAATTTTTGAAGGGGAAAAAGCCCTTGATCAGAGTGATCTCCGGCACAAAAAACCCCTAGGCGCTTGACAAAACATCAGAGGTTGGTTCTTTGATTAATAACGAAAAACAAGTACAACTCGAGAGCTTGAGTGCTCGTATCTAAATGTTACAATGATTATTTGAGTGTGTTTGAGTGTTTGTGAGCAGAGAACAGGTGTGTAAACGTGAATAAGTGACCTAAAATGATCAGCCAAGCCTCATTATATATTGTACATGAAATAAACAAAATGTGAGATATTTTTGAGATATACAACGAGATTTCCAGGATCCTCAACAGTTACTTTGACCAGTTAGTCGTATCCCACTAATTGAACACGTTTTCTTCACCTCTTAACCGTTACAAGTCTTTGCTACACGTTTCTAACAACCATAAGTCCTGGTCTTCAGCATAAACCAAGTCTTTAGCTGTTACAACAACCATTTATTCATTATAACTCATTAAATGACCATTGGAAGTCTCTCATACGTGTTCAACGTTCATGTATTTAATCACATCCCGATCTTCTAGCTTGGACCAAGTCATGCAATTATTTCCTCTATTAAAAATAACAATATCTACAAGAAATATGTCAGGGATATTTGCTGGGAATAAGGTTCCGGATACCAAACCTGTCCGCATATCCTGAGCACCGGAATACTGTGCAGAATATTGCATAAGATTTTCACCCACAACAATTATGACTAAGTTATGGTCATTTGAAGTTGTAACAGATTCTATCCAAAATCAACAGTAGCACTTAAGTGACCTTTAGGGTTTTAAAAACAAAAACGCGTATAATAAATTTTTTTGAGAATATATATGATAATAGGAGGATTATCTTGAAAGAAAAACATAAGAATTTTCATTATAATGTTGCTTGGAATTATTTAGAAATTGAAAGAATAATAAACACTAAAATTAAGTATACGATTGCTACTTAAGACGACAAACGATTTTGAAACTTCCAAAGGCATCAACGGAGGGTTGGGGCTAAAGTTTCTTAATATGTATAGAGGGTGAAAAAAAATAATTTTGTAAGTTGAGAAGAAGAGTTGGTGCAAGAAAATTGTGAGACAAAGGTTAGTATTTATAGGGGGGGAAAATAGGGGTTATGAATGAGGAAGTTTAATGAGCACAATTAAGATTTGGGGGATTATAGGTGGGTTATAAATGAGTGAAAGAAGGAGTTTTAGTCTTTCAAATTTTATAAAAATGATGGAATGTTTATAAAATTAATTTTTATAAGGAGTTTGTATTAAAGTTGCAAAATTAGAGATTTTTGTTTGGAGAATTCTAAAGACTTTAAATAGTTAGTACTTTTTTATAAAAGTATAATAACTATAAACCTTTATAAAAAATATTAAGAATTTCTATAGAATTAAGGATGAGAGTCCATAAAAGTTTAGCTATATTATACATGTGCACAAAAATAGCACATGTGTACTTTTATAAGAAGTTAAGTACTTAAATAATAAAAAGAACTCTAGTAATTTTATACATATATAAGAACTTTATGATATACTAATATAGGCTTCCATTCACCATCGTCAAGTTACATGTGTACTTTTATAAGAAGTTAAGTACTTAAATAATAAAATGAACTCTAGTAATTTTATACATATATAAGAACTTTATGATATTACTAATATAGGCTTCCATTCACCATCGTCAAGTTATAGCACTAGTAAATTTATAAAACAAAGTTTACTCATATTAACAAAAGTAGCTATTATAGAATCTTGTGTATAGCATATATAAGACAATAAGTTATTATGGGTCACAAGTTGTGTCAATTATGAAAATCAAACATATTATTTTGAACTATTTTATTCATTTTGGTAACTCAAAAGCAATAAATGTGTTATTTAATAAATTTTAAAGAATTGTATATTCGATTTAGATTTATTATATCATTTAAATCAATCTATAAAAATTTACCATTTATAAAATAAATTTTAAAAATTTATAAAGTTTTATTTGTTATTTATGAGTTTCAATCATTAAATTGAAATAACTAAATTAAATCTCAAAGTTAAACAAATTTATAATGTTATAAACGTTTATAATAATTTATGTTATTTTTAACTAGGGCTTCAAAGATTAAGGTATAAATTGTAAGTTTTGAAACGAAAGTTATAAACTTTTACACAGAATAATAAGGTTTCTGTAAGGCCCCGTTCCTCGAAACCCCACAGTTGGTCAATCATAACCTCACTTATATCAAAACATATTAAGATTTATTAAGTAATAAAATATTGCAGCGGAATAATTCATCAAAACCATTTATGCTTTAATAAATGCATTTGCCAAGTAATACATCATCGTTTAAAAGATTACAAAATCTCACTTAGTTGTATTACAAAACAACATCATTATTATCGCATGAGATGGATGCCAGTCTTTGCCCGCCAAGTAGCCTCACCCTCGTGCCATCCTAAGCAACAAGCTACCTGCCAATTGAAAATGCATAAAAAGTCAGCGTTGCTGAGTGAGTTCTAGTTTTATATAATACAATATTTTACATTTAGTAAAAACCTTTCCTTTACTTTCGTTCGTGATCACACAACATACATACATCTTGATAATATCATTATTATCTTTCAACATTCTTTTCATTTAATTCGTACTTTCGTCATTATCTTTCACTTTCATCTAGACCAATGTCATATGCTATACCCCAAACATTATGCACGAAGCTGGTACTGGGCCGAAGTCTATAAATCGACCCCTAACATTGTGCACGAAGCTGACTCCAGTATCGGGGCAAGTGATAAGGGTCCTGTTTCGTACCTATTGGTCAATCACAAGGATTGACCCCTGTGTGCATCCTCAATGTTAGCTAAACCGCACACAGTTGAGCTAACAACCCCTCAATGAGTTGTGAACCTCCTTTCAGTTGCTTGCAAGACTTTACCTTCTTTCATTAGGTTCCACTTTGTTAGTAATGTCTTTCACTTTCATTATATAATACTTTATGTGTAAGAGCATTAACACACCACGTAAAGTCACGTAATAATACTTAATATGGAACATCATGTAAGGCCCCATTCCCGGAGACCTCACAGCAGGTCAATCATAGCATAATATATATAATACAACTTACATTTCATCAAATAACATAGCGGAATTTATACCAAAAACCATTCATTTCATTAATAATTATTGTTGTTAAGCAATACATCATTGTTTCTTAAGTTACAAAAGACCTTTAATTGCATTACAAAAAAAATATCATTAAGAATGAATGGATGACAGTCTTGCCCCGATGAGTAGCTTCCCCCGCCTGCCATCCTCAGCAATAATTACCTGCGAACTGAAAATGCATAAAAGTCAGCGTTGCTGAGTGAGTTCTAGTTTTAAAACATTAAAATACCTTTATTTATATACGAAAATATCATTTTTCTTAAGATACTTCCTTTTCATAAAATTCATTACTTTCGTAGGTGTTCACACGTCATACGTACCACAAGATAATATTCATTATCATCTTTCATCATTCATCTCTTTCATTCCGTACTTTCATTATTATTTTTCACTTTCTACCGGACCAATGTGCAATACCCCGACATTGTGCACGAAGCTGGTGCTGGGTCTGAGGTCTATAAATAGACCCTGAACATTATGCACGAAGCTGACCCAGTCACCTGAGGCAAGCAACAAAGGTCCCGTCAATCTCAAAGAGTGACCCTGCGTGCATCCTCATGGGGTAGCTAACCCGTACATAGTTGAACAGACAACTCGTGGCTGTGAACCTCCTTTCATTTTGCTTGCAAGATTTTCATTCATTTATTATGTTCCACTTTTCATTATCATTAATCTTTCACTTTCATTATGATAATACTTTACGTTACGAGCATAAACACACCACGTAAATTCATATAATAATCATAATATGGAACACAAGAACATGCCATAAACAAGCATTGAATAAACAAATGCAACCATCAAAACATCCCAGGGCAATTCCTTAAATTTCCTTCTTTCCAAAATTTCAGAATATTTCTAAGTGTTCTAGGTGCATGTGCACTATGTAGGCGCATGGGCACTAGCGGGCACACCAACACTTAGGCGCATGAGAAACTTAGACGCATGAGAAATTCTAGGCGCATGCAGACTATTTGGGCGCTTGAATTACACTTATTCATTTGGTCAGTAGGCGCATGAGGTACTGTTCAGGTGCATGACTAACACTTAGGCCCCTTGAAATTTTCTGGGCGCATGACTATTATTTGGGCTCATGACCTTGGCACTTAGAATATTTAGCAAAAACGTCTTAGGCGCATGGATACTATTGGGCACATGAACTACACTTGGGTTTTCTAAGTCAACTTTCAAGCGCATGAGCCTTATTTGGGCGCATGACCAACAGTTATGCATATTTCATACTTATTTTAGAACCCAATCTGCCTTCTAACCTGTTCTTAACATATATCTATCATTCTAAGCATCAACAACACATATACAACCACAAAACACAAGCATACATACACAATACATACACATAATATATAATAGTTGTAAAACATTTTTAAACATGCATTTTTAGCCCTCAAGAAATTTAAAACACATAAAAACCGGGGTCTAGAACTCACCTATGCAGCCAACAAGTAAAACTCCTCCATACTTGAGTGCACAAGAGTTCAAACACCTAAAACAAACCAAAATAAACAACCAAACATATAGAACACATAAAAACCGGTTTTAAGGATGAAAACCCAACAAAACCGAACCAAGAACACATAAAACACTCACCAATTTGCGAATTTCAGCCTTTTCTTCTTGAATAACCGAGAGAACCAAGCTTCTTCTTCTTCTTTCTTCTTTTTCTGTCGAAAAACAGGTGGTGGAAACAAGTAGTGGGCGGCCATGCCCAAAATATAATAAAATATTGAGTTTTTGTACTTTTTACACTTTGGCCCCCTCCACTTCGGCTCCCTTTCCTTTATTTCAAGATACTTTTCTGTTCCGTTATTTTTAACAAAGTTTCAGGTGTTACAAATCCATCCCCCTTATAGAGGTTTCGTCCCCGAAACCTGTCATTCTTCGAACAGTTGTGGGTAATGCTGTCTCATTTCTTCTTCAGTCTCCCACGTAGACTCGGATCCTTTCCTGTGCCTCCACTGTATACGCACCAGTGGAACCACTTTATTACGTAGCCTCTTCTCTTTCTGGTCCATGATTGCCACTGGTTGCTTTACATAATTGAGCCGCTCATCCACCTCGATTTCCTCCAGTGGTACAATCATATCTTCATCAGGTAGTTCCAATCGATAGGCCACCTCTCCTACTTGTGCAATAATTCAGAAAGGCCCTATGTATCTCGGGCTCAGCTTGCCCCTTTTTTTAAACCGGATGATTCCTTTCCAAGGCGAGACCTTCAACATGACCCTATCGCCCACATTGAATTCAATCGGTCTACGCCTCTTGTCGACATATGACTTTTGCCTATCTTTCTCCGCCTTCATGAAGGCCTTGATCTTCTCCAATTTCTCAGTCGTAGCCTAAATCACCTCAATACTACCCAGCTCTATCTGCCCAATGTCTCCCCAACACATGGGCGTTGTTGTAACACCGGGAAAATTTTAAAAGACGAGAAAGAAAGAATAAATATGCAGAAAAAGAAAGAAAACACAATTTAACCCAAACAGAGGGGTTAAAAGTGTGCAAAGTACAAAATATAATATAATTTTGTACAAAAGCAACATGGCCGCCCATGCCATGTTACTTTTCACCTTTTTGTAGTCGGCTTTTAGAGAGAGAAAGCAGAGAACTCTCGGATTATGAAGAAGGAAGAAGAGGAAACTGAATTCAAGGTAAGAATTCTTGGTTTTTAAGTTGTTCTTGGCTGGCCTATGCCTCGGTTATATGCTTATGTGTGTTTTGTTGTGTTCGGGTATGTGTTTTTGGTGGGTTTCTAGGTGTTTGAACTCATTTGCAATCGGGTTTGAAGGAAGTCATACTCGAAAGCTGCTAAGGTGAGTTCTAGAACCCCCTTTTTACATGTTTTAACTGATTTTGGGGCTGGAAATGCATGTATGTATGTTTTTAGGAAAATGGGTTTTGTACCCGTATGAATGTGTATGTGTGAATGTGGGTGGGTTATGATTCGGGTGATTTATGATGTTATGATGATGCCATGTTCATATTATGATGCTTAGAATGCTAGAACTAAGCTTAAAACATGATGAATTGATGAGTTAGGGATGATTATGATGTTATTCGTATGTATTGGTTGCCCATGCGCCCAACGGGTGAATTTGCTTAAGTGTTACCCCATGCGCCCAAAACCCATGCTCCCAAATAGTATCCATGCCCATAGAATAGGCCGAATTCGACTAAGTGTTCCAAGCGCCCAAACTGCCCATGCGCCCGGAAGGCCATGCACCTGCATAGTGCCCATGCGCCTAGAAATTTGCCCAGGAGATTAAGTATTGGGTCATGCGCCCAAATAGTGCCTATGCGCCTGAAAGTTCCCCATGCGCCTGGAAGGCCATGCACCTGCATAGTGCTCATGCGCCTATGCCTTGGAATATTTTCTGATATTTTGGGGAAAATGTAAAGTGTAGGCTTTGACTTGGGATGTTCTCGGGGGTGATGTATGTTGACTTTATGATGTCTTATGTGATGTGATGATGATGCTATGTATGGTATGGTTATGTTTATGTTATGTTCCTTATTATGTATGCTTATTTTCTGTGGCTTAACGTGGTATGATTATGAAAGTAAATGGAAAGTATTATGTAACGTAAAGCGGAAGATAATGAAAAAGGGAACGTAAAGAATGAAAGAATGCATGCGTTAACGAAGTAATGAATGAATGAATGGAAAAGTCTTGCAAGCAAAGATTGAGGTGAGTGACTGTGTTGTCACAAAAGACTCGTAAGCCAAGGTTGAGGTGAGTGACTGTGTTGTCACAAAAGACTCGTAAGCCAAGGTTGAGGTGAGTGACTGTGTTGTCACGAAAGACTCGTAAGCCAAGGTTGAGGTGAGTGACTATGTTGTCACGAAAGACTCGTAAGACAAGGTTGAGGTGAGTGACTATGTTGTCACGAAAGACTCGTAAGCCAAGGTTGAGGTGAGTGACTGTGTGGTCACAAAAGACTCGTAAGCCAAGATTGAGGTGAGTGACTGTGTGGTCACAAAAGACTCGTAAGGGATTCAATCCATGAGATTGACCCGAATATTTGTCGCTTACCCCGGTGCTGGTGCTAGGCTTTGTGCGCAATGAATGGAAGTCTGATAAACTTCGGCCCAGTACCCGCTTTGTGCCTACGTTTGGGGTATAGCTGATGACATTGATCCGGAAGGAATGAACGAAGGAAGGTTAACGAATGAAATGTACGGAATGAAAGATAACGAATGATAAGGATGATGTACAATGATGAATGAACGGAAGTCAACGAATGATGATGAAAGATAATAATAATTATTATCTATGTGTACGTATGTTGTATGATCACATATGAAAGTAAAGAAAGAATGGTTTTAAACGAAAGAAAAGTATTTTATTTTATAAAACTAGAACTCACTCAGCAACACTGACTTTTATGTGTTTCCAGTTGGCAGGTAATGTTGCTGAGGATGGCACGGGGCAGCTACTTGGCATTTTTGGATGGCATCCGTTGTTTAAATTATAATCTTTTTGCGATGTAATGCAACGAGTAATATTTTGTAATCTGTCAACGATGTATTATTTTGCAAAAGCAATTATATATATGTATATATGATGAAATGGTTTGTTTAAAAGAATTCCGCTGCAATATTTTAGTAAAGTTAATGTATGTTTTATGTTTTATGTGTGATGATTTTCCAACTATGAGCGTTCCGGTAACGGGGTCTTACAAGTTGGTATCAGAGCTAAAGTGTAAGTGAATTGGGTAAATATTTTCAAAAGAAACCTAAACTTAAACTGAGAATGGGACAAAGGGAAAGGATGTCAGTCCGAGTAGCTACGTGCCATCAGGTATTTTCTTGATGATAACCCGTATTATGTGCGCATGTTATGTGGTTTATATGCTTCTTAGTAGATTTAGATACTGATGTAGTCAGGATAGGAAATGCTTGGGGTATGAAGAGTAAAGTAAGTGACTAATCACAACTGACCACTTTAATTAGGGACTTACTATACTTGACATAAACTGAGCTATTACCTTGAATGATCGTGTTAGTGTTTGAATCTTATAGCGTGTTAGAGGATGGCCGGTGGAAGATCTTCGAAGGCTTCTAGAGGTGGAGGTCGTGGTGGATGTGGTGCTGGACTGCGGGTCACGAGAGGAAGGCCTAGGGCTGAAGAGGTGGCTCATCAAGGGCCCGAGACCCCTCATCCGGAGGGCGGTGACGAGAGTGCTAACTTAAGGGCCTCAGTGAAGGAGGCGGTGGTGGAAGAGGTTAACCAGGTCATGCAGATGATCTTACCGTCTGTGGTGACTGAACTGATCAAAGCTGTGCGAGAAGGAGAAAGGAAGGAGAGGAACAAGTCCTCGAGAGGGAGAGAGCAACCGGAGACCAAGACGGTTGTCTCAGCTGATGAGGATTAAGAAGAAGAGCCTGTGCCAGAGGTAGCACGAGGCTGTAACTATGGGGCATTTCAAAGATGCAAGCCCCTGACTTTTGACTGGAATGGTACTGCTGCTACTGCTCACCGGTGGGTGAGAGAGATGGAAGTTGTTCTAGATATCAGCGAGTGCCGGGAAGATCAGAAGGTGAAGTTTGCCACCCACTCATTTGTGGACTCGGCCCTGTGTTGGTGGGACAATATTTTCCAGGGCGAGGGTAGTAGGGCGATTGGCAGGATGAGGTGGAGTGAGTTGAAGAGACTGGTGATCTAGGAGTTCTGTCCTCATAGGGAGCTCGACAAGGTTGAGAGGGAGTTCCTGCAGGTGGAGGCGGGAACCATGACGCATCAGCAATACACCACTAATTTCAACGAGATGGCACGGTTGGTGCCAGATCAGGTGGCACCTCTGTCGCGAAAAATCAAGAGGTATATTCAGGGCTTGCCGGCGGATATCCGCAAGCATATGATCGCCGCCCGGTTGAGCACGTTCAGGTTGGTGGTCGATCTGGTGGGAAGGCTGTACGACGAGAGGGAAGTGGTGGTGGCTAAGGTGAGAAAGAAGGGTAGTGGTGGCCGGAACTAGAATGGGAAGAGGTTTGGACGTGGCAGAGCCGCTCTAAACAACAAAGTTGCGAGGGTGAATGACCGATGTGTGGTCACACCCGGTGCGGGGTCGAAGAGGTGTGGCAAATATGGGAAAGAGCACACCGGAGAGTGTAGGTTGGGATCCAATGTCTATTTTTGGTGTGGGAGGACAGGACACGTGGTGAAGGACTGAAGGGTAAGGAGGTGTTATAACTGTGGCGAGGAGGGCCACATGGTCAGGGAATGCAAGAAGCCAATGACTGAGAGTTCCGGGGCGAAGAAGATAGCCGAGACTGAAGGGCGGAATGCTAGCGCCAGGGCTTTCACGATGACCAGGGAGGAGGCTAGGACGGACCCCGATGTTGTTTCAGGTACGTTCCTAGTAAACCAAACTCTTGCTTCTGTGTTATTTGATTCAGGTGCTAGTAGGAGTTTTATTTCTGCTGCTTTATATGCAAAGTTGCCTGTTAGTAGTAGAAGTATTGATGAGCCCTTCGATGTAGAAACTGCCATAGGTAAGTCTACCAGGATTGTTGATCTGATAGAAGGTTGTGATATAGAACTAGAAGGCCATAATTTTCCTACTAGACTGTTTGTGATGACCTTAGGCAGGTTTGACGTAGTCCTAGGAATGGACTGGTTGGTGCACTACGAGGCGAATATCATATGTCGTAAGAAGATGATTCGACTGACAGCGCCCGACGGGAGTTTGGTGACGATCTACGGTGATCGAGTTACGACGATTCCGAAGGTGATTTCGATGGCGGTGGCGGGAAAGTGCATGAGGCGTGGATGTAGTGCCTACTTGGCCTATGTGAAGGATGTAGATACGCCAACACCACAACTGTCAGATGTACCGGTTGTGTGTGAGTTCCCATATGTGTTTCCGAAGACTTACCAGGTGTGCCACCAGACCACGAGATCGAGTTCCAGATTGACTTGATGCCTGGTGCTCAACCTGTTGCTAAGGCATCGTATCGGTTGGCTTCAACCGAGATAAAGGAGTTGATGGAGCAACTGCAGGAGTTGATGGTAGTATGAGGATGTGCATAGACTACCGCGAGCTGAACAAGTTGACAGTGAAGAATCGGTACCCATTGCCGAGGATGATAATTTGTTTGATCAGCTCCGAGGTGCCAGCTGGTTTTCAAGGATAGATCTTTGATCTGGTTACCATCAATTGAAAGTGAAGGAACAAGATATTCCTAAAACAGCTTTTCGCACGCGTTATGGACACTATGAGTTTCTCGTTATGTACTTTGGTTTGACCAACGCGCCAGCTGCTTTTATGGACCTGATGAATCGAGTGTGTCGGCCGATGTTGGATAAATCAGTGATTGTGTTTATCGTTGATATCTTGATTTATACGAAGAGTGAGGCGGAGCATGCCGGTCACATTTGGGAAGTGTTAGAGACTTTGAGAAAAGAGAAGTTGTATGCCAAGTTCTCCAAGTGGGCATTCTGGTTGTGCGAAGTTCAGTTTTTGGGTCATGTGGTGAATCCGGAGGGGATCATGGTGGACCCGGCAAAGGTGGAAGCGGTGATGCAATGGAAGTCTCGAAAGACGCCATCCGAGATTCGTAGTTTCTTGGGGTTGGTGGGATATTATAGGAGATTCATTCAAGACTTCTCTAAGATAGCTTCTCCGTTGACTAAGTTGACCCGCAAGGATGTGAAGTTTGTATGGGGTCAAGCTTAAGAGAGTGCTTTTGAGGAGTTAAAGGCAAGGTTGACTCAAGCTCCAGTTTTATCGTTACTCAAAGGAAGCAAGGACTTAGTGGTCTATTCGGATGCTTCTTACTCAGGGTTGGGTTGCGTGTTGATGCAGCGAGGGAAGGTTATATAGCTTATGCATCCTGACAGTTGAAAGTTCATGAGGTGAATTACCCTACTCATGACTTGGAGTTAGCAGCTGTGGTCTTTGCACTAAAGATTTGGAGGCACTACCTATACGGAACGAAGTGCACAATCTTCACAGACCACAAGAGCTTGAAGTACTTCTTCGAGCAAAAGGACCTGAACATGAGGCAGAGGCGATGTTTGGAGCTCATAAAGGATTATGATTGCGAGATCCATTACCATCCAGGCAAGGCCATCGTGGCGGATGCCCTCAGCCGAAAAGAGAGACCCGAGCCAATTCGGGTGAAGGCTTATCAGTTGATTATGACCTCTGATGTGATGAAGCAGGTCAAGGAGTTTCAAGATGAGGCATTGAAAGAAGATCGTCTTAACTCTGAATGGATGAGAGGTATGTTGCGGAATTGGGTGAAAACACTCTTGGTGTTAGAACCCGATCCGGAAGGACATGGATTCCTCATTATGGGGATCTACGTGGGAAGATAATGGATGAAGCTCATAAGACTCGATACTCTATTCATCCTATGCCACAAAGATGTATCAAGATATGAAGAAAGATTATTGGTAGCCGGGTATGAAGCACGATGTAGTGGAGTATGTGAGTAAGTGTCTTACTTGCTTGCAAGTGAAGGCCGAGCACCAGAAGCCGTACGGGAAGATCCAACCGTTGGATATACCAGAGTGGAAGTGGGAGCATATCACCATGGACTTTATTACGAAGTTACCACGTACCATGAAAGGGTATGATGCCATATGGGTGATAGTTGATCGTTTAACGAAGAGTGCTCACTTCCTACCGATTGGTCAGACGTACTCCCTCGAGAGATTAGCGGATCTATTCATCAAAGAGATTGTAACTCGTCATGGTGTGTCGGTGTCTATTGTTGCTGATCGTGACACTCAGACGGATGGTCAGTCGGAAAGGACTATTCAGACGCTAGAAGATATGCTTCGGGCATGCGTCATTGACTTTGGAGGAAGTTGGGATGACCACTTACCATTAGCTGAGTTCTCACAAAATAATAGTTATCATGCCAGTATTGGTATGCCCCCTTATGAGATGCTATACGGTAGGAGGTGTAGAACGCCCGTTTGTTGGGGTGATATTAGTCAGGAGGAGTTAGGAAGTATTGAGGTTATTGAGGCTACGACTGAGAAGCTCGAAAAGATCAAATCCTTTATGAAGGCAGCTAAAGATAGGCAGAAGTCGTATGCCGACAAGAGACGTAGGCCGATTGAGTTCCAGGTGGGTGATAGAGTTATGTTGAAAGTCTCACCTTGGAAAGGTATCATTCGGTTCAGGAAGCGGGGCAAGTTAAGCCCGAGATACATAGGGCCTTTCTGAATCATTGCTCGAGTAGGAGAGGTGGCCTATAGGTTGGTGTTACCCGATGAGTTAAGTGGAATTCACCAGACATTCCATGTATCTCATATGCGGAAGTGTTTTGCTGACGAGGATATGGTTGTACCAATGGAGGATATTGAAGTTGATGAAAGGCTCAATTATGTGGAACAACCGGTGGCAATCATTGACCGCAAGGAGAAAAGGTTAAGGAATAAAATGGTTCCCCTTGTGCATGTACAGTGGAGGCACAGGAAAAGATCCGAGTCTACGTGGGAGACTGAAAAAGAGATGAGGCAGTATTACCCACATCTATTTGAGGAATAATAGGTTTCGGGGAAAAAACCTATATAAGGGGGGTGGACTTGTAACACCCGGAAAATTTTAAAAGACGAGAAAGAAAGAATAAATGTGCAGAAAAAGAAAGAAAACACAATTTAACCCAAATAGAGGGGTTAAAAGTGTGCAAAGTAAAAAATATAATATAATTTTGTACAAAAGCAACATGGCCGCCCATGCCATGTTACTTTTCACCTTTTTGCAGTCGGCTTTTAGAGAGAGAAAGCAGAGAACTCTCGGATTGGGAAGAAGGAAGAAGAGGAAACCGAATTCAAGGTAAGAATTCTTAGTTTTTAAGTTGTACTTGGCCGGCCTATGCCTCGGTTATATGCTTATGTGTGTTTTGTTGTGTTCGGGTGTGTGTTTTTGGTGGGTTTCTAGGTGTTTGAACTCATTTGCAATCGGGTTTGAAGGAAGTCATACTCGAAGGCTGCTAAGGTGAGTTCTAGAACCCCTTTTTTACATGTTTTAACTGATTTTAGGGCTGGATATGCATGTATGTATGTTTTTACGAAAATGGGTTTTGTACCCGTATGAATGTGTATGTGTGAATGTGGGTGGGTTATGATTCGGGTGATTTATGATGTTATGATGATGCCATGTTCATATTATGATGCTTAGAATGCTAGAACTATGCTTAGAACATGATGAATTGATGAGTTGGGGATGATTATGATGTTATTCGTATGTATTGGTTGCCCATGCGCCTGGATTTGGCCCATGCGCCCAACGGTTGAATTTGCTTAAGTGTTTCCCCATGCGCCTAAAACCCATGTGCCCAAATAGTATCCATGCCCCTAGAATAGGCCGAATTCGACTAAGTGTTCCAAGCGCCCAAACTGCCCATGCGCCCGGAAGGCCATGCTCCTGCATAGTGCCCATGCTCCTAGAAATTTGCCCAGGAGATTAAGTATTGGGTCATGTGCCCAAATAGTGCCCATGCGCCTAAAAGTTCCCCATGCGCTTGTGTTCCCATGCGCCTACATAGTGCTCATGCGCCTATGCCTTGGAATATTTTCTGAAATTTTGGGGAAAATGTAAAGTGTAGGCTTTGACTTGGGATGTTCTCGGGGGTGATGTATGTTGACTTTATGATGTCTTATGTGATGTGATGATGATGCTATGTATGGTATGGTTATGTTTATGTTATATTCCTTATTATGTATGTTTATTTTCCTTGGCTTAACGTGGTATGATTATGAAAGTAAATGGAAAGTATTATGTAACGTAAAGCGGAAGATAATGAAAAAGGGAACGTAAAGAATGAAAGAATGCATGCCTTAACGAAGTAATGAATGAATGAATGGAAAAGTCTTGCAAGAAAAGGTTGAGGTGAGTGACTGTGTTATCACAAAAGACTCGTAAGCCAAGGTTGAGGTGAGTGACTGTGTTGTCACAAAAGACTCGTAAGCCAAGGTTGAGGTGAGTGACTGTGTTGTCACGAAAGACTCATAAGCCAAGGTTGAGGTGAGTGACGGTGTTGTCACGAAAGACTTGTAAGCCAAGGTTGAGGTGAGTGACTATGCACGAAAGACTCGTAAGCCAAGGTTGAGGTGAGTGACTGTGTGGTCACAAAAGACTCGTAAGCTAAGGTTAAGGTGAGTGACTGTGTGGGCACAAAAGACTCGTAAGGGATTCAATCCATGAGATTGACCCGAATCTTTGTCGCTTACCCCGGTGCTGGTGCCAGGTTTTGTGCGCAATGAATGGAAGTCTGATAAACTTCGGCCCAGTACCCGCTTTGTGCCTACGTTTGGGGTATAGCTGATGACATTGATCCGGAAGGAATGAACGAAGGAAGGTTAATGAATGAAATGTATGGAATGAAAGATAATGAATGATAAGGATGACGTACAATGATGAATGAACGGAAGTCAACGAATGATGATGAAAGATAATAATAATTATTATCTATGTGTACGTATGTTGTATGATCACATATGAAAGTAAAGAAAGAATGGTTTTAAACGAAGCAGAAGTATTTTATTTTATAAAACTAGAAATCACTCAGCAACGCTGACTTTTATGTGTTTCCAGTTGGCAGGTAATGTTGCTGAGGATGGCACGGGGCAGCTATTTTGGCATTTTTGGATGGCATCAGTTGTTTAAATTATAATGTTTTTGCTATGTAATGCAACGAGTAATATTTTGTAATCTGTCAACGATGTATTATTTTGCAAAAGCAATTATATATATATATATATGATGAAATGGTTTGTATAAAAGAATTCCGCTGCAATATTTTAGTAAAGTTAATGTATGTTTTATGTTTTATGTGTGATGATTGTCCAACTGTGAGCGTTCCGGTAACGGGGTCTTACAGTTTTATACCTTCTACCATATAGCATCTCTTGCGGTGGCATGCCTATGCTGGCATGATAACTGTTGTTATATAAGAATTTAGCTAACGGTAAGTGTTCATCCCAACTTCCTCCAAAGTTGATCACGCATGCACGGAGCATATCCTCAAGTGTCTAGATCGTCCTCATGGATTGACCATCTGTCTGAGGATGGTAAGCTGTACTGATATGCAACCTCGTGCCTATTGTATCATGAAATCTCTTCCAAAACTTTGATGTAAACCGAGTGTCATGATCTGACACAATAGATACCGGTACACCATGACGATCTACAATCTCCTTAATGAATATATCCGCCAACCTCTCGGATGAATACGTCTCGCAGATCGACAAAAAGTGGGCACTCTTCGTCAAACGGTCAACTATCACCCATATGGCATCGTACCCCCTTGCCGTACGGGGTAACTTCGTGATGAAATCCATGGTGATATGCTCCCACTTCCACTCGGGTATATCCAATGGTTGGATCTTCCTGTATGGCTTCTGATGCTCTGCCTTCACTTGCAAGCAAAAATTTGTGAATAATAACAGAATTGGTAAATTCATTAAAAATAAGCCTGATGTAAACAAACTTCATTTCAAACAATTTACAATTATTGATAAGTTTGGAAAACCTAAGACCATCTCAGCTTGGGTAGATAACTCAACTTAATTTCTTTATTTTGTAGGTACGCCCAAGAAGACCAATCAACACATGGTATGTGGATAGCGGGTGTAGCCGGCACATGACAAGCAATCATGCCTTGTTGCAAGATTTTAAGTTAAAGGATGGTACGCATGTCGCCTTTGGTGGTGATGCGGGAAGAAAAAATACAAGAGAAGGAACAGTATCCAACGGGATAATAAGCTTTGATAAAGTCAACTACTGCTCACAGTTGAACTTTAATTTGCTAAGCGTATCCCAAATTTGTGATAAATCCTATTCTGTTCTTTTTGATGATGCTTATTGCTATGTTATGAAGCCAGGTTTTCAGATTAGCAAAGACTGCGTGGTTGTTAAAGCTGTTAGGGATCGAGATGTATACAAACTGGATATGTCTCAAGTTGATCCATCTACAGAAACAACTTGTCTTATTGCTCAAGCATCAAATGACGAAAGTCAGCTTTGGCATAGATGTCTCGGGCATTCCAACTTCAAGAATATGAACAGGCTTGTAGCGGGAAATCATGTTATTGGCCTTCCATCAAAGAAGTTTGCCACTACTGATCTCTGCTCAGCATGTTTAAAGGGGAAGCAGCATAGAGCGTCTTATAAGCCCAAGCAGATAAACTCAAATTCCAAACCTCTCCAGATGTTGCATATGGACCTTTTCGGACCAACAAATGTGAAGAGTATTGGAATAAAATCTTATTGTTTAGTTATCATTGATGACTTTACAAGATTTTCATGGGTTTTCTTTTTGAATGCTAAATCTGAAACGGCTGAATTATTAAAAGAATTCATCATAAAAGCAGAAAATCAACTTGAACAAAAGGTAAAAATAATAAGAAGTGATAATAGTAGGGAATTTAAAAATGTAACTATTGACATGTTTTGTGCAGAAAAAGGAATTGCTCATCAGTTCAGTGCTCCCAAAACTCCACAACAAAATGGAGTTGTTGAAAGGAAGAACGAAACTTTGATTGAGTCTGCACGATCCATGTTAGCAGATGCAAAAATTCCTATCACTTTCTGGGATGAAGCCATATCTACTGCGTGTTTTGTACAGAATAGTAATTTAATTGTGAAAGACAAACTAAAAACTCCATATGAGTTGATGTTTGGTAGGAAACCAAAAATAGATTTTCTTAAATCTTTGGTTGTCCAGTTATGATTTTAAATTCAAGTGATCAGCTAGGAAAATTTGATGCAAAATCTGATGATGGATTTTTTGTTGGATATTCATCTGTTTCAAAAGCCTATCGAGTTTATAACTCTAGGAAAAATATTATACTTGAAACATTCAACGTTAAATTCCTTGAAAACTCTTTTCCATCAGTTTCAAATGGTCCAGCTTGATTATTTGATTTAGATTCATTGTCAAACTCTTTTCAATCTAACTTGTTTGATCAATCTAACTTGCTTGATTCTACAGGTGAGAAGAAAATTCAAGGAGATCTCGGTTCTTTCAGTGATGTTTCAGATTCTGATGATATGGATGACTCAAGCCCAGATTACCCCTTCTTTTCTTTTGTCAGAGATTCTATAATTTAGTATAATAATGATGATCATTCTCATCAAGATAATGACCATTCCGTTTCAAAAAATGTTTCACAACCTATAATTCAGTCTAATAATGTTTCACAACCTATTCCTAATGATGGTACAGAAATTGTACAACCTGATTCAGGAACGTCATCTATTTCTGGTGATGTAATTGATTCTGGTAATCTTGATTACTTTATCAACTCACCGACTCAAGTTCCCAATTTCAATCCACATTCTTGAATCCTATTGCATCAGCTTTCCAACTTGAATCAAACCAATCTGGATGTTCATGTTCAAGGGAATGAGATTCCAACATCTCGTATCCACAGGAACCATCCAACATCTCAGATTATTGGTCCATTGAATGTGATAACTACGAGGAGTAAAACATAACAAGCAAATGTTTGTTTATACTCGTGTTTTCTTTCTCAAATTGTTCCTAAAAATGTTACCGAAGCATTAAAGGACAATAGTTGAATTGAGGCTATGCAAGAAGAATTATTGTAGTTCCGCAAACAAGAAGTGTGGAATCTGGTGGACTTACCTGAAGGAGAAAATTACATAGGCACAAAATGGTTGTTCAGAAACAAAACTGATGATAGAGGTGTAGTTATTAGAAATAAAGCAAGACTCGTTTCACAAGGATACACTCAAGAGGAAGGAATAGATTATGATGAAGTATTTGCTCCAGTTGCAAGACTTGAATCAATTCGTGTCTTCCTGGCTTATGCATCAATCATGAAATTCAAAGTGTATCAAATGGACGTAAAAGGTGCATTCTTGTATGGACCGATCACCGATGATGTGTATGTAAAGCAACCTTCGGGTTTTGAAGATTCACAATATCCACATCGTGTGTACAAGCTTAGCAAAGCTTTATATGGTCTACATCAAGCCCTTAGAATCTGGTTGAAACATTATTACAACACTTAATCCAACATGGATACACGAGAGGGAAAATCGATCCAACTTTGTTTATCAAGAAGGATACAGATGATCTCTTATATGTACAAGTGTATGTCGATGACATCATTTTTGGTTCTACAAATCCAAAATTGTGCCATGAATTCGAAGAAATAATGAAGTCTCGATTTCAAATGAGTTCTATGGGAGAAATAAATTTCTTTCTTGGACTTCAAGTTAAGCAATCTGCAGATGGTATATTCATTGTCCAAGAGAAGTTTGTCGACAAGCTCTTGAAGAAATTTAAGCTGCAAGATTGTCAGTCCATCAGAACTCCAGCTGACGTAAACACCAAGATTGAGCCTGATCCGAAAGGAAAATCTGTAGACCAAACTTTATACAGATCTATGACTGGTTCTCTGATATATCTCACTGCATCTAGACCAGACATAATGTATGCTGTTTGTTTCTGTGCAAAGTATCAATCAGACCCGAAGGAATCTCACTTAATTGTTGTCAAACGCATATTCAGATATCTCAAAGGAAAACCGGCCTTAGGGTTTTGGTATCCCTATGAAGGAAACTTTGAGTTATATGGGTATACTGATAGTGATTATAGAGGATGTTGTCAAGATAGAAAATCTACTATGGGTGGTTGTTAGTTTTTAGGACCCAGATTAGTCTCATGGCAATGTAAGAAACAAACAAATGTCTCCGTTTCAACCGTAGAAGCTGAGTAGATAGCTGCTTCAGAAGGATGTTCTCAAATCCTTTGGTTATAAAACCAATTGCTGGATTACAGGTTCAACTTTCTTAAAACCCCAATTTACATTGATAACACTGCTTCTATGTTCATTACAGCTAATCCTGTCCAACATTCAAAAACAAAACATATCGAGATTCGATATCATTTTCTCAGAGATAATTCTGAAAAAGGTTTAATCATTCTGATTCAAATTGCTACTGAAAAACAGTTGGCTGACCTTTTTTCTAAAGCCTAAGAACCAGGATGGTTTGAGTATTTGGTAGAGTTAATTGGTCTTATTAACCATATTTAAAAACTGGTTTTTGAGTATTTCAGTTAATTGAGTCTAAATATGATCAGAACACTCCCTTATATGAATAGGTCACAGCCAGAGAACCTGTCAAAGTTAATTGCCTGATTATATTTTTATGTGTGCATGTTTATTAGAAAAAGTAAAACCAAATACAAAATTAGAAAATTGAAAAATCAAAAGATAAAAATATAAAAAAAAAAACTACAAAAATAGAGTCTTTCTTTGTTAATTCATTATTTAGGATGAATCTGTCATTGCAATATGTGAGAAATCATAAATACATTAGTTTGATCAGTTTCATACTTCGCTTTCGACTAAAGTCTGACGTGATCAGATATGATGTGCAAGTAAGTTCATGCAATTAGACTGAAAAAGTAAATTCTTGTGATTAAACTAAATCACTCATACATTCATGTTTGTCTATCTTAGCACTAATGAGTAGTGTTGATTTCTCAAATTGATTGCTTGTTAAGACATAATCTCACACCTGATGGTGATATGAATAACCATTGAGCTCTAATTATTTAATGCATCTAACACTTCTCTGTTATGAGTCATCATAGACCTGAAGTGATGAGATTTCCTTTGTTGTAAGTGATTACAGACCTGGATATTCTCACTAATGCAACAAGATGCCAATGTGCATAAACACCAAATGAGATCTGGTTATAGTATATGTCAGGTTAACAAGTTGAGAACAGTGACTTCTTGCACATCTTTATGAGAATTAACCTCTCTAAGTCTAAGTGTGACTGCATAATGTCATATCTAATTGTACCTTAAACAATCCAAGAATTGAAAAAGTAAGTGTACTGAATATCTTTCTAAATGCACTCATTTTATGTCCTTAGATCTCGTGTCTCCTTTGCTGTAGAAATATTGACCTGGAGCACACTTGATCAGGATTAATTCACTGTCTATAACTATCCATCAATTTTTTATTTCAATGTGCTAATCTTAACTAATATGATCTCACTGTAGACATTGATTCATTTGTAAATATTAGATTTTTATTCTGCTTTAATTTTGATTTTTTGCATGTTTTATGTGTGCAGGCATATTAACAATGATTAGTGTGATCTTCATGTGACAAATTCAAGAAACTTCTAAGTTTTGTTAAACTTAAAAGTTTAGGGGGAGTAAAAAGAGTTAAAAGGAAAAGTGTCTAAGAAAATTGATTTTCAAATTTCAAGATATGAAAAATCAAATTTTAATGTTTTGGATGGAAATGATGAAGCTAAAATGTTCAAGCATGTGTGTGTTTAACATAATGTAAAAATAAACCTGAAAAATATTTTAAGTGAAAAGCTTCTTGCAACATTTTAAATGAGATTGTTTGTTAAAATTAGAGACTAAAATGACGGGAAATTATTTTTGAAAAATTAAAACAAAAATAAAAGGTTAAAATACAAAAAAAAAATTCATGTTACAAATCTGTTTTGTGAGATAAATTTGAGGATTAAAGTGTGTATAAATCATAAACAAACTAACTTGAATGATGATTTGTTCTTGAACAGAATGTCAAACACTTAGAATTTTTAAGTGCAAGTTAGTCAAAAATGTTTTAAAACATACTAATTCTTTAAATTTTAACAAACATCAATTGATTTTAATTGATAATATTCAAGTTTCTAAATTTCTTGTTTTAATTTAGCAGATGGCTGAATTTAAATTCGAGCCAAAACACAATGTTGCTGCTTTACTGAATGAAGAATTAAGAGATGTTGTGGGATATGAAGAGATAATCAGATTTTTACTGAGAACAAAGTATGTTTATGCCATGTGTTATCAGCTAATCATATATGCAAGACTAATCAAGAAGTTTTGGAACACTGCATATGTAGATGTTAATAATGAAGGTAGAAAAGTAGTGAGAGGATTCATTAACAACATTAGAATGGTTGAAGTATCTAAAGATTCTATAAGAGAAGCTTTAAGATTGGGACCAAATGATCCTGAGGATTTAGCTGAATTGTCATTTAATGAATGTAGAGATACATTTATGGCATTGGGTCATCCTGATCACTTTCCCAAGAAGCAATTTTTTCGAGCAAGAGTTTATAATCACTGGAAGCCTTTATGTTATATATTTCAACACTGTATGTACAAATGGAGTGCTGGATGGAACTCTTTCCCAGTAGACATAGCATCTCCTATCGTAGCACTTGCAACTAATCCGAGATTTAATATGTCAAAGTGGATTCTAAACGGTTTTATCTTTAATTTGGAAAAGGGAACCAGGAACAAGTACCTAATGTACCCAAGATTCTTACAGATGATTATAAATAAAGAGCATCCAGATATACATGTAGATGGTGTGAGTGGTGAAACTCTGATGCCAGAACACATGTCTGAGATTTCTTATAAGAGACTTGCTATAGTCACTGGTGCTCAAAATGTACCATTGTTTGATTACATAAGGAATGTGGCTAATGATGAAGTTGACATTACTATTAATCACTACCATTTGACAGAAGAAGAACCTATAGACCCTAATGATCTCATTGAAGAATTGCCTAATAATGATGACAATGATGATAATGATGATAATGATGATGATGAAGAGAGTTCAAGTTCTTCTGAAGATGATAATGGTGATGATGGTGGTTATGATGGTGATGTGATGGAAGTAGTTCATGATGATATCCAACAAGCTGAGCAAGTTACTGAAGAAGCTCATGAAGAAAGACATGATGATGTAGATGAAACTGAGTCAGCTACTGAGGAAATTCATGAAGAAATTGATGAAAATGTACAAGAAATTGACCAAGTTACTGAAGAAATTCATGATGATGATACTGAAGTTAATCAAAGTGAAGAAATTGTTGGTGATAGTCAAACTGTTGATGAGATAGTGAGTATGATTGAAGAGATGGTAGATACTAATGAACAGTTTGAGTTTAATGAGAATATTCAAGAATTTGAAGTTGTTGAAACTGCAATTCATAATGAATTTGTGAATGAACCTCAACAAGAAGTTAATGTAACAGAAGAAGTTAATTTTCAGCAGATTATTGATGAGCTGAAAGAAGAAAATTTGAAACAATTGAAAGTGATTGAAGATTTGAAAGAAGTTAATGAGAAATTACAAGAAGAATTGAAAAAGAAAGATGAAGTGATTGAAGAGTTGATGAAAAGCAAAGAAGACAGTGTGAAAACATTTGAGGTAATGATGAAAGATTACGATTCAATGGAAGAAAAGCTTAAGAAATTGAATGATGAAAATGAAGTTATTAGAGAAGAATTGGAAAGGATGAAAGAAACACAAAAATCTCCGTCTCCAGATTTGATGATTGTTTCAGAGAGTAATCCGATAGATGTTGAGAAAGTTCCTATTTTAGATAAAGGAAAGAGGGAAATAGATGATATTGATGTTTCAGTATTACCTGAATCATCATCCAAAGTTCAAAAAGTGATTGATGAACATGCAAGTATAGATGAAGAAAATTTGGATATACAAGAAAGCATTGGAGCTTTAGATGATATAGAAGCTGAATTTGATAATGACTGGTATAATGAAGTATTAGATGATGAAGATTTAGTAGAAGCAAATTTTGATGAGCATTATTCACCGATTGATATAAGCCATGATGATATACCTGTTAATGTTGAAGAAAGGTATAATTATCTTATCAGAATGAAGTACAATAGAGTTTTTCTTGATGGTTTAACTGTGTCTCGAATTAATGAAGAGTTTGAGAAGTGCATAGCTACTAAATCAAGTGCACCAATTGATCCGCATGAGATTATAGTGGAACACGGGGAGTGGAATCCTTTACAGGAGAACATTAATATTAAAGAACTGACTACATCTGAGTTGTATCATCCAGATCCAAATGATATGAATGTTACTACATTAAGGACATGGTTAAAATCAAGAAACTATCCATGGAAGAAGCTCAAGAGGTTACAAGCCGAATCATTAAGAAATTTGGTAAGGAGCTTTCAAGAAACAAAAAAGCAGACTAATAGAATGATTGTGCTTGATACTGATAATCCTCAGTATCTTGAGATCACAAATAGAACGAGGATTCTGAAACCTCAGGAAATTCAGTCTATGGCTATGAAGAGCATAGTGTATGAATGAAGAAAGGAGCTTATGAGAATGTTTCCAGAGACTAAAAGGCAAGGTTATCAAGTCTCTATGGAACAAAAGCAACTGTGGAACAAGGCACGTTTAGCAGGAGACCTAGTTCGCAATATATTGCAGAAAGGGCAATCTATTTCAGAACTACTCAATGCTATGATTGTTCCAGATACAACAAAAGAAGTGAAGATTGTTGCTTGGAAATATGATGAGATTTTCGATGCATTTTTTATCAAAAGAGTTAATGCAATCTGTGACGTTTATCATTTTTTTCTCAAGTATCATAAAACTTCCTGTTCAAGATCTCAAAGAGTTGAATAAATTGCCATTGATTAATCCATCTAAAGCTAAGCGTGGAGAAAACTTTATGCAATTGTTGAATAGAGGAATAAATCGAATGAGTTCATTTTTACAAATGAGTAGTGATCAGGAAGATAAGGAATACTTTCAAACAATAAAGAAGAGAAAATGTGTTGAGAAAGACGTAGGAGAAGAAAAGTTCTTAGACGCATTCAGTGATCAATATTTTGAAAAAGTAACAAATCCAGGACTCAAAGTCATTGATGGAACACAGTAATCGAAACCAATCTTGAGGTGGTTTTATAATTTGGATACATTTGAGCTGAAGTTAGTATGAGATTTGAATAATTGGGATCACGATATGATTTCTTTATTTGGTGTTTTTGAGTTGAAGGTTTTGCATCCCAGTTACATTTCATTCTTGTCTATACAGAAGTTTGAAAAAGTTGTTCCAGAAACAGCTGAGAATGATAAGAAGTATTTTTTGTCAATCATTAAAGTGATGAATGCGGCAATGGAAAGGATATCTTTGGGGAAAGCATTGGCATATGCTAACATTGTGAAGAAAGATATTAAAGATATTGAGTTCATGAGAATATCTAGCAAAGGAGTTTTAGAGATTCACTGTAAAGATAATCCAAACCCTATAGAGTGTTATGCTAACGTGGATATTGCAGGTCTCTCAAAGCAAACTTTGGAAGTGATGAATAGCATGGAGATAAAGACGAATGAAGCTAAACCGGAGCAAGGAATTTTAGCTAGCAAGTTCAAGTTAGCTATTGCTAAAGCTCTGAGAGAACAAAAACTTTATAGAGAGGAAGCCAGTATTCAAGATTAAAGAATAGCCTGAAGACTTCTTTGATTTATGAAGACTGAAGACTGGAGATAAGGCATGGAGACTGAAGATAAAAGAGAAGACAAAGACAGAAGATAAGAAGATTGAAGGCAAAGATCTGAAGACTGAAGACTGATTTTGAAGATCGAAGACAATGTCAATCTTAGGGGGAGTATTGTAGATGCTTCTTAAAGATTAACATTTAGTCTTTATGTGTCTTGTATAGTTTTTGTCATAGTATAGGGACTATTTTGTAAATATTTGTTCCTTTTGTATTGATAGTATAAATAGCATAGATAAGGTATGTGTAGGAACCTTAGATACATCTTAGAAGCACCTAAGAATGAATTGTAACTGATTTCTTTCTATACTTGTACTTTCTAGGCATTCTATCAATGAAACTATGAATTTTTGTGATATGTTTGCATTGAATTGATTACTTTTGTTTGTTTGATTGAATTGTCTCACGATATAATCACAGATCGGTCCATTTTGATTCTATCCGTAAGGCACTTACTCACATACTCCACTACATCGCGCTTCATTCCCGACCACCAGTAATCTTTCTTCATGTCTTGATACATCTTGGTAGCGCCGGGATGAATGGAGTATTGAGTCTTATGAGCTTCATCCATGATCCGCCCTCGTAGGTCTCCGTAACGAGGGATCCACATCCGTCCGAAGCGGATTCTACCTCATGGGGTATTTTCTCCCAACTCCGTGACTAGACCTCTCATCCTTTCAGAGTTAAGGCGATCTTCTTTCAACGCCTCATTTTGAAATTCTTTGACTTGGGTTATCACGTCAGAGGTCATCACCAGTTGATAAGCTTTCACCCGAATCGGCTCAGGTTTCTCCTTTCGACTGAAGGCATCAGCCACTATATTGGCATTGCTCGGGTGGTAATGGATCTCACAATCATAATCTTTGATCAATTCCAGCCACCTCCTTTGCCTTATGTTGAGGTCCTTCTGTTCAAAGAAATACTTTAGGCTTTTGTGGTCCGTGAAGATTGTGCACTTCGTCCCATACAAGTAATGTCTCCAAATCTTCAACGCAAAGACCACAGCTGCTAGCTCCAAGTCATGAGTGGGATAATTAGCCTCGTGGATTTGCAGCTGTTGGGACGCGTAGGCTATTACCCTTCCACGTTGCATCAACACACAGCCAAGTCCCGAATAAGAGGCATCCGAATATACCACTAAATCATCACTCCCTTTGGGTAATGTCAAGACAGGAGCTTGAGTTAATCTTGCCTTTACCTTCTCAAAAGCATCCTCCTGTTCTCGACCCCACACAAACTTCACATCTTTATGAGTCAATTTAGTCAAAGGTGAGGCTATTTTGGAAAAGTCATGGATAAATCTTTTGTAGTAGCCCGCCAAACCCAAGAAACTGCCAATCTCGGATGGCGTCTTTGGAGACTTCCATTGCATCAACGCCTCAACCTTCACCGGGTCCACCATAATTCCTTCAGAATTCACCATGTTACCCAAAAATTGGACTTCACGCAACCAAAAAGCACACTTAGAGAATTTAGCATACAACTTCTCTTTTCTAAGTGTGTCCAATACTTCGTGTATATGGCTGGCATGTTCTTCCTCATTTTTTGAATAAATCAGGATGTCGTCAATAAACACAATCACTGATTTATTTAACATTGGCCAACACACACGGTTTATCAAATCCATAAAGGTAGCTGGCGCATTAGTTAGACCGAAAGACATAACGAGAAACTCGTAGTGTCCATAAGCGTGCGAAAAGCTGTCTTAGGAATATCTTGCTCCTTCAACTTCACCAGATCGAAGATCTATCCTTGAGAACCAACTGGCACCTTGGAGCTGATCGAACAAGTCATCAATTCTCGGTAGGGGATATCGGTTCTTCATCGGTTTAACTCCCGGTAGTCTATACACATCCTCATACTATCGTCTTTCTTCTTAACAAACAAGACCGGAGCACCCCAAGGAGAGATGCTCGGTCGGATGAACCCTTTGTCCATCAACTCCTGTAGTTGAACCATCAGTTCCTTCATCTCAATCGGAGCTAATCGGTACGGTGCCTTGGCAACGGGTTAAGCACCGGGTATCAAATCAATTTGAAACTCGATCTCACGGTCTGGTAGCACACCTGGTAAATCTTCTGGGAACACGTTCGAAAAGTCACACACAATAGGTACATCTGACAATTGTGGTAGTGACGCGTCCACATCCTTCACGTAAGCCAGTTAGGCACTACATCCGCGTTTCATGCACTTCTCTGCCACCGCCATCCAGATCACCTTAGGGACCGTTGTCACTCAATCACCGTAGACTGACACCGAACTTCCATCGGGCGCAATTAATCAAATCATCTTCTTACGACACATGATATTTGCCTCATAGGCTGCTAACCAATCCATCCCTAGAACTACATCAAATCCACCTAGGGGCATCATAAATAGTTTAGCAGAGAACCTATGGCCCTCTAGTCCTATGTCACAATCTTCTATCATATCAGAAATTCTGGTAGACTTACCAATAGCAGTCTCTACATCAAAGGGCTCATCAATACTCCTACTACTAACAGGCAACTTAGCAAAGAAAGCAGCAAAAATGAAACTCCTACTAGCACCAGAATCAAATAATACAGAGGCACAAGTTTGGTTAACTAGAAACATACCTGGCACAACGTCGGGGTCCACTCTGGCCTCCTCCCGGGTCATCGTGAATGCTCTAGCGCTTGCCCTCTGCCCTTCACTCTCCGTCCTCTTCTTCACCTAATAACTCTTGGCCTTTTGCTTCTTGCAATCCCAGCTCACATGCCCCTCCTCACCAAAGTTATAGCACCTCAACACCCTACAATCCTTCACAATGTGATCATGCTTTCCATACTTGAAGCATGCATTCGATCCCCATTTGCACTCACCAATGTGCTCCTTCCCATATTTGCCACACTTCTTCATCCCTGAGCTTGATGACCCAACTCTTCGGTCATCCATCCTCATCCTCTTGTTGTTTGGAGTGAAACCACCATGTCCAAACCGCTTCCCATTCTAGTTCATACCACCACCACCCTTCTTGTTTGCTTCCACCATGGTCTCCTCCCTCTCATCATACAACCTACCCGCCAGGTCTACCACCGATTGAAAGGTACCCAGCTGGGTAGCAATCAAATGCCTGCAGATATCAGCCTGCAATCCCTGAATATATCTCTTAATCTTTCTCAATACTGACGTCACCTGATCCGGCACCAGCCTCGCCATTTCGTTGAACTTGGTGGTGTATTGTTGGTGGGTCATGGTTCCCGCCTCAAGCTGTAGGAACTCTATTTCTATCTTGTCGAGCTCTCGGTGAGGACAGAATTCCTCAATCACCGTCTTCTTCAACTCTCCCCACCTCATCCTCTAGATGGCCCTGCTGCCCTCGGCTTGGACAATATTGTCCCACCAACACAGAACCCAGTCAACGAACGAGTGAGTGGCAAACTTCACATTCTAGTCCTCCCTGCACTTAGTAATCTCTAACACTACCTCCATCTCTCTTACCCAGAGGTGAGCAGCGGCAGCATTACCATTGCCATTGAAAGTTGGGGGTTTACACCATTGGAATGCCCTATAGCTGCATCCCCTCGCGGCTTCCCGCACTACTACATCCTCCTCATCACTGGAGGCCACTTTCTCAGCATTCAGTTCCTCCTCCTCACTATGTTCTCCCTCATTTCCCCTTCTCCTAGTTGTCTTCCTTCTCTCCTCCTCCTTCTCCTTCCTCTCATCCTCTCTCACAGCACGGATGACCTCGGTCACCACAGACGGTAGGATCGTCTGCATGACTT
This sequence comes from Flaveria sonorensis, assembly GCA_025506505.1. Lineage (NCBI taxonomy): Eukaryota > Viridiplantae > Streptophyta > Magnoliopsida > Asterales > Asteraceae > Flaveria > Flaveria sonorensis. Next base: position 19,068,199 of record CM046439.1, read on the forward strand.
GATGCACTTCTTCCACAACTGCCTCCTTTACTGAGGCTCTTAAGTTAGCACTCTTATCCACACCCTCCGGATGATGAAGCCCAGGCTCAGCAGGAGTCGTCTCTGCAGTCCTTGTCGTGTTCCTTGTGGCACGTGGCCCAGCACCACGACCACCTCGTACTCCTCCTCTAGAAGCCTTAGACAATCTTCCTATCCTAACTACACGGTCATTCAAGGTAATAGCTCAGTTTATTTCAAGTATAGTAAGTCCCTAATTACAGTGGCCAGTTGTGATTAGCCACTTACTTTACTCTTTATTCCCCGAACATTTCCTATCCTAACTACATCAGTATTCAAATCTACTAAAAGCACATAAATCAAATAGCACACGCACATAATAGCGGTTAATATTTAATAAAAGATATACCTGATGGCACGTAACTACTCAGGCTGGCATCCCTCCATTCAGTCCCATTCTTAGCTTAAGTTTAGGTTTTTGAAAATATTTACCCATTTCTCTTAAACTTTGGCTATGATACCAACTTGTAAGGCCCCGTTCCCGGAGACCTCGCAGCTGGTTAATCATAGCATAATATATATAATACAACTTACATTTCATTAAATAACACAGCGGAATTTATACCAAAAACCATTCATTTCATTAATAATTACTTTTGCTAAGCAATACATTATTGTTTCTTAAGTTACAAAAGACCTTTTAATTGCATTACAAATCAACAATATCATTAAGAATGAATGGATGCCAGTCTTGCCCTGACGAGTAGCTTTCCCCGCGTGCCATCCTCAGCAATAGTTACATGCCAAGTGAAAATGCATAAAAGTCAGCGTTGCTGAGTGAGTTCTAGTTTTAAAACATTAAAATACCTGTATTTATATATGAAAATATCATTTTTCTTAAAATACTTCCTTTTCATAAAATTCATTACTTTCGTACGTGTTCACACGTTATACGTACCACAAGATAATATTCATTATCATCTTTCATCATTCATCTCTTTCATTCCGTACTTTCAATATTATCCTTCACTTTCTACCGAACCAATGTGCAATACCCCGACATTATGTACGAAGCTGGTGCTTGGCCTGAGGTCTATAAATAGACCTCGAACATTGTGCACGAAGCTGACCCAGTCACCTGAGGCAAGCAACAAAGGTCTCGTCAATCTAAAAGATTGACCCTGCGTGCATCCTCATGGGGTACTTGAGCTGACAACCCTTGGTTGTGAACCTCCTTTCATTTTGCTTTCAAGACTTTCATTCATTCATTATGTTCCACTTTTCATTATCACTAATCTTTTAATTTCATTATGATAATACTTTACATTACAAGCATAAACACACCACGTAAAGTCATATAATAATACATAATATGGAACACAAGAACAGGCCATAAACAAGCATGGAAAAAACAAATACAACCATCAAAACATCCCAGGGCAATTCCTTAAATTTCCTTTTTCCTAAAATTTCAGAATATTTTCTAAGTGTTCTAGGCGCATGAGCACTATGTAGGCGCATGGGCACTATGCGGGCGCACCAACACTTAGGCGCATGAGAAACTTAGGCGCATGAGAAATTCTAGGCGCATGAAGACTATTTGGGTGCATGAACTACACTTATTCATTTGGTCAGTAGGCGCATGAGGTACTGTTCAGGTGCATGACTAACACTTAGGCGCCTGGAAATTTTCTGGGCGCATGACTACTATTTGGGCGCATGAGCTTGGCACTTAGAATATTTGGCAAAAAAGTCATAGGCGCATGGATACTATTTGGGCACATGAACTACACTTGGGTTTTCTAAGTCAAATTTCAGGCGCATGAGCCCTATTTGGGCGCATGACCAACCGTTATGCATATTTCAGACTTATTTTCGAACCCAATCTGCATTCTAACCTCTTCTTAACATATATCTATCATTCTAAGCATCAACAACACATATACAACCACAAAACACAAGCATATATACACAATACATACGGATACATATATAACAGTTGTAAAACATTTTTAAACATGCATTTTCAGCCCCCAAGAAGTTTAAAACACATAAAAACCAGGGTCTAGAACTCACCTATGTAGCCAACAAGTAAAACTCCTCCAAACATGAGTGCACAGGAGTTCAAACACCTAAAACACACCAAAATAAACAACCAAACACATAGAACACATAAAAACCAGTTTTAAGGATGAAAACCCAACAAAACCGAACCAAGAACACATAAAACACTCACCAATTTGTGAATTTCAGCCATTTCTTCTTGAATAACCGAGAGAAACAAGCTTCTTCTTCTTCTTTCTTCTTTTTCTATCGAAAAGCAGGTTATGGAAACAAGTAGTGGGCGGCCATGCCCAAAATATAATAAAATATTGGGTTTTTATACTTTTTACACTTTAGCCCCCTCCACTTCGGCACCCTTTCCTTTCTTTCAAGATACTTTTCTGTTCTGTTATTTTTAACGATGTTTCGGGTGTTACACATCAATAACAGGCCACAACATGCATAAAAAGAACAAACGTAACCCACCAAAACATTCCAGAGCTTAATCATAAATTTCCGTTTTTCCCAAAATTTCAGAAAAATTCTAAGACAACTTAGGTGCATGAGCACTATATGGGTGCCTGGGCACTATGCAGGCACACAGATAGTTGGGCTCTTGGGGAAAAACTTAGGCGCATGGGAAAAACTTAGGCGCATGGGTACTATGCAGGCGCATGAGCACTATGCAGGAGCATGGGTACTTGGACGCATGGAAAACTTAGGCGCATGAGCAACACTTAGGCGTATGGGCCAAAAAACGCATGGGAACTATGCAGGTGCATGAGTACTATGCAAGCGCATGAGTACTTGGGCGCATGAGCAACACTTAGGCGTATGGGCAGTTTGGGCGCATGGGCACTATACCAGTTCTAACTTATGCAAATTTTCAGTTCCCGATCATCATCCTTACATAATCCTAGCCCAAATCTAGCATACTAAGCTCATAAAACAAGCATACAACCACATAATTCAGTCAAACATTCACAAACACACATACCCTCATAAATAGGGGAACACATACGGTTAACATACTGTAAATTGCAAAAATAATAGTTTACATGCATTTCATCCCCAAAACATCTTTAAAACAGAAAAACCAGGGATCTAGAACTTACCTACAGCAGCCTTATAGTAAAACTCCTCCAAACTCGAGAGCACTTGGAGTTCAAACACCTAAACACACCAAAAACACCCAACCGAACGTAGAAAAACACATGAGACTCGGTCCACAAGCTGAAAATTTAGCTGAAACAGAACAAAACACACAAACAGTTACCTTCTAGATGATCCTCTTCTTCTTCTCTCTAAAAACCGATGAAACTCTGCTTTTCTTCTTTTCTGCTGTCGAAGGCAGTTGGTGAGAGCAGGAAGAGTGAGCGGCCATGCCCACTTTTAAACATAATTATATTAAAGTTTGCCTCTTGCACAACTTTAACCCCTCAACTTGGGTTATTTCACCTTTCTTTCTTTATACTTCTCTTTTGTTTCCTTTTTCTATTCTTTTCTTATTTTTAAAATATCCGGGTGTTACAAGTCCACCCCCTTATATAGGTTTCATCCCCGAAACCTGTCACTCCTCAAACAGTTATGGATAATGTTGTCTCATCTCTTCCTCAGTCTCCCATGTAGACTCGGATCCCTTCCTGTGCCTCCACTGTACTCACACCAATGGAACCACTTTATTCCATAATCTCTTCTCTTTTCCGTCAATGATGGCCATCGGTTGCTCCACATGATTGAGCCGTTCATCCACCTCAATATCCTCCAGTGGCACAATCATATCCTCATCGGCTAAGCACTTTCTCAGACGAGATACATGGAATGTTGGATGAATCCCACTTAACTCATCGGGTAGCTCCAACCTATAGGCCACCTCTCCAACTCGAGCAATGATTCGGAAAGGTCCTATATACCTCGGGCTTAGCTTACCCTGATTTTTGAACCGAATGATCCCCTTCCAAGGTGAAACCTTCTGCATAACTCTATCACCCACCTTGAATTCAACCGGTCTACGCCTCTTGTCAGCATACGACTTTTGCCTATCTTTTACCGCCTTCATAAAGGCCTTGATCTTCTCCAACTTTTCAGTCGTAGCCTCGATCACTTCAACGCTCCCTAACTTCTTCTGTCCGATGTCTCCCCAACATACAGGCATTCTACACTTTCTACCGTATAGCATCTCATATGGTGGCATACCAATGCTAGCATGATAAGTGTTGTTGTATGAGAATTCGACTAGCGGTAAGTGTTCATCCCAAATTCCTCCAAAATCGATCATGCATGCCCATAGCATATCTTCCAGTGTCTAAATCATCCTCTCCAACTAACCATCTGTCAGAGGATGGTACGCCGTACTGATATGTAGCCTCGTCCCCATCGTGTCGTGGAATCTCTTCCAAAACTTAGATGTAAACCGAGTGTCACGGTCTGACACTATAGACACCGGTAGACCATGACGAGTCACAATCTCCTTAATGAATAGATCCGCCAACCTCTCAGATGAATACGTCTCACGGATTGGCAAGAAATGAGCACTCCTCGTCAGACGGTCTACTATCACCCATATAGCATTGTACCCCCTCGCCGTACGTGGTAACTTCGTAATGAAGTCCATGGTGATGTGCTCCCACTTCCACTCGGGTATATCCAAAGGTTGGATCTTCCTATATGGCTTCTGATGCTCAGCCTTCAATTGCAAGCAAGTAAGACACTTGCTCACATACTCCGCTACATCACGCTTCATACCCGGCCACCGGTAATCTTTCTTCATATCATGATACATCTTTGTAGCACCGGGATGAATAGAGTATTGAGTCTTATGAGCTTCATCCATGATTTTTCCCCGTAGGTCTCCATAACGAGGGATCCACATCCGCCCGAAGCGGGTTCTAACTCCGATAGTGTTCTCACCCAACTCCGAGACTAGACCTCTCATCCTTTTGGAGTTAAGACGCTCTTCTTTCAACGCCTCATCTTGGAACCCCTTGACCTGTGTCATCACATCGGAGGTCATCACCAACTGGTAAGCTTTCACCCGGATTGGGTCGGGTCTGTCCTTTCAGCTAAGGGCATCCGCCACTACGTTGGCCTTACCCGGATGGTAGTGGATCTCATAATCATAATCCTTGATCAACTCTAACCATCTCCTTTGCCTCATATTGAGATCATTTGCTCAAAGAAATACTTCAAGCTCTTGTGGTCAGTGAAGATAGTGCACTCGTCCCGTACAAGTAGTGCCTCCAAATCTTCAATGCAAAGACCACAGCCGCAAGCTCTAAGTCATGAGTAGGGTAATTAGCCTTATGGATTTTTAACTGTCGGGATGCATAGGCTATAACCCTTCCCCGTTGCATCAGCACGCAACCCAATCCTGAATAAGAAGCATCTGAATAGACCACCAAGTCTTCATTCCCTTCGGGCAACGTCAAAATAGGAGCTTGAGTCAATCTTGTCTTCAGCTCTTCAAAAGCACTCTCCTGTTCTAAACCCCATACAAACTTCACATCCTTGCGGGCTAGCTTGGTCAATGGTGAGGCTATCTTAGAAAAGTCTTAAATGAATCTCCTATAATAGCCCGCTAAACCCAAGAAACTACGGATCTCGGATGGTGTCTTTGGAGACTTCCACTGCATCACCGCCTCCACCTTTGCTGTGTCTACCATGATCCCTTTGGAATTTACCACATGGCCCAAAACCTGAACCTCACGCAACCAGAAAGCGCACTTGGAGAACTTAGCATATAGCTTCTCTTTTCTAAGTGTCTCCAATACCTCACGAATGTGACCGGCATGCTCTTCTTCACTCTTTGAATAAATCAAGATATCATTGATAAACACAATCACTGATTTATCTAACATCAGCCGACACACCCGGTTCATCAAATCCATAAAGGCAACTGGCGCGTTAGTTAGACCAAAAGACATAACGAGAAACTCGTAGTGTCCATAACGCGTGCGAAAAGCTATTTTTGGTATATCATGCTCCTTCACCTTCAACTGATGGTAACCAGATCGGAGATGTATCCTCGAGAACCAACTGGCACCTTGGAGCTGATCAAATAAGTCATCGATTCTCAATAGGAAAAACTTAGGCTCATGGGAAAAACTTAGGCGCATGGGTACTATGCAGGCGCATGAGCACTATGCAGGCGCATGGATACTTGGGCGCATGGGAAACTTAGGCGCATGAGCAACACTTAGACTTATGGACAAAAAAACATAGGTGCATGGGAACTATTCAGGCGCATTAGTACTATGCAGTCGCATGAGTACTTGGGCGCATGGGAAACTTAGGCGCATGAGCAACACTTAGGCGTATGGGCAGTTTGAGAGCATGGGCACTATACCAGTTCTAACTTATGCAAATTTTCAGTTCCCGATCATCATCCTTATATAATCCTAGCCCAAATCTAGCATACTAAGCTCATAAAACAAGCATACAACCACATAATTTAGTCAAACATTCACAAACACACATACCTACGTAAGTAGGGGAACACATATGGTTAACATAGTGGAAATTGCAAAAATAATAGTTTACATGCATTTCAGCCCCAAAACATCTTTAAAATAGAAAAACCGAGGATCTAGAACTCACCTACAGCAGCCTTCTAGTAAAACTCCTCCAAACTTGAGAGACTTGGAGTTCAAACACCTAAACACACCAAAAACACCCAACCGAACACAGAAAAACACATAAGACTCGGTCCACAAGCTTAAAATTTAGCTGAAACCGAACAAAACACACAAACACTTACCTTCTAGAAGATCTTCTTCTTCTCTCTAAAAACCGATGAAACTCTGCTTTTCTTCTTTTCTACTGTCGAAGGCAGTTGGTGAGAGCAGGAAAAGTGGGCGGCCATGCCCACTTTTAAACATAATAATATTAAAGTTTTCCTCTTGCACAACTTTAACCCCTCAACCTGGGTTATTTCACCTTTCTTTCTATATACTTCTCTTTTCTTTTCTTTTTCTCTTCTTTTCTTGTTTTTAAAATATCCGGGTGTTACAGTTTCTTAACCCAGGGTCTAAACTGTAATTTTAACAACATAGTATAAAATGTTTGTAAAAGAATTGAACAATTCTTTTAAACCTCAGGGACCTATATGTAAATTACTTTTAAACCAACCTAAACACCCCTATCGGCGACTACCCATCTCCGGTAGCCTCCAGCGACCATCAAATCCTCCAAAAACAACGGTTAAAACTCTATTAAACTATTCCCCCTCCTTTGCACCTATGTCTTGAAATCGTAACCCCTGTCAATTCAAATCAAATGGACTGTTTCATTGTTTTCATCTGGAAACCAAACCTCCCCTTAAAATCAACAGTTACTACATGTTTATTAATCGAATTCATCAAAATCTTTGACTAACAAAGATCCTAAAATCTTTTCGACCATAATTAACACGTCAATATGAATCGATAACGTTCAAATCATTCAAAACCCAACTCCAAACCTCCTATTCAAAACCTTAACTCGTTTAAGTTGAAACAAACCAAATTGAGACTATATAATTGAGGGCAAACACTTGAATCAATACCTTTAAACTCTCTAGATTTCCAATTTCATTCGAAATACACACACACCATAATCGGTTACCACCTTCATTCGCAAACTGCAACTTGTTGAGCTTCACATTTGAGACAACTTCAACCGAAATTGGCTAAGAGCTTCTCATCATCATCTCTAAGAAATCTTTACAGGCGTTTAATTGGATTATCATCATCAACATCTCTCAAATCAATATCAATTCTTGTTGCGACTATCTTCGTCTTGTTTTTAGCAGTTCGATCCTTAATCCGGTAATGAAACACACACACATACTCATAATATCATGTTAAACAAAAGGCTCGTCGTTAATTCGGATATCATCATCGATTTCATGTTCAATTGATCGGGATTGGAATTAGAGTTTATATGGAATTTGGAGAATAATTTAATATTGTTTTTAAACCATACGTATCACACAAAGGTGACCCAAGTTCGACCCCGGTCCACCCCAAATCTTTTTAAACTATTATTTTAATTATTTTTAAAATCCAGAAATTTCTAAAATGTTATTAATTTAATATAAAAATTGTTTTGATAATTAAATTAACTTCAGAATTTTTAAATTAAAATTTTGAAAATTTTAAAAATCTAAATTTCTCAAGTTATTATTTTTATGGTTATAAAATATTATAAAATTCATTTAAATGTTCTAAATTTTATAAAAACTATTTTAAAATGAATATAAATTAATTTCGAATTATTTTAATATAATAATTTGTAAAAATTCTAAATAATTAATTATCTAATAAATTCTTTTGAGTAAGTCACTTAATAATTAATTATTAAAGTAATTAATTCTCAATTTCGTACTTTAATATTCAAACTTTATTTAACCTTCTATTACAAATTAAATGTTCAAATAATCCTTAGAAATTTTATTTCACTAAATGATATTATTACAATTAGTTACTCAATTCATCCTATTTTTCAATTTAATTTAATCAAGTTATATGAAAAATAACTTAAATCATTATATACGATTTGTAAACCCTAAGTACTATTTAAATCCCTAATCAATACTTAGCCTTTATTCTTAATATTTACTTAATTCAAACATCGTTCCTTAGGTTAAAACCACGAGGAACCTTTGGTGTCTATTTATGCATTCTAGCATTCAAATCATTTACATTCTAACACCAAGTGAGTATTCATTGCCCAGTTTTATATGTTTATTATTTGGGAAAATCATGTGATTCAATATTCAATTAGATATTTATTGTTATTTCATTTAAAATTCGATTAAAACATGCTATGTTATGACTTGCAATTATGTGTTCATAGTTAGATAAACTGGATGATAACACAATCATTAATTCATGCAATCACAGTAGCAATGATAGATCTATTGGTTTCATAAACCCACCCCACTTGTTTATTCACGTGGTGATTGAAATCGGAATCATACATTATATAAGGATTCGTTTGCGGACCGAGTCAATTCAGTAATTAGGTTTGATTGTGTTGGTCTGTCGTTTATGTTAGGCAATTGCATTATAAGTCTTGACATTACCATGTGAATTGAATTGTTTTCAATCTATTTAATCAATCTATATATGTATTCAAACCTGTGTTTACTCACCGGCTAATTTGTTAGCTGACTTGTTACTTTTCACATGATTTCAGGAATGCAGATTAATGGACTTCTAAATGCATATTTAGGGCTTAGACTTAGTCAGAACTAAAGACAAATTTCATTATATTATCATTTGAATGTAATGAATAATAGCATTTAACATGTGCTATGAGCAATCGATTCACTTCATCCGCCCCGATGATTCCGTCGTCAGTCGGGGTACGTGTCACACTATAATCGTTGTTCAAACCACTCCTTGTTGCAACTGCCTTGACATGTTCCTTCAGGTTTTTCTCTACATTACTTGGCAAACCACTAGATTGTCTTACCAATATCTGACTAGATGGGTGACCTACATTTTTATCAAGGCTATGTAATGCAATGCAGATGCTTGGTTTTAGATTAAGGCATCATGTTCTTTTAGCTTAACCTGAGACTTCGGATATCTCTATTCATATTGTGCCATGAACTGAGACAACAACCGGGCTTGTTGAGTGTTGAGTCATCATCTCCTTAAACGTGGGTTTCTTCTCTCCTAGAGTCATGCTACTGCTTTGCCCCGCATTATAAAACAGGTTTTGCTGCTGCGGGCTAGAAACCTAGTGGATTATTATTTCCATTCTTTTAGCTGAAGTTAGGATGATTCTTCCAACCTAGGTTGTATGTGTTGCCAAAGGCATTGTTCTAAATCCGGGTCTGATTTCCCATGTAATCTACATGCTCCACACTCCTTTGTGGGTATTCATGGCTTCTATGGCCTCCTCCACACAAATCACACGCCTGTACACTTTTCACTTGCATATGATCTAACTTTTTTTTATAATGCTTCAACCTGGGTGGCTAAAGCATTAACCGGATCAAGCTAATATACGCCATGCTTCTGAGTGGAGGGTTTGCTTCTACCCTTCGGATACTGGTAGCTGCTCATAGCTAAATTGATAAATAGTTCCATGCATTCTTCCGATGATTTACTGTCAATCAAGCTTCCTCCAGCAGTCGTATCTAGCATATTTTAAGTGGAATAGGTTACAAGTGTGTAGTCTTTAAGACCATGTTGCGAGCATTTCCTTAGTAGCTCTTTGAATTGTTCCTAAGTCTCGTAGATTGACTCACCCTCTCTTGCTGATACGCATGAATGAAGCTCCTCAGATGAGCGGTTTTAGAAGAGGGAAAGTACTTCATCAAGAACTTCTTGGCTAGTTCATTCCACGTGGTTATGGAACCCACGGGAAGGGATTGTAACTAGCTATGGGCTAGTTCGATCAATGAGTGAGAACGTATGACATCTGGTAATTTTCCGTTACCAAACTCTGTTAGTTCCGTTAGGTCTTGCATACACGTGTCGTGAGCACACACTAGTTGTCGTTAAACGTTGGTGACTTAATAATAATTAATAATGATAAATGGATAATAATTTAAATAATAATGTTGGTTATTAGTTTGTGGTTACGCGATTTATGAATTTTAAATATCATTTGTGAATTTCACCTTGTAACGTGCCAACGTGTTATATTTATTTTGTGTATTTTGTGACTAGTGAAAATGATATATGATTATTATTGTTAGTTTATAATGCTTGTATTTTGTAGTTTAAACCTTTTACAAAGTGTTAAAAGATTAGTTTTTACAAAAGGTAACTAAAAGGGGTTTAAAAGGTAAATTTTAATTAAGTTAAGTGAACAAAATCCCAAACCCTAGCCCCCACAACCCATTTGGCCGCGACTTCACCCAAGCACACACACACCTTGCGATTTTGATCAAGAACAAGCAATTGGGCATCGAATTTGATTGGTTCCAAGGATTACAACACGTTAACAACTTCAATTCTTAGCCGCTACGCGATTAAAAGTTAGATGTTTATGGTTTTTTCATAGTTTTTGGGTGTTGGCCGAAACCCTAGTTCAAATGGGTGCTAAATATTGAATTTTGTGATGTTTGATGATTGTATGATGTTAGTTAGGTTGTATTGATGTTGGTTTACGTGGATTATACTAGAAATTCGTGGTTTTGATGCGTAGTTCATACCTTACTAATAATAGTAATTTTTGTGCATGAACTTGATGATTTGATGATGAATGGATGACGTTTTGATGTTAATGATGTTGTATGAATGTTGGAATTATGATAATTATGCTAGAAATCCAAGAATTGATCATGTAGTTCATACCTTGCTATAAGTAGAAACTTTTGGATATGAGATTGATGAATTATGATGAATTGATGATGTTTATCATATTTAGATGATTGTTATGAGCTTGAATAGGTATTATGCTGATGAATTCATGATTGAATTGAGCGTTAGATTGATTTTGGGATGTTACTTTCCCAAAAGGGAAACTTTATTTGTGTGGAACATTGGATATGGTGAATTGAGTATAATCATGATGTTAGGGTCATGTTAGAATGTTTATTGATGGTGTCTAATGTTATGGAATGTGTTAATTGGGTTGTATGGATACTTGATTAGTCATTTGGGAAATTTGGACTTTTATTGATTATACATGGTGATGGCTTGTGATAAGAGATTATAGAATCATGTTTGGAAATGTAATAGGTCATTGTTGGATATGTTGATTGGCATGAATCTTGTTGAATAATGTGATGATGATCGTCATACACGCGTGCGAATCTGAGGCCCCTACTTAGTAGGATTGGTAGGGTTTAGGGTGTGAAGTCGTGAGTGGCTTCACATGGCATGTTGTGCATGATTAGACTTTATGTATGATGTACTAGTTATGATGTAATTATAATTGTGTGAGCATGTTGACTACTTGAGATTCGCATGAGTTGTATGATAATCTAAGTTGTATGATGGTCTTGGTAGAGCAAGTGGTTGATGAAGTGATATATGTGAACAACTTATATGATAACCATGTATGGTGAGTTGCTATGCTTGATTAAATGGAATTTAACTAATAATGTCACCAACGGGTCAAACGGGTCAACTGGGTCAAATGTGTCTTGTTTTTCCAAAACCTTGAGTCTATGTGTTTATTGAGAACTTAGGGTTGTTAATAATTCTGTGTACACGTACTCGTGTACTTGCGTGTTCTAGGTAACCTCTGAAGGTTGTCTTTCCTCTCTCTCTCAAGTTAGCTTTAATATCATTCGTGTGCACACCAGGTGAGTTCATGCCCCACTTTATTTACACTCTCTTTTAGGGGAGATAGCATACTCGTTCTGAAACGCTTTATTGATTATAAGTTGTGTATAGTGTAATGTAGTGTGATATACTATGAAATTCCTCACACTTTCGGATCGTTAATATTGGAACTAGCGGGAAATCTTGGGTAGTACTACTGGGTTTGACAAGCCCCACCTGTGCGACTCGAGGTCAAATGGGTGCAATGATGTCCTAACACATGGTGTCATGACCTAGTAAGTCGTGACGGGAGGCAATCAAATGAAACACTGTCAGCTTCGATCGTGAAATCACTACGATTATTACTTGTGAATTTAGACTAGCTATCTAATTCAATGCACTCTTATGTTTTACGTAAACTCTTGACCTCACCAACCATTGTGTTGACTCTTTTAGGATGCTATTCTCAGGTCGTGGTTAATGAAAAGCCTAGGAGCACTCACGGGTCAGCATTTGTGGGTCAGCATTGTTGGGAACAATTGTGGTTTTGCAATTGAAATAATTATGTATTTGTTTTGAACAACGGCTGGCGCTTGTTTGCGCATTTTATATTGTGTTGCATTATTTTGGGTTGTCATGTTTACTGAACGCTTCCGCATACTTTTAAAGTTTTAAACTCTGATTTTGCTTGAATGTTTCATATAGAGTCGTTCTGAGTAACTAATGACTGAGATCCTGGTTTCTTCACATGCCTCGCGGTAAAACCCCGCACATGGATTTTGAGGGTGTGACAGAACGGGAATAGATGTAGTTGGATTACATCCTCAGAAACATCGTTTATCATGAAGGTGTCTTAAATCTCTGTGAACATGGAAATGTGAGCTTCCGGGTCATCATCAAGTAAATAGTGAAATTAGACAGTGTTCTTGATCATAGAGATGATCTAAGGTGGAATCTGCCAATTATTTGCTTCGACACGAGGTCGAGTGATATTGGATCATCCACTGGTCGCAGTCGGCTCGGCGTAGTCAGCAACAGTTCTTCTCGGTTGTTGTGCAACCATCTCTTCTTCTTCTTCAAAATATAACACTATTTTGTTCTCGATGTCGTTATTAGCACCTGCCACCTCAGGATGTCGTAGCCATCGATGAAACTCACACTCTGGTTTGGGGTATGGGGTAAACGCAGGTTGTCCGGTGGAGCGGGTATCATACGCTATAATAAATAAAAGATAAAAATTAACCTAAAATCTAAGAAGATGTTAACTACCCTAAAAGGAAACAAATAACAAGTATGGTCACTAACTCTAAAAAGATAAAATAAACGATTAAAGAGAAAATTAAACTAGTAATTACAAGATGGTTAAATCCTCGACTCAGGTGATTCTTAAAATCGCGGGAAAAGTGTCCCGGTAAGGACGCCAAAAACTTTCTGTGTGCAAATATATATATATATATATATATATATATATATATATATATATATATATATATATATATATATATATATATATATGTATATATATATATATATAAATATATATATATATGTATATATATATATGTATGTATATATATATGTATGTATATATATATATGTATGTATATATATATATGTATGTATGTATATGTATATGTATATATATATATATATATATATATATATATATATATGTATGTATATATATATTTTTAATTACGAAAACGCATCTGACAAATTATTTTTAAAAGGGATTCACCGAACTAAACTTCACACAATCGGCAAATGTACCGATTGTGACAGAGTATAGTTTAAGCAAGTCGGATATCGAACCCTAAGACACTATCAGCTGCTCTTAATATAAACTTTTATCGAGTTTTAATCTAATTATAAATATGATATATTTTCATATTAAAATAAACTAGAAAGAAAATTACACTTTCTATAAAACAACTAGAAACACTTAACCAAACTTAATGCTGGAAAAACAACTACTTGGGAAGTCATATCGTAATCTCAACTAAAACTCGAACTTAATGATTCAATGGTGACCAGATATTAAATCTTAACTATTGTGGAATTAAATAAACATGTTAGATCTCTTCCCATACTCACTAACCCACTTAATAAATTCTTAATAGTCGTATGATGCCTGTTGATTTTAATTAAACTAGTTCTCCTCTCGGTCTCACCAATTTTAATATGTTAATGTGTACAAAAGTTATTTTACCTCTGGGTCTCAATAACACAATACCCAAAAACCCAACTTATATATTCCAAGTTGTGGGATAATTCAAGTCTAACATGATCAAATACACAAAAGCACTAGTTTTAAAATTAATTAGATAAAACTCATTCTCATGCAATTTTAACCCAATTAAACAAGAAAAACTTATAGAGTTGACACCTTTTCGCCTTTCGATTTTTAAGTTGGTTAAAACACTAATTTATACTCAAGTTACAGGACAAATCCCATGACTAATTATTCCTTCCTTAGCCACATTACTAAAACATCTAAGTTCTAGTAAATCTAAACAAAGCACAAAAGCTTTATTTAAATCCTTAAAGTTGTGAATGAGAAAGGTCTCGAGTCAATAGTTGTGGTGGACTAAGGATCTTCCCTCTTAAGAGTGGAGGATTTTTTCCTCACAGTTCAGCAGCTGAGGCGGACTGAAGATGGTGTGTCATTAAAGCCTCATATTGCGCCCATCACCCTAGGCCCATTTAACTATCACTGGGTGTCTCTTGTTATAAAAGAACACATTCCTATGGAAACATCCGCTTGTAAACCACTTCAAGTTTTGTCCTCCTATATAAGACAAAGTTCTTTTCCATAATTCTATATGTTTCAATCACACAATTCGAGTACTGATGTCTCATTCATTTAAACTCTGTTTTGGATGTGGTTTGGCTTGTTGTGATCATCTCATATATTTAACACAAAAAAAAAATGAATAGCAACAAATACAAATAATTATTAGTATTCGAAGTGAGTGAAAAATTATTTTTCACTAAATTTCCAATAACATGGTAGGTCATGTTAATATGTTTGTTTCTTTTGAACGGGTCAAGATTGAAGTATAAGAGCTTCACCCAATGATTTGAAAAGTTATGATGATTAAATCATAATGTTAGATAAAAATTGAACTCATCGGAAAGAACGATTATGATTATGCACATGAAAACAAAATTAAAATATGCTTACAAACAAAGTTGAAGGTTTGGGAGCTACAAGTGGGCTTTCGGCCAAATTGTCCGCGTAACGATGGTGGAATGCCAAAAGGAGGAGTTTGGAATGCCCTCGGGGAGTTTGGAACCTTGGTATTATAAGTTTATTTTCAAAAAAAGGTTTTAAGTAAAAATCCTTTGTTTAATGTTATAAACTCACTCAGTTTCTACTAACGATGCTCAAAACGGTTCTTGGGTCGTACTCAAAACGGTTCTTGGGTCGTACTCAAAACCAGGTATAGGCCCATGGTTCTTTTTGGACCCGCGTAAACCCCAAAAACAGGTAGAAACCGTACATGGGTATGGGTACCCTTATACCCGACCCGTTTACATGGGTTAGGTATGGAGCTAGGTACAACCCGCTATAGGTCATTTTTTGTTAAATATTTTCAAATATTTGGTACAGCTATAAGTTCAACTGTTTGGCAACGGCTATATATTCGACCGTTGCGGGTTTTTCACTATAGGTACAACTAAATAACTTACAAATTTCTTCACAATGTGTTTCTTTAAATTGTGTTTGAATCTTTTTCTAACAACATGGTGCAATACATATAATGAGTTTTTTGAGCCCGTCACTCATTTTCATCAAATCTTTGCACCAAATTTTCGGGTTCCTATTATATTGAATAACCCAAACAACGGTTGGGGTGGAGAAAGAACCTTGAGCCATGGATGAGTGTGAGGCTGTCATAACTTCGTAAGTAAATACTAGAGAGAGTAATATAAGAGAAGAAAATGCAGAACGAGATTAGAACAAGAGCGCCTTTTGCGTTTGGTTTTACGTTTTGGGGTGTTATGATCAACCAAACTATCAAACATCTATTTATACTATCTTATTGGGGCAAAATGATCATTTTTTTTTACAAAAAAAAGGTTCCAAAATAGATAGAAAGCCGTTACTTAACTTTCACATTTGAAAATGGCCTTTTTACGGTAGGAACCGGGTAGTACCCGGTTCGGGTCGGGTCCAGCACGTAACCAGGTAGGGTCAGGTTAGGGTATTAAATAAGACGTAGGAACCGTAGGTATGGAACCGGTTCCAGGTAGTAACCACCGGGTCGGATCCATACCCTTTTTTTAACTCTTAAAACAATTATAGGATTGTTTTGTGTAAATAATGTTTTATTCTATGAAAATAATATTATAAGTTTTCAAAAACATGTGTATGATAATTAGTTACTGGCATGGTTATAGGTATATATAACATTTACAGAAATGATTTCACGATCTTTAAACTAGTTGTTCCTTCCTGAAACAATTACACACCATTTTCTTATATGCTAACGCACGGAAACACTTCTACATTGCGGAATACCACCCACACATTATGTATATCCATTTGTACAAAATATATATAAAAGTGTTTTTAAGAAATGGGAAAAATTACAAAAATAGTCTATATGATTTGGTCAAATTGTATTTTTAGTATCAGGATTAAAAAATTATAAAGATAGTACAAAGTTATTTAAGATGTCACAAAAATAATCCCCACCATTAAATAATGGTTAGTTTTTCGATTTAGTGGGGGTAAACATGTCATTTACATTCTTTTTTGTTTGATTCTTTAAATGATTATTTTTATAATTTTGAGTTATTACTACCCCTCCACCTCCCTTCTCTTCTAATACTCAACCACCGTCGCCACTCCCCTTAATTTCGATTTTGTTCTTGATGTGTACAACAGAGTCTTCTTCGTAGTCATACATGAACACCCATCGAAGACCATGATCCAAATCTGCCAGCCCTTTTTACTCTCCCCAATCGCAACCTCATTATCTAGCTTTACAAAATTAACGAGCACTACGAGTTTTCGATGGAGATGGCAATAATGTTATGGTTGGGTTGCACCAGCAGGGGTGGTACGGTGGTCGACGATGGTGATGGTGGTGGTGGAAGCAGTAAAAAGCGTAGAGTCTTAGGGCTTTCCTAAGGACAATAATAATAACAATAAATAATATTAACTGGGCAAAAAGAAGTATATAATAACTTATATATAACAAAATTCTTGTAAATTATAAAAAATTAAATAAAAAAAAATGTAAAATGACAAGTTTACCCTACTGAACCTTAAAAACTAACAGTCATTTAATCGTGTGAACTATTTTTGCGCCATCTCATAAAACTATTAACTATCTTTGCAAATTTTTAAATTGTAGGGACTATTCATGCAATCTAACTCAACTGTGCAGAATACCACCCACACATTAATGGCATGTTATATACACACTCTCATGGAAAGACAAAAAAACAAAACTATTTATCAACATGAATGTCGAATTTCATTCACAGGATGAATACTAATATTTATGTCGTTTAAATAGAGCGATACAAATTTTAACACCTAGCCACAAGGTGCGCATTTCGCCCACCAATATCACCTTATGTGACATGTCCTTTCAGTTTCAAATGACAGGAACACACCGAAGTTTTTTTTTCTTCCTCTTAAAAGTAAAAGTAATGTTCTACTAGTTTGACCTGAACTACGATATATCAGATTTACAAGGATCTTCAATTTCTATTCAGGACGAATGAAACATGGGCATGTTCCGGTTGGCCAAGATCTAAACGCCAAATCACAAATCGCCTTTCCCAAAGATGACGTCAAAGTGACTACAAAGATCCGCATAAGAGTGCTTCAATCGATGCTCTTCTGGTTCAAAATGGTCTTGACGACGTTGTGGGTTATGCCTTGTCTCCCAAGCGTGGATTGTAACAGTGTAACTCTGTTGGTTGATTTATCTTTTTACATCTCAGAATAAACCAGATAGAAAAATAAAGTTACGTTCTATTTTGATGTCATCATTATCTTAACTTGATCACCCAAAGAAAGGAGATGCATTGCATCGTATCCCTTGAGTTTATTCATAATGTCAATCCTATCATACGTTCTAACTGCTTCAAGATTGCAGTAAAAAGAAGCTTCATCTTGGTGTTTGGTTTCTTTTTATACTATGGTAAAATGTGGAAGAAGCCATTTAAAAAAAGACATACAGTTATGTCATACTCCCTAAAGATTCCAACTGCACACCTATATCTTAAACCCTAAAGAAATAGCTGTTGGAACCTTAGAGGACGTCATTTTGATCAGATCCTTAAAAATAGATCTACAAAACATTACCATTTCCTGTGACGGCGTGACGCAACCATTGATGATTTTGTAATTCGGTTGAGAAATTCATTTTACTTGGTTGCTAAATGTTTTAAATTATTCAATGGGTCATCATATTTGATCCTAAAGACAAAATAAAGGCCAGGGCAGCCTCGAGACAATATCACTTAACCGAATATGAAAATCTATTATATATTGTACAAAAACTAGTCCAATATGATCCCAACATCAATCTCTCCTAATGATCTTACAAAATAGGCCTCAGCTTCAACAACCACTTGGTCAAACCAGTAAAGATCAACATGTTAAGGTATTTACAAGGTAGCCATCAGAATGTTTCAGTTGACTCGCTTCAGGTTCAAAAAGACTTTGCATATTGGAACAAAGTTTTGTAAAGGCCCTCATGAAAATTGAGTTTATTTTGAGCAATATGTTGTATATTTTGAGGAAAATTTCAAACCTTGACCAAATGTGCATCAGCAATTGAGCAATTAAGGTCTTCTCGAGACTGTGATCGCCTGCTTTGGAGACGCATTTGACCTCGGTGAGGGCCCGAGTAAAATGCACCCATGTTACTGCTACTATCGAATTGGGCTTGACCCAGACTACTTGAGGAAAAACTATGTGCAACACTGCTAGATGACGGGTATAGCGAAGATTCTGCCAGCTGGATATCTGGACCAAAGGCCATGTTTTGAGCACTTGCTACTGGGCTCAAAGGCATCTTAACTCTTCCTTCCCCTGAAACGCCACCACAAATCATTAGTTAATCCCTTGTTAAATGGTTACCGTGAATACAAATTCTATATTAAGAGAAATAACCTGAAATAATAGGACTCCAACGCCGGAAATTAAAAGGGCTTGATATATTCAGAACAGAAGTCCCCGAGGTGCTGTTGTGCCTGAAAATTGGCACATATAGCCTACGGAAGAATCTGCGCCCACACGTACCCACACAAGATAAGGCACAGACTACAACAAACAAAGAAACAACCAAAACCACAGGAATGATAAATGGGTTTATCTTCATTTGTAATAATCTGTAATTGTGCAGGCCCACCCGTGTTGATATTGCTTTCCCAGCTTCCAACAACGCAACACCTGTTGTCCATGTAATACCCCCTGAACCAATATTCACTTGACGGTCTGTTATGTGCAAGCCTTCTCTTAATAGTATAACTATATATGGTGCCCTGAAGCAATATTGCTCTATAAAAGGCTGAGGTGGAACACTCTTCTTAGCAGAATCCCATGTTTTTTCACAAAATTCACGACCTTTTTCTAGAACATCATCAAGAGCAGCATCAGAACTCAAGTTGAAAAACTTATAGACAACATAAAATCCAGACATGGCATAGAATTGTCCCTGCGGGCGAGGGAAATTTTTTTGAAGTGCACATGGGTGTAAATCACAATCGATTCCTTGACTTTTAGTTGACCATTCAGATAAATTAACAGTGATTTTCGCTAATGCACTGCATTCCTCCCATTTCGGTGCACCAATTAACTGAACTGGAATTCCTGATTTTCCTCCTTTACCCAAAATTTTCCTTCTGTTTGGTTGAAATGTAGACTGACATTGGGAACATATGTATTTCTCTTTATACCCAGTCTGCAAGCAAGGATGACGTATTACAGCTTTTCCTTTAAGCAAATTAGGTTGTGGATTTTTCTTTAATAGATGAACTACTGATTTATCAAAGGCATCATTTAGACCATAACCCGCGAGAGAATAAGCACTTAAGTGATGATTAAGTGAACCGATTCTTAAATTTAGGCTAGTTTCGTTGTTAACAAAATCCTGGCTCTCAAATGTCACCTGTAATGATGAACCACCTAAATCAAGTGCACCAAATGTTTCTTTTTTCGGTTTAGATCCAAGCACATGAGCATGATAATTCAAAGCAATCCAGCCATAATAAGCTTCTTCCATACCACTAATGATCTTAATCCACTCTTTTCGACACAAAAAAGAAGAATGCTTGATTATGGACCAAGCATTCTTCAGAAGCCAGTCGGAGTCAGAACTTGGTAGCCGACGAACGCCACCTGTAGCATACAGATAGACAGAAGTTGTCTTATGAGAATGTTTAGGTATTTGTTTTTCTGCCCATTTAAGAAGTGGTTTTATAGCTTGCTTCAAACCAGATGCGTTATAGACTAATTTGTCAAACCCAGGTTCTGTTTCCATACGGTTATAAGCCCTCCCGCTTTGGGAACTAGGTCTGCTCTGAAGATCCTCTGGTATTGATTTCAATAAAATAGGAAGGGAACCAGTTTTCTGGTGATTTATGGATGCTTGGTAGACATAAACACGTGTTCCAGTGCTACCACAATCGAGTACGACGTAAAATCGAACTGACCCATGAGCCCAGTTGGAATATAAAAATAGCAACCCATAAATAACAAAAGCCAAAAAAAGAAAGCAGAGGAGAACCATGATTACACGCACCCATTTTCTTCTTACACTGGTTTGTGATGATGATTTCTCCTTGGAGAAACTTGTCCCACCGTTAACAAAATGATGTTGGTTTGTATTTGTTGAATTCTTTTCAATTACAGGGGTAGAATTGCTATCTTCTGGATCAAGTCGCCGATATGCAGAGAAATCTTGAAGTGATGATGAGAGTCTTAAAAGATTCTTTTGTCTAGAATTAGGAAAACCATAACCATGAACAGAACCACCAGGCGGTGGTAAACCTGATGATACATATGGGCCAGTAGAAGATTTGGAGGATGAGAAATGACTTTTTACTGAAGAAAAGAATTCTTTAATTCCACTAAATGCCATGCTTGCAGTAGTTTTAGAAGTTCTAAGCCATGTAACATTCCATCCCAAGACTTACCACCGAAATACGTATACAGACTTGCATCTCCCCTTTGTAGAGCTTTTAAGAACAAAACCATTCATTTATCTATGCAGTAAGCATCAATAACATTGACAGTTGAAACACATTTGATCACCTGCAATACCACATTGTAAGAACTAGTTTAGCAAGTAATGCCAGTGTCATTTTAAAGGTACATATGGCACACGTTCAATCTCACTTTGTGGATAACCAAAAAACAAAATTATTCTTTCCTGCTTAGTGCTTACTACATGTCTACATGAAGATTACCTCTGGAAATACTGCTAATATGAAACTTAATCCCCCTTCACACCATTAGACTTAATCCTATTTCTACTTTTGAGAATCAAATGTTACTTTCTGACTTCAAAGTTAGTACAAACTTACATAATCTTTGACAGATAATCTGTAGGTATATTGAACCATATAAAAACTTTGTAAACTCAGTACAAAGAAGGTGAACATATTCATGTTAACCATAGAATTAAGTAGGTCTAGGGTTGACATTCATAGGTGGGGTGGAGTAATATATATGGACCAATTCTACATCTTGACCACAGCACCGTGACTTTCACTTCATCACATGATCTTCAGACGCAATTAGCCTACGATGCCAACACAAAACCTAAAATTGAGATCAAAATCATTTTGACACTTTTAAAATTACTCTTGCATCTGCAATCTCCAACTTCTGAATCCTACCTTCCTCCATTTCATATTGATTATAATAAACTCCTAAATGCAATTAGCGTGATAACTATGCTAAAGAAAATTCAAGCATCATAGCACATCCACAGTCATGAAATTCTAAGATACACAAATCCAGATCTCGTAGTAAGAGCGAGTAAAGAAAAGTAAATTCTGAAAACAAAATAAGAATTGCGAATACTTACAGAATCAAGAGCAATGAGATTGTTTCGAATAATGAGTACAGGAGGACTTTGGATCTCGAAGGATGAGTATGAATGAAGTGACAGCTTTAATCGGATAGATTGAGAGGAAGAATAATATAATAATAATCAATAATTTAAGAAAGAAAGTTGGATTTGATGTTGCGGTTGCCGGATATCATGAAGAATCGTCGGCCGTCACCGGAGATTGATTGGATCCAGAAAGGGAATATTAGTCACATAGGCTAGGCTTTCCGCGTTGAACAACTCCAACGCACACATCACACCAAAGTAATTTTGAACCTTCTTTTCAATTCTTTTGCATTTTACGATCCTGCCCCCAAGTTCTTTCAAATGATTTCCCATTTAAATATAAATGCTAGCGAGTCGAAAGCTTCGCGGCGACCGCCTATCAGGAGTTTATTGCACAGGGCCCTTTGTAGGCCCTATTGACGGTCTTAGAACTTTACGTTTGATTCAAATCTACCTAACGCATGTATGGAATCCGTGTACTCAGCGTCTTGGGTTTGTGGCAACAATCATTAAAGCATAATCAAGACCACAACAACAGTAATGCGCATTTAATTTAAACGTTTCTGTTCATTCCTTCGTAAAACTGAGGTTGTATAAGAGTTACACACACAGTCACCTTGATCCACAATCTCTTTGAAAAAGCCCCCAAATATACACACAACATGCTATTTATCCTGAAACACTATGCTAATTTGGCTTCCTAGACACCCAAAGTGAAATTATCAATTTCTATACCAGGAGAATTGCAGGACCGGTTAAAGGGTGGTCGATACAATAGGTCTCATAATGAGGAGAGTGTTAGAACACCTAACGGATCAAATGGAGAACCAGGTTTGTGTAAATGATACTAAGAACACAAGTAACTGAGACAGAACTAAGAACTAGAACAGACGAATATGGTTTTCAAAAATGTTGTATATTACTCAAAAGTTCTATTACAAGTGTTATAAAGCATAAAAAGAAATACAAGGACCTGAGATATTTTATACTACATCCTACAGCCGTCAATACTTTGAAAGCCAGCTGGAAACACTAATCTAGACAATAAGATCAATGTAGAGTCAAAAGGCAGATTGTCTTTTGACTAGTGACTATGACATGCCATAGCTCGCATCCTTTTATATTATAAAAAGGATAACAGGTACAAAGTAAGAAGTTGCACACCCAAGACCATAATCTACAGTTTACAAAAGCATGGACCTTTTCACCAACTTGTATGAGTTGGTGAGTCATCCAAGTTGCAGCAGAAAGTAAGTCAGCTTTATGAAAAAGTAGATCAGAGAAAGCATTTCATCTCTATCTTCGGAAGAAATCAGTCTTCACACCATTTGGCTTCGGAAGACTTTGTCTCTGAAGCTTCAGAAGACTTTGTCTCTGAAGCTTCAGAAGACTTCATCTTTGGCTTCGAAAGATTTGGACTTTGGCTTCGAAAGATTTTACGCTTAGAATACTTTCTGTGATGAGTGTAAAACTTCCAAAGCAACTTTTACCTTATACATCAGTGCATGCATGCAGGAAGCTCCTTGGTTGTTTTGACTTCTTTGGTTGCATCAGCCTTCTAATCTTCTAATATAACCTTACAAACTACCCCTAGGCTGATGCTACCAAAATAGAGAAGTTATTCAGATGTTGACAGTCCTTATTAGGATCAAGACCATACCTTTCTTTATCATCTGGTCAAGATCCCTCAGACTCTCATCATATCTTCTTATGTCATGGAGATCATGTAGAGGAAGATCAAGCATGTCTTGCCAGAAATAGACATCTTGAACTCATTGATCTCTGATGACATACCACCTATCTGGATTAGCAGCAAAAGTCCAGGACAATGTGGGTCTTCCAGTTGTAAGAGGCTCTTTTTTGAGTTGGAGTTGGTTGAGTAGCCTCTTCTTGCACTACCTCAGGATGCTCTGACTTATCCTGAGGTGTAGAGGTGGATGCCTTCGTCTTCTTCTTGGAAACACTCTTCATGGCCATCATTTTCCTCTTCTTTGAAGTCTTTAACTGAGAGGACTGGTCTTCAGCACCATGTTGTTTTACTGTGTCACTCTCAGTTGTGTTCTCTTCTCTCAAAGGTCAGAAGGAGAGTGAAGAGGACCCTGCTATGGATCAGAAGATGAAGTTATGTTGTCTCAAAGGGTTCAACCTTGACTTGGTGGAGAATGCAAGTCAACAAGCTTTCTGTTTTTAATCTTCTGCTTGATCACTCTAATGTGCTCATCCATAGTGGATAGAGGCACTGGCCCAAGCCTCCTTCCTAAGAATCCATACAGCTTTAAGAAGCCCATCATCCTTTGTTTGTCAGCAGACTTCTTTTGGCTCTTTTGGATGATGGCTCTTGACTTTGTTGAACTGGGGAGAGGGTAGGAGCATGCTTGTAAAGCCTTTTCTATCTCATTTCTTCCTTGTTCTTGAGGAGAAATTCTGCATCCTCTGCCTCCTTCCTCTCCTTGGACAATTCCTTGTCAGCCAGTTCATTCAGTTCATCTAAGGGGAGAGAGAGTAGTTCATCCTTATTGTAGTTTCTGGTCCCTAAGTAGTTTATCCTGGTTTCCCTCAACTTATCATCCTGAGTATTTGGCCTGGGGGCAGCCCTGATGACAGCTTCCATAAAGCCTGGAGACTCTCTTAAACTTTCTCTCCTTAGCTTCTTCTTCCTCTCTCTTTCCTCCTACTCAATCTCCTTAGAAGTTAGTGTTCTTTTTCCCTTTGTCACTCACAGGCCTTGGTGACTCCGGGTGGAGAGAGCTTTGGACTTCATTGCTTGACTTAGCAGTCAAGCTCTTGCCAGAGAGAGGTTATGAAGCACCTTTACCAACTGGTGCCTCACTGAGGGTAATGGACGCTAAAGAAGTTCCTGTCTCAAGGTTCACAGGTTCAACTTTTGGGCCTTCAGTCAAGGCTTCCCCTTTGAAGCTAATCTTAGGGTCCACCTCAACATCCAGTTGACCAAAAGTCTTACCTACTAGCCTCTATCTATATAGTCTTGACCTCAGCTTGTATTCTTCAAACACCCTTTCTTGAATCCTATATGCTAATCTTACAGCTTGTCTGTTTTGACTTGGGTTGACAAGTGGAAGATCAATCAGATGGATGCTCTCATAGAAGCTCAGGTTGAAAAAGTTGAAAATTTCCTATTGACCCTGAGATCTAGAGATAACTAGAGCTCTTCTATCAGTGTCATACCTCCATCCCATGATTGGATTCTTAGAGTGATGAGATGGGGTAGGCACAGCTCTGGGAATACCTTTCTCAAACGAACTTTGTATGAGTGAGTCCACATCCATGTAGACTTAGGAAAGTAAGTCCATATTCATGTAGACTTGAGGAGATTGCTGAGTATGGACCATTTGCAAGTAAGGGTGGTGAATCATCCAAGTTCATACTCTGTGAAGAACTCCCAGGTTCTGTGATTGTTTGGACTTTCTCCCCCTTTTTGGTAGCATCACCTTCTTGCATAAGTGAGCTTGGAGTTTGGTCTGTCACCATTACAGGTTCTTGTGGACCTGGTTGAGTTCTCCGGAGTGGTCTCTCAGCTAACTTGCCCTTGAGATCGGTGATCTCAAGTTGCTGATCATTGACCCTCCTTTGTAAGACAGTCACCTGAGATTCCAGGTGACTTATCTTTGAGACTAAATAGGTGCATGTTTTTGTTAGTTTTTGCACCTTTAGTTTCATACTCCTCTCATCTTTATCAAAAGAATCATGGGGGGATGAGAGAATAGGACTAAGGTCTTCTTCCTCATCACCAGCACTTTGTTCTTGGCTGTTGGATTTCCCCTGCTCCATGACAGCTTCAAGTGAAGTGTCAATGGGTTGGGTTTCCATGGTTGAGGTCTGAATGATGTAATCACTTCCTGAAGTGAGAGCCTCTTTCATATGGACCTCCTGAACAAGTTCAGGGAGATCCACCTCAGTAATAGGTGGATGATGTGGGCTAGACATGGGAGAAACAGGAGTACTCATCTCTCCTTGAGTAGGGGTGGAGAAGAGAGACTCATGATACTCACTAAAGCCTATGTCTTCATCATTATAGAATTCAAGGTTTGGGATTGGTTGGTTTAGATCAAGAGGCTGGGGATGGTAACTTTCCCCTGAAGGTTGTTCACTAGAGTTTTGAGACTCTGAGTGACGGCTTAAAGCTATAGGGGTTGTGAGCTGATCAGGATGAGTGTGAGGAACCTCAGCATTAATCATTGGTGAGATAGGATTGGTTTGCTCCTCAGGAGAAGTGGGAGCTCCAGTGTCCACTTCCTCTTGCATGGGTGATGATATAGGGGCCTACACAAACTGAGTAGCATGTGCAGGGGTTCGTTTGGATTTTCTTTGGTAGGTGATGGTTATTTTTGGCTATATTGGTGGTTGGGAAGTAGAAGGTGTGGGTTCAACACTAGCTGGTGCTGCTAGGTTGTCACCTTGAGCAATGAGCTCTAACATTTTTGGGACAAGGGCTGTTTCTACTCCAAAGAAGCTAGCAGTTGGCTTCCTTATAGTCTTGAAGATGCCATTCTTTATTTGTCCCGAGTGGAAAACTCAAGCAAGGTCTTGGGCTTATCAAAGTGATTTGAAGACAAGGTAACAGTAACTGATCCTATGTTCAAGCTTTGGGGATCACTAGCTGTTATTGATGAAGAACTTTCAGTCACTTGGTCTTTCTTCATCTTCCACACCATCTTTGAAAGATTGGACTTGACCTTCAACACCTCGGAAGTTTTGACAAACTTCGGAAGTTTTGGAGACTGGACCTTCGGAAGATCTTGCTTTCACTATAGCAGGCTTCAGTACTTCGGAAGCATTCATTTCTTCCGAGACCAAACTTCTTCCGAAGGCAGGTTTTCACTTGTCTTCTTTTTTTCACCTTGGAGCTTCCAAAGGAAAAGATTTTCCTTCTGAAACTAGTTCTTCTTAGAAGTTTTCTCTTTGATCATATGAATAGTACTTTTAGGATTATAGATGCAATCCTTAGCAAGATGAGAAGTACTACCACACATGATGCAATCCATTTGCTTCATTCTAAGAGTCTTATTTTGAGAGAAAGATTGAACTTAATCACTTTCCACCTCCATCTTCATCTTCACAGATGATGCAGCAAGCTTCTTAGGGTGGTGCTTGCTCTTGGAACTGGATGGTTCAGGCTGTGTAGCAGTGGTACATAGCTGATTAGCCTTATTCTCTTTGCTGGGATGAGTTGGACATGAACTAGAACTCCTGGTACTAGAGTTCATAGTTGAGTCTTCAGCCTTCACCACTTCAAAACCTACATAGATAAACACTTGTTTCTGCTTAGAGTTGAAAGTGGCCTTGATTGATCAAGTTCTTCCTCTTAGGCTTGGTCATCCCAGATTCTTTATTCTCCTTAGGAGAATAGTGACCCTTTTTAAGATGATCTTCTTCACTCTTCTCATAACCATCCTTCATTATCTCCTTTTCATCCTCTTCATCAATGGGGTCTATGGAAGCTCATCTTCACAAGTTCCACACCTTGGAGGTCTTACAGACAATAGAGTGTGTGGAGGAGCTATCTCAGTAGATCCAGTCCCTGCTAATTCTGATAACAAACTTTTGCATCCAAAGGTGAGGATATCATGTTCTTGAAGGTCTTTTCTTCAAGTACACGTCTGCCCTGGCTTTACTGTTCACAAGCTCAGCCTGGCATTTAGTTAACTTAGTGATGAGATCTTTTCTGAGTCCTGTAGTTGGTATGTTCATGCTTAAGAGTTGAAATGCCTTTCTTAAAATCTTTCGAGACTTAATTGCTTTCGGAAGAAAATGGTCCTTCAAATACATGTAAGTACTTAGAAGAATATTTAAGCTTCGGAAGATATCCAAGAATTTCTTCCGAAGGTAAATTTCTTATAAGTAGTTATTTGACTTGAAGACATAATTTTCTTCCGAAGACAACTTGAAATCTTCTATTTTAAGTTTGTAATCATGTTCAGCTCTTTTGAAATCAGCTTTTAAAATTTTTAAGGACTCAAGATCAGTTCTCATCTCTAAGTTATAGGACCTATATCAGTTAACTTTAGCAATACATTCAGGTGTACAAGGATGTTCCAATACCTTCGCTTTTTCATGATCAGCCATCAGTGCTTGGTTTGGAGATGCATCCTCAACCTGAAAGCTCCAGTCAAAGCCTCCCACTTCAATAGAAACTGCAGCTTGCTGCTTGGGTTTCTCATTCTGGGGAGCTCCATCAGTATAGTTTGGTCTGGTTTATGCTTAGCCACCATTTGTTCTTGGTGCCTTGCACTCTCTAGCAAAGTGTCCCATTGGTTACAGTTATAACACTTCACTTTGCTTTTGTCCACCCCAAACTTTCCACTTGTTGCATTGCTAATAAATTTCCTCCCTGCCCTCTTATAAAACTTCTTGGCTCTGTGAGTGAGAAGAGCCATCTGCTGGACTATTTCCAGGTACTCTAGATCATCTGGATGGATACAGTCCAGGTCTTCAAGGGTAAAGAGAAAGTTGCCTGTGCTTTCATCAGTAGACACAAAGGCTTATGAAGAGCTTGTTTCTTGGAATGGGCTTCTTTGGATGTAGCTCTCTCTTGGTGTCTCTGGGAAGGTGATGAAAGGACC
Source organism: Flaveria sonorensis (assembly GCA_025506505.1). NCBI lineage: Eukaryota > Viridiplantae > Streptophyta > Magnoliopsida > Asterales > Asteraceae > Flaveria > Flaveria sonorensis. The sequence continues at coordinate 19,097,119 of CM046439.1, forward strand.
TTGACCCTTTTGTGAGTTGTCAAGGTAGTAGATGAGATGATGTTATGGTTCTCTGCAATCCCTTTCAACCACATGAAGGGCTAAACTCTACTGATTTTTGGAGTTACCAGATGGATTTTGCATGTTGATCTACATCTGGTAGCCACTGAGGATACCATACAACTCAATGAGAGTAAGGGTCTTGAGGTTCTCAGTCCTCTTAATGACCACATAATAATATGTCCATTGTCTGGGAAGAAAGGACATGAACTTCCTTACAATGTCCCTGTTATCAAGAGTTACTCCAACATCCATTAGAGTATCCATAATCTCAACATGCCTGAAGTATTATTGAGTCATGGTTTCACCTGTCTTGAAGGTGAAGTTCTCAAACTGTTGCTTTAAGAGGTCCTTCTTGTTTTCTTTTGCTTCATTTGACCCCTCATACATCAGCTTCCATGCATCCCATAGTTGCTTGGCAGTCTTGCACTTCTTGAAGCCTCTGTAGATAGAGTTTGGAAGAGCAGTTTGGAGGGTGGTCATGGCCTTCTGATCTATGTCAATCTTCATCTAGTCTTTATCAGAATAATCAGCCACTTCCTTTTGTATCATACCACCACCAGTAGCACCTGAAGAGATGGATGGTACATGAGGTCCGTGGACAACAGATCCCCATATCCTGACGTCTTGAGACTTGATGAAGCCTTCCATTCTTTGGCACCAAGTATCAAAGTCATCAGGAGTGATCAGTGGAGACTTTGTCATATTACAGGTTTCCATATCAGCCTTTGTGATAGCTTCCATTTGATATGTTAAGTGTTTTGTGAAACTAAAGGGATTTAAAATGGTGAGATCTTACAATCAAGAGCCTAAAATACTCTGATACCAATTGCAGGACCGGTTAAAGGGTGGTCGATACAATCAGTCTCACAATGAGGAGAGTGGTAGAACACTTAACAGTTCAAATGGGGAACTGGGTTTGTGTAAATGATACTAAGAACACAAGTAACTGAGACAAAACTAAGAACAAGAACAGATGAATATGGTTTTCAAGGATGTTATATATTGCTCTCAAGTTCTATTACAAGTGTTACAAAGCATAAAAAGAAATACAAGGTCCTATGATACTTTATACTACATCTTACAGCCGTTAATACTTTGAAAGCCAGCTGGAAACACTAATCTAGACAACAAGATCAATGTAAAGTCAAAAGGCAGATTTCCTTTTGACTAGTGACTATGATATGCCATAGCTCACATCCTTTAATATTATAAAAAGGATAACATGTACAAAGTAGGAAGTTGCAGAACCAAGACCATAATCTACAGTTTACAAAAGCATGGACCTTTTCACCAACTTGTATAAGTTGGTGAGTTATCGGAGTTGCAGCGGAAAGTAAGTCAGCTTTTTGAAAAAGTAGATCAGAGAAAGTATGTTTTCTCTGTCTTCAGAAGAAATCAGTCTTCACACCATATGGCTTTGGAAGACCTTGTCTCTGAAGCTTTGGAAGACTTCATCTTTGGCTTCGGAAGATTTGGACTTTGGCTTCGAAAGATTTTACACTTAGAATACTTTATGTGATGAGTGTAAAACTTTAGAAGCAACTTCTACCTTGTACATCAGTGCATGCATTCAGGAAGCTCATTGGTTGTTTTGGCTTCTTTGGTTGCATCAGCCTTCTAATCTTCTAATATAACCTTACAAGAATTTACATATATGTCATTTTGATTGGTACAACTTCTAAGCAAAATATTACAGACTTTGATCAATCAAAAGCTATACATTCTGGTAAATTCAAATACATATCGAAACGACTAAAAAATATCATCCAAGCTGTGGTCACACCAAATGATCCAACAAAATCCCCCTTGTAAATAGCATCGGATGATGATATCTTCAAATAATGTCATTAGCTTTCATTCCAAGTCTTCAAAACTTGATTGTTTGACTCCCCCTTAATGCAAGCTCCGGGCTTCCTGTCACACCCCAACCGATGATGAAATCATCGGGGCAGACGAATGTGAATAGATTGCTCACAGTACATGATAGTAATTGGGTTGAAATAATATTAATTGTCAATTTCATTAAATAACACTAAACAATAATTCAATACAATAAAACAATAATTCAAATAAACATAACAAAAAGTCTTTTATTAATCTAGGTCCAAGTCCTATATGACCATGAAGAAGTCCTCTAAACTGCAATTCCTGAAATCATCTGAAAAAGTAACAAGTTAGCTAACGAATTAGCCGGTGAGTAAACACATGTTTGAATACATTTATAGATTGATTAAAATGATTGAAAACAATTCAGTTAACATGACAATGTCAAGACTTATAACGCAATAGTGTAACATAAAAGACAAACCAACATAATCAAATCAAATGATTGAGTTGACTCGGTCCGCAGACGAAGCCTGATAATTCATTGATTGACTCCGGTTCCAATCACCACTCGAATATTCATATAGGGTGGGTTTGTCAAACCAATGGATCTATCATAACCACTCGAATAATCATATGGGGTGGGTTTATCAAACCAATAGATCTATCATTATTACTTTGGTTGTATGAATTAATAATTGTGTATCATCTAGTTTATCTAATTATACATACATAATTGCAAGTAATAACATAGCATGTTTTGAATTGAATTTTAAGATAAAATAACAATGAATAACAAATGATTATATATAAATCACATGATTTCCCCAAAATAATAAAAGATATGAAAATGGGCTCTGAACACTCACATTAATATTTTAACTAAAATTATGATAGTGAATAGCTAGATTAGACACCAAACTCCTCAAGGGTCAACCTGATTGATGTTTGATTCGATATTAATTAGAACAGATATGGCCACGACGGGGATGAATCGGATTCGCAATGTAAATGATGATGATAATCCAATTACTTTCTTGTAAAGCTTTCTTAGATGGTGATGATGCAAAGCCACTTATTAATTTTAGTTTAAATAGCTCAGAAATAGGTGTTCTAATGAGTTGCAAGTCGATGAGGAAAATGATGATCAAAATCAATGTATGCGTGTGTTGCAAGTGTAATTGAGGGCTTAAGAAGTTTAGGAGCATCAAAATGAGAGTTTTGTCACACCCCGCCAAGGCGAAAATGCGAGGTGTCACTCATATAGTACATAGCTCATGGCATATAGAAATACTAAAGCAACACAACTTTATTAGATCTCATAGTTTTACCAACACTTGTTTAAAAGAAACAAACAATCAAAACATACCAAAAGAAATAATATTTTTTTGTTCTAGGTCTTTAAGCCTTCCTAAATGGAGATCCAAGTTCCTAGTTATCATCACCTGAAATATGTAAAGTAAAAAGGTCAACAATATTGTTGGTGAGAAACATAGGTTTATAAAGATATAAAAGCATGTTGGCATAAAAGGTTACAAATTCATACAAGTTCATCACATGTGCAATAATATTAACACAAGATCTATGCAATCAAACCTATTTTGTCATTGATAATTGCATACACAATCCTCAAAGATCGTGCCGTTGTTATCATTGTGTCCACAATCCCTAAGATTGTGCTATGTTATATGTTATATTGGTTTCTCACATATGGCCCATATTAGTACTTTCTTAGGCTTGAACCCAAGTTAATGATTGCAAAACTATCATATAGTATTCAAATACTAAGCATATAGTTGATATTACTTGTTTAAAAATTTGTTTAATGAAAATATTTATGTGATATGGCAAACATATACATGTTCCATCCCCAAAAGTGTAAAAATTGAAAAGGGGGCTATGAATCTCACTTTGTGATTTTGATGAGTTTCTTGAGTTCTTGGTGTGTGTTTGATGGTTAAGGACGAAAACCTAAGGTTATAGAAAATAGTAGTTTAGGTTATATGAAAATATGGTGTTGTTAGTTGATCAAGATGATCAAAGCATAAGAGAAGAAATGTTAGTTCTTTTAAAAAAAACTCAGATTTGACAGAAATCTGTGTTGAAGTTTGGACATGTGTTAAAAATAGCAAACATTTATGAAAAATTATGAAAATTTCCAATCAACTAAATTAATATGTTTTGAACAATTTTCATTTAGGAGTATTTTCAATTTGCGACCCGAAAATAGGTCAAAATCGTAAATATTTACAGGTTCTCCTGCAAATCAGAATTTTCAGCAACCTGTGATGAACTTTATATGCGTTTTAAAAATAGTAAACGACATTCAAAAATTATGAAATGTTACAGAATGATAGATTAAAGTGTTCCACAAAACTTTCATTAGAAATTTTTTTTCATTTGGATCACAGAAACGCGTCTAAACTGTCATCCAAATTAGAATGTCCAGAATTGCACATCTGATTTGTTTAGGCTGTTTGGGTGATCAAACGAAATGATTTCAAAGCGTTTAGTACACCGTTGGAAAGGTAATTCAACGAACTATGTCATGGAACTAGAGTTTACATTATTTTATTTTGTTATGAAAGAGTTATGGTCCAATAAAGTTCATCTCAGTTTGCTGTCCAACATTCACATAAGTGATGTTTTGGGTGTTTTGGTGTGTTTTAGATATAATGAAAATATAAGCCATGTGTGGTAGAGTGATTACTACATATTTCATCATGTATAATCAAAATCTACCATGGTTTATTGAAAACTTTAGTGCTTTTAAAATAAAATATAATGTAAGAACATTAAGGATGACCATAGTTTATGAACTTGATCATCTCACTTGTGTTTTTTGTCTCGTCCACCAATATACCAAGGTGTATGGATTTCATGGAGTCATAAACATGAGTGGATTATAATGATTATATGAACAAGGTACAAAAAAAAATTAAAATATAAACTTAAAACCTACCTTCTAAGAACCTTAAAGGTTTTAGATCTTAAAATCTCTTGAAATGTTTGAGGAGGATGATTATAGCGAGATGAAGAGTAAATTTTCTCTTGAAAGGTGTAGAGAAAAGATGCAAGGAATAAAGAAGGGGAGCCCTTGTATTTATAGTGAGATTTGAAGGACTTAAACATGGTAAGTAGAAATGAGGGGGAATTTTTAAAATGGTTTGGAGGAAAAACTTGTGACAACTTTTTAAATGTGTCACACACATATTTTTAATGTGTTATAAAATAAAAGTAGGCTAGGATGTTTCATGTAACATGTTGTGTGATGATGAAATAAATATAAGGTTATTATAAATACTTTTAGGTCATAAAATAAATTAATTAAGCTTCAAATAAAAAAATAAATAAATCATATGCTATAATAAGCACATAATATATAAAGTATAACTTGAAATAATAAAAGCATGTGACAACTTTCACATGTGAACTTTCATGTTGCTTAGAGAAATATGAAATCGTGTTATGAAAATGTTATATATAAAATAAAGTAAATCTTATTGATATAAACAAAAATCATAAGTACAGTCATGGATGTTATAGTATTACCCAGTTGAAGGAATTTTGTCCTCGAAATTCAACTAGTGGAGGCTACAGATTCAAAAATGAGGTGCGGGTACTTGAGTTTCATTTGGTCCCCGCATTCCCAAGTGAACTCAGGACCACGCTTAGAGTCCCAATGGACTTTCACAATTGGAATATGGCTACGCTTGAGTTTCTTGACATCACAGTCCATAATTTCAATGGGTTGCTCCACAAAATGCAACTTGTCGTCAATATGAACCTCATTCAAAGGAATGTGGAGGGTGTCATCGGCAAGACATTTCTTGAGGTTAGACACGTGAAATGTGTTAAGCAAATTATTGAGCTCAGCTGGCAACTTCAACTTGTAAGCTACGGGACCAGTCCTTTTAAGGATTTCAAAAGGACCCACGTACCTAGGTGCCAATTTTCCCTTTTTCCCGAAACGAACCAATCCTTTCCAAGGGGAAACTTTAAGTAAGACTTTGTCACCAGCTTGGAATTCAAAAGGCTTCCTTCGGTTATCGGCATAGCTCTTTTGACGGTCACGAGCAGTCTTCAGTCTTTCTTGGATCTCGAAAATCTTGTCGGAAGTCTCTTGGATAAGTTCGGGACCGGTAATTTGAGACTCACCTATTTCGGTACAACATACGGGTGAATGACATTTCCTACCATATAAAGCTTCAAAAGGAGCACATTTAATGCTTGTATGGTAGCTGTTGTTGTAAGAGAATTTCACAAGAGGCAAATGGCTATCCCAACTTCCAACAAAATCAATCACACAGGTGCGAAGCATGTCCTCGAGGGTTTGTATGGTCCTTTCGCTTTGGCCATTAGTTTGAGGATGATAATCCATGCTAAGGTCCAAATGAGTTCCTAAGGATTTTTGTAAGGATTGTCAAAAGAGAGAGGTAAAACGACTGTCACGGTCAGAGATAATAGAAATAGGCACACTGTGATAAGTTATGATTTCAATGATGTAGAGCTTTGACAATTTCTCCATCTTGAAATCTTCATGTATCGGAAGAAAGTTAGCCGATTTGGTCAAATGATCAACTATGACCCAAATCGAATCGGGCCCACAGGGAGTTCGAGGGAGTTTGGTGATAAAATCCATGGAAATTTGCTCCCATTTCCAGAGAGGGATCTCGAGTTGTTAAAGAAGACCCGAAGGTTTTTGATGCTCGGCTTTGATTTTTAAGCATGTAAGGTACTTGCTCATATAAAGACATATATCCTTCTTCATCCCCGACCACCAATAAAATTCTTTGAGATCATGATACATTTTATCAGCACCGGGATGAATAGAATATCGGGTTTTATTCGCCTCATCAAGGATGAGCTTGCAGAGGTGTTTCGAGTCGGGAATCCATATTCGTCCCATAAAATAAAGAATTTCATCAGACTTGGACTCTAAATGCTTTTCAGCACCACAATCCAACTGTTTCTTCAACTTGTTTTTGGCAAGAACATCTTGTTGAGCTTGATGGATCATGGCCTTAAGACTGGTTCGAACAATCATTCCGATTACAAGAATGTGTGAGGGTTTGATTCGTTCTTTTCTACTAAAGGCATCAGCCACTACATTGGCTTTCATAGGGTGATAACGAATTTCACAATCATAATCGCTTAAGTGTTCAACCCAATGCCTTTGTCTTATGTTTAGATCCTTTTGATCGAGAATATGTTGAAGGCTTTTATGGTCGGTGAAGATGACACACTTTGTACCATAAAGGTAGCGCCTTCAAATTTTCAAAGCAAAAACCACCGCACCCAACTCAAGGTCATGAGTAGTGTAGTTCTTCTTATGAACCTTAAGTTTTCTTGAGGCGTAGGCAATGACTTTTCCTCATTGCATCAACACGCAACCAAGACCCTGATTAGAGGCATCGTAATAAACGATGAAATCATCATTGTCTTCGGGAAGACTTAGAATAGGGAAGTTGCATAACTTTTGCTTAAGGAGTTGGAAGGCATCTTCTTGTGTTTGGTCCCAAACAAAAGGTTTGTTCTTTTGGGTTAAGGTAGTGAGAGGCAAGGCCACCTTTGAAAAGTTCGAGATGAACCTTCAATAGTAGCCGGCCAAACCCAGGAAAGAACGAATTTCTGATGGAGTCTTTGGCTTAGCCCAATTCTTTATAGCTTCAATTTTGGATGGGTCCAAATGGATACCTTTTTCATTGATAACATAACCCAAGAAGTGAACTTCCTTTAGTCAAAACTCATATTTGGAAAACTTGGCATAAAGCTTCTCTTTCTTCAAAAGTTCTAAGATAAGCTTTAGATGATTCGCATGATCTTTTGCATTTCGAGAGTAGATCAATACGTCATCGATGAAGACAATGACAAATTGGTCCAAATAGGGTCTACAAACATGATTCATGAGATCCATGAACATGGCAGGCGCATAGGTTAGCCCAAAAAGCATGACCACAAATTCGTAGTGCCCATAACGAGTTCTAAAGGCGGTCTTTGGGATGTCGTTATCATGAACCCGTAATTGGTGGTAACCCAATCGAAGATCAATCTTGGAGAAGCAATTCGCTCCTTGTAATTGATTGAATAAGTCATTGATTCTTGGAAGAGGATAACGGTTCTTGATAGTCAACTTGTTGAGCTCATGATAGTCAATGCACATTCTAAAGGATCCATCTCTCTTTTTGACAAAGAGGACCCGGGCTCCCCAAGGTGAGGAGCTCAGTCTAATGAATCCCTTATCTAGCAGCTCTTGCAATTATCTAGACAATTTCTTGCAACTCAGATAGGGCAAGATGATAAGGAGATTTGGCAATAGGAATTGCACCGGGAACAAGATCGATTCAGAATTCAACTTGTCGAATAGGTGGAAGTCCGGGCAAGTCTTTAGGAAATACTTCAGGAAAATCTCGAATGATGGGTATGTCTTGAATGGTTTTCTTCTCAGGTTTCTTTTCAATGAGGTGAGCTAAAAAAGCATAGCACTACTTCCTCATATATCTATGAGCCTTCATGCATGATGTCACACCCTCAAATTCCACGTGCGGGGTATTACTGCGAGGCATGTGAACAAACCAAGATCTAAGTCATTAGTTACTCAGTGACACTATATGAAACATTTAAAACAAACCAGAGTTTAAAACTTTAAAACTGTGCTGAAGCGTTTTGTAAATAAGTCAAACCCAAAGCATTGAAAGTGTAACAGTGTTAAAACACATGCCAACCCATTGTTTATAAACATATAAACTTAAAACCAAATGTCAAGACATAATATGAAGCTTTAAAAATGCACTAGACTTATGATGTGCTCCTACCGGCAACTAGAGTTAACGACCTAAGAATAGCATACTAAAGTGTCAACACGACGGTTGGTGAGTTCAAGAGATAAGTTTATCATAAACCATAGCAGTTGTAAAACATAAGTGCATTGAAATAGATAGCTAGTCTATATTCATAAGTAATAAGCATAGTGATTTCGCGATCAAAACTGACTGTGTTCGTTTATTTGCCTCCCGCCACGACATACCAGGCCGTGACGAATGTATGTTGTTTAGGGCAATATTGCACCCGCTTGACCTCCAGTCTTATGGGTGGGGCTTGTCAGACCCAGTAGTACGACCCAAGATTTCCTGCTTATTTCTTTAATTAACGACCGAAAATGTGAGGTCTTTCAGTGGTATATCACAGTATGTTATACTATACATAACTTATATAATAAAGCGTTTGTAAAAGAGTATGCTATCTCCCCCTAAAAAGAGTGTATAAAAAGTGGGGCATGAACTCACCTGGTGCTTCAATAACAGAATAACCTAAGCTACGAAGGAACGGAAAGACAACCCATCAAAGGTTACCTAGAACACATGAGTTTGTAAGTACACAAGATCAGAATATTAACAGATCCTGAGTGCTCAATACACATGTTGACCCAAGTGATATGGTAACCAATAAAACATTTGACCTAGTTGACCTGTTTGACCCGTTGGTGACATGTTAATAGAAATCTTGTTTGATCAAGTATAGCAACTCATGATTATCATACAAGTCATTCACGTATGCCACGTCATCAATCTTAGGTTCTATTAAGATCACCATATCAACATAGATTATCATGCAACATATAAGAATCTAAACCAACCACCATGTTCAACAAAAACATAATTACATCACAACTAACAATTCATACATTGAGTTTAATCATGCACTAGATGCCATGTGAAGCCACTCACGACTTCACACCCTAAAGCCTGCCAATCCTACTAAGTAGGGGTCTCAGATTCGCACGTGTGTATGATAATCATTATCACATTACTCATCAAGATTCATACCAACTAACATACACAACAATGATTTATTATAATTCCAAACATGGTTTCATGATCTCTTAACATAACCCAACATCTTGTAATATTCCATAAGCCTAAATTTCCAAGTAATCCATCAAGCATCCATACAACCCAATTAATGAATTCTAACACATTAGACATTATCAATAAGCATTCTAGCATGATCCTAACATCATTAAAATGTCCAAATCACAATTCCAATGATTCAAATCAATAAAGTTTTCCTTTCGGGAAAGTGTCACCCAAAATCTATCTATCATCCAATTCATTCACGGATCCATCAACTTTATAACTAATGTAGGGGTTGAACCTAGAGGCTTGGGAAATCAAATCAAGATGAAGAAGATCAAGTCAAAAGACAAGTCCAAGTTACCGCGCGAAAACTTGATTCTCGCGCGACAACATTTAGTCATGCGAGAACTAGTGACTCGTGCGAGAACTTCTAGTTTAGTATATATAGAAGTTTTGTAATGTAATTAAACAGCTTTTTCTCATTTCTTGATTTCGCACTTACTGTAATTGTTACCAAATTAGAAAGCAATACTATTGAAGTTATTTACATCTTGTGTTTGAGTTCTTCTTTTAATCTTTCAATCTTATCCGTAATGTCTACATTCCACATATTCATCACGAGATCAATCTTTGTAACATGTTGATCCTTACAACTGGTATCAGAGCTTGGTATGCTCTTGATCGATTTATTAAAGATTGAAGTGAGTGATTTGGAGTGTTCTTGAATCGTGATTTGATTGATATTTGAAGATATACTTGACTTCTGCAAAGTTTGATCATATTTGAAGATGATGAAATCGATTATCTTGGCATTTGAAGAATTGAAGATGTTTTTGACCTTAATTAAGCTTTATTGAATCAATTAGAGACAACTAGGATCTTAATTGAACCTAAATCACTAATTGAAAACTTAATTAATCAAATTTTAATCAATTTGGTGATAAAGTGAAGATGAAAACCTTCAAAATTGCAAAAACTAATCAGGCGAAAATTTGGTGAATCTTTGCAAAAAGTTGGATTTCGCGCGAGAAGTTGTAGTTTTTGCAAAAGTTTGTTACTAGAAGATTTCTTTCGCACGAGAAGTTGTGGTTTTCGCAAAACTCAGTTACAAAACTTTCCGCGCGAAAAGTTTATAAGATTTTGCGCGAGAACTTGGTCATTCGCGTGTTGAAGAACCTTTTTTAGAAAGTTGATTTTTTAATTGAGAAAGATGGCAAATCTGAAGCACATAACTGCTACTCTTAATCTCAACAATAAGATCAGAACTAGCACAAAGCCTCCCCAACTTCTCAGCGAGGAAGACTATCAGGATTGGGTCTATCGCTTTGAGAATCATGTCATTTACACGGAACCCAAGATGATGAGATCTATCAAACAAGGTCCATACATCCCAATTTATACTAATGACACGGGAGACCTAGTGACAAAACCTGAGCTTTTATGGGATGAGGAAGACATGAAAAAGATGGAGCTTGATGACAAAGAGTATGCTGCCATCACAATGGCACTTACCACTGAGATAGCCAAGAAATTCAAGGACTTCAGGAAGGCTAAAAATTTGTGGGATGCTATGGAAGAGCAGATAATGGGAAACAAAGACATGCGGGAAAGCCGAAAAGACATGCTTAACCAAGAGTTCAATATGTTCAATCATATTCTTGGTGAAACTTTGGAAGCCCAAATGTCTAGGTTCGTAAAACTGATAACCAAGATGAAGAGTGCAGGAATCACACTGGAGAACATTTCAGTGAATAAGAAGATGTTAAACTCACTACCGTATAACTGGAACAACAATTGCACAACTATCAAGAGAACCAAAGATTTCTTTACCCTATCTCTAAGTGATCTGATCTCGACCATCAAATCCTATGACATGGATGATAAACAGAGAGCTGCCAATTACATAAACACAATGGGACCCGAAGCATCGGCATTGTAAACCAAAATGGCTAGTAATCCAAATTACTATTTCAGCTACTCTCAGTTGTGTCAGCAACAACAACAATCAGCATCAGTTCATCAAACTGTCAAGGATCAATCATTGCCTCAAGTTCAATCATATATCCCATCCCATTCTTAAAGTCAATCATCTCAACCTACACAACAAACCTTTATTATTAACACCCAACCTAACAAACAGACTATTTAGATTGTAGAAGAGCACCTTGCTCTATTTACCTCATTCATGAACAGCTATGAAGCTTTCTCTCCTGGAAGACTCAATACACCCAACATCATGGTTGATGACTTGCAACAAGTCAACCTAGATGATGTAGAAGAGAATGATATCAAGTATCAGATGGCCATGGTGGTGTATCATGCTAAGAACTTTGCAAGAAGAACCAGGAGAAAAGTTTTTGGTCTAAACAACTCTAGCAAAATCGGGTTTGACAAATCAAACTTGAGATGTTACAACTGTGACAAACCTAGTCACTTTGCTAGAGAATGCACTAAGGGAAGGTCTGTTCAAGCTGATAATGGAAAGAAGATGGTCAAGGTGGAGGTTGAAACTAACGGAGATAAGTCTGGTTCCTCTAATAACAAAGCACTGGTATCTCAAACTGAAGGTGAGTATGACTGGCCCGACCAGATGGAGATATTAGATATGAAGCTTTCTACTGCTTTGTTAGCAGAAATTCAGAGTGTTGAAGATCATGTTGAGGAGAATGTGTTAGCTGAGTTTATGACTGATGATTTGTTAGATGGGGTGTTTGAGAAGGTAGAAGTGAAGAAGGTTGAAAGTGTGAAAGTGAATGCTAAAGATGAAAAGGAAATAGCTGTTGAGATTACTCCAGCTTATTCGAACACTATCAAGGAGAAGGTAGATGAAGTGAAAGAAAAGACTGTTAAGAATACTCCAGTCAAGAATGAAGACAAGTGTAAGACCCTGTTCCCAAAGACCTCATAGTTGGAAAATCATTGCATTTTTTCATATAAAATAAATACATTTCATAAAAATATCGCAGCGGATTAAGTTATCAAAAACCATTCATGCATTAATATTTGATGTTGCTAAATAATACATCATTATATTTTAAAAGTTGCAAAAAGAATCATTCAGTTGTATTACAAAACAACAATATCATTATGCATGAATGGATACCGGTCTTTGCCCGCCAAGTAGCCTCACCCGCATGCCATCCCCAGCAACAAGTTACCTGCCAACTGAAAATGCATAAAAGTCAGCGTTGCTGAGTGAGTTCTAGTTTTATAAATAAACTACTTTACTTTACCGAAAAACACTTTCTTTACTTTTGTACGTGATCATACATCATACATACAACTAGATAATATTCATTTATTATCTTCCACCATCGTTCATAATCGTTCGTTTTTGCACTTTCTTTCATTATTATCTTTCACTTTTATCTAGATCTATCATATGCTATGCCCCATCATCGTGCACGAAGCAACTACCTTTTGGGGTCAAGCGACAAGGATCCCATTTTCGCATGTCTCGATCAGTCACAAAGACTGACCCTCCTATGTGTGAACCCTCATGGGTTAGCCAAATCACACGCTATATAACGCACAGTTGAGCTAACAACTCTTAGTGAGTTGTGAAACTCTATAAAATTTTGCTTGCAAGACTTTCATTCATTCTTTAGGTTTCACTTTTCATTATCATTAATGTTTCGCTTCATTATGATAATACTTATGTACACGAGCATAACACACCACGTAAGTCACGTAATAATACGTAATATGGAACATAAAATAACAGGCCACAACATGCATAACACCAACAAACATAACCACTAAAACATCCCAGGGCTTAATCATAAATTTCTATTTCCCAAAATTTCAAAAAAATTTCTAAGGCATTAGACGCATGAGCACTATGTTGGGCGCATGAGTACTATGCAGGCGCACGACACTTAGGCACATGGGAAAGACTTAGGTGCATGAGGAAACTTAGGCGCATGAGTACTGCTTGGGCTCATGAACCATACTTAGGCATTTGGGCAGTAGGCTCATGGGGTACTTAGGCACATGGGAAAGGACTTAGGCGTATGGGAAACTTTCCAGGCGCATGGGCACTATATGGGCGTATAAGCAGGCACTTAGGAGCATGGGCAAAATTCTAGGTGCATGGGAACTATGTTAGGCGCACGGGTAGTTGTCAATTCGAACTTACACTATTTTTCAGACCCAATCATCATTTTAACATGTTCCTAACCCAAATCTAACATACCAAGCACCTAAAACAAGCATATAAACATGAAACACAACAAATCATACATAAACATACATTCACCCATATAAACAGAGTATAAACATACGGTCAGAACATGCTGACAGTTATAAAAAGTTAGTTACATGCATTTTCAGCTCCAAAATAAGTTTAAAACATAAAAACCGGGGATCTAAAACTCACCTATTGCAGCCTTCGAGTAAAACTCCACCAAACTCGAGAGCACAAGGAGTTCAAACACCTATACACACGTAAACAAGCACCTAAACACATAGAAACACATAAAACCTGGTCCAGAAGCTGAAAATCCAGCTGAAACCGAGCAAAAACACACAAAAAGCTCACCTTCAAGCAGGTCTTCTTCTTCTTCTTCGGTTGAACACTTCCTTTTTCTTCTTTTTGCAGCTGAGAATAGTTGGTGTGCAGAGAAGTGGGCGGCCATGCTTCTTTTAAACATAAAGTAATAATGTTTTGTCCTTTTGTACACTTTAGCCCCTTCACTCATGCAAATTCTCCTTTCTTTCTTTATTCTTTTCTTAATAAATTTCCGGGTGTTACAAGTCCACCCCCCTTATAGAGGTTTCGTCCTCGAAACCTGTCACTCTTCGAACAGTTGTAGGTAATGCTGTCTCGTCTCCTCTTCAGTCTCCCACATAGACTCAGATCCCTTCCTGTGACTCCACTGTACTCGCACCAGTGTAACCACTTTATTCTGTAATCTCTTCTCCTTTCGGTCAATGATTGCCACTGGTTGCTCTACATAGTTGAGCCGTTCATCCACATCAATGTCCTCTAGTGTTACAATCATATCTTTATCAGCTAGGCATATTCTCAGATGAGATACATAAAATGTTGGATGAATCCCACTTAACTCATCGGGTAGCTCCAACCTATAGGCCACCTCTCCTACTCGAGCAATTATTCGTAAAGGTCCTATATATCTCGGGATCAGCTTACCCCTCTTTCTAAACCGAATAATTCTCTTCCAAGGTGAAACCTTTAGCATAACTTTATCGCCCACCTTGATTTCAATCGGTCTACGCCTCTTGGCAGCATAAGACTTTTGCCTATCTTTTGCTGCCTTCATAAAGGCCTTGATCATTTCCAGCTTTTCTGTCGTAGCCTTGATTACTTCAACGCCTCCCAACTCCTTCTGTCCAATGTCACCCCAACATACGGGTGTCCTACACCTTCTACCGTATAGCATCTTATATGGTGCCATACTAATGCTTGCATGATAACTATTGTTGTATGAGAATTCAGCTAACGGTAAGTGTTCATCCCAACTTCCTCCAAAATCAATGATGCATGCTCGGAGCATATCCTCAAGCGTCTGTATAGTTCTTTCTGACTGACCATCTGTCTGAGGATGGTAAGCCGTACTGATATGCAACCTCGTACCCATTGCATCGTGGAATCTCTTCAAAAACTTAGATAGACACTGGTACACCGTGATGGGTCATAATCTCCTTGCTGAACAGATCCGCCAATCTTTCAGATGAATATGTCTCACGGATAGGTAGAAAGTGAGCACTCTTCGTCAAACAATCAACTATCACCCATATGGCATCGTACCCCCTTGCCGTACGTGGTAACTTCGTAATGAAGTCCATGGTGATGTGCTCCCATTTCCACTCGGGTATATCTAAAGGTTGGATCTTCCCGTATGGGTTCTGATGCTCTGCCATCACTTGCAAGCAAGTAAGGCACTTACCCACATACTCCGTCACATCACGCTTCATACCCGGCCACCAGTATTCTTTCTTCATATCATGATACATCTTGGTAGCACTAGGATAAATGGAGTATCGAGTCTTATGAGCTTCATCCATGATTCGCCCCTGTAGGTCTCCATAACGAGGGATCCACATCCGCCCAAAGCGGTTCTAACTCCGAGAGTATTCTCACCCAACTCCATGACGAGACATCTCATCCTTTCAGTGTTAAGGCGATCTTCTTTCAACGCCTCATCTTGGAACCCCTTGACCTGTGTCATCACATCGGAGGTCATCACCAACTGGTAAGCTTTCACCCGGATTGGCTCGGGTCTCTCTTTTCGGCTAAGGGCATCTGCTACTACGTTGGCCTTGCCCGGATGATAGTGGATCTCACAATCATAGTCCTTGATCAATTCCAGCCACCTCCTTTGCCTCATATTGAGGTCTTTTTGCTCAAAGAAGTATTTCAAGATTTTATGGTCAGTGAAGATAGTACACTTCGTCCTGTACAAGTAGTGCCTACAAATCTTCAATGCAAAGACCACAACTGTTAGCTCCAAGTCATGAGTAGGGTAATTAACCTCATGAATTTTCAACTGTCGGGACGCATACGCTATTACTCTTCCTCGTTGCATCAGAACGCAACCCAACCCTGAATAAGAAGCATTCGAATAAACCACTAAGTCTTCGCTCCCTTCGGGTAATGCCAGGACAAGAGCTTGAGTCAGTCTTGCCTTTAACTCCTCAAAAGCATTCTCCTGTTCTAGGCCCCATACAAACTTCACATCCTTGCGGGTCAATTTGGTCAATGGTGAGGCTAGCTTGGAAAGTCTTGGATAAATTTTCTGTAGTAACCCGCCAAACCCAAGAAACTACGGATCTCGGATGGAGTCTTCGGAGACTTCCATTGCATCACCGCCTCAAACTTTGCCGGGTCTACCATGATCCCTTCGGAATTTACTACATGACCCAAAAACTGAACTTCACACAACCAGAAAGCACACTTGGAGAACTTAGCGTACAACTTCTCTCTTCTGAGTGTCTCTAATACTTCACGAATGTGACCAGCATGTTCTTCTTTGCTCTTTGAATAAATCAGAATATCATCTATAAACACACTCACTGATTTATCCAAAATCGGCCGACATACCCGGTTCATCAAATCCATAAAGGCAGCTGGCGCGTTAGTTAGACCAAAGGACATAACGATAAACTCGTAGTGTCCATAACGCGTGCGAAAAGCTATTTTGGGGATATCTTGCTCCTTCACCTTCAATTGATGGTAGCCAGATCGGAGTTCTATCCTCGAGAAACAACTGGCACCTTGGAGCTGATCAAACAAGTCATCTATTCTCAGTAATGGATATCAGTTCTTCACCGTCAACTTGTTCAACTCACGGTAGTCAATGCACATCCTCATACTACCGTCCTTCTTCTTTACAAACAAGACCGGAGCAACCCAGGGAGAGATACTCGGTCGAATGAAACCCTTGTCCATAAACTCTTGCAATTGAACCATCAGTTCTTTCATTTTGACGGAGCCAATCGATATGATGCTTTGGCAACAGGTTGAGCACCAGGTATCAAATCGATCCGAAACTCGTCGTGCGGTCCAGTGGCACACCTGGTAATTCTTCTGGGAACACGTCAGGAAAGTTACACATAACTGGTAGGTTGGACAATTGTGGTACTGACGCCTCCACATCGTTTACGTAAGCCAGGTAGGCACTACATCCACGTTTCATGCACTTCTCTGCCACCACCATCGAAATCACCTTTGGAATCGTAGTAACTTGGTCACTGTAGACCGTTACCGAACTCCCATTAGGTGCTATCAGTCGGATCATCTTCTTGCGACACACAATATTTGCCTCATAGGTTGCTAACCAATCCATCCCTAGAACTACATCAAATCCACCTAGGGGCATCACAAATAGTTTAGCAGAGACCTATGGCCTTCCAGTTCTATGTCGCAATCCTCTATCAAGTCGGAAATCCTGGTAGACTTACCAATGGCAGTTTCTACATCGAAGGGCTCATCAGTAGTTCTACTTCTATCAGGAAACTTAGCACAGAAAGCAGTAGAAATGAAACTCTTACTAGCACCAGAATCAAATAGTACAGAGGCATAAGTTTGGTTTACAAGAAACGTACCTGACACGATATCGGGGTCCACCCTGGCCTCCTCCCTGTCATCGTAAATGCTCTGGCTTTTGCCTTCGATCCCTCCTTCTCAACCCCTTTCTTCTCCCCGGAGCTCTCGGCCCTTGGCCTCTTGCAATCCCTGCTCAAATGGCCCTCTTCACCATAATTATAGCACCTCATCCATAATCTTTTGCCATATGACCGGGCCTCCTACACTTGAAGCAGACTTTCAACCCCCACTTACACTCCCCCACATGGTCTCTCCCATACTTACCACATTTCTTTGCCCCTGTACCCACCGACACTACCCGCCGGTCATCTGTTCTTGCCTTCTTGTTATTTGGAGTGAAACCACCACGACCGAATCGTTTCCCATTCCAGTTCCTATTGCCACCATCCTTCCTACTCACCTCAACCACAGCCACCTCTCTCTCATCATACAATCTCCCTACCAAATCTACCACCGACCTAAAGGTACTCGGCCAGGCAGTAATCATGTGCCTGCGGATATCTGCTGGCAATCCCTGGATATACCTCTTGATCTTCCTCAACACCGGCATTACCTGATCTGGCACCAGTCTTGCTATCTCATTAAACTTCATCGTGTACTGCTAGTGTGTCATGGTTCCTGCTGCTAACTGCAAGAACTCCCTCTCTATCTTGTTAAGTTCTGTATGAGGACAAAACTCCTCGATCACCATCTTCTTCAATTCGTTCCACCTTATCCTCCCGATAACCCTGCTACCCTCGGCCTGGACAATATAGTCCCACCAACATAAAGCCGAGTCCACGAATGAATGGGTAGCAAACTTTACCTTCTGATCCTCCATACATTCACTGATCTCCAACACAGCCTCCATCTCTCTCACCCAACGGTGAGCAGCAACAGCGTTACCATTGCCATCAAAAGCTGGGGGTCTGTATCTTTGGAATGCTCTATAGCTGTACCCTGTCGCAGTCTCCTGCACTGCTTCCTCCTCCTCCTTCTCATCACTGGAGACAACCATCTTAGTATCTGGTTGCTCTATCTCCCTTGGACCTACTCCTTCGCCCCCTCGCCTGGCGGTTCTCCTTCTCTCCTCTTTATCCTTCTTCTCATCCTCCCTCACAGCTCTAATAACCTCAGTCACTACAGACGGTAGAATCGTCTGCATGACCTGATGAACTTCCTCCACAACCGCCTCCTTTATTGAGGCTCTCAAGTTAGCACTCTCATCACCGCCCTCCTGGTGATGAAGCTCGGGCTCTGTAGGAGCCGTCTCAGCAGTCTTAGTCTTTGTCCTCATGACACGTGGTCCAGCACCACGACCACCTTGTACTCTGCCTCGAGAAGCCTTCGATGATCTACCACCAGCCATCTTCTAAACACTATATGATTCAAACACCAACACATTCATTCAAGGTAATAGCTCAGTTTATGTCAAGTATAGTAAGTCCCTAATTATAGTGGCTAGTTATGATTAGCCACTTACTTTACTCTTCATCCCCCAAGCATTTCCTATCCTGACTACATCAGTATTCAAATATACTAAGGGCACATAAATCAGATAGCACATGCATATAATACCGATTAATTTTTAAGAAAATAAATAACCTGATGGCATATAGCTACTTGGGCTGGCATCCCTCCATTCGGTCCCATTCTCAGTTTATGTTTAGGTTTTTAAAATAATTTACCCATTTCTCTTAAACTTTGGCTCTGATACCAACTTGTAAGACCCCGTTCCCGGAGACATCACAGTTGGACAATCACAACATTTTTCATATAAAATAAATACATTTCATAAGAACATCACGAATGGATGCAAGTCGTTGTATTACAAAACCATTCATGCATTAATATTTGATGTTGCTAAATAATACATCATTGTATTTTAAAAGTTACAAAAAGAATCATTCAGTTGTATTACAAAACAACAATATCATTATGCACGAATGGATGAAAGTCGTTGCCCACCAAGTAGCCTCACCCATGTGCCATCCCCAGCAACAAGTTACCTGCCAACTGAAAATGCATAAAAGTCAGCGTTGCTGAGTGAGTTCTAGTTTTATAAATAAAATACTTTACTTTACCGAAAAACACTTTCTTTACTTTTGTACGTGATCATACATCATACATAAAACTAGATAATATTCATTTATTATCATCCACCATCGTTCATAGTCATTCATTTTCGCACTTTCTTTCATTATTATCTTTCACTTTTATCTTGATCTATCATATGCTATGCCCCATCATCATGCACGAAGCAACTACCTTTTGGGGTCAAGCAACAAGGATCCTGTTTTCGCATGTCTCGATCAGTCACAAAGACTGACCCTCTTGTGTGTGAACCCTAATGGGTTAGCCAAATCGCACGCTATATAACACACAGTTGAGCTAACAACTCTTAATGAGTTGTGAACCTCTATAAAATTTTGCTTGCAAGACTTTCATTCATTCTTTAGGTTCCACTTTTCATTATCATTAATCTTTCGTTTCATTATGATAATACTTACGTACACGAGCATAACACACCACGTAAGTCACGTAATAATACGTAATATGGAACATAAAATAATAGGCCACAACATGCTTAACACCAACAAACATAACCACCAAAACATCCCAGGGCTTAATCATAAATTTCTATTTCCCAAAATTTCAGATAATTTTCTAAGGCATTAGGCGCATGAGCACTATGTTGGGCGCATGACTACTATGCAGGTGCATGACACTTAGGCGCATGGAAAAGACTTAGTAGTATGAGGAAACCTAGGCGCATGAGTACTGCTGGGGCGCATGAACCATACTTAGGCATTTGGGCAGTAGGCGCATGGGGTACTTGGGCGCATGGGAAAGGACTTAGGCGCATGGGCAACTTTCTAGGCGCATGGGCAACTTTCTAGGCGCATGGGCACTATATGGGCGTATAAGCAGGCACTTAGGCGCATGGGCAAAATTCCAGGCGCATGGGAACTATGTTAGGCGCATGGGTAGTTGTCAATTCAAACTTACACTATTTGTCAGACCCAATCATCATTTAACATGTTCCTAACCCAAATCTAACATACCAAGCACCTAAAACAAGCATATAAACATGAAACATAACAAATCATACATAAACATACATTCACCCGTATAAACAGAGTATAAACATACGGTTAGAACATGCTGACAGTTATAAAAAGTTAGTTACATGCATTTTCAGCACCAAAACAAGTTTAAAACATAAAAACCGGGGTTCTAGAACTCACCTATTGTAGCCTTCGAGCAAAACTCCACCAAACTCGAGAGCACAAGGAGTTCAAACACCTATACACACGTAAAGAAGCAACTAAACACATAGAAACACATAAAACCCAGTCCAGAAGCTGAAAATCCAGCTGAAACCAAGCAAAAACACACGAAAAACTCACCTTCACGCAGGTCTTCTTCTTCTTCGGTCGAACACTTACTTTTTCTTCTTTTTACAGCTGAGAATAGTTGGTGTGCAGAAAAGTGGGTGGCCATACTTCTTTTAAACATAAAGTAATAATGTTTTGTCCTTTTGTACACTTTAGCCCCTCCACTTATGCAAATTCTCCTTTCTTTCTTTATTCTTTTCTTAATAAATTTTGGGTGTTACAACAATTTAATGCTGTTGAGTTTACTCCAGCATCTGCATGTGATGACAAGGAAAATGCTGTTGAGATTACTCCAGCAATCAAAGCAAAGAGAAGATTGTTTTAAATGCCTTCATGGTAAAAGTTGTACCTGAAGAGGCAAAGAAGCAAGAGGAAATTGAAGAGGTACATTCTAATCTTTGTTCTGATAATTTCATAGAAAAGGCAAACAGGTATAGAGTTCACAATGAATGCTTGATCTTGGAAGTTGAAAAACTTTAATATCAAGCTCCTAAATATAAATCTAATGAGAAATTTTTTAAAGAAAAGATAGATGGTTTAAACAAATCAATTTACCAATCAAAACTAAATCTTCATGATAAAGAGTGTAATATAAAAGATTTGACAACTCGTAATGATGAACTTTCTTTAGAAATTAACAAACTCAACAGTGAACTCTTGTCTGCTAAATTGGTTGTTGAAAAATTTGAGCTTTCATCAAACATGGTTGAAGGTCTAATCAAGTCTCAAATGTCATAAAAAATTAATGGTGGTAAAAGTGGAGTTGGTTATGCTAACATTGCACCACCTATTAATCATGATTACACATCATTGCCTTCATGAATTAAAACTCCTGATGAAGAGACCTATGGATTAGGTTTTCAACCAAACACAGACTTCACACCTTCAGTCAATGTTTCATTGACTGTTGACCCTGTTACAAAAACTGGAATTAATATTAATCATGACAATTTTTTTGCAGAAAGTGTGAAGAAAGAAGGGTTGGTTGAAGAGTGGGAGAGCGATGATGAATTAGATTTGAAGGAAAATAAGATTCGTTATGAAAAACAATCTTGTAATTCATCATTAGTTATAAATGAAAGATCAGCAGTTTTTATTGATTCAAATGTCTGTTCAAAAATGACAAATAAAGAAAATAAAAGAGAATAAAAAATGAACTTTAAGAACAACGAAAATTAAACGTGTCATAACATCCATATCTGACTTGAAAACTGATTTCAAGAACAGATTTGTTTCTATAGGCAACATTGATAAGGAGGATCATATTTTTAAAGAAACCAATGCTAGTTTCTTTAAAAATAAATCTTCTATTATTGCTAACTCTATGAAACAAGATGTTTGTAGAACATGTTTGAAAGACACTGGTCCTACTCCAGTACAGACGATTCATAAGGATAAAGCTACAATTCATGCTACATCAGCATCAGTATTGAATCTAAAAGCTAGGAAAATTACCTCATTTCCTCCGGAATCATCTCGAACAATTCATAACGAGAAAAAAGAAAGAGAGACTGTTAAAGAATCAAAAAGCCAAGGACATACTAAGGCCAGATTCTGTGATAACTATGGAAGTTATCCAAAATAGTTTGTGAAAAACATACGAGTGTCAAATACATATCATAAAATATGTTGTTATGTGTGTGGAAAGCCAAATCACAAGGCTAGAAATTATCATCATCAACATCAATTGACAAGCAAACAAAGATTTCATAATTCAATTTCAAACAATAGAAAATGTTTCTTTGTAAATGAAAATTTAAAAAGGAACTTAAATAAGTCAAATTCTTTTGCTAAAAACAATACTGATTTAAACAAAGAAAAGTCAAAAGTAAAATCAATACAAGTTGATGATAAAAATTCCACCACACTACCGATCAAACAAGTTTAAAGATGGAAAGTTAAAGACAAATCACCTGAGCCTATTATTGTTGATAAATGTGTTTTCGATGACGAAAGAGATATGATATTGCGAAATGTATCATATTTAGATGAAAACAAAGAGCTCAAGTCAACCATGGATTGGGTTCCTAAAAAGGAATAAATTTGTTCAATTGTGTAGGAACAACCAAGACAAGCTATCAATAGTGTTTGGCATGTAGATAGTGGTTATTCAAGGCACATGACTGGTAATATATCTCTGTTAAACAATATACAACCTTACAACGGAGGATATGTTATCTTTGTGGGAGACAAAGGTGGTAAAATTACAAAGAAAGGTATAGTGAAGAATGGTGTGTTAAGTTTTGAAGATGTCAATTTTGTAGAGGAACTAAAACATAATTTGCTTAGTGTCTCTCAAATTTGTGACAGAAAGTATTCAACACATTTCACTGATAAAGAATGTCTTATTCTAAAACCTGGCTTTGTAATTCCTGATGAATGGATCTTATTAAGAACTCTGAGAGACAACGACACGTATTTACTAGACATGAATAGTTCACATTCTTTTGTAACTATGTCGTGTTTGTTATCTAAAGCCTCAGATAGCGATACATTATTATGGCATCGTCATCTTGGACATGTAAATATTAAAACTATGAACAAACTGGTTAGAGGAAATCATGTTGTTGGCCTACCCTTGAAAGAATTTCAACTAACAGAACATTATCTGTCATGTTCAAAAGGCAAACAACACAAACTTCCTCATAAAGTAATTGCTCATTCCAAAATTGACTCTATTCTTCAATTGTTACACATAGATTTATTTGGTCTTGTTAGTGTTTTGAGTTTGGGACGTCATGAATATTGTTTAGTCATTACTGATGCTTTTTCTAGATTTACATGGGTTTTCTTCTTAGCAACCAAAGATGAGACACCTTATTTGCTGATGAAATTCATGACACTCGTGGGGAATCAGACGGACAAAATAATCAAATGCATATGCAGTGATAATGGAACCGAATTCTCTAATCGTATCTTAAACGAGTTTTATGATTCAAAGGGGATAGCAAGACAATTCAGTTCTGTAGGAACTCCACAACAAAATGGAGTCGCAGAAAGATGAAATAGAACTTTAATTGAAGCAGCCAGAACTATGTTATCAGCAGCCAAATTACCATCATTCTTTTGGGCTGAAGCTGTTAACACTACATGTTATGTACAGAATCGTGTGTTAATCAACAAACAACAAAGTATGACTCCGTATGAAATATTTTTCAAACATAAACCCAAAGTCAAATATTTCAAAACTTTTGAATGTTGTTGTACTCTGTTGAACACTTCTAACAATAAATCAAAATTTGATGAAAAAGCTGATGATTGTTATTTTATTAGTTATTCAGCCAACAAAGTAGCATATCAGGTTTATAATAAAAGATCTAAACAAATAATTGAGTCTTTTGATATTGATTGGCACGAATCTAACAAAATATATGCAGGTTCTGTACCTTCATGGGTTTATAATTATGCTTCTTTGTTTGAAACATTTAATCGACCATCTATTGTTCTACTGCTAATCTACCTTTGACATCTCAATTCCAGATATCTTTGCTGATGATACTAGATCTATGACTCC
Organism: Flaveria sonorensis; assembly: GCA_025506505.1. Lineage (NCBI taxonomy): Eukaryota > Viridiplantae > Streptophyta > Magnoliopsida > Asterales > Asteraceae > Flaveria > Flaveria sonorensis. The sequence continues at coordinate 19,121,800 of CM046439.1, forward strand.
CCAAGCAAAAGGAATTTCTTCAGATATACCTTCTTCTTTAAGTGTTGCAGCTATTCCAAATTCTATTTCTGAAATGGATTTACCTAATGATGATCCAGTTGTTGAACAAGCTCCACAAGTTTCTGATCAGAGTTCTTCTTCTACTCAAAATGATCCAATTGATACTATTCAAGTACCATTTGAATATCTCTCTATTGTCAATGATAATCAAGTTGAAGATATTGTTTATCAACCTAAAGGAGGGAGCACTGCTGAAGAACCAGTTGGTCATATGTCTAACTTAGACGAAGTTATCTCTGAAGATGCTATTCCACCATTGAGAATTCAGAAAGACCATCCAACTGAAGCAATTATTGGTCCATTACCACAAGGTGTCCAAACTTGAAGTTAATCAGGAACGATAAATACATGTTTGTATTCATGTTTTCTATCACAAATTATGCCAAAGAATGTTGAAATGGCATTAAAAGAAAACAGTTGGGTAGAGGCCATGCAAGATGAACTGATGCAATTCAAGAAGCTGAATGTCTGGCATCTGTGTGAATTACCAAAGGGTAAGTTTCCAATTGGTACGGAATGGATTTTTAAGAACAAGACAGATGAAAAAGATGTGATTGTCCGTAACAAGGCCAGACTTGTTGTTCAAGGATTCTATCAAATTGAAGGGCTTGATTATGAAGAAGTATACGCTCATGTTGCAAGAATAGAAGCTATACGAATTTTTCTGGCATATGCTTCATACAAAAACTTCACAGTATATTAGATGGATGTTAAAACTGCATTCTTGTATGGCGATATGAAAGAAGAAACCTATGTCTATCAACCACCAGGTTTTGAAGATCCAGATCATCCTAACTATGTTTACAAGTTAGACAAAGCACTTTATGGTTTACACCAAGTACCTCGAGCTTGGTATGCCACTCTCACTAAACATTTGCTTGCAAATGGTTATACACGAGGTGCAATTAATAAAACCTTATTCTTAAGGAAGACTGGTGATGACCTTATTCTCATTCAAGTTTATGTCGATGATATTATTTTTGGATCTACCAATGATGATTTGTGCAAGGAATTTGAAGCAGTAATGAAGAAGAAATTTGAGATGAGTTCTTTTGGAGAAATGATGTTTTTCTTGGGCATTCAAGTTATACAAGATGATAAGGGAATACTGATACATCAAGAAAAGTATATTCATAGTATCCTAGACAAATACAAATTCCAAGACTCCAAGACAGCTCCTACTCCTATGTCTTCTCATCCTACTTTGACTCCAAATCTTAGGGAGAAGATGTTAATCAGCATATGTATCGATCAATGATCGGCTCTCTGATGTATCTCACAGCAAGCAGACCAGACATCATGTTTCTTGTTTTTCAGTGTGCACGTTATCAAAGTAATCCAAATGAATCTCACATGAAAGCTGTCAAGAGGATTTTTAAGTATCTCAAGGGTCAACCAACACCTGGCCTTTGGTATCCTAACAATTCTAATTTCAATTTATTTGCTTACACTGACAGTGATTATGAAAAATGTAACTTGGATAGAAAATCTACTAGTGGTGGTTGTCAATTTCTTGGTAATAGGTTGATTTCATGGCAATGCACGAAACAGCAGACACTATCCACATCCACTACAGAGGCTGAATAGGTGAGTGCATCAAGTTGTTGTTCACAAATCGCTTGGATTCAACAACAACTTTTTGATTATGGCCTTAATTTTTAAGACACTAAAATTTTATGTGATAACATTGCAGTTTTAAACATAGTGAAAAATCCAATTCAACACTCAAAGACAAAACACATTGACATCCGTATGCATTTTATCCGTGACTGCTTTGAACGCAAACTGATCCATTTGGAATCATTTTCCACAGATGATAACATTGGTGATTTGTTTAATAAGGCGTTTGATCATTCCAGATTTGATTTTTCAGTCCAATCATTGGGAATGATTAACTTTGGTTAACACTTATTCTTACACCCTTTACAAAATATTTTTTCTTTGGTTTTAGTTAAAATTGTTATTTTCTATCTACATAATCATAATTTTAAGGGGAGAAATTTTGAAAATACTTAAAAAAAAGTTTTTGTTCTTAGGGGGAGTAAATAGTCCGGAAAAAGTACAAAAAGATTTTATTCTACAAAAATTGAGAAAATTAGATTTTTAGACAAGAAATAACAGTACATTTCTTGATTTTGATTTGTTGCATCCTAAGGCTTACAAGAAACTGATTTGGATTATGTTTGATATGTTGAAGGCTTGACATTCAAGAATGAAAAGCACTATGTTCTGTGATGCACTGAAAGTAACTATCTATGACTGAAGTGGGTAACTTATCAAGGTTTTGTGGTAACTTTGATTCCATGCTAAAACAGACTAAGAGTTACAGTCTGGTCATACTCAAGCCAGTTACTTTCTGATCCAGTTTATTTTAGGTATTGTATATATATGTAAAAAAATCAAAATACAAAAATAGATATACAAATGAAAACAAAAAAAAGAGAAAAACAAACAAAAGGAGCAAAAAGAAGCCAAAAGGCCATATAGGAATAAAAGATGTCAATGAGCATAATAATAAAAGATATGTCATAGACATACATACTATATGATAAATATTTTTTCATTTGAGAATATGTTCTGACATTGGAGGCAAAATCAAAAGATGGGGCATGTAAGTTCGACTTGGCATGTAAGTCCTAAACGTCTTGCGAGGGCAAAAACATAAGTCCGACTGGCTGTTAATAAGTCCTAAAACTTGTTAATATTCTATGTTTAGAAACGTTTCTCAAGCTAGTTATGCTCATAATAGATATTATATTAAAAAAGTCATTCTAAAAATGCTAATCAGAAGTGAAAGGTTTAAGTCAAATTGGGGTGACTTGAAATCTCGAAAGTGTCTTGAAGTTGGATAAGGTTCTATAGGATTTTTGATTGTGGGACACACTGAAGATATATAATTTAAGCAAAACATGATAAATATCATAGCTTATGTGTCTAAGTAAACTTGAAGTCTAAGTTTAATATGGAAACAATATATTGACAATCAACATAACCAGTCTCATTTATAATAAAGCTGGATGATGATAATGATTGATTTCTAAGAAATATGATCCTGTACTTGAAAAATTTATCAAAAATAGTTAAGTAAATAGTAGAATAGTATGTCAAAATTGTTTGTTAAAATATGTTTTTCTACTTGTTTCAATTTTATAACATTTTACAAAAAATTAAGGGTGTTTGAACAATTGCAAAACACTTAGTTAAACATAATCATTTTCATCACAAATCAAATGGCTTAAAGGATAATTAAATTTGAAAATTTAAAAATTTGAAAATTGTTAAAAAAAATTGAACTCATAACATGCGAAAAGTTCAAAAGATGCAAAAAGTATCAGTATGTGAGAACTCTGACTTCTCGTGCGAGAAGTCAGAATACTATAAATACAACAGTTGAGCAAAAAGTCATACTATTCGCGCTACAACTTCCAGAAATTTCACTCTTGAAATTTTAATTGTCAAAACCTGTTTAATCTTGATTATAGTGTCCACTGACATCGTATTGTGATTCCTTATTGATTTACAAGGTATATAGATGTTTTTTTTTAGATTTGAAGGTGTTTGTTATTTGACCAAAAGTTCATCTGATTTACAAGGTGTTTGTTATTCGCATTGTTAAAACATGTTAAACCTTTAAAATGACTTAGACGACACCTAGGGAACATGTTTTAATGGTTAAAACATTCTAAAAATGATCAATTGAAAATCTAAAATCGCACAGACTTTTCGTATGCGAAAAGTAAGTTGAAGATGAACAGACGTGAGAACTTTCAAACTCGCACTGAACTATTTGCATGAAATTGACTTGTCACGCGACAAGTTGACTTTTAGTCAAAGTCAGGTTCATGAGAAAACATAGCTTGTCGCGCGAAAAGTTAAAACTAAAAATTAAAGTCTTCGCTAGAGTAGTTGATGTTTTCGCGTGAGAAGTTCATTTTTCAAAAATTTTACTAAGTGTGAATTTTTGTTGTAAGTTTGAAATATTTTGTACTTATCAATTTTATTCTATGTTTCAGATGGCATGACCAATGGTTTTCAATAAAAACCATAATGCCGTGGCGTATCTTGGAGATGTACCTGATGACAAAGCTTTATTTAGATCACTGATTGACGGTCAGAAGTCATCACGGATTCACTATGCCATATCGGCTAATCGTTCTATATACACTAATGTTATTGACAGTTCTGGTAGTCTTAAGCTAATAAGAATGATGAGACTGGAGAACCATGCATATCAACCACAGTAAAGGGGAAGAGGGTAGTAATCACTGCAGAAGTGATTAACAGTGTGCTCTTATTAGAAGATCAGCCAAATGCACCTGTTAAGATAGACGATGAAGTAGCCAAAGGCTGTTTGGTCAGGATGGGTTATAGTTATAGATATCCTTCCCTAGAGAAGAAGTATTTGCCACCGTTTTAGAAGTATCTGTTTCATGTTTTGATCCATTGCCTAAGTAATTTGAAGGCCGGCAAGGATAGCCTCAGTGCTGTTTTCGGATCCCTGCTGATATCTCTTATTGATGATCTTCCATACAGCATATCCAAGGCTATATTTGCAGAGATGTAGAAGAATGTTACAGCTATAGTGGGGAAGAAGTTTATCATGTACCCTAGATTTGTCCAGTTGATAGTGAATGCTGCTCATCCTGAGTTAGTTGTGTTTGATTCATCTACCTATGTAGTCATGGTAATGAAGAAAGACATATCCATCTATTTGATGGGTGCAAGAGGGAATGCTTGGGATGGATCCCATTTTGCTAAGCTTGGGAGATTAGTTGATGGTTTTCAAGCTGAGTCTCCACCATAAGAGACTGAGACTCATTATGTACAAAGAGATAATACAGCTGGTACATCTACACAGACTGCTCAAGAAGCACTTGAAAGTTCTCAGGGTGCTCGAAGGTCTGATATTGATGCTAAGATTGCTTCATGGTCCACTAGCAGTGAGAGTGATACCGACAATGATCAAATCGGGAATGTGCCATATGTACTACAGGAACGTCCCAAGTATGTGAAACACCAGCAAAACGTATTGCTAAGGATCGTGATGTAGATTTTATTTCTAAAGAAACACCAGTCTTAAGAGGGAGAAGAAAGAGGATGGCGAGAAGGGCAGGAGATAGTCCTCGTGGTAGGGGTAGAGGACGAGGCGTGTTGAGAAAGCGTCGGACCCTCATGACCATAGAGCCTACTGAAGAAGATGTTACTATTTTTGAGACTCCAGTCATAGTAAGTGAGGCTACACCAACTGAGACACCAGTGATTGTTACAGAAACAACTACTGTACATCATTTGATTTGCCCACATCTACTGCTGATGTGTTAAGGACCCCTCCAAGAGATCAAGGGAATGATAAGAGTTTGTATGGAAGACTTCATCAACACTCCTCATGAGCATAGACAGGCTAGTATTCGACTAGTTCACCTACACGTATCACACTTGATGAATGTGTTCATAATTTAGAGAGAGAAATGTTGGAGAAGACACAAATGATCGATGAGTTGTAGAGGCAAATGATTGAGAAAGATGAGAGGATCAAGGGTCTTGAACATCAGCAAAAGTTTATTTTTAGCTATGTACAGATCCTAGAGCAGACTTAAGGGATCTCAACTCTCGTGTGTCATTTCAGTCCATAACACTAGACCACAAAGGTTGGAGAAACTAATGGACAACAATCAGCTGGTCCTGAACCTACTGATGATCCTATTCCTGCTACAGAGCATTCTGTTGATCCTGCTGTTCAAGAAGGGACAACAGAAACTGTTGATGTTGATCAAGAGTCACCTATCACTAATATTCCTATGACTGCTGAGGATCAACCTGTAGTTTATACTAGAGAAGCGTTTGTGGAGCCTGAGCATGTTATGCCTATTCCTAACCTAGTACACGATGATGATGGTTTAGACTTGGTAGACTATGATTCAAGTGATTTTGATGAGAATGATGATGATGATGAGGATGCTGATGGTGATAATGGTGATGAGGGTGATAATGATGAGGGTGATGATGATAGAAAGGATTATGATAATAATCAAGGGGGAGACATGGGTGCAACTACTGGTACAGCTGGTTCATTGGGCACTGACAATGTTCCCGAACCAAGTCCCGATGATCCAGTTGATTACACACCGTTAGACCCTACTACTGAAGCTGCTTATGAGAGAGAATTTTACACTTTCCAGCAAAGACTGATTGCTAAGGAATCTGAAGAAGATTTTGGTGTTTTTGATGATCTGGATAAAGGGATAGACTACACTAACATATTCGGAAATAGTCTTAAGGACTTGTTTTTAGACACTTTGCTAGAAGAAGGAGAAATCATAGGAGAGTCAAGCAATCAGCAAACGACTGACGAGATAGCCAATGTTATAGGTCAAAGTGCTGTGCGTCAGGTCGGAAACTTAACAGTTGATGCTCCTCCTCCACCAACTTACATACATACATTGAGATATTCCAAACCTTTCACAAGGTACAGGAACTCAGAACCTATAATCAGCTGGGCATACGATGACGAGAAGAGATTATATGTGATCAAGCAAAAGGGTGGTGCTATCGAATACTTTCAGGATGAATACAACTTTCATACTCTCAGAGCATCGGATTTATATGCTATGGGTCGTGTTCCATTTATTAACCTGACTAACTACAGTAAAGGAAATTGGATAAGAAATATGATTTGGAGACAAAGCAAAACCAACTTCTTGGACTTTAAGATAGCTAAATCCAAAGTAATTGAAGATGAGACCCGACTAGATCCAGTGACAAACAAACCGATGAAGATAAGGGTTTACAAGCATCCGAGATATGTAAGGAAGATCCCTATTCACGCTCCGGTGCTAGTTAATATCTTGTTTAACCTTAAGGGGTGGAGTTGTGAAAAGGAGACGGGTCACGCGTTGATCAAATGTGAAGATAAAGAATACCGTGTCATTGACCTTGTGGATCTGCTCAAATTTGGAAAAGATGATTTGATGAAGCTACAGGCTTGCCTAATTGTAGCTGATGAATCTGTTCATTTCATAGCAGCATAGTATGGTTGGATGATCATGAAGGCCTTGGACAATAAGATGTATGCTTACGGAGGCAGTTATCAAGTTGATGATGTGGACTTCTAAGAGCATTGATTTACCGAGCCTAGGGGAAATTGTAGGGGTTGAACCTAGAGGCTTGGGAAATCAAATCAAGATGAAGAAGATCAAGTCATGCAACAAGTCCAAGTTACCGTGCGAAAACTTGATTCTCGCGCGGCAACATCTAGTCGCGCGAAAACTAGTGACTCGCGCGAGAACTTTTAGTTTAGTATATATCAAAGTTTTGTAATGTAACTAAATAGCTTTTTTTCATTTCCTGATTTCACACTTACTGTAATTGTTACCAAATCAGGGAGCAATACTATTGAAGTTATTTACATCTTGTGTTTGAGTTCTTCTTTTAATCTTTCAATCTTATCCATAATGTCTACATTCCGCATATTCATTATGAGATCGATCTTTTTAACATGTTGATCCTTACAACTAATCAAGTTCATAACAATCATCTAGACATGATAAACTGCATCAATTCATCATAATTCACAAATCTCATACCTAAAAGTTACTACTTATAATAAGGTATGAACAACACGTAAATTTCATGACTTTCTTGCATAATCCACGTAAACTAACATCAATGCAATACAACTAACATCATAACATCATCCAACAACATCGATTTCATGATAACATGCGCAAATCAAACTAGGGTTCCTTTTAAATCAAAAACTATGAAAAACCAATCAAAATCTAACCTTTAATAGTGTAATGATCAACACTTGCACTTGATAATACGCTGGAATGAATGAAACTAAATCAAAATCAATGGATTTGAGTGTGTTTGATCAAAATCGCAAGGAATGGGATGCTTGGGAGTGTTCGGCCGTGATTTGGGGTTAGGGGGGCTAGGGTTTAATTTTTGATTAATTAGATTAATTACAATTACACATATAACCCTCCCATGTTAATCTTTTATAAAAAGCTAATCTTTTTCACTTTTTAATTAGTTTTTAACCAAGAAACACATGAATCATTACCAACTAATAGAAATCAAGTATTTTAGCTAGAAAACTTTACACATGAATCACGTAGTACACGTTTTCAAATTATAAAGTAAAATTCTCAAATAATACTTACAATTCATAAATCATATAATGTACGTGTTAATAATCAACATTACAAATTAAGTTATTACTTGTTATCCAAAGTTAGTTATTATTAAGTCACCAACGCTCAACGACAACTAGTGTGTGATCACAACACATGTATGCAAGACTTAACGAGACTAACGGAGCTTGATAAAGGAAAATACCGGATGTCACACATGAAATAACCTTCAAACCATGACAAGGCTTTTCTCGAAATATTTTCAAAATCTCACCCGATGGTAGAGGAATACGTATAAGTTTTTTCGAACACATGATTTCGGCGTGATTATGGGATTACCAATCCATTCCCATAACTATTTCAAAACTTTCAAGTGTCATAGGAATTAGATTAATGATTAAGGGGTGATCATTGAGAGTCAAGGTACAACAACGAATAATGGAGCGAACATGGGTCAACTTGCTGTCGGCTATTTCTACTGTGTAAGGGGGTTCTTGCACACTACAGCATATACCAAGAAAATTTGTGGAGACAAAGCTCTTATTGGCACCAGAATCAAATAAAATAGTTTCATAATTGTTATTAACAAGAAACATACCCGTAACAACAGCTGGCTCATCACGTGCTTTAGTGGCATCAATAGTAAAAACCTGACCACGTGTAACTTGGGTGTTACTTAGTTTGGGGCAATGGTTTGTCATGTGGTCAGTGGCACCACACTCATAGCATGCTCTTTCATTTGTATTAGTAGGTATCCCGTCAGGAGTAACATTAGGAGAAACATTAGGCATACGGTAGGTAGCAACAAAGTGACCTCCCTTACCACACTTCGTGCATATGCGGCACAGGTAAGTAGAATGGTGATGATATTGGCACTTAGCACAAAAAGGAAATGACCCACCATAAGATTTTTTTATGGGAGCTTGAGCTACTATTAAAGGTACTTGAGTGATTGGAGTACTAGGGGTCACCATAGCAATATTCTTGATAGTCTTTTGCTACTTGAATTTAAGCTCGAGCTTCTTGTTATCTTTGGTTTTTGCTCGTTTTTCACTCTTACAAGTCATCGGTAAGAGAGGCAGCCAAATGAATGGCAACATCAAGAGTAGTGGGGTTGCTTCCCATAACGGTACCCCTATTTGAATAAGTAACCCACCAATGTAATGATTGATTTGGCGAGTCAAAGGGGTGACCATGTGAGGCACGAAGAAACTAAGCTCATTGAAAGGAGTGGTGTAAGCTCAATCATGAGGTTTTTGAAATTGGCCCATGGCATAGAAAGGGCAACATCCCGGCCTCAGGTTCTCTTTTCGGAATTCCACCAAGTAAGCGCCCTTTTATGGAAGGCACTAGAAGCCATTTTCACCTTTAGGGCCACAGGACAATCAGTGTTGTCCAATGTGTCTTCAATGCTCTCAAACCATTGAAGTAGGCCGGTAGCTCCTTCAGTCCTCGCAAATTTAGGTGGTTTAGCATAATTAAAATGCTTGAAAGAGAATGTGTTAGCATTCCCCCCCACCATTGTTGGTATTGTTGTTACCACTAGAGCCATTAGCAACTTGGAGTTTTGTTATCATGTCGGGAATCACATTTGCCAACTTTTGGGTAAGGAGAGCAGTAAGTTCAGCAGTTTTAGCATTGTTACGACGAGGAGGCATCTACAAAAAGATCACACGTAGAGATAAGTTCATGGATATGTAGACAATTAATGTAATAATGCGTGCTGTGATAATGTTGAAAATGAAATCACTTTGCAGTAATACTAAATAATGTCATACATGGGGTAGGATTAATATAGGAAACACCTAGCTTATATAATGCTCGGTGTTGGGTGCGAATGATTTGAGAGTTTAAAATTGACTAATCATAACATCGAGTCCTTATAATGACATGTTTTGAATACACTTGACCTATAAGTAGCGTACCCATAAAAGGATTCCAAGGAAAGGGGGACAAGTCATTTCGATTACTTAAGTAACCTCATGCCTTTCCTTAGCTAGAACCCTTCATAACATACACCCATTCTTCCAGCCATCATGTATTCTCAACAACCACTACTTGGACTCATGGTTATGACTAGAGTTTTAATGATTATGCTTTAAAGCCTAAGAATAAGATCCATCTGATTCATGCTTCCTCTTCTTGAATGGTGACTGGGATTCTTCCTTGCTTTCTTCATCACTTGAGATGATAATCCCATTGTACTTACTAGCAGCATCAGATTATAGCTCAGGATCCTCCTTCTTGTTGGGTTGGATTGGATTTGGTTCTTCACGAGTCCTCATTAGTGAGATCCAATGGATGGGGTTCATGTTTTTTTGGCTCCAATGAATTAGGCTCGTAGGTTCTCCAAAGTTAAGAAAAGGTAGGTGATTAATGGTTTCTCTAGTAGGGGTAGGTGGAGGTAGAGTCGATTGAGCACTAATGATATCAGAGACATCAGCCGAATAGGATGACATAGCTAGAGGATGAATAGAGTTAGAAACAAATATATAAAACCAATAAAATTTCTATGATATTGTAGGGGAGTCTTAGGTTATAGTCTAGGTCTTTCTAAGCCTAATTATATATAACCAAGGCTTTGATACCAATCTATCACACCCTGCCAAGGCAGAAACACGAGATTTCACACATATAGTACATAGCTAATGGCATATAGAAATACTAAGGCAACACAACTTTATTAGATTTCATAGTTTTACGAACACTTGTTTAAAAAAACAAACAACCAAAACATAACAAAGGAAATAATATTTTTTTTTATTCTAGGTCCTTAAGCCTTCCTAAGTGAAGATCCAAGTTACTAGTTATCATCACCTGAAACATGTAAAGTAAAAAGGTCAACAATATAGTTGGTGAGAAACATAGGTTTATAAAGATATAAAAGCATGTTGGCATTAAAGGTTACAAATTCATACAAGTTCATCACATGTGCAATAATATTAACACAAGATTTATGCAATCAAACCTATTTTTTCATTATTATATTGCATCCACAATCCTCAAAGATTGTGCTGTTGTTATCATTGTCTCAACAATCCCCAAGATTGTGCTATGTTATATGTTATATCGGTTTCCTATATATGGCCCATATTAGTACTTCCTTAGGCTTGAATCCAAGTTAATGATTGCAACATTATCATAGAGTGTTCAAATACTAAGCACATAGTTGATATTACTTGTTTAAAAATTTGTTTATTGAAAATGTTTATGTGATATGGCAAACATATACATGTTCCATCCCTAAAAGTGCAAAAGTTGAAAAGGGGGCTATGAATCTCACTTTGTGATTTTTATGAGTTTCTTGAGTTCTTGGTGTGTTCGATGGTTAAGGACGAAAACCTAAGGTGATAGAAAATAGTAGTGTAGGTTATATGAAATATGATATTGTTAGTTGATCAAGATGATCAAAGCATAAGAGAAGAAATGTTAGTTTTTTTAATAAAAAACTCAGATTTGACAAAAATCTATGTTGAAGTTTTGATATTTGTTAAAAATAGCAAACATTTATGAAAAATTATGAAAATTTTCAGTAAACTAAATTAATATGTTGTGAACAATTTTCATTTAGGAATGTTTTCAATTTGCGACCAGAAAATAGGTCAAAATCGTAAATCTTTACAGTCTGTCCTGCAAATAACAATTTTCAGTAATCTGTGATGAACTTTATATGCGTTTTAAAAATAGTAAACGACATTCAAAAATTATAAAAGTTCACATAATGATAGATTAAAGTGTTCCACAAAACTTTCATTTAGTAACATTTTTCATTTGGATCACAGAAACGCATGTAAACTGTCATCCAAATTAGAATGTCCAGAATTGCACATCTGATTTGTTTAGGCTGTTTGGGTGATCAAACGAAATGATTTCAAAGCGTTTAGTACACCATTGGAAAGAACGAACTACGTCATGGAACTAGAGTTTACATTATTTGATTTTGTTATGAAAGAGTTATGGTCCATTAAAATTCATCTCAGTTTGCTATCCAAAACAAAAACATTCACATAAGTGATGTTTTGGGTGTTTTGGTGTGTTTAGATATAATAAAAATATAATCCATGTGTAGTAGAGTGATTACTACATATTTCATCATGTAGAATCAACATCTACCATGGTTTATTAAAAACTTTAGTGCTTTTAAAATAAAAGATAATGTAAGAACATTAAGGGTGACCATAGTTTATAAACTTGATCATCTCACTTGTGTTCTTTGTCTCGTCCACCAATACACCAAGGTGTATGGATTTCATGGAGTCATAAACATGTCTGGATTATAATGATTATATGAACAAGGTAAATAAAATAAGATTAAAATATAAACTTAAAACCTACCTTCTAAGAACCTTGAAGGTTTTAGATATTAAAATCTTTTGAAATGCTTGAGGAGGATGATTATAAATAGAGGAAGAGTAATTTTTCTCTTGAAAGGTGTAGAGAAAATATGCAAAGAATAAAGTAGGGGAGCGCTTGAATTTATAGTGAGATTTGGAAGACTTAAACATGGTAAGTAGAAATGAGGGGGAATTTTTAAAATGGTTTGGGGGGAAAACTTGTGACAACTTTTAAATTTGTCACACATATATTTTAATGTGTTACAAAATGAAAGTAGGCTAGAATGTTCCATGTAACATGTAGTGCGATGATGACATTAATATAAGGTTATTATAAATACGTTTAGGTCATAAAATAAATTAATTAAGTTTCAAATAAAAAAAATAAATAAGTCATATGCTATAATAAGCACATAATATATAAAGTATAACTTGAAATAATAAAAGCATGTGACAACTTTCACATGTGAACTTTCATGTTACTTAGAGAAATATGTAATCGTGTTATGAAAATGTTATACATAAAAAAAAAAATCTTATTGATATAAACAGAAATCATAAGTATAAAAGTCATGGATGTTACAAGTTTACCCTCAATTATATAGGTCTAATTTTGACTTTTTCAATCCGAACGAGTTATGACTTTGGTTTGAGAGTTTCGGGTTTGTTTCGCTAGCATTAACATAATTTTAATCACAATAATTTGTACGTTTGAATCAGAATTGATCTCAGATGCGTTTCGGGTTGAATAATTCAATCATTTGATCATGATTCAAGTTTTAACAATTATTGTTTTGATTTGGATTTCGGTTTCGAATGTTTGCACAGAAACAGGTGTTTGAAATAGAATTATTGGAAGTTATGAGTTCGAATTACACATATAAATGGTAAGGAACAGTTGATTAGAGATAAAATTGAGTAATTTGAGCGTGGGGGGTCGCTGGAGGGCTGCTGGACTTGTGGTTGGAGAACACAGGGCCGACGGGTGGGGGATTGGGCTTTATGAATATTTACAAGTTAATCCTTTGGTTTTAAAATGTTAACATTTATGTTAAAACTTTTTAAATTAAGTTATAAAATTTACAATTAAAACCCTAGACTTAATAAAATCCAAAGATTAATAATTAAACAAATTAGTTATTTATAAAAACTTTACAAAGTTTATAAATCTTGTATAATATTTTTAATTTAATTTAGTTAGATGATTAAAATCTCATCATTGACAATAATCTTAATAAATTTATAAAAAATTAATTTATAATTCATAAAATTATATTAACTTGTTATAAATCGAATTAATAACATAATTATTGTATTTGAAACATTGAAATAAAAAAAGACTTTAATAATAAATTTGATTACATCCTCTGCCCAAACGGGTTTGGGTTTTCAAAATAGGTCAAATGTTACACTCCTTTTGTCTTTATGGAGCGAGTTCTTGTATGTCCTATATACTAAACATTCGAAGTCAATTCATAGTCTTGGTTTAAAGTCTATTTAAGAAATAAATATTAGAGGAAGATCATTCATCTATTTCTTTTATAAATTTGATTTATTTGTCAAAAATAATGTGATTCACCTAAATATATGAATACTATTCATGGAAGCTTGAAACAAAATATTATTGCCTTTTAGAAAATTAATGCTAAAACACACCAAAAATCTTGTGTCATTTCTGAATATTTTCAAATGATGTAATCTAAGTGAATTTAGAATTGGTTATGATTTACTTGATTCAATGTAAATATCATATATGTAACGATATGAAAAAAAAAACTTTAGGCCTTTGGTTAGCAATACAAAGAAATCCTATCTTGAATTGAAATTTATATCTTGGCTTTTCGGTGCATATGCATGAATTAATTCATAAATTGTACTAATGACATCTTACAACAGTGATCTCATGACATAACCTACATTTATCTAACATTCTATATCTAATAGAGTTTTGTTTATGTACACACACATACATACTTTGACATTAGTTAACATCACAAGTGTATTAATTATTTAATTTTCACACTACTAAACATGTTGGACATTAGATTTTTAATCATCGATCATTTCAAATGTTACCATTGAGGTACGATTCAAATAGTTACACTTTAGGCAATAACAAATAAAAACATTTAAAAATTACACGCTAAAGTTCATGAAACGCGAGATGAAAAGTTACACTTTAGGCAATAACAAATAAAAACATTTAAAAATTGCCGCTAAAGTTCATGAAACGCGAGATGAAAGAATGTTGTTTAATTATTTAGTAAAATAACAAGATTAATTATTTGATGAAATAATTAATATAGATGATTAAGTATTTAATGTTTAATAGTTAAACGTTTAAAGGTTTATTTCATTGAATGTTAATGAATAAACCATAAAGTTTTTGATAATTAAAAGTGATAGTAGTATTTTTAGGTATTATTTATTATTATTTTAAGATATATATTTATTACATATCATGCATTTAATGCTTGTTTTTTCGTTTATTTTGAGTGATACTTGTTTATGTGAGATAGAGTCTACTTGAATGGTTTTTTTGTTTTGTAAGCGCAAAAGGCGGGTTGCGAATAATTAGGAAGCCTTTTTGAGGAGTCTTGAAGACAAAGGGTTGTTTTTAATGATTTGAAAAATACAAGTTTAATTTGAATTCAAAGTTTTATCTTAAAAGTGTTAGCTTTATCTCTAAAATATATTTTAAACTCTTAAAATAAAAAAAAATTACTTAGACCCTTGGGTTAGGTTGAGAAAAAGATGGGAAAAGATAAACATAATTATGACATCATCATTATATATATGGGCATCTTGAAAAAAAAATCTTGGAAGGGGGAATTTGTAATCTTGGTCGACGAGAACTTCAGTTGTTTTAGTTTTGATTTGTAAGTTTTCCTTTTGTTTGAATAACCTAGCCTCACGTACGGTTAGAGCACTTTTAGCTTCAACAGGTTAAATTTCATTGATTTGGTTTGAACTTATGTGAATCGTTTATGAGATTATTTTGTGTTAATGATTTTTTTTGCTTGATTTTTGATCTTAAATCCAGATCTATTTTGGTATATATTAGATTGTTAATAAAACTGGCTACTTTATTAGTTTTTTAATAAGGTTTTTCAAAATTTAAAACCCTAATCAAGTTTTGATTTTTGATATAAGGAACAATTAACAGTTTAAGTTTGTCTATGAATTCATTCTCATTATAGAATCACATAATCTAGTTAAACATACCGAAATACATGTGTGTTTAATTATAATTGATACTTCTATCGTTACAACCCACACGCTAAGATCCGATCGGCATGAGCTTAGAGTAACGGGTTGGCTATAATCAACGAACTGCGATTGATTAGACATTAGATAGAGTGGATATCCGAATGACGTGATGTCTAGTATCGATACAAATCATTAATTAAAAAGAATCATTGCACCATAATCGTTAATGATCGTAAGCCGTAGCAAATCAAGAAATTACCTTAGCGTTGGAATTAGTTTTCACATTTTATATTACTTCACAATTTAATTAACATTTTTAGTAATTCCTTTTCACAATTAAAAAAATACAAGAAAATATAAAATTTTGTTTTTCTGGCAGAAGTTTAACACGGCCGCGTGGAATTTCCTTTACAGTTTTGACACGGCCGTGTCAACTTCCTGGAATTTTTCTACTTTTTGTAATTTAATTCTAGTATTAGTTTTTATTTAAAATCCCCACATTCCTTAACCCATAACCAACTTTAGCAACTGTGTTAAAATATTTTTGGTATTAAATTAATTGACACGTATCCTTGAGGACACAAACCGTACTTCCGCTCATACTATTTTTAGTGTGTGCACGGTAAGTTTATATTTTTATTATTTATTTGCTAGATTCGACACCCAACAAATTGGTTACCGTTGCTAGGGATATGCCGATTATAATCATTTTATGTCAAGATCTTTTCGTACAGGTACACCAGTTGAGATTGACTCAGAGATAGAGAAAACTGTAAAGAGGTTAAGGAAACAAGCGAAGCTATGAAAGAAGTTAGCAAATTCCTCAACACCTATTACTTCACCTCCGGTCACCGACATTTGGCAAGACATACCCTTGTCAAGTGAATCTGAATCTGAAAACGAATCACCACAACCTTCAGAAACAACCATCACTCCACCACAATCACCTATCCATCAAGAACTAGGGGTGTTCAAAAATATCCGAATCCGAAACCGAATCCGAAATATCCGAAAATCCGAAATTCGAATATCCGAAATTTCGGATTCAGATTCGAATAGTGATTTGGAGAATTTTTGGATATTTCGGATATCCGAAATATCCAAAATATTTATATAAAAATTTAAAAATACTAAGTATTAATTGAATATTTCGGATGTTTTCAGAATTTGGGATATTTTAATAAAAAACTTCGGATATCCGAAAAATATTTCAATAAAAACCATTATATTTTTATAAATGTATTAAATAATATATTTTTTTTTGAATTCAAATACTGTTGGACCCTGAAAGGATCATACATGCCAATTCAAGAGGTGGTTCAAGGTTGTTCTAACTGGAAGAAACTACAAGTCAAAGAATTAATGCGAGTGAAGAAAATAGAAGAAAAAGTCAAGTATCGGTTGTCCGCATTTGTCAATGCGGATGAGCAAGAACAAATACGGCTGAGTATTTGTTCATCCGCATTTACTAATACAGATAAGCAGAATCAAATGCTGCTAAGTATTTATTCATCCACATTTACTAATACGGATAGGCAAAATCAAATGCTGCTAAGTATTTGTTCTTCTGCATCAGTCAATGCGGATGACATACTTAATGTGGATGCTCAATAGAAGAATTGCGGATCAGTATTTGTACTTAGACTGGTATTCTGATGTATAGTTGTCAGGGTAGTTTGGTCATTTTTTACAGGCATTGTATCTGCCTATAAGTAGAATAGTATACACTATATTTGTAAGTTTCTTTTTAGTGCTACAAATCTTTTTGCTACAAACCCTAGCACACTTTGTATTTTGTTCATCAGTATCAATATACAAAGCATTTATTAGTATTTTCAGCATTTATGATCTTTGATTCTGTATTTCCGCTACACAATCATTGCCTCAATCATCATATTCGATCCTAGTTGAGTCATATCAACTCAGATTCAGATTCGGACCCGGTCAATTGGTATCAGAGCCTTGGCTCCTGAATTCGTCTCAAAATCAGCTTAGATCTTGAACGAAAATCGATTGAACTGGTGATTGAGTTGTTTATTATCAAGTTTCATACTTCTAATAAGCATTCATACCGAAAATACATGAAGCTTCATCAACAATCACCATTCTTTTGACCTAGAAACTCAAGAACACTGTTTGATTTTTGAATCTCAACAAAATCAGACAAAATCCACTTATAATCACACGATATTGACCAAAAACAACCTAAAATCAACTTTAGAGTTCGTAGACAAGCATAGCTTCAGAATAATCAAGAATTGTTCAACTCAGATCTGAAATAAAGATTCAATCAAACAGATGTCGAGAATTGTTCATCAAATACTATCCACTGTTCACCGCATTTTTTCTTACTGCTGCTACTATTCACCACATCAAGACAAGAAAAACTTGACATTGGACTGTTTGAACATTCTAGACATAAAATTCAACTTAATCAATACTCAAACCATCTAAAATCAAGTTTGTTATAATAGATTCTCTTAACTTTTCTAAACTTGGTCATGCATCTATATCTCTAATGCTTAAACACAAGTCTGAGTTTAAGCAGTGGAAAATAAGGTTTAGAAATTACATTACAGGTGTGGATCCCGACTACTGGATATCTATCTGCAAAGGACCCTATATTCCTGTTTCACTCAATGCTGATCAAGCAGCACAGAACTGTTACAATCCCCATCGAGGATCCTAATCTAAATCTTGATGATGAGGAATACAAGAAAATCAAGATAGATCTCAAAGCCTACTCTATTCTAACCTAGGCTTTGAAAATGGATGTCCTCAAAAGACTAGAGAAATATGGAACAGCCAAAGGTGTCTGGGATGCGCTGTAAATTATGTGTGAAGGAAGCAGTGAGGTGACAGAAATAAATAAAGATAAACTGGTGAACCAATTTGAAACCTTTCATCATATCAAGGGTGAATCAATCTCCAATCAACTACATCATTTTGTGTAGTTGGTGAATGATCTGGAAATCATGGGGGTTACATATAAAGAAAAGGAAATGAACAAGAAGATGCTACACATTCTGCCAAAAAAATGGAAGTAGAATGTTACAATGCTGAAGAACACTCTTGACTTAGAGAGCACCAGCTTAGACATCATGATTGCTAAGATTGAAGCTCTAAAGTTAGATGAGTGAAGCAGAAATCTTAGTGGACCTCAAGTCATTGAGGCATATAAGTTTCCATCAGAAACTCGTTCTGTTGAAAATGCTTTTATGACAGAAGAAGATGATTTTCTATCTTCCAAAGATCAAGCTAGAACAACTGGATTCATTGCTGCTTCACAACAAAACAAGCCATCATCTTCAACTCCTTCTACTGCAACTGTTGGACTCAACAAGTGCATTAAACGGATAATGCTTGCCATAATCAAACATAATGTGTTCTAACATCCAAACAATCAATAACTAAGACGTTAGTATCATTAACATTCATAACATACACTAATGTAGCTTAAATTTCTTTTTCAGGATTTTAGATAACAAATAATGCTAAGTGTCTGTAGCGGATGAAGACCTTCCACAGCGGATGAACAAGAGTCTGCAGCGGATGAAAAAAAGCTTCTAAGTGTCTACAACGGATGTCCAAAGCATAAACAATGGATGACTAGTCCACAGCTGATGAATTGTCCACAGCGGATGTTCATCCACAGCTGATGAACACTCCACAAAGGACAACATACAAAGCAATCACAAAACAAGTGTTCACAGTGGACAACATCCAAGACACAACGGACATCTTATTGACCATTCATAATGGACGACTGATCATGCAGAGTGGACAGTATATCATCCGCAGTGGACAGCTTATAGACTTAGGATTATTTATGTAATTTTGTTCTACATAAGGGTATTTTTGTAATTATAGATAGCTATCTGTATAGGCTATAAATAGCATTATACCCTAATCTTTTGTAAGCTTTTGAATATTCAATACAAACACGCAGTTTATTATTATCATTCAGGCATTCCATCACTAGCAATCACACAATCTTCCACACACACTCACTGATATCATATCTCTGATCATGGGTCCGCACCATGAATATTGATTGTTGAATAAAATATAACAATCTGTTATTATATTTATCGGAGAGATTTGAAAAGATCCTTAGGGAAATCCATCCTTTGATTTGGATTTCATCAGGTGGTATCAGAGCTTTGGGTCAAATCAAACATTGATTTTTGATCCTCTAATTCAACAACATGATATCCGTGGTTCATTATCTTCATAACATACCTTTTGAGCTTGAAATCAACACACATTCTTCTTCTACATCATACATTCAACAAATGTTCAAAAACATTAGTTAATTATCAGTTTTCGTTCATTTTGATGAAGATTCTATGTTTTTGTTGCTAATAAAGCTCTAAACATCATTCATACATGATTTTGAATGTGTTCATCACAAAACTCTCTAAAACTTCCTTGGTTTCTAGGGATTTTTGGATAAACAGTACACGGGTATTGTTCTATCTAGTTTTCATTAAACAAACACTCATTTGAATACTTTGAATCCTTTTGTTGTATTTAAACATCATACTTGAGTTGTTCTACACTCAAATCAGGCAATTAATCTTCCTCAAACAACAAACCGATTGTTGTTTTGTTGAAGTTGTTACAGCCACCGACAAACCCTAGGATAAACCCTATTTTTGCTCATTCAAACCTTCATAATCTCCGATGATTGTGTTGGTTCCTCATACAAAATCAAAGAAGAAACACATTCTTCTTTTGAATTTTTCTGAAGAAGTCACTTTTTTATTCGAAAAAGTTAACTTTTTAAACAAAATATTTGTTTTTAGGGTTTTGACTTTTTGACCGGATTCATTAAAAGGGTTTTGACTATCTTGACTGCGTGTGACATCCTTAACAGAATATTCCTTATTTCACCGAGACTAGACAGTGATTTAACCTAGGACATTAATTAATTAATTATAAATTAATTAATTTCCTTTATCCAGTAATCAAGTACAAGTGACAAAAACATCAAACAAATCCTAGTGAATTTAGGATAAAAATAAATTTAGCACTGAGCTAAATAATCAAAACAAATTTGACTTAAACCGTTAAGTTAAAATTTAACAAACATGTCTCATGAAATTTCAGGATCAAACAGTGGTCTTAAACCACCAAGACTCAAAAACAGAGCAGATTTCAAACAATAGAAAATTATGTTTAGAAATTGGATTATTTTCCAAGACCCGAACCTATGGACATCCATAACCAAGGGACCATTCATACCATTAACTCTTGGGCCTGACTATAACATACAGAAGCCAGTAAGCTTGAAAAGTGTAGCTGGTGATGATCTCAAGAAAGGTCAAAACAGACATGAAAACATACAGTATATTGGCAAAGACTTTGCCATTTGAAATGTTGACACGAATTGAAAATTTCAAAACTGCTCATGAACTCTGGAAGGTACTTCACACCATGTGTGAAGGAAGTGAGGAGATAAAGGAAATCAAAAAAGAGAAATTGAGGACCCAATATGAAACTTTCCACCATGTTCAAGGAGAATCCTAACAACAACAACTCCATAGATTTGTTCAACTGGTCAATGAGATGATAGTTTATGGTCTTATATATGAATCAATGGAGATCAACAAGAAGATGTTGCATACACTGCCTGAGAGCTGGACTCAGTCAGTCTCATTAATGAAAGCAACATTGAATCTTGAAGCATTATCTCTAGATGCCCTAGTGGCTAAAGTAGAGGCACTAGAACTAGATGATAGATCCAGGAATAGCAGTACAATCAGACATATGGAATCATACAAGTTCAAGGAACTTCAACAAACAAATAGTGCATTTTTAACATGCACTGGAGAAGGTGAAGATGAAGAATTTCTAGATTCAAGTAAAACCTCTGCTCATGAATCATCCAATAACAAACAAAAGTCTAAAAAGACTGGCGTTCATGCTTCCCATGAAAGTACACCCCAAAGCAAACTAAATCCTCACACTTCCAGCTCCAGCAAACAACAACAACCAAAGACTCACAACATACATAAGTTTGAGAAACCCATGGATGCTCTCACAATCATTCTACAAAGTGAAGAGCAGAAGGAAGCCTATGCAACCTTCTTAACTAGCTTTGAAGCATACTTGGGTGCAAATCTCACACCATCTCAAATCATCCAACAAGACCTGGATGAATTGCCACCAGACATGGTTGAAGAAATGGATCTTCAGTGGTCTATGGCAATGATTGCCTATAGATCAAAAAGGTTTCTCCAAAGAAATAGAGGGTTGAGCATGGAAAAGAAAACCAAAATTGGTTTTGACAAAATAAAGGTGAGGTGCGACAACTGTCAACTTATGGACATTTGTCCAGAGAATGCCAACAACCAAGAGTTGATAGAAACAACAATCAAACACAAGCATCAAGCAACTACCATTCAAACAGATAAATCCCACCTCCTATCAGCATTCCAACTGCACCAACCCCACCTCAAATTACACAGTATAGTCCAAATCACAACTCAAAATCATCTGCAATGATTATCAAACAAGATGGTGAGTGTGATTTAGTATGTACGAGGCTGAGATCCAATCTGCTGATCATGCCCTCATGGAAAACATAGAAGATAAGATTTCAGAAATCTAGAAAGAGGTAAGGGAAAACCTCTGTACACAAGCATGCATTGACAAAGTCAATAGATACAAAGAACATGCAGACAAAATTTTAAAGAAAGTAATAGAAACAAACATTTTAAATGAAAGTCTAAAATCAGAACAACAACAATATCGGGCTAAAATTCTTTCATTGCAAAATGATTTAGAAAAATTAATGTTTGAAAAATTAACTCTTGCAGCTCAAGTAGAGCAACTCTCTGAATTGTTGACTCAGTCAAAAATACTACAGGCTGAAATCGAAGTGAAACTTTCGGAAATTTCAGGTGAGCAACAAGAAGTTTGAAGAATTTCTTGCTTAGCAAAGGGCATTTAAAGACCCTTTAGGTTTGGGATATAATAAGGTCAATCCACCTTATAATGGCAATTATATTCCACTTCCTGATTCAATGACAAACAAACAGGATGAGTCTCTTGACCCACATGACAGGATTGATGATTCAAAACAATCATCATCATCATCATCAAAATCATTATTAATATCCAAAACACCTTTGATTAAGAGTCAAACACCTCCACAAATAAAATCAATAGATTTTTATCAAGGAGAAAATAATAAGTTTGATGAACAAACAACCGATGAAGATGATGTTGATCTTTGTATGATGAGTCAGATCAACCAATTGCTGAAACTAC
The DNA here is from genome assembly GCA_025506505.1 of Flaveria sonorensis. Classification (NCBI taxonomy): domain Eukaryota; kingdom Viridiplantae; phylum Streptophyta; class Magnoliopsida; order Asterales; family Asteraceae; genus Flaveria; species Flaveria sonorensis. Next base: position 19,144,817 of record CM046439.1, read on the forward strand.
AAAAGTTTCAAGTGTGGTTAATACATCAACCAAACAAAGAAAGTAGACACAAGGTTTTGATATCTGCTCTGATAGAAGAAAAACTGGATCTTTTACTGCCTCTCCTATATAAACAAACAAAAGAAAAGGCAAAGCTCACATTCAACAAAAACAAACAACAGTAACTTTTGATGTACCTTTAAAATCAAATTTAAAATCAAAGGTTATTAACAAACAAGGCAATGCAAATCTACCAATCGCAAGTACTGTAACATGAATAATCACAGTATTGAATCTTGCCATTTTCATAATTATTGTTCAATTTATGAAAGAAACAATCATAGCACTGCTAACTGTTTTTTCAATAAGAAAAACAAGAAGCAAAACAAACAGCTCAAGTTGAGTAATCAATTGAGAAACAAACAGTTGTTCCTAATAAGAACAAGGTAGGAGTACCAAGACAAACTCCTCATCCAAAGGTTGTTTTAAACAATGATAAAACTTTTTATGATAACTTTAAACAATCAAACAGGAGACATAAGTCTCAGAACAGACAACCATCAGACATAGGCACTCAAAGAAGAAGAGCTCAAAGCACTTCTCCTGACAGAGCCAAAAACATTAAGAGGAAATCTAGTGTGCCTAGAATTCCTAAACCATCAGACAATGCCACTTTAGAAGAAATATGCATTATGGGAAAACATGGAAAACCCAAGACCATCTTGGCTTGGGTTTCTCCATCTAACTAATTTCTTTGCTTTTACAGGGACATCAAAGAAGGCCTGACAACATCTGGTATGTTGACAGTGGATGTTCCCGACATATGACTGGCAATTGTTCCCTCCTTCGGGATTTTAAAAGCAATCATGGAGGAAATGTAGCCTTTGGAGGAGATAAGACAGGTGGAAAGATAACTGGTGAAGGAAAAGTATCAAATGGGTTGATCATCTTTGAAAATGTCAACTACTGCTCCAACCTGCAGTTCAATCTTCACAGCGTATCCCAAATCTATGATAAAAGATATGCCACCTTATTTGACTCCAACAACTGTTACATTCTCAAGATGGGTTTTCAAATACCTGAAGATTGTATCCTTTTGAAAACACCCCGTCATAACAACACATACATTGTTGATATGAACATTGTTTTAGCATCAACCCCTGAAACATGTTTACTATCAATAACATCAAAAGATGTTTCCCAATTATGGCATAGATGGTTGGGACACTCAAATTATAACAGAATGAATCAACTTGTAAAAGGTGACTTAGTAATAGGTTTACCATAAAAAAAAATTCTGTAAAGACCATTGCACTGCATGTCTGAAAGGTAAACAATACAGAGTGTCCCATAAGTCAAAATTGGTAAACTTTAACAACACACCACTCAAATTGCTTCACATGGACCTTTTTGGCCCAACCAACATCCTAAGCATAGGAAAGAAGCAATACTGTCTTGTGATAGTAGATGATTACTCAAGATTCACATGGGTTTTCTTTCTACTACACAAATCAGAAACATCAGAAATCATCAAATCCTTTATCACTAAAATTGAGAATCAATTAGATCTTAAAGTTAAATCTTTAAGAAGTAATAATGGTACGGAATTTAAAAATGACTCTATTTCTTCTTTTTGTGCAGAGAAAGGAATTAGTCATCAATTCAGTGTAGCAAGGACTCCTTAGCAGAATGGAGTTGCTGAAAGGAGAAATAAAACATTGATAAAAGCTGCTAGATCTATGCTAGCTGACTCTCTATTACCCATATCCTTTTGGGCTGAAGCAATCAATACAGCTTGCTATATACAAAACAGAACATTCATAATCAAAGAACATTCCAAAACACCATATGCATTAATGTTTAAAAGAAAACCTTTCATTGGATTTCTTAAAGCTTTTGGATGTTCTGTCTTAATATTAAATACCAGAGAACAATATCTAAGTTTGCTCCAAAAGCAGATGATGGATTTTTTGTTGGATACTTCGAAAGCTCAAAAGCTTACAGAGTATACAATCCAAGGCTTAACATAGTGGAAGAAACAACATATGTTGTTTTTAATGAACATTCTTTCACTAAGAAAGTCATTGGATCAGACTGGTTATTTGATATTGACTCATTAAAAAAATCATTTGATACATCTTACTTTCATGTTTCAGGTACCAAGGATAACAATGAGTATCCAATGGTTCCATTAACAACCATTAATGTTCCTTTAACTGCGGATCCTCCAAGAAGAACAAACATCACACCTTCCAGTACCACAGTTTCACCTCCTCCAAAGAAAACAAACACATCAAAAGGAACATCATCAGACACACCATCTTCATCAACTCCTGTGACCACCCAACCACAACCAAATAACCAAACAAAGTAACATCAACCAGCAATAGTTGAAGAAAATGATGATTATCATTCATTACCTGATACACATCATGAAGATGAAACTGTAGATTTCTTTCATGATTCACCATAAACATTCACTAAATCCGCACAACCAAAACAACAAACAACAACAAATACCCTTGCTCATCCATCACCACCCAATCAAACAATCACAAATCTTGATTCAACCATCCCTGTTGATCAGATTGAAAAAACCAAAGTTCATAAATACCATCCTTTAGAAAACATCATAGGTGACCTCATTACTAGATTTACACGAAATCAATCTGACACAGCAAACATTTGCTTGTATTCTTGCTTCCTATCCTTAACTGTACCCAAAAACATCACACAAGCACTCAAAGACAACAGTTGGATAGAAGCAATTCAAGAGGAATTACAACAATTCAGAAAGCAAGAGGTATGGCAATTGGTTGACCTACCTAAAGGTCAATATGCCATTGGCTCAAGATGGCTATTCAGAAACAAAGCAGATGACAGAGGGATTATCATAAGAAACAAAGCAAGGCTAATTGCCTAAGGATATACTCAAGAGGAAGGCATTGATTATGATGATGTCTTTACTCCTGTAGCTAGACTCGAAGCGATCCATGTGTTCCTTGCATATGCCTTATCCAAAAACTTTACTGTCTTCCAAATGGATGTCAAGTGTGCATTCCTCTATGGAAAGATAGATGAAGAGGTATATGTTGCTCAACCACCAGGGTTTGAAGACCCAAAATTCCCTCACAGAGTCTACAAGTTAGATAAAGCTTTGTACGGTCTTCACCAAGCACCTAGGAAGTGGTATGAAACTTTATCTAAGTTTCTACTATAGAATAGGTATACCCGATAGAAATTAGATCAGACATTATTCTTAAAGTGAAAAGAACAAGAATTGTTAGTGGTTCAAGTCTATGTGGATGACATAACTTTTGGCTCCACTAACATCCAACTTTGCAAAGAGTTTGAAACTCTTATGCCATCAAAATTCCAAATGAGCTCAATGGGAGAACTTACCTTCTTCCTTGGTCTTCAAGTTTAACAATCTGTTGAAGGAATTTTTATTAATCAGAGCAAGTATGTGAATCAGATATTAAAGAAATACAACGTGTCTGATTGCACATCCAGCAAAACACCATTTGCAACTGGATTGAAATTTGGACCTGATCTAGAAGGAACATCAGTTGATCAAAAGCTTTACAGATCCATGATAGGTTCCTTGATGTACTTAACAGCAAGCAGACCAGACATCATGTATGTAGTTTGCATATGTGCCAGATACCAAGCAGATCCAAAAGAATCATACATAAATGTTGTAAAGAGAATCTTCAGATACTTAAAAGGCAAACCAGCACTTGGCCTATGGTATCCAAAAGATGGAGATTTCTCTTTATATGCATACACAGATAGTGATTATGGAGGATACAACAGCAACAGAAAATCCACTATTGGAGGTTGTTAGTTTCTTAGATCAAGATTGATCTCCTGGCATTACAAGAAACAAACAAATGTCTCTATGTCAACAGCTGAAGAAGAATACATAGCTGCTTCTACGCTGTTCTCAAGTGCTTTGGATTGAAAACCAAATACTTGATTATGGCTTTATAATTTTCTTAAAACACCCATACACATTGACAATTCTGCTACCATGTTTATCACTGACAATCCAATTCAACATTCAAAAACAAAACACATATTCTAAGAGATTGCTCTGGAAAGGGTCTGATAAAGTCGATCAAAGTCCATACTGACAATCAATTGGCTGACCTATTTACCAAATCATTTGATTCAATAAGATTAGAATTTCTGGTTCAATCACTTGGTATGATCAACTATGAACAAAACAAGTAATGTTTTCAAAACATTAGTTTCAAACAAGCTTGATTTTGTCAAAGTCCAAGTTTAACATCACACAAGCATCTTTCAAAATCAAGATATCAAACAAACATTCATGCTTTTCAATTAACAAACAATTTGAATCACATATAACCACTCATGAGAAATGATAGTACACTAGATTATTTCTTCACTTGAGTCATTTTCTACTAATAAAGACTGATAATACTTTGTTTGATATATGGATAGGCTCAGCATGGGACACCTAACATCACATATAATAGTGAAGAACTAAATTCTCATGATTGTGTGGTCAGCAACACACATCTTGGTTTATGGTGAGTATTGGTCTAACTAATATAGGTTGCTTGTAAAGTAACTACAATACACCAAGTGAAACAGTTTATAAATTGCTCAATCATACAAGTGTCTCCTCTGTTATGATTATCATAGACCTGGAGGACACTAAGGCATTCTTTGTTATGCTGAGCACAGCCCTGAATGACCTACATCATGATCCAAAAATATTTCCAATGAGGAAAACATCCATTAAGGATGAATAATCAAAAGAATCCTAAAGAGGATCACCTTCCAAAGTGAAGTGAAAAAGAATCCCAATATGGATCAAACAACATGGATAAAATTAAGCATACTACTAGGTCATAAGTATTGAAAGTACTTTCTAGTATATCTTAAGAAGGATTGATCATAACATACAATCAGATGTGGGGTACATACAATTCATCTTAATACACCCAAAACATGAAAATCACTCACTGTTTCAATCAATCATTAATGCCATGCATGAGTTTAAGTGGATCATGATATCTGCAATCAACATTGTATTAGACTATGTCTATTCTCAAAATCATTCAAACAACTCAGTGAGAATTTATGATTAGTATGATCTCATGTTATATGCAAATGATTCTTGTCCAAACATGAAAATCATTCATTTATTAGTAAGATAAAGTGTCATCTTTCTAAATGTTTATCAAGCAAGCAATTAAATTGGACTTTGATAATTTCCATTCAAACACATTCAAATTTTGTCATTTTATAAAAAGTTTTTATAAATATACAAAAAAATTTGGGGGAGAAAATGAACATGGAAATATCAAAGGCAGCAGAATATATGCATAATCATACAAACTTTTAAAATTTGAAATTTTTAAAAAAATTTGAGTTTTAAATAAAGCCAAGTCAAGCAAGCACCCAAACACAACAGTTTGACTACATACATATGTACAATATTGCACAATATTGCTTGTGAGTGATTTCTTAACATCCATAGATTGATCATGTTAAAATTCTAAAATTTTAACAAACATTCAAATTTTGAAACATTTCAGATGATTTTGTCAAACATACTTCAAAAGAAAATTATTCAAAATTAGCTTCAGAAGAAATCATTTCAAACAAACAAAATTTTAAATTTTTGACAACTGTTCTCATAGCAGACATACAAACATACATCCGCTGTAGCTACAGTAACAATCAAAACATGCAAAATACACGAAGTGTATATAGCGAACAAAACAAACATACATCCGCTATGCACTAGTGAACATACAAGCGTTCACAGCGCATGATGTTGGTAAGACATCCGCTGTGAATACAGTGCCATTCCACAGTGCATGACTAACATCAGACATATGCTGTAGAAATAGTACAAGTGTACACAGCTTATGTACACAGGTAAACATACGTTGTACATCATCATCAACATTCACAGCGCATGACAATAAGTCATCCGGTGTGAATATATCTTGAACACACAAAGTTTACACAGCGCATGAACAAATGCTCATCTGCTGTGTATAACAAAACAAGCAAACATAGACCATACATCGCATGAATAAAATGTTCATCCGCTTTGTGAACAGGGAACAACACATAGTTTATGACCTTTTTGTCAACTGTTGTATAACACCCGGATATTTTTTTAAAGACGAGAAAGAAGGAATAAATGTGAACAAAAGAAAGAAAACACAATTTAACCCAAGTTGAGGGTCTAAATATGTCAAAAGGACAAAAAGTATAAAAAGTTGGTACAAAAGTGGGCATGGCCGCCCACACTATCTGCACACCACTTTTCATTCGGATTTTCTAGAGAGAGAAAGAGCAGAGTTCGGATTGTGAAGAAGGAAGAAGAAGAATTCGAATTCAAGGTAAGAATTCTTGGTTTTTAAGTTGTTCTTGCCCGGCCTATGCCTCGGTTGTATGCTTATGTGTGTATGTTGTGTTCGGGTGTGTGTGTTTTTGGTGGGCTTCTAGGTGGCTGAACTCATTTGCAAACGGGTTGAAGAAGTCATACTCGAAGGTTGTCAAAGGTGATTCTAGAACCCCCTTTTTACATGTTTTAACTGATTTTGGGGCTGGAAATGCATGTATGTATGTTTTTATGAATGTGGGTTTTATAGCCGTATGAATGTGTATGTGTGAATGTGGGTGGATTATGACTTTGGGTGTTCTTGATGTTATGATGATGCCATGTTCATATTATGATGCTTAGAATGCTAGAACTAAGTTAGAACATGATGAATTGATGAATTGGGACTGATTATGATGTTATTAGTATGTGTTGGTTGCCCATGTGCCTGGATTCGGCCCATGCGCCCAACGGTTGAATTTTCCTAAGTGTCCGCCATGCGCCCAAAACCCATGCACCCGAATAGTATCCAGGCGCCTAGAATAGACTGAATTTGACTAAGTGTTCCATGCGCCCAAATCTGCCCATGCACGTAGGTACTCATGCGCATGCATAGTGCCCATGTGCCAAGAAATTTGCCCAGAAGACTAAGTGTTGGGTCATGCGCCCAAATAGTGCCTATGTGCATGAAAGTTCCCCATGCGCCTAAGTGTTCCCATGCGCCTGAGAGGTCATGCGCCTGCATAGTGCTCATGCGCCTATGCCTTAGAATATTTTCTGAAATTTTGGGGAAAATGTAAAGTGTAGGCTTTGACTTGGGATGTTCCCGGGGGTAATGTAAGTTGACTTTATGATGTCATATGTGATGTGATGATGATGTTATGTATGGTATGGTTATGTTTATGTTATTTTCCTTATTACGTATATTATTTCCGTGGCTTTACGTGGTATGATTATGAAAGTAAAGGGAAAGTATTATGTAACGTAAAGTGGAAGATAATGAAAAGGGAACGTAAAGAATGATGAATGCATGCATTAATGAATGAATGAATGATGTAATGAAAAGTCTTTCAAGCAATGTATGGAGGTTCACACCCAATGAAGGATGTTAGCTCAACTGTGTGCGGGTTAGCTACCCCGGAAGGATGCACACTGGGGTCTAATCTTTGTGATAGACCATATGTACGGGACTCTTGCCGCTTGCCCTAGGTACTGGAGTCAGCTTCGTGCACAATGTTCGAGGTCTATGATAGACCTCAAGCCCAGTAACTAGCTTCGTGCACAATGTTCGGGCTATAGCACATGGCATTGGTATGGAATGAATGATGAATGATAATGATGAGTGCACTTGCACCAGGCCCAAGGGTCAGCTTGGTGCACAATGTTCGGGGTACAGTACATGTCATCGGAAGTTAATGAATGTACGTAAGGTACGGTAAGAAAGATAACGAATGATAAGACGACGTACGATGATGAATGAATGAAAGTTAACGATTGATGATGAAGATAATAATAAATTATTATCTATGTGTACGTATGATGCATGATCACATGTGAAAGTAGAGAAAGAATGGTTTTAAACGAAAGAAAAGTATTTTATTTTTATAAAACTAGAACTCACTCAGCAACGCTGACTTTTATGTGTTTCCAGTTGGCAGGTAATGTTGCTGAGGATGGCACGGGACAGCTACTTGGCATTTTTGGATGGCATCCGTTGTTTAAATTATAATGTTTTTGTGATGTAATGCAACGAGTAATATTTTGTAACCCGTCAACGATGTATTATTTTGCAAAAGCAATTATATATATATGAAATGGTTTGTTTAAAAGAATTCCGCTACAATATTTTAGTAAAGTTAATGTATGTTTTATGCTTTGTGTGCAATGATTGACCAGCTGTAAGCGTTCCGGGAACGGGGCTTTACAAGTTGGTATCAGAGCCAAAGTTTAAGTGAATTGGGTAAATACTTTCAAAAGAAACCTAAACTTAAACTGAGAATTGGAAAAAAGGAAGGGATGCCAGTCTGAGTAGCTACGTGCCATCAGGTATTTTCTTAATGTTAACCGGTATTATGTGCGCATGTTATGTGGTTTATGTGCTTCTTAGTAGATTTAGATACTGATGTAGCCAGGATAGGAAATGCTTGGGGTTTGAAGAGTAAAGTAAGTGGCTAATCACAACTGGCCACTGTAATTAGGGACTTACTATACTTGACATAAACTGAGCTATTACCTTGAATGACCGTGTTAGTGTTTGAATCTTATAGCGTGTTAAAGGATGGCCGTGGTAGATCTTCAAAGGCTTCTAGAGGTGGAGGTCGTGGTGGACATGGTGATGGACCGCGGGTCACAAGAGGAAGGCCTCGAGCTGAAGAGGTGGCTCATGAAGAGCCCTAGACCCTTCATCCGGAGGGCGGTGATGAGAGTGCTAACTTAAGGGCCTCGGTGAAGGAGGCTGTTGTAGAGGAGGTTCATCATGTCATGCAGTCGATCTTACCATCTGTGATGACCGAAGTGATAAAGGGTGTGAGAGAAGGAGAAAGGAAAGAGAGGAATAGCTCCTCGGGAGGGAAAGAGCAACCGGAGACTGAGATGGTTGTCTCTACTGATGAGGAAGAAGAGCCTATGCCAGAGGCAACACGAGGCTGTAACTATAGGGCATTTCAAAGATGCAAGCCCCGGACTTTTGATGGCAACGGTACTGCTGCTGCTGCTCACCGGTGGGTGAGAGATGGAAGCTGTACTTGATATCAGCAAGTGCCGGGAGGATTAGAAGGTGAAGTTTGCCACTTATTCATTTGTGGAATCGGCTCTGTGCTGGTGGGACAATATCGTCCAAGCCGAGGGTAGTAGGGCAATTGGAAGAATGAGGTGGCCAGAGTTGAAGAAGTTGGTGATCGAGGAGTTCTGTCCTGATAGGGAGCTCGACAAGGTTGAGAGGGAGTTCCTGCAGCTGGGGGTGGGAACCATGACGCCTCAACAGTACACCACCAAGTTTAACGAGATGGTACGACTGGTGCCGGATCAGGTGACGCCTCTATCAAGAAAGATCAAGAGGTACATTCAGGGCTTGCCGGCGGATATTCGCAGGCATATGATTGCTGCTCGGCCAAGTACGTTTAGGTCGGTGGTCGATCTGGCGGGAAGGCTGTATGACGAGTGGGAAGTGGTGATGGATGAGGTGAGCAAGAAAGGCGGTGGTGACCGAAACTAGAATGGGAAGAGGTTTGGTTGGGGTGGTGCCCCGACAAACAACAAGAATGCACGGGTGGATGACCGGCGTGTGGTCACATCCGGTGCGGGGTCGAAGAGGTGTGGCAAGTGTGGGAAGGAGAACACCGGGGAGTGTAGGTGGGGATTGAATGTGTGCTTCTAGTGTGGAAAGCCTGGCCATATGGCAAGAGAGTGCAAGGTGGCAAGGTGTTTTAACTGTGGTGGAGAGGGCCACATGAGTCTAGAATGCAAGAAGCCAAGGGCTGAGAGTTTCAGGGAAGGGAAGAAGACCGGGACCGAGGGGCAGAGGGCGAGCGCCAGGGCATTCACGATGACTCAGGAGGAGGCTAGGACGGACCCCGATGTTGTGTCAGGTACGTTTATAGTAAACCAAACTCTCGCTTCTGTGTTATTTGATTCAGGTGCTAGTAAGAGTTTTATTTCTACTGTTTTCTGTGCTAAGTTGCCTGTTAGTAGTAGAGGTGTTGATGAGCCCTTCGATGTAGAAACTGCCATAGGTAAGTCTACCAGGATTGTTAACCTGATAGAAGGCTGCGATATAGAATTAGAGGGTCATAAATTTCCTGCTAGACTATTCGTGATGACCTTAGACGGATTTGACGTAGTCCTAGGAATGGATTGGTTGGCGGACTACGAGGCGAATATCATATGCCGTAAGAAGATGATTCGACTGACAGCTCCCGACGGGAGTTTGGTGACGATCTACAGTGATAGAGTTACGACTATCCGGAAGGTGATTTCCATGGCGGTTGCGGGAAAGTGCATGAGGCTTGGATGTAGTGCCTACTTGGCCTACGTGAAGGATGTAGATACGCCAACATCACAACTGTCGGATGTACCAGTTGTGTGTGAGTTCCCAGAAGTGTTTCCTGAAGATTTACCAGGTGTGCCACCGGACCATGAGATTGAGTTCCAGATTGACTTGATACCCGGTGCTCAACCTGTTGCTAAGGCACCGTATCGGTTGGCTCCGGCTGAGATGAAGGAATTGATGGAGCAACTGCAGGAGTTGCTTGATAAGGGGTTAATTAGACCGAGTATCTCTCCTTGGGGTGCTCCGGTCTTATTCGTGAAAAAGAAGGACGGTAGTATGAGGATGTGTATAAACTACCGCGAGCTAAACAAGTAGACGATTAAGAATCGGTATCCATTGCCAAGGATTGACGACCTGTTTGATCAGCTCCAAGGTGCCAGTTGGTTCTCGAGGATAGATCTTCGATCTGGCTACCATCAGCTGAAGGTGAAGGAGCAAGATATTCCTAAAATAGCTTTTCGCATGCGTTATGGACACTACGAGTTTCTCGTTATGTCCTTTGGTTTGACCAACGCGCCGGGTGCTTTTATGGTCTTGATGAATCGAGTGTGTTGGCCGATGTTGGATAAATCAGTGATTGTGTTTATTGATGATATCCTGATTTATTCGAAGAATGAGGCGGAGCATGCCGGTCACATTCGGGAAGTGTTAGAGACATTGAGAAAAGAGAAGATGTATGCCAAGTTCTCCAAGTGCACATTCTGGTTACGCGAAGTTCAGTTTTTGGGTCATGTGGTGAATCCGGAAGGGATCATGGTGGACCCGACAAAGGTGGAAGCGGTGATGCAATGGAAGTCTCCAAAGACGCCCTTCGAGGTTCGTAGTTTCTTGGGGTTGGCGGGTTATTATATGAGATTCATTCAAGACTTCTCTAAGATAGCTTCCCTATTGACTAAGTTGACCTGCAAGGATGTGAAATTTGTATGGATTCAAGCTCAAGAGAGTGCTTTTGAGGAGTTAAAGGAAAGGTTGACTCAAGCTCCAGTTTTATCATTACCTGAAGGAAGCGAGGACTTAGTGGTCTATTCGGATGCTTCTTACTCGGGGTTGGGTTGCGTGTTGATGCAGCGAGGAAAGGTTATAGCTTATGCATCCCGACAGTTGAAAGTTCATGAGGTTAATTACCCTACTCATGACTTGGAGCTAGCAGCTGTGGTCTTTGCACTAAAGATTTGGAGGCACTACCTATACGGAACGAAGTGCACAATCTTTCACGGACCACAAGAGCTTGAAGTACTTCTTCGAGCAAAAGGATCTGAACATGAGGCAGAGGCGATGGTTGGAGCTCATAAAGGATTATGATTGCTGATCCATTACCATCCGGGCAAGGCCAACGTAGTAGCGGATGCCCTTAGCCGAAAGGAGAGACCTGAGCCGATTCGGGTGAAGGCTTATCAGTTGATTATGACCTCTGATGTGATGAAGCAGGTCAAGGAGTTTCAAGACGAGGCATTGAAGGAAGATCATCTTAACTCCAAAAGGATGAGAGGTATGGTTGCAGAGTTGGGTGAAAACACTCTTGGTGTTAGAACCCGATTCAGACGGATGTGGATCCCTCGTTACGGGGATTTACGTGGGAGGATTATGTATGAAGCTCATAAGACTCGATACTCTATTCATCCCAGTGCTACGAAGATGTATCAAGATATGAAGAAAGATTATTGGTGGCCGGGTATGAAGTGCGATGTAGCGGAGTATGTGAGTAAGTGTCTTACTTGCTTGCAAGTGAAGGCTGAGCATCAAAAGTCGTACGGGAAGATCCAACCGTTGGATATACCGGAGTGGAAGTGGGAGCATATCACCATGGACTTTATCATGAAGTTACCGCTTACCGTGAGAGGGTATGATGCCATATGGGTGATAGTTGATCGTTTAACAAAGAGTACCCACTTTCTACCAATCCGCGAGACGTACTCCTCTGAAAGATTAGCAGATCTATTCATCAAAGAGATTGTAACTCATCATGGTGTGCCGGTGTCTATTGTTTCCGATCGTGACACCCGGTTTACATCTAAATTTTGGAAGAAATTCCATGATGCTATGGGGACGAGGTTACACATTAGCACGGCTTATAATCCTCAGACGGATGGTCAGTCGGAAAGGACTATTCAGATGCTAGAAGATATGCTTCGGGCATGCGTCATTGACTTTGGAGGAAGTTGGGATGACCACTTACCGTTAGCTGAGTTCTCATATAATAACAGTTATCATGCCAGTATTGGTATGCCCCCTTATGAGATGCTATATGGTAGGAGATGTAGAACACCCTTTTGTTGGGGTGATATTGGTCAGAAGGAGTTGGGAAGTATTGAGGTGATTGAGGCTACGACTGAGAAGCTCGAAAAGATCAAAGCCTTTATGAAGGCAGCCAAAGATAGGCAGAAGTCGTATGCCGATAAGAGACGTAGACCGATTGAGTTCCAGGTAGGCGATAGAGTTATGTTGAAAGTCTCACCTTGGAAAGGTATCATTCGGTTCAGGAAGCGAGGAAAGTTGAGCCCGAGATACATAGGGCCTTTCCGAATTATTGCTCGAGTAGGAGAGGTGGCCTATAGGTTAGAGTTACTCGATGAGTTAAGTGGAATTCACCCGACATTCCATGTATCTCATCTGCGGAAGTGTTTAGCTGACGAGGATATGGTTGTACCACTGAAGGATATTGAAGTTGATGAAAGGCTCAATTATGTGGAGCAACCAGTGGCAATCATTGACCGCAAGGAGAAAAGGTTAAGGAATAAAGTGGTTCCCCTTGTGCGTGTACAGTGGAAGCACAGGAAGGGATCCGAGTCTACGTGGGAGACTGAAGAAGGATGAGGCAACATTACCCACATTTGTTTGAGGAATAACAGGTTTCGGGGACGAAACCTATTAGGGGGGGTGGACTTGTAAAACCTGGATATTTTTTTAAAGACGAAAAAGAAGGAATAAATGTGAACAAAAGAAAGAAAACACAATTTAACCCAAGTTGAGGGGCTAAAGTGTCAAAAGGACAAAAAGTATAAAAAGTTGGTGCAAAAGTGGGCATGGCCGCCCACACTATCTGCGCACCACTTTTCATTTGGATTTTCTATAGAGAGAAAGAGCAGAGTTCGGATTGTGAAGAAGGAAGAAGAAGAATTCGAATTCAAGGTAAGAATTCTTGGTTTTTAAGTTGTTCTTGGTCGGCCTATGCCTCGGTTGTATGCTTATGTGTGTATGTTGTGTTCGGGTGTGTGTGTTTTCGGTAGGCTTCTAGGTGGTTGAACTCATTTGCAAATGGGTTGAAGAAGTAATACTCGAAGGTTTTCAAAGGTGAGTTCTAGAACCCCCTTTTTACATGTTTTAACTGATTTTAGGGCTGGAAATGCATGTATGTATGTTTTTATGAATGTGGGTTTTATACCCGTATGAATGTGTATGTGTGAATATGGGTGGATTATGATTTTGGGTGTTCTTGAGGTTATGATGATGCCATATTCATATTATGATGCTTAGAATGCTAGAACTAAGTTAGAACATGATGAATTGATGAATTAGGACTGATTATGATGTTATTAGTATGTGTTGGTTGCCTATGCGCCTGGATTCAGCCCATGCGCCCAATGGTTGAATTTGCCTAAGTGTCCCCCATGCGCCCAAAACCCATTCGCTCGAATAGTATCCATGCGCCTAGAATAGGCTAAATTTGACTAAGTGTTCCATGCGCCCAAAACTGCCCATGCACGTAGGCACTCATGCGCATGCATAGTGCCCATGTGCCTAGAAACTTGCCGAGGAGACTAAGTGTTGGGTCATGCGCCCAAATAGTGCCTATTTGCCTGAAAGTTCCCCATGCACCTAAGTGTTCCCATGCGCCTGAGAGGTCATGCGCCTGCATAGTGCTCATGCGCCTATGCCTTAGAATATTTTCTGAAATTTTGGGGAAAATGTAAAGTGTAGGCTTTGACTTGGGATGTTCCCGAGGGTAATGTACGTTGACTTTATGATGTCATATGTGATTTGAGATGATGTTATGTATGGTATGGTTATGTTTATGTTATTTTCCTTATTACGTATATTATTTCCGTGGCTTTGCGTGGTATGATTATGAAAGTAAAGGGAAAGTATTATGTAACGTAAAGTGGAAGATAATGAAAAGGGAACGTAAAGAATGATGAATGCATGCATTAATTAATGAATGAATGATGTAATGAAAAGTCTTTCAAGCAATGTACGGAGGTTCACACCCAATAAAGGGTGTTAGCTCAACTGTGTGCGGGTTAGCTACCCCGAAAGGATGCACACTGGGGTCTAATCTTTGTGATAGACCATATGTATGGGACTCTTGTCGCTTGCCCTAGGTACTGGAGTCAGCTTCGTGCACAGTGTTCGAGGTCTATGATAGACCTCAGGCCCAGTAACCAGCTTTGTGCACAATGTTTGGGGTATAGCACATGGCATTGGTCCGGAATGAAAAATGAATGATAATGATGAGTGCACTTGCCCCAGGCCCAAGGGTCAGCTTGGTGCACAATGTTCGGGGTATAGTACATGTCACGAAAGTTAATGAATGTACGTAAGGTACGGTAAGAAAGATAACGAATGATAAGGTGACGTATGATGATGAATGAACGAAAGTTAACGATT
Source organism: Flaveria sonorensis (assembly GCA_025506505.1). Lineage (NCBI taxonomy): Eukaryota > Viridiplantae > Streptophyta > Magnoliopsida > Asterales > Asteraceae > Flaveria > Flaveria sonorensis. The sequence goes on from CM046439.1 coordinate 19,159,822, forward strand.
GACAATGAAGATAATAATAAATTATTATCTATGTGTACGTATGATGCATGATCACATGTGAAAGTAAAGAAAGAATGGTTTTAAACTAAAGAAAAGTATTTTATTTTTATAAAACTAGAACTCACTCAGCAACGCTGACTTTTATGTGTTTGCAGTTGGCAGGTAATGTTGCCGAGGATGGCACGGGGCAGCTACTTGGCATTTTTGGATGGCATCCGTTGTTTAAATTATAATGTTTTACGTAATGCAACGAGTAATATTTTGTAACCCGTAAACGATGTATTATTTTGCAAAAGCAATTATATATATATATATGTAATGGTTTGTTTAAAAGAATTCCGCTGCAATATTTTAGTAAAGTTAATGTATGTTTTATGCTTTGTGTGCAATGATTGACTAGCTGTAAGCGTTCCGGGAACGGGGCCTTACATGTTGTAATCACACAAGTGTCCATAACGCATGACCAAGGAGTCATCCGCTGTGAACATAATTCAAACATAAAAAGCGTTCACAGCGCATGAGAAATGTTCATCCGCTATGAACAACCAAACAATCTTTCAAAGTGTCCTCAGTGCATGAACAAATGTTCATCCGCTTTGGAAATAGTGATCATCCACAGCGTATAACTTTTTCGTCATCAGCTGTAAAATTTCAAATTTCACCCAAGTGTGCACAACGCATGACCAAATGACCATCCGCTGTGAAAATAGTACAACATCCAAAGGGTCCACAGCGTACAAGTTTGAAATTATACAGTGAACGCACTGTTCACATAGTGCATGTGTATTTTACAACGCATGACTTAAAATTAAATTTTAAGTTAAACTGTTCACATAGCGTACAGATACACTGTACAGACAGCGGACAGTCATTTTGTCTATTGTATATATATATCAACACTTGTCAATTTTTCATTCATCACGAGTGTGAGAGCGAAAATTAGATTTCTAAAACGTTACAAACAGTGTGTTAAACCCTTAAAGCCCTGATCATCCAAAACCTAAATTCGATTTGATTTCTCTTCTGATTCACGATCAAATAGGTATATCAACACTATTCTAATCATCAACCATTCATTAAAACATCTTGTTCATTGATTCTGATTCGAACATTGCTAGACCTAAGTTGAACAGTGAACCGAAATCGAAACATGAATCTTTTGATGTTTTAAACCAAATCAAACACTGAATATGTGTTAGATGACCTTAGTCTAATGTATTAGGACAGTTGTTTTGATGTAATTTGATTAAGTGTTCATCGGGTTCATGAACAGTCATGATGTTCTTGCCAAAATCATACAAAAACTGATGTTTGATCTTTGAAAATGTTTAAACTAACTTGAAATATGTTATAACTTGGTAAACATGTTCAAAAGTTTGTAACAAACATGTAAAATCAGTTAATTTGGCATGGCATTGAACACACCAACATTGAATGCATATTTATTCAATGTGCATTCAATGAATGTTTTGACTTCAACAGTCAAACTAAAATGCTCTAGTTGAGTTATTATGAAATAAAATCAGTGTATAATATGACACAAACAACTCTTTATGATACAACAAACATAATGCAAAACAATTTGGTTCAAAACAAAATGAATCAAATAAGATTTTCATGACCAAAATTAACCAAGTAGTTGACTTTGGATAAGTCAAACTGGCTTAGTGGTTAATACCAATCAAACACACACTTAAAAAATGTCACAAGTGTTAAGCATACATAATTCATCATTTCATAACAATCACAACAGTCTAGTGAACACTTGATCACATTTCATCATTACACATCATTAACATACAAGATACTAACATTAATCTTTTTCATTGCAGATATGGCAAACCTAGTGTTTGTCAGAGATCACAACCTTTGTGCTTTTCTCAATGCTAATTCACCCAAAGCTGAGAATTACAGAGATATTATTCATGCAATTAGACAAACAAGGCTGGTTCATGCTATGACAGCAAGACCAAAGATTTATGAGGATCACATAGTCCAATTCTGGACTCATGCTTATCTAGAATAGATGAATTATGAGCAAGTAGTAGTCTCCAAAGTTCATGATCATCAGATTACTATCACTAAAGAAGTAATCAGGAGAGTATTATAGCTTGGCAATGAAGATGCTGAAGGACCAGTAGAATTTGATGAAAACTACGTGTTACATGTTTTCAGGCAAATAGGCTACACTGGTACCATAGACAGGAAACAGATCAAGAAGTCATACATGTGTGCCCAATTTTGTAGAAGCCTCTCGAAGATTAACATTTAGTCTTTATTGTCTTTATTAATAGTTTTGTCATAGTTTAGGGACTTATTTGTAAATATATGTTCCTTTTTGTTTTCTTTGATAGTATAAAGCATAGATTATGTATTGTGTAGGATAGCACAAAGACTAGACTAGTGCACCTTAAAATCAGTTGAACGAATTGTAACTGTTCTCTACACTTGTATTTCTATGCTTTCTATCAATGAAAAACTATGAATTTTTCTGATATGTTTGCATTGATTTGATTACTTGTATTTGTTTTGATTCAATTTCATCATAATATCATCACAGATCGATCCATTTTGATCCTATCAAATGGTATCAGAGCTGTTGGTTCAGTGATTTGAGCTTATCGACATTTTGAGCTCTCTAAATCACTTGAATCTGTGATTGATAAGCAATTTGATCAAATAATTGTTGAATTCAGTTGTGTTTCATCAATAGAAACATGATTTGACTCACAATTTCATGTTCAATTTGTTCAAATCTGAGAATTTGACCTAAATTCTGTTCGAATCTGTTCTTCATATTCGGACTAAAATTCAATCAGAATACTGATTTGTTGTTATTGTATGAGCAAATTGAGGATGTAGGATTGATTATCGACCTATAAACTACCTAATTGGAAGTTTTTAGATCAATTCAACAAGTTTTGAAGATTTTCAGAAGATTTGAGTTCGTTTGAATCTGTTGAATTAGGCGCATTAGGTTAAAACACTGCTGAAAATTGCCCAAGTGTATAGGCGTTTGACAACTGTTTAGGCGTTTGAACACTATTCAGGCGTTTTTTGTCTAGGATTTTGACCACTGTTGAGGCGCATTACAACTGTTTGGACTTTGAAACTTTTTCAGAAACTAAGTAATTCTAGGCGCTTAACCACTATTTAGGCGCATTAGAACTGTTTTAGCGTTCTACAACCCAGGCGCTTGACAACTGTTTCATGCGCATTACAACTGTTCAGGCACATTTTCAATTGGGCGTTTCAGAATTCTACTAAGGCAGTCCCTTAGGCGTTTCTACATCAAAGTTGGGTGTTTGACAATTGTGTGGGCGCTTCATCACTGTTATCTACACTTGTATTTCTATGCTTTCTATCAATGAAAAACTATGAATTTTTCTGATATGTTTGCATTGATTTGATTACTTGTGTTTGTTCAGATTCAATTGCGTCACAATATCATCACAGATGGATCCATTTTGATCCTATCAAATGGTATCAGAAGCAGAAACTGAAGCAGAAACTGAAGAGGCAGTTAGAGCTGTTTGAGCATTTATCTGGTGAAACTATAAACCAAATGATGAATAGATTTGTGCAACTTACAACTGAGATGTCAACTGCTGGCATCAAAAATGATCTCAAAGATCTAAATTTCAGACTTCTCAATGCTCTTCCATCCTCATGGAAACAAACAGTGACATTATTGAAGCACACTGAAAAATTCCCTATGGATCTTGATCTATTGATTGCCAAAATTGAGTCAGTTAATATTGATGAAAGCTCAAGAAACAATGATAGAGCAGCATCAATGTCTTAGTACAAATATGTTGCATCTCCAGCTAGCACAGTGGAGAATGCCTTTATGGCAAAGAATGTGTCACACCCTCAAAATCCACGTGCGGGGTTTTACCGCGATGCGCGTGACATACCATGATCTCAGTCATTAGTTACTCAGAACGACTCTATATGTACAAACATTTAAAATCAAAGTTTAACTTTAAATACTGCGGAAGCGTTAAATAAACTAGAAAACTAAAAACAATGTAACATGATTTAAAATTCGCAAACAAACGCGCCCAAGTATTATGCAAAACCAAAGCATAATGTTTAAACAAACATAATCCCAAAAAAAAAACATTGTTTCATAACATGCTGACAACACCATGATGCTGACCTGTGTAATGTGCTCCTAGGCAATAGCAACCTTAACCTGAGAATAGCATACTAAAGAGTCAACACAACGGTTGGTGAGTTCAAGAGTTTGCTCTAAACATAAATCAATAACAGTTGCACAATATAAGAAGTGTATTGCAAGCTAGTCTATAAACAAATAGTAATTATCATAGCGATTTCACGATTGAAGCTGACAGTGTTACGTTTGTTGCCTCCTGCCACGACATACCAGGTCGTGACAATGTTCGTTAGGACAAAATTGAACCCGTTTGACCTCGAGTCGCACAGGTGGGGCTCGTCAGACCCAGTAGTACTACCCAAAATTTCCCCGCTAAATCATTATTAATAATCCAAAAGAGTGAGGACTTTCCATGGTAATCAGCACTATATTATACTATACACAACTCATATAAATAAAGCGTTTGTAAAAACAGTATGCTATCTCCCCTAAAAGAGAGTATGTAAAAAGTGTGGGGCATGAACTCACCTGATGCGCGTAAGAAATTACTTAATGTTTAACTTGAAAAGAAAGAGTGGATAGACAACCCTCAGAGGTCACCTAGAACACATGAGTACATAAGTATGTGTACACAGAATTATAATGAAACCCTAAGTGCTCTACAAACCAAAGAACTCAAGGTTTTAGAAATACAAGACACATTTGACCCAGTTGACCCATTTGACCCGTTGGTGACATTATAGATGAAATTCCATTCAAACAAGCATAACAATACATCACACATGATTTACATACAAACTGATCACATATGACACTTCATTACTCACATGTACTACCTAGATCATCATACAGCCAGATATCATACAAGTCATGCGAACCTCAAACAATTTTTATGCTCAACATAGCTATAACACAACCAATGCATCATACATAGAATCAAATCATTCACGGCATGCCATGTGAAGCCACTCATGACTTCACACCCTAAACCCTGCCAATCCTACTAAGTAAGGGCCTCAGATTCGCACGCGTGTATGATGACCATCAACATACCATTTAACAGGATTTTAATTACCCAAGAAGTTCAACCAAGATCAACTACAAACCAAACAATAGTTCTAACATAACCCATATGACCTATTACCATGAAATCCCACAAACAGGCCAAATCTACCAATTAACCCAATAAACATTCATACACCCAAACAATACATTCTATTTAGAAACAAAACAGACGATCGAGGAATTGTGTTCGCAACAAAGCGATACTCATTGCACAAGGTTACACCCAAGAAGAAGGAATAGATTATGATGAAGTATTTGCTCCAGTTGCAAGACTTGAATCAATTCGTGTCTTCCTGGCTTATGCATCATTCATGAAATTTAAGGTGTATCAAATGGATGTGAAAGGTGCTTTCTTGTATGGATCAATCACTGATGATGTGTATGTCAAGCAACCTCCGGGTCTTGAAGACTCAGAATTTCCTCATCATGTGTACAAGCTTAGCAAAGCATTGTATGGTCTACATCAAGCTCCTAGAATCTGGTATGAAACATTATCGCAACACTTAATCCAACATGGATACACACGAGGGAAAATTGATCCTACTTTGTTTATTAAGAAGGATGCTGATGATCTCTTATGTATTCAAGTGTATGTTGATGATATTATATATGGTTCTACAAGTCCAAAGTTGTTCAATGAATTTGAAGAAATCATGAAGTCTCATTTTCAAATGAGTTCTATGGGAGAAATTAACTTTTTCCTTGGTCTTCAAGTGAAGCAGTCTGCAGATGAAATTTTATCAATCAAGATAAATTCATTGATAAACTCTTGAAGAAATTTAAACTGCAAGATTGTCAATCCATAAGAACTCCAGCTGACGTAAATTCCAAGATTGAACCTGATTCGAAAGGAAAATCTGTTGACCAAACTTTATACAGATCTATGATTGGATCTTTGATGTATCTTACTGCATCTAGACCTGATATAATGTATGTTGTTTGTGTCTGTGCCAGGTATCAGTCTGACTCGAAGGAATCTCGCTTAATTGCTGTTAAACGAATATTCAGGTATCCCAAAGGAAAATCAGCTTTAGGGCTATGGTATCCTTATGAAGGAAACTTCGAGTTACATGGATATATAGATAGTGATTATGGGGGATGTTGCCAAGATCGTAAATCTATGATGGGTGGTTGTCAGTTTTTAGGTCCCAGATTAGTCTCATGGCAGTGTAAGAAACAAACAAATGTCTCTGTTTCAACCATAGAAGTTGAGTACATAACTGCTTGAGCAGGATGTTCTCAAATCCTTTGGTTACAAAACCAACTGCTAGATTACGGGTTCAATTTTCTTAAAACTCCTATTTACATTGATAACACTGCTGCTATGTTTATTACAGCTAATCCTGTCCAGCACTCAAAAACAAAACATATCGAAATTCGATATCATTTTCTCAGAGATAACTCTGAAAAAGGTTTAATCATTTTGATTAAAATCGCAACTGAAAAACAGTTGGCTGACCTATTTACAAAAGCCTTTTTACCAGGTCGATTTGAATATTTGGTCGAGTCAATTGGACTTATTAATCATGTTTAAAACTGATTTTGAGTTTAATTCAGTTGTTTGAGTCATTTAAAATGATAATAACCCTCCCTTAGCTTAATCTTGAATATAGAGAAACTGTCAAAGTTAACTGCCTGATTGTATATATTGTGTGTGTATGTTGAAAATGAAAAAGCAAATACAAAAATAGAAAATTCCAAAATCAAATAGAAAAATATAAAACAAAAACACAAAAATAGAGTTTTTCTTGTTAATTAAGTGTTTAGGACTGAATCTATCTTTGCAATTTGTGAGAAATGATAGATACATTAGTTATGATTAGTTGCATACTTCACTCGCTTCTAAAGTCTGACGTGATCAGATATGATGTGTAGGTAAACTCATGCAATTATACTGAAAAAGTAAATTCTTGTGATCAAACTAAATCATGCATGCATTCATGTTTGTCCATTTTAGTACCAATGAGTAGTGTTGACTTCTCAAATTGATTGCTTGTTAAGTCATAATCTCACACTTGGTGGTGATATGAATAACCATTGAGCTCTAATTAATTTAAAGCATCTAATCACTTCTCTGTTATGAGTCATCATAGACCTGAAGTGACGAGATATCCTTTGTTGTAAGTAATTACAGAACTAGATATTCTCACTTGATGCAAAAGATGCCAATGTGCACAATCTCCACATGAGATCTGGTTATAAGTATATGTCAGGTTAACAAGTTGAGAAAGGTGATTTCTAGCAGATCTTTATGAGAGTTGAACTCTCTAAGTCTAAGTGTGACTTACATAATGTCATATCTAATCGTACCTTAATCAATCCATGAATTGAAAAAGTAAGCGTGTTGAGTATTTTGCCAAAAGCACTCATTTTCTGTCCTTAGATCTCGTGTCTCCTTTGCTGCAGAAATGCTGACCTGGAACACACTTGATTAGGATTTAATCATTGTCTATGACTACCCATCATTTTATTTTATTTTAATGTGCTTATCTAAACTGATATGATCTCACTACAGGCATGTGATTCAATTGTATACAGTAGATTTTTATTCTGCTTTAATTTTGATTTTTTGCATGATTTTCTGTGTGCAGGCATGTTAATAATGATTAGTGTTCTCTTCTTACAAAATCAAAGAAACTTCTAAGTTTATAAAACTTAAAAGTTTAGGGGGAGTAAAAATGATAAAGAGAAAATAATTGATTTTCAAAAAGTGAAAAATAAAAAATAAAGTGTTTTGGATGAAAGGATGAAACTGAAATTTCAAGCATATGTGTGTTTGATATGATGTAAAAATAAACCTGAAAAAGAATTCAAATTCAGTGGAAAAGCTTCTTGTAAACAAAATGAGATCATTTGTGTTTGTAAAAATTAAATAGAGGCTAAAATGACGGGAAATTAATATTTTTTTTGAAAATTTGAAATAAAAATAATGGTCAAAAACAAAATAAAAAAAAAAAAAAAAAATTGAATGTTAAAAAATTTTAAAATTAAGGGTCATTAAGGAAAATTTAAGTGTTAGTCAAACAATTTTGACTAAGTGTTGTAAATTGAGTGTGAACAGTGCTAATGTGTTTAACTAGTGTTCAGATGGAAGATTTGAAAATTACAAGTGTTAGACTCATGGAAGTAATCTCATGCGCCTAAACAGTGTTCAAAAGTCCAAAATAGAAGTAATCTATGCTATATATTCTAGCATGGCATGTCAAAAAGAATTGCGGGTTGGAACTCCTTTCCAGTTGATATAGCCTCACCCATTGTGGCTCTTGCAATAAACAGAAGATTCAACATGGCTCGTTGGATTATGAATGGATTTATCTTTAACTTGGAGAAAGGAATCAGAAATAAGTATCTGATGTATCCCAGATTCCTGCAGATGATCATAAATGAAGCCAATCTTGATTATCATGCTTATGGAGTTGGTGGTGAAAGATTGATTCTTGAGCATATGTCAGACACTTCATATAAAAGACTATCAATGATTACTGGTGCTCCTAATGTACCAATAAGATGATGTGAATATTAATGAAGAGCATTTTCATCTTATTGAAGATGAGCCAGTTGACCCAAATGATCTTATTGAAGAAGCTCCTCAAAATGAAGATGATGATGATGAAAATGAAGATGACAATAATGAAAGTTCAAGTTCTAATGATGATGATGAAAATGAAGATGACAACGATGAAAGTTCAAGTTCTGATGATGATGATGATAATAATGATGGTGGTAATGATGGCAATGAAACTGAACAAGTTAAAGATGTTCAGGAAGTTGAGCAAGTTGAAGATAGAAATGAAGAAAGTAAAACTATTGAGGAGATAGTTAATATGATTGAAGAAGTTATTGAAACAGAAGAACAAACTGAAGTTAATGAAGATGTTCAAAACTTTGAAGTATTTAAAGATGTGATACATGATGATCCTGTAAGTTTGAATCAACAGGATACACATGTGGTGGAAGAAACAAACTTTCAGTTGATTATTGATGAATTAAAAGAAGAAAATGCTAAGCAAGTGAATCTCATTGAAAAGTTAAGAGAAGAAAATGTGAAATTAAAGGAGGAATTACAAAAGAAAGATAAAGTGATTGCTGATTTGGAGAAAGATAAAGAAACAAACCTGAAAATTTTTGAAGTCATGATGAAAGATTATGACCTACTGGAAGAAAAATTCAAAAAGTTGAAAGAAAACAATGAGGTTTTAAAAGAAGAATTCGAAAGAATGAAAGATAGTCTAAAATCTTAGTTCTAGCTATGATAGTTTCTGAAGTTACTCCAATTGATGTTGAGAAGATAACTGAGGTAGATAAAGGAAAAAGAAAAATTGATGATGTAGACATTTCAGTTCTAGCTAAACCATCAACAAAAATACAAAAGATTGTGACTGAAGGTGAAAGTAAAGAAGGAGAGGAAACATATGTATATGAAAAAATTAAAGCTCTTGATGATTTGGAAACTGAATTTGCTGACGATTGGTATAATGAAGTTCTTGAAGATGAAGACATAGTTGAAGCAAACTACTCACCAATCCAGGAAACAACTAAAGTCATACCTATTGATATTGAAGATAAGTACAATTACTTGATTAGAATGAAATACAACAGAGTATTTTTGGATGGATTAACTGTCTCACAAATAAATGAAGAGTATGAAAAGTGTATAACCGCTCTGTTGCACCTGTTGATCCGGTTGAGATAGTAGTAGAGCATGGAGAATGGAATCTGCTTCAAGAAAGTATCAATGTTGAAGAACTTTCAACTTCTGAGTTACACCATCCTGATCCAGATGATATGAATGTAACTGCTTTAAGGATATGGTTACAATCACGTAACTATCCTAGGAAGAAATTAAACAGACTTCAAGCAGAATCTTTGAGAAACTTGGTGAGAAGTTTCCAAGAAACCGAGAAACAAACAAACAGAATAATAATCCTCGACATGGACAACCCAAAGTATCTCGAGATCACAAAAAGAAGAAGAATTCTAAAGCCTCAAGAGATCAAAAACATGGAGTTTATAAGAAGTGGACATGAAAGACGAAATGAGTTAATGAAGTTGTTTCTAGAAAATGAAAAACAAGCATACCAAGTGTCCATTGAGCAAATGCAGCTATGGAACAAAGCTTGAATAGCAGGAGATTAGGTACGAAATGTTTTACAAAAAGGACAATCAATTTCAGAACTGCTTAATGCAATGATTGTTCCTGATAAATCAAAAGAAGTTAAAATAGTAGCTTGGAAATATGATGAAGTATTTGATGCCTTTTTGATCAAGAGAGTAAATGCTATATGTGATGTTTATCACTTTTACTCAAGCATCATTGAACTACCTGTGCAAGACTTGAAAGAGCTGAACAAACTTCCTTTGATTAACCCAACAAAAGCTAGTCGCGGGGAAATTTTTGTTCAATTGCTAAATCGGGGAATTTCAAGGATGAGTTCATTTCTTAAAACGAGATGTGATCAGGAAGATAAAGAATACTTTTAATCATTGAAAAGCAAAAGAAAACTTAGAGAAAAAGGTGTAGAAGAAGATGTATTTTTGGATGCTTTTAGTGATAATTACGTTGATAAAGTAACAAATCCTGGTCTGAAAGTGATTGATGGTTCTCAAACAACAAAACCAATACTCCGATGGTTTTATCCGAATGATTGGGATAAAGATATGATTTCTTTATTTGGTGTATTTGAGCTAAAATTTCTTCATCCAAGTTACATTTCTTTCTTATCAATTCGAAAGTTTGAACGGGTGTCTTCTGAAGTTGCTTAAAATGACAAGAAGTACTTCATGACAATCATTAAAGTCATGAATGCTGTAATGGAAAGGATTGCATTATGCAAAGCCTTAGCGTATGCAAATATTGTGAAGAAAGATATTAAGTCGATTGACTTTATGAGGATTTCAAGCAAAGGGGTGTTAGAAATTCACTCGCAAGAGTTCTCTAAACTTCTGGAATTTTATGCTAACATTGACATTGCAGGTTTGTCCAAGGAGACATTGGAAAGAATGGAAAAGATAGAGATAAAGACAAATGAATCAAAGCCTAAGCAAGCTATTCTGGCAGAAAAATTCAAGTCAGCAATTACAAAAGCATTGAGAGAACAAAAGCTGTACAAGGAGAAGCCTATGTTCAAGGTGAAAGAAGAGCCAGAAGATTATTTTAGAGATTGAAGATTGAAGAATTGAAAATTGAAGATGCAAGTTCATGAAGACTGAAGATTTTGAAGACTGAAGACCACGTCAATCTTAGGGGGAGTATTGTAGAAGCCTCTCGAAGATTAACATTTAGTATTTATTGTCTTTATTAATAGTTTTGTCATAGTTTAGGGACTTATTTGTAAATATATGTTCCTTTTTGTTTTCTTTGATAGTATAAATAGAATAGATTATGTATTGTGTAGGATAGCATAAAGACTAGACTAGTACACCTTAGAATCAGTTGAACGAATTATAACTGTTCTCTACACTTGTATTTCTATGCTTTCTATCAATGAAAAACTATGAATTTTTCTGATATGTTTGCATTGATTTGATTACTTGTGTTTGTTTTGATTCAATTGCATCATAATATCATCACAGATCGATTCATTTTGATCCTATCAAATTTAGATTCCTCATGCACACATACCAAAAGACTATGACAAATAGAAAGACTGGCTGGGATGCCACTTCTCTGCGGACTCATCAGCCATTGCAAGTATCATAGCTAGACGACCATTCAACTTTGCTGCACAAGTGTTAAATGGGATGGTCTACAACTTAACTAAGGTGAGGAACAAGTTCCAGATGTTTCCAAGATTCCTTCAGATGACTATTGATGATCTCCTACCAGATATCCCAAGAGAAGGTGCCATTTTTCAGCTTGTTCACTGTAGGACCGTTAAAGGGTACTTAAGCTTGTGCTTAGTTAACATAGTTAGGAGGATCTTAAGTTCACTTAACAATTCAAATAGGGAACTGTGAACTTTTACTGAAGATACAAGACAAACACAAGTAAAAACAAGAACAAGAACACAAGATAAAATTTTCAAGGAAGTTGTATATTGCTTGTCTAGTTCTATTACAAGTGTTGTACAAGTATGTTTTTGAATACAAGAACCGGAGACTACTTATACTACATCCTACAACCGTCAATATGCAAAAAGATAGTTGGAAGTGACTAATCTAGACAACAAGATCAGCCTAAAGTCAAAAGGCAGATTGCCTTTTGACTAGTGACTATGACATGTCATAGCTCACAAACTTTCCTATTACAAAAAGCCAAAAAGGAACAAAAATAGAAACTTGCAGGCAAAGACCTTATCTACTTTATCATAAAGCATGGAAGTTTCACCAAATGATGATAGTTGGTGAACCACCAGAGCATGCAGCGGACAGCAAGTTGCTTTATGATAAAGTTGATGGAAAAGGTATCTTTTCTCTCTCTTTAGAAGAAAATCAGTCTTATCTTTAAACAGCTTCGGAAGACTTTGTCTTGAGAGCTTCCAAAGACTTCATCTTTTACCTTTGGAAGAGTTGAGTCTTTGGCTTCGGACGACTTTGCACTTAGTGTATTTTCTAAGTTAAGTGTAAAGCTTCCACAACAGTTTCTTCTGAACTTTGGCTTCGGAAGATTTTACACTTAGCATTTCTCTTGAGTGTGTAAAACTTCTAAAACTGGTTCTTCTTTGTTCCAAAGTGCATGTTGGAAGACTTGGCTATTTTGGTATCCTTTGGTTGCATTAGCCTTTTAACTTCAGAGGTTCCTACAAACTCCCCCTAGGCTAATGCTACCAAAACAGAGAGGTTCTTCAGACTGGGATAGTCCACATGAGGATCTTCAAAATTCCTTTCTTCATCAGCAGATCTGAATTCTTCAGACTCATGAAGTACCTTCTCATGTCATAGAGATCATGCAAAGGGAGTTCAAGCATGTCACTTGTGAAGTAGACATGTTGTTCTCCCTGATCTCTAGTGACATACCATCTGTCTGGATCTTCAGTAAATGTCCAGGACAGAATTTTTCTTCCAACTAGGAGAGGCTCTACTATGATAGGAGTTGGTTGAGAGTCCTCTTCATGCACTTCCTCAGGATATTCTTATCCTAGGGTTGGGAGGTGGATGCCTTTCTTCTTTTCTTCTTAGTTGATGATCTTCTTCTGGCCATCCTTTTTCTCCTCCCTGATGATTTTAACTGAAAGGGTTGGTCTTCAGTGGATTCCCTCTCAGTTGGGATCTCCTCTCTCCCAGTTTTAGAAGGAGAGGGAGGAGAACCCTGTTGTGGGTTAGAAGATGAAGTTGGCTGTTATGCAGCTTTAGGTGCAGGTAGTGTTGTCTTTATAGGTTCAACCTTTACCTCAACTTCTGGTTGAGCTTGACTTGATGATGAATGAAGGTCCAAAAGCTCTCCCCTTTTTATCTTATGCTTGATCACCATTATGTGCTCATCCATTGTGGATAGAGACATGGGACCAAGCCTCCTTTCGGAGAACCCATACAGCTTCAAGAAGCTCTTCATCCTCTGCCTATCTACAGACTTTTTCTAACTTTTCTGGATGATGGCTCTTGATTTTGCAGCTTCTTCCCTTTGCCTCTTTCTTGCAGCTTGCCTTTCTTTTTTGGCTTGCTCTTCCAGCTGCTTATTGTATTCAAATAATATATAATCATAAGGCAAGGGAAGGATTGTAGGTGCCTGATAGAGACCTGTGGCACTCAGGTAGTTGTTCATTTTTAATCTTTCTTCTTCATCAACTACCTGAGGTTGTTCAGCAGCCATAGTCTCTGACTCAGGACTTTCTTTAATTGGGGAGAGGACAGGAATGTTCTTGTAAAGCCTTTTTCTCCTCATTTCTTCCTTGTCTTTGAGGGTCAAGGCTGCATCCTCTGCTTCCTTCCTCTCCTTTGACAATTCAATGTCGGCTAGTTCATTTAACTCCTCTAAGGGGATAGAGATGAGTTTATCTATGTTGTAGTTCCTGGTCCCTAGATAGTTAAGCTTGGCTGCCCTTAATTCATCTTCTTGAGTGTTTGGTACAGGGGCAGCCAGAATTGCAGCTTGCATGAATCCTGGGGAACCACTTGAACTCTCTCCCCTCAGCTTCCTCTTCCTCTCTCTCTTTTCTTCTTCAATCTCTTCAGGAGTCATCTTCCTTTTGCCTTTGTCAATTGCAGATCTTAATGACTCAGCCTGAGAAGAGCTTTGGCCTTCATTGCTTGATTTAGCAGTCAAACACTGGCCAGAGAGAGGTTGTGAAGTACCATCACCAGCTGGTGCCTCACTGAGGGTATGGGGTGCTGGAGGAGATCTTGTCTCAAGGTTCATAGTCTCAGCCTTTGGGCCTTCAGTCAAGGCTTTCCCTTCGAAGCTAATCTTGGGGTCTACCTTAACATCCAGTTAACTAAAGGCTTCAACAGATAGCTTCGGTCTATATGATGTTGTTCTCCTTTTGAATTCTGCCAGCACCCATTCTTGAAGTTGATTGGCTAGTCTAACAGCTTGTCTGTTATTGCTTGGGTTGACAAGTGCCAGATCTACCAGATTTATACCCTCATAGAAACTCAGGTTTGAAATGTTTAGGATTTCTAGTTGACCCTGAGCTCTAGAGAGTACAAGAGCTTTCCTATCACTGTCATACCCCCAACCCCTGATTTGGTTCTCAAAAGGGGCAGACATTGCTCTTGGTACTCCCTCCTCAAACAGTTATTGAATGAGCAGTTCCAGATCACTATTTAGAGGAGGTTGCTGAGTATGGACAACTGCAATATAGGATAGTGAGTCCTGTATGTCCATACTTGAGGACGAACTCCCAGGTTTTATGGCTGTTAGAACTTCGTCCCCCTTTTTAGTAGCATCACCCTCATGCATAGGTGAGCTGGGGAAGTGATCCATAACATCCACAGGTTCTTGTGGACCTGGATGAGTTTGTCCTATGGGTCTTTTAGCTAACTGGCCCTTGAGATCGGTGATCTTAAGTTGTTGGTCATGGACCCTCCTTTGCAAGATACTCACCTATGATTCAAGGTGAGCTATCTTTAAAACCAGTTGGGTGTAGATGTCTTCGAGTTGGTGCACCCTGAGTTTCAGACTCTCCTCATCTTCAATTGAAGAATCTTCAGTCTGCTCCTTCACCACCAGCATGGGGTTCTTGGCTACTGGATTTCCCCTGCCCCATGACAATGTCAAGAGGCTGGGTTGCCGTGGTTGAGGTCTTAAAGATGTAATCACTGGCAAGAGTGAGAGCCTCTTCCATATGGGTCTCCTGGACAATCACAGGAAGATCCACCTCAGTTTGGGGTGTATGATATGGGCTAGACATGGGTAAAGCAGGAGTACTCATCTCCCTTTAAGTGTGGGTAGAGAGGGGAGATTCATTGTACTCACTGAATCCCAAATCTTTATCTGAGTAGAAGTCAAAGCTGGGAATAGTTTGTTTAAGATCAAAAGGCTGGGGATGGTAGCTTTCCCCTGAATGTTGATCACTAGATTGTTGAGACTCAAAGTGATGGCTAAAGGCTGTTTGTGGAGTTGTGAGCTCATCAGCCTGAGCATGAGGAACCTCAGCACTGATCTTTTGAAAGATGGGAGTGGTCTGTGTCACACCCCGAGCCCAGGTAGGGTGGGACGTCACAGACTAGTAACAATATATGGCAGCGGAAACAAACCATCATAAGAGCATACAAGAAGAGAAATCACATGACATTACATTAAAACATCATATCCGGGCTATGAAAGTCTTGCCCAAACATCAAATCCACACACATTGTAAATTATTCAAATTTGTTACACAACAATTTCAAATGTCTAATAAAGTTTTTAAAAATCGAGTAATGCCATTGGTAGTCACGGTACTAAGCCATCCATAAGGTTTCCATTAAAATCCAAGCTTCATCAAGAGTTACCTGAAACATGCTCAAAAAGAATTTATGTCAACTAAAAAGTTGGTGAGTTCAAGTGCTTAAAGTTTAAAAACAAAAGGACTCTTCAGAGTCTACAAGTTAATTTTAAAAACATAGGTATCACTGTTGTGGTGTCACAATCAACCCTGCACTCAGCCCCGACTAGCCTCTTCTAAAGTTGCGTTGTACCGGTTATCCCATAGGGGAAACTGAGCCTCAAAGAGTGTACCATACCTGCTAAGTGGTACACCATAGTATCTTATAAGACCTATCACATGACACAAACGACCCCGCAGGATCTCAGTGGGGTACCCTTCCGGTTATGACGGAAGGCACCGTGCGTGTGGGATTCCCCAAGTAGATCTACCCATATAAAACAAGCGGTTCACACAAGAATTAATGATTGTGATACAAGTAGATGCAGGTTCTAATGCTAGACACAACATATAAATACATTTCAAAATAGCACACAATAATTTTTAGTTCAATCATAGCATGTCTCATCCCAAAATAGTGGTAAAAAGGGAACACTAGAAACTCACCTTAGAATCAAACAAAGGTACTTCAAGTATCAACAAGTCCAAGTCGTAGCACCCTATGATCAAGATACAAGTGATAAGCTAATGTTATTAGACTATTGTAAGTGTATTTAAGTGTATTTTATGGTCACACGTTCACGTGTCTTCGTTCCTTAGAAGTTTATGTTAAAAAGTTTCCTTTTTAGGAAAGTTAGGGTTTTGATATATGGATGATAAGTTATTTGACTTTTATAAGTTTGTTTATATTATAAAAAGTTTAATAAGGGTTTTCTAGACATAAGATAACTGAAATTTTGTTATATTTACGGAATTTACACATTGGTCCCTCAAGTTTCAAAAATTACAATTTTGACCCCAAAAGTTGCTTTCTACAATACTTGACCCAAAGTGACCCTTATTAGTTCCTAGGGGGTTTTAAACTAATTTTAGGCTTGTTTTAACTTAACATTTCCATATTTTAACTTGAGAGGTTTAAAACACAAAAATTTAAGTTACCGGTTACGGTAAAACCGTTAATTTAAGCATCTTGTTTTAGATTTCTTAGTTTCAACCTATGACCTCAAGTATAACGTTTTAAGGGCTTCTAAACATGATTATAATTTGTTTTAAAAGTATTATTGGGGTTATTTGAGCAATAAAAAGTTCACTTTTAGACTAACCCGTTAAAACCCGTTTAGACTCGTTTTTACCCGAAACCGAGCATTATAATCCATTTTCTCCAAAACTTTTACCAAATTACCACCTTTGGGTCACCTAGTTACTGAAATTACCTAAATTCTATGGTTTTAGACTTGTTACACAATTTTTAAAACTTTTTCTCCAAAATCTCCCGGTTTAGGCCTATTTTGCTAATTAAATTCATAAAAATTACAATTTAACTCAATAAATCACCAAATTCGGTTTTTAACACTAAGATATATTATTTACGGCCTGAAAATTATAAAATTTGATATCGGTTAAGTTTTACTAATATCTACCAATTTTACCACTTTTCGGGTCCTAGTTTTACCTCATTTAAACTTCAACTCACGGATTTATACATACAAGTCACCATTGATGCTTTTAGAGGGTGTTAATCACTATTGCACATGTGTAATCGATATGTTTGAAGCATAAACATCACCAAACCATTATTTAACTTTTAAAACATATTCATAAAGAGTTCATAAACTGTTTTAGAGCAGATTTTTAACATGGATTGAAAGGCTTTTCAAAACGGGTGGGTGTTTGGTGCTAAAATGCTAGAAAAAGAGGGTTTTCAGGTTGGAATCATGTGCACCAACCCTTGGTTTATGAACACACTTTAAATATACCTTCTTGATGTCGTGAATCTCACCAAAAATAGTGATATGGCCGCACGTTGCTGCTGTGAACAAGGAAAGTGAGATTTCATGGTAGAAAGTAAAGAAAACTCAAGAAATAACCTTGTTTCGGGTATATAGGTGCTTACCCTTAAGGTGTTTCATGATTTTTGGGATGATTAGAAGAGTAAAGGAGCTGTTGGTTCATGGGCTTGAGCTGCAACTCCTTGTTTTGAAAGTTCTTGCATGTATCTTGCACAAATGCTCACCAAATGCCACTTTCTTGCACGTTTTGCTCTTGGTCGACGTTGGAATGGAGCTTATCTTCGAATTTCTTGGCTGGAAGAAAGAAAATGCAGAGGATTTTGGGTTCTTGGCTGGGAATTTTCGAGAGAGAGACAAGGATAGATGAGTTTGGGAGTTTGAGTGCATGTATGGGGAAAGGGGAGAGTGTGGAGGTGGTTTTGTGAGAATTGAGGGAGGATGGTGAGTGGAGGAGAAGGGGGGGGGGCAGCCGAATATGGTGGTTTTGGGGTGTTTTTCTTTTATTTTATTTTTTTGTAATTTATTATGTGGTGTAAATTTGTTGTGTAGTGTAGTTTTTAAATTGTATAAGTTTTTAAGTGTAGTATTGTTTAGGTATATGTGTGTGCCGTGAATATGTATGTATTTGTACATATTATTTATTTTAATTAAAGTTTTAATTTCTAACGTAGATTCAATATTTTCTGGAACCGCTTAATAATTCTAGACTAAGGCAAGGCATAAAGGTATTATCTAAGGCAATCAAGCATGTAATTAATCAAGAAATCATGCAAAATGATAATCATAATTAGACCATGAATGAAATAATGTTACACTAAATTTAGGGTTAGGGTTGGACCTAGGAGTCGGTTGTTACAGTCTGCTTCTCAGGGAAAGTGGGAGCTCTGGATTCCACTTCCTCCTATAGGGAAAGTATATACGCTCATTCTTAAGGCACGGACGCGAAGGGGTTTTTCTCTTTCCTTTCTACTCAGTGCATCCGCCACCACATTGGCCTTGCCTGGATGGTAACGAATCTCACATTCGTAATCGCTCAACAACTCTACCCACCTTCGCTAGCTCATATTTAGCATTTTCTGATCCAGAATGTGTTGCAAACTTTTGTGATCAGTGTAAATGACGCATTTGGTACCGTAGAGATAGTGCCTCCATATTTTAAGTGCAAACACCACGGCACCCAGTTCTAGATCATGAGTAGTGTAGTTTCTCTCATGCTTATTTAACAATCTAGATGAATAAGCAATCACCTTGTCTCGCTGCATCAATACACACCCCAGCCCCTGACGTGAGGCATCGCAATAAACTACGAAATCCTCGACGCCTTCCGGTAGGGCAAGGATAGGTGCACTGCATAGCTTTTCCTTGAGCATCTCAAACGCCTTATCCTGTTCTTTTTCCCATATGAAGGCTGTATTATTTTTGGTTAGTGCAGTTAATGGCTGCACAATTCGCGAGAAATCCTTGATGAACCTCTGATAGTATCCCGCCAAACCAAGAAATTGCCTTATCTCGGTAGGAGTTTCAGGGATCTTCCAGTTTTTAATGGCTTCTATCTTTGTTGGATCTACTTGAATACCTTCTTTGTTCACCACATGTCCTAGAAACTGGATTTCGCGCATCCAAAACTCACATTTGGAGAACTTTGCATATAACTTCTCATTCTTGAGCAACTCAAGAATCAGTCTAAGGTGCTTCTCATGCGCTTCCTTGTCACGGGAGTAGATCAAAATATCGTCAATAAACACAATCAAGAACTTGTCTAGATACGGGCGACATACTCGGTTCATGAGGTCCATAAATGCTGCAGGTGCATTCGTCAGTCCGAAGGGCATGACTAAGTACTCATAGTGTCCATACCTAGTCCTGAAGGCTGTCTTGGGTATGTCTTCTTCCCTTATCTTTAGTTGATGGTATCCCGATCTTAAATCTATCTTGGAGAAATAGTTGGCTCCCTGTAATTGATCAAACAAGTCATCGATTCTTAGGAGAGGGTAGCGATTCTTGATTGTAAGCTTGTTCAAATCACGATAGTCAATACACATCCGTAGGGTTCCATCCTTCTTTTTAACAAATAGTACCGGTGCACCCCACGGAGAGACACTTGGTTGAATGAATCCGTTATCCAGCGATTCTTGGATTTGTACCATTAGTTCCTTCATCTCGGGTGGAGCGAGTCGGTAAGGTGCCTTGGCCACTGGTGCGGCACCAGGCACTAGGTCTATTTGAAATTTGACCTTTCTGGTCGGAGGGAGTCCCGATAGGTCCTTGGGAAATACTTCCGAGTACTCATCCACCACCAGTATATCTTCAATTTTCTTTTCTTCTCTCGCTTTCATCACGTAGACTATGAAAGCTAGGCATCCCTTGTACAGACTCTTGGTAGCCTTTAGGTGGGATATCATGGGGCATAACATGTTGCTTCTATCACTGTGGGCCATTAGTGTACTTCCATCAATTAGAGGTATTCTAAGTAAACGCTCACCACATACAATTTAAGCCTTATATTTAGCTAACCAATCCATTCCCACGACCACTCAAATCCTCCTAACGTTATAGGCATCAAGTCTATTTTAAATGAATTACCCTCTAATTCTATCGTGCAGTCCTTGATGATTTCATTGGTTTCTATTATCTTGTCGTCAGCCAATTCTACCGTGTATGCATCAGTTAGGGTATAAGCTTTCAAATCAATCATAGGCCTAAAGGTAGTAGAAACAAAACTAGTTGTTGCTCCAGTATCAAATAAAACAGTAGCAGGGCGGTTATTTATGAGAAACGTACCATTAACCACGTCAGGATCTTTACGAGCACCATTGTGGTCCATTACGAACGCTCTTCCTTTTGGCTTGTCAGGCCTGGCGTCCTTATCCCTTGCTAGCTTGTGACACTTGTTCCGCATGTGTCCTGGATCCCCACACTCGTAACATTGCTTCTCGGGCTCATAGGTACAGTCTTTAATCAGGTTACCGGTTCGCTTGCACCTGAAGCAAGGCATCGGGTTGCATTCCCCTTGATTGTGTAGTTTGCACTTGTTGCAGAAATGGCTTGTACCCAAGTATAGTTTTCGGGCTCTTGCCCCTTGATCATCACGCCTTGTCCCTTCACTAGCCCTCCAGCTTGAGCTACCTCTATTGGCAATGGCCCTCTTTGCATCAAACCACTTTCTCTTCTCGCATGTCACCTCCTTCTTGTCCTTGACCTTCACTTGTTCCATCCAACCATCCCTGATCAAGTCGTCCGTCAAGCTACCGGTAAGATCGACTGCCGCTTGGAGGGTTGTGGGCCTTGCGGATCGGACCATGCCCCGAATTCTGGGATGCAGTCCCCAGATAAAACGGGCTACACCTTTTGATTCAGGTGTCACCAAGTGGGGCACTAGCTGGGACAGAGCTGAGAACCGATTGATGTATTCAGTGTAATTTGAGCCTTTCATTTCCAAGCTCAGAAATTCAGCTTCCAACTTCTCTAGTTGATTTATTGGGCGGTACTTGCTGGTCATCAATTCTCTAAACTCTGACCATTTCATGTGGCCGGCAACATCTCTGCCTCGTGGCTGAATGACGGTCTTCCACCACTCCAAGGCTAGCCCTTTCAGATATTACGAGGCGAACCTGACCATGTGCTCAGTTTTGCACTCGATGATATTCAGTATGGCCTCAATCTCGTCTAACCATCGTTAAGTAGCAATCGCACCCTTGGTGCCGTAGAAGTCTTTCGGTTTGCACGCCATAAAGGTCTTGTAAGAACACCCGGTTCTTATTTCCTCAGCACCCTCGGTGTTACCCTCGTTGTTTCCAGGTTCTTCATTTCCGGTTGTATTTTCTCGATCTGCGTTTATTTGAGCTATGATGGTGGGGATAGCATTGGCGATTTGCTGTGCCACCAGGTTGGCGATCCTTTCATCATTGGAATTTTCTTCATGGGCGGTCCTTGGTGGGGTAGGTGGTTGATTTCCACCTCGGTTTCCGATGCGTCCAGCACCCCTATTCCTTCCACCACGCATTCCACGTATAGGCGCCATTCTGTTGTCAACATAGATAAAATCATTTAGTGTCTTATAAGATTCATTTCAAGTACCTTGCTACGTCGATTCAACTCCTAAAGGTTGCTTCACCAAACGTATGAGAGTTCCCAAAATACATTATAAGTCATACATAGTTTCTTTCCAATTTTATAAAGTTAATTAACATTTTAAGGGCAAACAAATTAATTCCCTAGATTATACCATTGCACGTTCCATATACAACCTGCAACAAATAAGGTAATACCACAAAAGAAAACCATGCATAGATAATTGTAGCATCCAACAAACAAAATGTTAATAGTCTCATACAATTTGGAAGGTGCCATCACCCCCAGAATAAAAATCATAGTGTCTTAAATAGATAAATAGTCTCTCAAAGATAGTAGCATCACCAAAACAATCGGACATCGACCCATCATCACTACCATTTCTTCTTCAACCACCCGAACCAACCCGAACCCTTCTTCTTCTGCTCTTCCTCCAGGCGTTGGACACCGTGAGTTGCCATCATGGCCTGAAACTGGGCGGACTGCGAGGTCCGTGTGGCATGCTACAGGGTCACCTCATGGCGCTGGATGGTCCTAAGGATATCGCTCAGGGTAGGGTCAGCAGGACCAAAATCGCTATCTCGGCGGCTGGATTGGGAGTGGGGGTCTCCGGCTAGGACACTCGGGCCGTCGTACAAGCTACGCCTAGGAGGCATCCAGTACTCGTCCTGTGGGTGGCGTCTGGGCGGTCCCCTCATCGGAGGTGCCGGTGCGGGAGCTGTCGCGGGGGGAGGCGGAGGAGGCGGCATCCTGAATGAAATAGAAGCTCCAGGTCGGGTACTCTTGCGCGACCGGGTGATGACTCGTGCGCCCCTGTTCCCGATAGGCGGGATAGGTGAATGTGTAGGTGCAGTGACATGAGGTGAGTGAGAGCGGGTCCGGGTCCTCTCCTGGGACGTCAGGAAAGATTCCTCCGATGGCTCCATGTCGTCAGATGTCACCGATATCCATCCTGGATGGTTGCATCTCCTTATGTACTCCTCATACTGCGATGGGGATGTTGCCCTCCTGAGTCTTCCCACTGGGGCATTCTCGTCGGCAGGGAATGCAGGCGCCTTACCATTGTTAGACATGAGTCTCGAGTTCCTGTAGAAATCATCATGAGTAATTTGGTTTCTCATAGCTCATGACAATTTTAATTTTAATGATAGTATCTCATAATAGTAATTACAGTAGTAATGAGGTAGTAGCGTCTATAATCAGTAATAATACAGGTCACAACAGGTATGAAGACATGGTTTAGACTACACAAAAGAAATTTTCTATCCGAGAGAAAGATTTTAACACCAATAAGCGGATCTTGCCGGAATTCACGCGTCCGATAAATTCATGATTACGTTGATCAAGTGTAATCATCAATTTACCCGACCCACTCACTCCAACACATTCCAAACAAGGACAGTCCTAGGACATCCGGGTTGTAGCCTAGGTCTACTAAGGTATTCCCGACTTCTCTACAACCTGTGGCTCTGATACCAATCTGTCACACCCCGGGCCCAGGTAGGGTGGGACGTCACAGACTAGTAACAATATATGGCAGCAGAAACGAACCATCATAAGAGCATGCAAGAAGAGAAATCACATGGCATTACATTTAAACATCATATCCGGGCTATGAAAGTCTTGCCCAAACATCAAATCCACACACATTGTAAATTATCCAAATTTTGTTACACAACAATTTCAAATGTCTAATAAAGTTTTTAAAAATCGAGTAATGCCATTGGTAGTCACGGTACTAAGCCATCCATAAGGTTTCCATTAAAATCCAAGCTTCATCAAGAGTTACTTGAAACATGCTCAAAAAGAATTTGGGTCAACTAAAAAGTTGGTGAGTTCAAGTGCTTAAAGTTCAAAAACAAAAGGACACTTTAGAGTCCACAAGTTAATTTTAAAAACATAGGTATCATTGTTGTGGGGTCACAATCAACCCTGCACTCAGCCCCGGGTAGCCTCTTCTAAAGTTGCGTTGTACCGGTTATCCCATACGGGAAACTGAGCCTCAAAGAGTGTACCATACCTGCTAAGTGGTACACCATACTATCTTATAAGACCTGTCACATGACACAAACGACCCCACAGGATCTTAGTGGGGTACCCTTCCGGTTATGACGGAAGGCACTGTGCGTGGGGGATTCCCCAAGTAGATCTACCCATATAAAACAAGCAGTTCACACAAGAATTAATGATTGTGATACAAGTAGATGCAGGTTCTAATGCTAGCCATAACATATAAATACATTTCAAAATAGCACACAATAATTTTTAGTTCAATCATAGCATATCTCATCCCAAAATAGTGGTAAAAAGGGAACACTAGAAACTCACCTTAGAATCAAACAAAGGTCCTTCAAGTATCAACAAGTCCAAGTCGTAGCACCCTATAATCAAGATACAAGTGATAAGCTAATGTTCTTAGACTATTGGAAGTGTATCTAAGTGTATTTTATGGTCACAGGTTCACATGTCTTCGTTCCTTAGAAGTTTAGGTTAAAAAGTTTCCCTCTTAGGAAAGTTAGGGTTTTGATATATGGATGATAAGTTATTTAACTTTTATAAGTTTGTTTATATTATAACAAGTTTAATAAGGGTTTTCTAGACATAAGATAACTGAAATTTAGTTATATTTACGGAATTTACACATTGGTCCCTCAAGTATCAAAAATTACAATTTTGACCCCAAAAGTTGCTTTCTACAATACTTGACCCAAAGTGACCCTTATTAGTTCCTAGGGGTTTTTAAACTTATTTTAGGCTTGTTTTAACTTAACATTTCCAGATTTTAACTTGAGAGGTTTAAAACACAAAAATTTAAGTTATCAGTTACGGTAAAACCGTTAATTTAAGCATCTTGTTTTAGATTTCTTAGTTTCAACCTATGACCTCAATTATAAAGTTTTAAGGGCTTCTAACCATGATTATAATCTGTTTTAAAAGTATTCTTGGGGTTATTTGAGCAATAAAAAGTCCACTTTTAGACTAACCCGTTTAGACTCGTTTTTACCCGAAACCGAGCATTATAATCCATTTTCTCCAAATTTTTTACCAAATTACCACCTTTGGGTCACCTATTTACTGAAATTACCTAAATTATATGGTTTTAGACTTGTTACACAATTTTTAAAACTTTTTCTCCAAAATCTCCAGGTTTAGGCCTATTTTGCTAATTAAATTCATAAAAGTTACAATTTAACTCAATAAATCAGCAAATTCGATTTTTAACACTAAGATATATTATTTAGAGCCTGGAACTTATAAAATTTGATATTGGTTAAGTTTTACTAATATCTACCAATTTTACCACTTTTCGGGTCCTAGTTCTACCTCATTTAAACCATTTTACCACACTTTTCATAATGTATACCCCAATTCACAAATTTTACATGTTTAATAACACCAAACCACTGGAACAAAACTTCAACTCACGGATTTTTACATACAAGTCACCATTGATGCTTTTAGAGGGTGTTAATCAACATTGCACATGTGTAATCGATATGTTTGAAGCATAAACATCACCAAACCATTATTTAACTTTTAAAACAGATTCATAAAGAGTTCATAAACTGTTTTAGAGCAGATTTTTAACATGGATTGAAAGGCTTTTCAAAACGGGTGGGTGTTTGGTGCTAAAATGCTAGAAAAAGAGGGTTTTCGGGTTGGAATCATGTGTACCAACCCTTGGTTCACGAACACACTTTAAATATACCTTCTTGAAGTTTTGAATCTCACCAAAAATAGTGATATGGCCGCAAATTTCTGCTGTGAACAAGGAAAGTGAGATTTCATGGTAGAAAGTAAAGAAAACTCAAGGAATAACCTTGTTTCGGGTATATAGGTGCTTACCCTTGAGGTGTTTCATGATTTTTGGGATGATTAGAAGAGTAAAGGTGCTGTTGGTTCATGGGCTTGAACTGAAACTCCTTGTTTTGAAAGTTCTTGCACGAATCTTTCACAAATGCTCACCAAATGCCACTTTCTTGCACGTTTTGTTCTTGGTCGACGTTGGAATGGAGCTTATCTTCGTGTTTTTTGGTTGGAAGAAAGAAGAAATGCAGAGGATTTCGGGTTCTTGGCTGGGAATTTTCGAGAGAGAGAGAAGGAGAGATGAGTTTGGGAGTTTGAATACATGTATTGGGAAAGGGGGAGAGTGTGGAGGTGGTTTTGTGAGAATTGAGGGAGGATGGTGAGTGGTGGAGGGGGGGGGGCAGCCGAATATGGTGGTTGGGAGGTGTTTTTCTTTTATTTTTTTTTCGTAATTTATTATGCGGTGTAAATTTGTTGTGTAGTGTAGTTTTTAAATTGTATAAGTTTTTAAGTGTAGTATTGTTTAGGTATATGTGTGTGCCGTGAATATGTATGTATTTGTACATATTATTTATTTTAATTAAAGTTTTAATTTCTAACGTAGATTCAATATTTTCTGTAACCGCTTAATAATTCTAGACTAAGGCAAGGCATAAAGGTATCATCTAAGGCAATCAAGCATGTAATTAATCAAGTAATCATGCAAAAATAATAATCATAATAATACCATGAATGAAATAATGTTACACTAAATTTAGGGTTAGGGTTGGACCTAGGAGTCGGTTGTTACAGTCTGCTTCTCAGGGAATGTGGGAGCTCTGGATTCCACTTCCTCCTATTTGGGTTGTGATATGGGGGCCTGCACATGCTCAGTAGCAAGTGCAAGGGTTCGTTTGTGTTTTATTTAATAGGTGATGGTGATGGTAGGCTGTCTTTGAGGTGGGTGAGAGGTAGAGGGTGTTGGTTCATCACTAGCTGGTGCTACTAGGATGTCACCCTGAGTAATGAGCTCAAACATTTTCGGGACAAGGGCTGTTTCTACCCCTGAGAACCCAACAGTTGGCTTTTTCAATATCTTGAAAATGCCAGGCCTCATATGTGCATGTTTAAGAACATTACCTGTTCCCCTCAACTGTGGTCCCAATTCAAAGTTGAGAATGTGTAGATGCTTCTTTTAAAGATTAACATTTGTCTTTGTATGTCTTTTACATTTTTGTCATAGTATAGGGACTTTTACTGTAAATATGTTCCATTGTTTTCTTGATTAGTATAAATAGGCTGAATATGTATTGTGTAGGTAGACATCTAGATATCTAGAGACATCTAGAGACATCTAGAGATTAGACTTTCAGTTTAGACGCTTTGTATCTGTTACTTACACTTTGTGTTCTTCTCTACTAATCAATGAAAACTTCTATGAATTTTTGTTGATTTCGTGTGTTGAATTGAATACTTCTATGTATTAGATTGAATTGCGTTATTATATCATCACAGATCGATCCATTTTGAGCTCATCAAATGGTATCAGAGCTTTCGGTTCAGTGATTTGAAGTTGTTCTTCAACTGTCGAACACTCATAATCACTTGAATCTGTGATTAATAAACAATTCAGTCTTAAAGTTGTTGAATTAAGATTTGTTTCATCATCAGAAACATGATTTGATTCACAATTAGCAGTACAATTCATTCAAATCTGTGAATTTGAGCAAAAAGTCTTCGAACTGTTCTTAGTTTGTTCGAACTGTTCTTTGAATCAAAACATTAATCTTTGTTGATTAATTGATGAAATTGATATTAGAGGATTGTTAATCGATCGATTTCAGACCAAATTGGTGAAATTTAGATCAATTAATCAAGTTTTGAAGAAATTGAAAGAATCTGAGTTCGTTGAAGCTGATGAATGTGGCGCATTAGGTCAGAAACACTGCTGAAAATCGTCCAAGTGATAGGCGCATAACAACTGTTTAGGCTCTTTAAAACTATTCGGGCGTTTTTCAGTTAGGCGATTTACCACTGCGTGGGCACATTTCAACTGTTGGGACACTGGGCGTATCATAACTAAGCAATTCCAGGCGTTTTTCAACTGTTGAGGAGTTTTCGAACTGTTTGGGCATATCACAACTGTTCAGACGCATCACAACTTGGGCGTTTTTTGAAATTTTTCTAAGGCAATCCCTTAGACGTTTCAGGGCCAAAGTCAACTGTTTGGGCCTTTCACTACTGTTTGGACGCATCAGCTTTCACACTTAGAAATTTTCAGAAATTTTTCAGAAACTTTAAAATCCAAAAATATTTTCATTTTATTGTTTTAATTCAAAACATTAAAAACAACAAAAACAAATCACTTTTAAAAATCAAAAATTAAAAAAATGGTAAAATCAAAAGACTCAGAGAACCGATTTCCCAAGCTGAAGAATATAGCAGATTTCAAGAATTGGTCATTGAGATTAAAACATCATTTGAATTCTATTGATACCGATTTATGAAAATCAATAGAAAAAGGTCCTTACATTCCAATCACATCTGATGGACCTGATAGAGGATTTGTGTATACAAAGGAATCTACTGAACCTTATCCAGAAGATGATCTACAAGGAGAAGATCTCAGAAAAGTTAAAAATGATATTAAAGCATATTCCTTAATGTGCAAAGGTCTACCTCTTGAAGTTCTTACAAGGCTTGATGGTTATCAGACTGGATACACCATGTATAAGGCCTTGAAAATAATATGTGAAGGTGGAAAAGAGATTCAGGATCTGAAAAAGCAAAAGCTAAAGAGACAATTAGAACTTTTTGAACATTTGTCTGGTGAAACAATAAATCAGATGATGAACAGATTTGTTCAACTGACTACAGAGATGTCGACTGCAGGGATCAAGAATGATTTAACAGATCTTAACTACAGACTTCTCAATGCTCTTCCATCTTCATGGAAGCAAACAGTCACTCTGTTAAAGCATACTGAGAAATTTTCAATGGATCTAGATCTCTTGATTGCTAAAATAGAATCTGTCGAAATTGATGAAAGTTCTAGAAACAACGACAGAGCAGCTTCAATGTCACAATATAAGTATGTTGCTTCTCCAGCAAACACTGTGGAGAATGCATTCATGGCTAAGAATGAAACTTCACCATAAGATGAGGGTGATTTATTTGTTGGTGCAGGGTTTTTCACTGATTCTACTTACACAAGTGCTCCTGCCTATACAAATCAAAATAAACATCAATCTCCTCCTATGCTAAAAGTTCCCCATGCGCCTAAGTGTTCCCATGCGCCTGAGAGGTCATGCGCCTGCATAGTGCTCATGCGCCTATGCCTTAGAATATTTTCTGAAATTCTGGGGAAAATGTAAAGTGTAGGCTTTGACTTGGGATGTTCCCGGGGGTAATGTAAGTTGACTTTATGATGTCATATGTGATGTGATGATGATGTTATGTATGGTATGGTTATGTTTATGTTATTTTCCTTATTACGTATATTATTTCCGTGGCTTTACGTGGTATGATTATGAAAGTAAAGGGAAAGTATTATGTAACGTAAAGTGGAAGATAATGAAAAGGGAACGTAAAGAATGATGAATGCATGCATTAATGAATGAATGAATGATGTAATGAAAAGTCTTTCAAGCAATGTATGGAGGTTCACACCCAATGAAGGGTGTTAGCTCAACTGTGTGCGGGTTAGCTACCCCGGAAGGATGCACACTGGGGTCTAATCTTTGTGATAGACCATATGTACGGGACTCTTGCCGCTTGACCTAGGTACTGGAGTCAGCTTCGTGCACAATGTTCGAGGTCTATGATAGACCTCAGGCCCAGTAACCAGCTTCGTGCACAATGTTCGGGCTATAGCACATGGCATTGGTATGGAATGAATGATGAATGATAATGATGAGTGCACTTGCACCAGGCCCAAGGGTCAGCTTGGTGCACAATGTTCGGGGTACAGTACATGTCATCGGAAGTTAATGAATGTACGTAAGGTACGGTAAGAAAGATAACGAATGATAAGACGACGTACGATGATGAATGAATGAAAGTTAACGATTGATGATGAAGATAATAATAAATTATTATCTATGTGTACGTATGATGCATGATCACATGTGAAAGTAGAGAAAGAATGGTTTTAAACGAAAGAAAAGTATTTTATTTTTATAAAACTAGAACTCACTCAGCAACGCTGACTTTTATGTGTTTCCAGTTGGCAGGTAATGTTGCTGAGGATGGCACGGGACAGCTACTTGGCATTTTTGGATGGCATCCGTTGTTTAAATTATAATGTTTTTGTGATGTAATGCAACGAGTAATATTTTGTAACCCGTCAACGATGTATTATTTTGCAAAAGCAATTATATATATATGAAATGGTTTGTTTAAAAGAATTCCGCTACAATATTTTAGTAAAGTTAATGTATGTTTTATGCTTTGTGTGTAATGATTGACCAGCTGTAAGCGTTCCGGGAACGGGGCTTTACAAGTTGGTATCAGAGCCAAAGTTTAAGTGAATTGGGTAAATACTTTCAAAAGAAACCTCAACTTAAACTGAGAATTGGAAAAAAGGAAGGAATGCCAGTCTGAGTAGCTACGTGCCATCAGGTATTTTCTTAATGTTAACCGGTATTATGTGCGCATGTTATGTGGTTTATGTGCTTCTTAGTAGATTTAGATACTGATGTAGCCAGGATAGGAAATGCTTGGGGTTTGAAGAGTAAAGTAAGTGGCTAATCACAACTGGCCACTGTAATTAGGGACTTACTATACTTGACATAAACTGAGCTATTACCTTGAATGACCGTGTTAGTGTTTGAATCTTATAGCGTGTTAAAGGATGGCCGGTGGTAGATCTTCAAAGGCTTCTAGAGGTGGAGGTCGTGGTGGACATGGTGATGGACCGCGGGTCACAAGAGGAAGGCCTCGAGCTGAAGAGGTGGCTCATGAAGAGCCCTAGACCCTTCATCCGGAGGGCGGTGATGAGAGTGCTAACTTAAGGGCCTCGGTGAAGGAGGCTGTTGTAGAGGAGGTTCATCATGTCATGCAGTCGATCTTACCATCTGTGATGACCGAAGTGATAAAGGGTGTGAGAGAAGGAGAAAGGAAAGAGAGGAATAGCTCCTCGGGAGGGAAAGAGCAACCGGAGACTGAGATGGTTGTCTCTACTGATGAGGAAGAAGAGCCTATGCCAGAGGCAACACGAGGCTGTAACTATAGGGCATTTCAAAGATGCAAGCCCCGGACTTTTGATGGCAATGGTACTGCTGCTGCTGCTCACCGGTGGGTGAGAGAGATGGAAGCTGTACTTGATATCAGCAAGTGCCGGGAGGATTAGAAGGTGAAGTTTGCCACTTATTCATTTGTGGAATCGGCTCTGTGCTGGTGGGACAATATCGTCCAAGCCGAGGGTAGTAGGGCAATTGGAAGAATGAGGTGGCCAGAGTTGAAGAAGTTGGTGATCGAGGAGTTCTGTCCTGATAGGGAGCTCGACAAGGTTGAGAGGGAGTTCCTGCAGCTGGGGGTGGGAACCATGACGCCTCAACAGTACACCACCAAGTTTAACGAGATGGTACGACTGGTGCCGGATCAGGTGACGCCTCTATCAAGAAAGATCAAGAGGTACATTCAGGGCTTGCCGGCGGATATTCGCAGGCATATGATTGCTGCTCGGCCAAGTACGTTTAGGTCGGTGGTCGATCTGGCGGGAAGGCTGTATGACGAGTGGGAAGTGGTGATGGATGAGGTGAGCAAGAAAGGCGGTGGTGACCGAAACTAGAATGGGAAGAGGTTTGGTTGGGGTGGTGCCCCGACAAACAACAAGAATGCACGGGTGGATGACCGGCGTGTGGTCACATCCGGTGCGGGGTCGAAGAGGTGTGGCAAGTGTGGGAAGGAGAACACCGGGGAGTGTAGGTGGGGATTGAATGTGTGCTTCTAGTGTGGAAAGCCTGGCCATATGGCAAGAGAGTGCAAGGTGGCAAGGTGTTTTAACTGTGGTGGAGAGGGCCACATGAGTCTAGAATGCAAGAAGCCAAGGGCTGAGAGTTTCAGGGAAGGGAAGAAGACCGGGACCGAGGGGCAGAGGGCGAGCGCCAGGGCATTCCGATGACTCAGGAGGAGGCTAGGACGGACCCCGATGTTGTGTCAGGTACGTTTATAGTAAACCAAACTCTCGCTTCTGTGTTATTTGATTCAGGTGCTAGTAAGAGTTTTATTTCTACTGTTTTCTGTGCTAAATTGCCTGTTAGTAGTAGAGGTGTTGATGAGCCCTTCGATGTAGAAACTGCCATAGCCATAGGTAAGTCTACCAGGATTGTTAACCTGATAGAAGGCTGCGATATAGAATGAGAGGGTCATAAATTTCCTGCTAGACTATTCGTGATGACCTTAGACGGATTTGACGTAGTCCTAGGAATGGATTGGTTGGCGGACTACGAGGCGAATATCATATGCCGTAAGAAGATGATTCGACTGACAGCTCCCGACGGGAGTTTGGTGACGATATACAGTGATAGATTTACGACTATCCGGAAGGTGATTTCCATGGCGGTGGCGGGAAAGTGCATGAGGCGTGGATGTAGTGCCTACTTGGGCTACGTGAAGGATGTAGATACGCCAACATCACAACTGTCGGATGTACCAGTTGTGTGTGAGTTCCCAGAAGTGTTTCCTGAAGATTTACCAGGTGTGCCACCGGACCGTGAGATTGAGTTCCAGATTGACTTGATACCCGGTGCTCAACCTGTTGCTAAGGCACCGTATCGGTTGGCTCCGGCTGAGATGAAGGAATTGATGGAGCAACTGCAGGAGTTGCTTGATAAGGGGTTAATTAGACCGAGTATCTCTCCTTGGGGTGCTCCGGTCTTATTCGTGAAAAAGAAGGACGGTAGTATGAGGATGTGTATAAACTACCGCGAGCTGAACAAGTAGACTGTTAAGAATCGGTATCCATTGCCAAGGATTGACGACCTGTTTGATCAGCTCCAAGGTGCCAGTTGGTTCTCGAGGATAGATCTTCGATCTGGCTACCATCAGCTGAAGGTGAAGGAGCAAGATATTCCTAAAATAGCTTTTCGCATGCGTTATGGACACTACGAGTTTCTCGTTATGTCCTTTGGTTTGACCAACGCGCCGGGTGCTTTTATGGTCTTGATGAATCGAGTGTGTCGGCCGATGTTGGATAAATCAGTGATTGTGTTTATTGATGATATCCTGATTTATTCGAAGAATGAGGCGGAGCATGCCAGTCACATTCGGGAAGTGTTAGAGACATTGAGAAAAGAGAAGATGTATGCCAAGTTCTCCAAGTGCACATTCTGGTTACGCGAAGTTCAGTTTTTGGGTCATGTGGTGAATCCGGAAGGGATCATGGTGGACCCGACAAAGGTGGAAGCGGTGATGCAATGGAAGTCTCCAAAGACGCCCTTCGAGGTTCGTAGTTTCTTGGGGTTGGCGGGTTATTATATGAGATTCATTCAAGACTTCTCTAAGATAGCTTCCCTATTGACTAAGTTGACCCGCAAGGATGTGAAATTTGTATGGAGTCAAGCTCAAGAGAGTGCTTTTGAGGAGTTAAAGGAAAGGTTGACTCAAGCTCCAGTTTTATCATTACCTGAAGGAAGCGAGGACTTAGTGGTCTATTCGGATGCTTCTTACTCGGGGTTGGGTTGCGTGTTGATGCAGCGAGGAAAGGTTATAGCTTATGCATCCCGACAGTTGAAAGTTCATGAGGTTAATTACCCTACTCATGACTTGGAGCTAGCAGCTGTGGTCTTTGCACTAAAGATTTGGAGGCACTACCTATACGGAACGAAGTGCACAATCTTTCACGGACCACAAGAGCTTGAAGTACTTCTTCGAGCAAAAGGATCTGAACATGAGGCAGAGGCGATGGTTGGAGCTCATAAAGGATTATGATTGCTGATCCATTACCATCCGGGCAAGGCCAACGTAGTAGCGGATGCCCTTAGCCGAAAGGAGAGACCTGAGCCGATTCGGGTGAAGGCTTATCAGTTGATTATGACCTCTGATGTGATGAAGCAGGTCAAGGAGTTTCAAGACGAGGCATTGAAGGAAGATCATCTTAACTCCAAAAGGATGAGAGGTATGGTTGCAGAGTTGGGTGAAAACACTCTTGGTGTTAGAACCCGATTCGGACGGATGTGGATCCCTCGTTACGGGGATTTACGTGGGAGGATTATGTATGAAGCTCATAAGACTCGATACTCTATTCATCCCAGTGCTACGAAGATGTATCAAGATATGAAGAAAGATTATTGGTGGCCGGGTATGAAGTGCGATGTAGCGGAGTATGTGAGTAAGTGTCTTACTTGCTTGCAAGTGAAGGCCGAGCATCAAAAGTCGTACGGGAAGATCCAACCGTTGGATATACCGGAGTGGAAGTGGGAGCATATCACCATGGACTTTATCATGAAGTTACCGCTTACCGTGAGAGGGTATGATGCCATATGGGTGATAGTTGATCGTTTAACAAAGAGTACCCACTTTCTACCAATCCGCGAGACGTACTCCTCTGAAAGATTAGCAGATCTATTCATCAAAGAGATTGTAACTCGTCATGGTGTGCCGGTGTCTATTGTTTCCGATCGTGACACCCGGTTTACATCTAAATTTTGGAAGAAATTCCATGATGCTATGGGGACGAGGTTACACATTAGCACGGCTTATAATCCTCAGACGGATGGTCAGTCGGAAAGGACTATTCAGATGCTAGAAGATATGCTTCGGGCATGCGTCATTGACTTTGGAGGAAGTTGGGATGACCACTTACCGTTAGCTGAGTTCTCATATAATAACAGTTATCATGCCAGTATTGGTATGCCCCCTTATGAGATGCTATATGGTAGGAGATGTAGAACACCCTTTTGTTGGGGTGATATTGGTCAGAAGGAGTTGGGAAGTATTGAGGTGATTGAGGCTACGACTGAGAAGCTCGAAAAGATCAAAGCCTTTATGAAGGCAGCCAAAGATAGGCAGAAGTCGTATGCCGATAAGAGACGTTGACCGATTGAGTTCCAGGTAGGCGATAGAGTTATGTTGAAAGTCTCACCTTGGAAAGATATCATTCGGTTCAAGAAGCAAGGAAAGTTGAGCCCGAGATACATAGGGCCTTTCCGAATTATTGCTCGAGTAGGAGAGGTGGCCTATAGGTTAGAGTTACTCGATGAGTTAAGTGGAATTCACCCGACATTCCATGTATCTCATCTGCGGAAGTGTTTAGCTGATGAGGATATGGTTGTACCACTGAAGGATATTGAAGTTGATGAAAGGCTCAATTATGTGGAGCAACCAGTGGCAATCATTGACCGCAAGGAGAAAAGGTTAAGGAATAAAGTGGTTCCCCTTGTGCGTGTACAGTGGAAGCACAGGAAGGGATCCGAGTCTACGTGGGAGACTGAAGAAGGATGAGGCAACATTACCCACATTTGTTTGAGGAATAACAGGTTTTGGGGACGAAACCTATTAGGGGGGGTGGACTTGTAAAACCTGGATATTTTTTTAAAGACGAAAAAGAAGGAATAAATGTGAACAAAAGAAAGAAAACACAATTTAACCCAAGTTGAGGGGCTAAAGTGTCAAAAGGACAAAAAGTATAAAAAGTTGGTGCAAAAGTGGGCATGGCCGCCCACACTATCTGCGCACCACTTTTCATTTGGATTTTCTATAGAGAGAAAGAGCAGAGTTCGGATTGTGAAGAAGGAAGAAGAAGAATTCGAATTCAAGGTAAGAATTCTTGGTTTTTAAGTTGTTCTTGGTCGGCCTATGCCTCGGTTGTATGCTTATGTGTGTATGTTGTGTTCGGGTGTGTGTGTTTTCGGTAGGCTTCTAGGTGGTTGAACTCATTTGCAAATGGGTTGAAGAAGTAATACTCGAAGGTTGTCAAAGGTGAGTTCTAGAACCCCCTTTTTACATGTTTTAACTGATTTTAGGGCTGGAAATGCATGTATGTATGTTTTTATGAATGTGGGTTTTATACCCGTATGAATGTGTATGTGTGAATATGGGTGGATTATGATTTTGGGTGTTCTTGAGGTTATGATGATGCCATGTTCATATTATGATGCTTAGAATGCTAGAACTAAGTTAGAACATGATGAATTGATGAATTAGGACTGATTATGATGTTATTAGTATGTGTTGGTTGCCTATGTGCCTGGATTCAGCCCATGCGCCCAATGGTTGAATTTGCCTAAGTGTCCCCCATGCGCCCAAAACCCATTCGCTCGAATTGTATCCATGCGCCTAGAATAGGCTGAATTTGACTAAGTGTTCCATGCGCCCAAAACTGCCCATGCACGTAGGCACTCATGCGCATGCATAGTGCCCATGTGCCTAAAAACTTGCCGAGGAGACTAAGTGTTGGGTCATGCGCCCAAATAGTGCCTATGTGCCTGAAAGTTCCCCATGCACCTAAGTGTTCCCATGCGCCTGAGAGGTCATGCGCCTGCATAGTGCTCATGCGCCTATGCCTTAGAATATTTTCTGAAATTTTGGGGAAAATGTAAAGTGTAGGCTTTGACTTGGGATGTTCCCGAGGGTAATGTACGTTGACTTTATGATGTCATATGTGATTTGAGATGATGTTAGGTATGGTATGGTTATGTTTATGTTATTTTCCTTATTACGTATATTATTTCCGTGGCTTTGCGTGGTATGATTATGAAAGTAAAGGGAAAGTATTATGTAACGTAAAGTGGAAGATAATGAAAAGGGAACGTAAAGAATGATGAATGCATGCATTAATTAATGAATGAATGATGTAATGAAAAGTCTTTCAAGCAATGTACGGAGGTTCACACCCAATAAAGGTTGTTAGCTCAACTGTGTGCGGGTTAGCTACCCCGGAAGGATGCACACTGGGGTCTAATCTTTGTGATAGACCATATGTATGGGACTCTTGTCGCTTGCCCTAGGTACTGGAGTCAGCTTCGTGCACAATGTTCGAGGTCTATGATAGACCTCAGGCCCAGTAACTAGCTTTGTGCACAATGTTTGGGGTATAGCACATGGCATTGGTCCGGAATGAAAAATGAATGATAATGATGAGTGCACTTGCCCCAGGCCCAAGGGTCAGCTTGGTGCACAATGTTCGGGGTATAGTACATGTCACGAAAGTTAATGAATGTACGTAAGGTACGGTAAGAAAGATAACGAATGATAAGGTGACGTATGATGATGAATGAACGAAAGTTAACGATTGACGATGAAGATAATAATAAATTATTATCTATGTGTACGTATGATGCATGATCACATGTGAAAGTAAAGAAAGAATGGTTTTAAACTAAAGAAAAGTATTTTATTTTTATAAAACTAGAACTCACTCAGCAACGCTGACTTTTATGTGTTTGCAGTTGGCAGGTAATGTTGCTGAGGATGGCACGGGGCAGCTACTTGGCATTTTTGGATGGCATCCGTTGTTTAAATTATAATGTTTTACGTAATGCAACGAGTAATATTTTGTAACCCGTAAATGATGTATTATTTTGCAAAAGCAATTATATATATATATGTAATGGTTTGTTTAAAAGAATTCCGCTGCAATATTTTAGTAAAGTTAATGTATGTTTTATGCTTTGTGTGCAATGATTGACTAGCTGTAAGCGTTCCGGGAACGGGGCCTTACATGTTGTAATCACACAAGTGTCCACAACGCATGACCAAGGAGTCATCCGCTGTGAACATAATTCAAACATAAAAAGCGTTCACAGCGCATGAGAAATGTTCATCCGCTATGAACAACCAAACAATCTTTCAAAGTGTCCTCAGTGCATGAACAAATGTTCATCCACTTTGGAAATAGTGATCATCCACAGCGTATAACTTTTTCGTCATCAGCTGTAAAATTTCAAATTTCACCCAAGTGTGCACAACGCATGACCAAATGACCATCCGCTGTGAAAATAGTACAACATCCAAAGGGTCCACAGCGTATAAGTTTGAAATTATACAGTGAACGCACTGTTCACATAGTGCATGTGTATTTTACAACGCATGACTTAAAATTAAATTTTAAGTTAAACTGTTCACACAGCGTACAGATACACTGTACAGACAGCGGACAGTCATTTTGTCTATTGTATATATATATCAACACTTGTCAATTTTTCATTCATCACGAGTGTGAGAGCGAAAATTAGATTTCTAAAACGTTACAAACAGTGTGTTAAACCCTTAAACCCCTGATCATCCAAAACCTAAATTCGATTTGATTTCTCTTCTGATTCACGATCAAATAGGTATATCAACACTATTCTAATCATCAACCATTCATTAAAACATCTTGTTCATTGATTCTGATTCGAACATTGCTAGACCTAAGTTGAACAGTGAACCGAAATCGAAACATGAATCTTTTGATGTTTTAAACCAAATCAAACACTGAATATGTGTTAGATGACCTTAGTCGAATGTATTAGGACAGTTGTTTTGATGTAATTTGATTAAGTGTTCATCGGGTTCATGAACAGTCATGATGTTCTTGCCAAAATCATACAAAAACTGATGTTTGATCTTTGAAAATGTTTAAACTAACTTGAAATATGTTATAACTTGGTAAACATGTTCAAAAGTTTGTAACAAACATGTAAAATCAGTTAATTTGGCATGGCATTGAACACACCAACATTGAATGCATATTTATTCAATGTGCATTCAATGAATGTTTTGACTTCAACAGTCAAACTAAAATGCTCTAGTTGAGTTATTATGAAATAAAATCAGTGTATAATATGACACAAACAACTCTTAATGATACAACAAACATAATGCAAAACAATTTGGTTCAAAACAAAATGAATCAAATAAGATTTTCATGACCAAAATTAACCAAGTAGTTGACTTTGGATAAGTCAAACTGGCTTAGTGGTTAATACCAATCAAACACACACTTAAAAAATGTCACAAGTGTTAAGCATACATAATTCATCATTTCATAACAATCACAACAGTCTAGTGAACACTTGATCACATTTCATCATCACACATCATTAACATACAAGATACTAACATTAATCTTTTTCATTGCAGATATGGCAAACCTAGTGTTTGTCAGAGATCACAACCTTTGTGCTTTTCTCAATGCTAATTCACCCAAAGCTGAGAATTACAGAGATATTATTCATGCAATTAGACAAACAAGGCTGGTTCATGCTATGACAGCAAGACCAAAGATTTATGAGGATCACATAGTCCAATTCTGGACTCATGCTTATCTAGAATAGATGAATTATGAGCAAGTAGTAGTCTCCAAAGTTCATGATCATCAGATTACTATCACTAAAGAAGTAATCAGGAGAGTATTATAGCTTGGCAATGAAGATGCTGAAGGACCAGTAGAATTTGATGAAAACTACGTGTTACATGTTTTCAGGCAAATAGGCTACACTGGTACCATAGACAGGAAACAGATCAAGAAGTCATACATGTGTGCCCAATTTTGTAGAAGCCTCTCGAAGATTAACATTTAGTCTTTATTGTCTTTATTAATAGTTTTGTCATAGTTTAGGGACTTATTTGTAAATATATGTTCCTTTTTGTTTTCTTTGATAGTATAAAGCATAGATTATGTATTGTGTAGGATAGCACAAAGACTAGACTAGTGCACCTTAAAATCAGTTGAACGAATTGTAACTGTTCTCTACACTTGTATTTCTATGCTTTCTATCAATGAAAAACTATGAATTTTTCTGATATGTTTGCATTGATTTGATTACTTGTATTTGTTTTGATTCAATTTCATCATAATATCATCACAGATCGATCCATTTTGATCCTATCAAATGGTATCAGAGCTGTTGGTTCAGTGATTTGAGCTTATCGACATTTTGAGCTCTCTAAATCACTTGAATCTGTGATTGATAAGCAATTTGATCAAATAATTGTTGAATTCAGTTGTGTTTCATCAATAGAAACATGATTTGACTCACAATTTCATGTTCAATTTGTTCAAATCTGAGAATTTGACCTAAATTCTGTTCGAATCTGTTCTTCATATTCGGACTAAAATTCAATCAGAATACTGATTTGTTGTTATTGTATGAGCAAATTGAGGATGTAGGATTGATTATCGACCTATAAACTACCTAATTGGAAGTTTTTAGATCAATTCAACAAGTTTTGAAGATTTTCAGAAGATTTGAGTTCGTTTGAATCTGTTGAATTAGGCGCATTAGGTTAAAACACTGCTGAAAATTGCCTAAGTGTATAGGCGTTTGACAACTGTTTAGGCGTTTGAACACTATTCAGGCGTTTTTGGTCTAGGATTTTGACCACTGTTGAGGTGCATTACAACTGTTTGGACTTTGAAACTTTTTCAGAAACTAAGTAATTCTAGGCGCTTAACCACTATTTAGGCGCATTAGAACTGTTTTAGCGTTCTACAACCCAGGCGCTTGACAACTGTTTCATGCGCATTACAACTGTTCAGGCACATTTTCAATTGGGCGTTTCAGAATTCTACTAAGGCAGTCCCTTAGGCGTTTCTACATCAAAGTTGGGTGTTTGACAATTGTGTGGGCGCTTCATCACTGTTATCTACACTTGTATTTCTATGCTTTCTATCAATGAAAAACTATGAATTTTTCTGATATGTTTGCATTGATTTGATTACTTGTGTTTGTTCAGATTCAATTGCGTCACAATATCATCACAGATGGATCCATTTTGATCCTATCAAATGGTATCAGAAGCAGAAACTGAAGCAGAAACTGAAGAGGCAGTTAGAGCTGTTTGAGCATTTATCTGGTGAAACTATAAACCAAATGATGAATAGATTTGTGCAACTTACAACTGAGATGTCAACTGCTGGCATCAAAAATGATCTCAAAGATCTAAATTTTAGACTTCTCAATGCTCTTCCATCCTCATGGAAACAAACAGTGACATTATTGAAGCACACTGAAAAATTCCCTATGGATCTTGATCTATTGATTGCCAAAATTGAGTCAGTTAAGATTGATGAAAGCTCAAGAAACAATGATAGAGCAGCATCAATGTCTTAGTACAAATATGTTGCATCTCCAGCTAGCAGAGTGGAGAATGCCTTTATGGCAAAGAATGTGTCACACCCTCAAAATCCACGTGCGGGGTTTTACCGCGATGCGCGTGACATACCATGATCTCAGTCATTAGTTACTCAGAACGACTCTATATGTACAAACATTCAAAATCAAAGTTTAACTTTAAATACTGCGAAAGCGTTAAATAAACTAGAAAACTAAAAACAATGTAACATGATTTAAAATTCGCAAACAAACGCGCCCAAGTATTATGCAAAACCAAAGCATAATGTTTAAACAAACATAATCCCAAAAAAAAAACATTGTTTCATAACATGCTGACAACACCATGATGCTGACCTGTGTAATGTGCTCCTAGGCAATAGCAACCTTAACCTGAGAATAGCATACTAAAGAGTCAACACAACGGTTGGTGAGTTCAAGAGTTTGCTCTAAACATAAATCAATAACAGTTGCACAATATAAGAAGTGTATTGCAAGCTAGTCTATAAACAAATAGTAATTATTATAGCGATTTCACGATTGAAGCTGACTGTGTTACGTTTGTTGCCTCCTGCCACGACATACCAGGTCGTGACAATGTTCGTTAGGACAAAATTGAACCCGTTTGACCTCGAGTCGCACAGGTGGGGCTCGTCAGACCCAGTAGTACTACCCAAAATTTCCCCGCTAAATCATTATTAATAATCCGAAAGAGTGAGGACTTTCCATGGTAATCAGCACTATATTATACTATACACAACTCATATAAATAAAGCGTTTGTAAAAACAGTATGCTATCTCCCCTAAAAGAGAGTATGTAAAAAGTGTGGGGCATGAACTCACCTGATGCGCGTAAGAAATTACTTAATGTTTAACTTGACAAGAAAGAGTGGATAGACAACCCTCAGAGGTCACCTAGAACACATGAGTACATAAGTATGTGTACACAGAATTATAATGAAACCCTAAGTGCTCTACAAACCAAAGAACTCAAGGTTTTAGAAATACAAGACACATTTGACCCAGTTGACCCATTTGACCCGTTGGTGACATTATAGATGAAATTCCATTCAAACAAGCATAACAATACATCACACATGATTTACATACAAACTGATCACATATGACACTTCATTACTCACATGTACTACCTAGATCATCATACAGCCAGATATCATACAAGTCATGCGAACCTCAAACAATTTTTATGCTCAACATAGCTATAACACAACCAATGCATCATACATAGAATCAAATCATTCACGGCATGCCATGTGAAGCCACTCATGACTTCACACCCTAAACCCTGCCAATCCTACTAAGGGCCTCAGATTCGCACGCGTGTATGATGACCATCAACATACCATTTAACAGGATTTTAATTACCCAAGAAGTTCAACCAAGATCAACTACAAACCAAACAATAGTTCTAACATAACCCATATGACCTATTACCATGAAATCCCACAAACAGGCCAAATCTACCAATTAACCCAATAAACATTCATACACCCAAACAATACATTCTATTTAGAAACAAAACAGACGATCGAGGAATTGTGTTCGCAACAAAGCGATACTCATTGCACAAGGTTACACCCAAGAAGAAGGAATAGATTATGATGAAGTATTTGCTCCAGTTGCAAGACTTGAATCAATTTGTGTCTTCCTGGCTTATGCATCATTCATGAAATTTAAGGTGTATCAAATGGATGTGAAAGGTGCTTTCTTGTATGGATCAATCACTGATGATGTGTATGTCAAGCAACCTCCGGGTCTTGAAGACTCAGAATTTCCTCATCATGTGTACAAGCTTAGCAAAGCATTGTATGGTCTACATCAAGCTCCTAGAATCTGGTATGAAATATTATCGCAACACTTAATCCAACATGGATACACACGAGGGAAAATTGATCCTACTTTGTTTATTAAGAAGGATGCTGATGATCTCTTATGTGTTCAAGTGTATGTTGATGATATTATATATGGTTCTACAAGTCCAAAGTTGTTCAATGAATTTGAAGAAATCATGAAGTCTCATTTTCAAATGAGTTCTATGGGAGAAATTAACTTTTTCCTTGGTCTTCAAGTGAAGCAGTCTGCAGATGAAATTTTATCAATCAAGATAAATTCATTGATAAACTCTTGAAGAAATTTAAACTGCAAGATTGTCAATCCATAAGAACTCTAGCTGACGTAAATTCCAAGATTGAACCTGATTCGAAAGGAAAATCTGTTGACCAAACTTTATACAGATCTATGATTGGATCTTTGATGTATCTTACTGCATCTAGACCTGATATAATGTATGTTGTTTGTGTCTGTGCCAGGTATCAGTCTGACTCGAAGGAATCTCGCTTAATTGCTGTTAAACGAATATTCAGGTATCCCAAAGGAAAATCAGCTTTCGGGCTATGGTATCCTTATGAAGGAAACTTCGAGTTACATGGATATATA
Source organism: Flaveria sonorensis (assembly GCA_025506505.1). Classification (NCBI taxonomy): domain Eukaryota; kingdom Viridiplantae; phylum Streptophyta; class Magnoliopsida; order Asterales; family Asteraceae; genus Flaveria; species Flaveria sonorensis. The sequence goes on from CM046439.1 coordinate 19,203,113, forward strand.
GATAGTGATTATGGGGGATGTTGCCAAGATCGTAAATCTATGATGGGTGGTTGTCAGTTTTTAGGTCCCAGATTAGTCTCATGGCAGTGTAAGAAACAAACAAATGTCTCTGTTTCAACCATAGAAGTTGAGTACATAACTGCTTGAGCAGGATGTTCTCAAATCCTTTGGTTACAAAACCAACTGCTAGATTACGGGTTCAATTTTCTTAAAACTCCTATTTACATTGATAACACTGCTGCTATGTTTATTACAGCTAATCCTGTCCAGCACTCAAAAACAAAACATATCGAAATTCGATATCATTTTCTCAGAGATAACTCTGAAAAAGGTTTAATCATTTTGATTAAAATCGCAACTGAAAAACAGTTTGCTGACCTATTTACAAAAGCCTTTTTACCAGGTCGATTTGAATATTTGGTCGAGTCAATTGGACTTATTAATCATGTTTAAAACTGATTTTGAGTTTAATTCAGTTGTTTGAGTCATTTAAAATGATAATAACCCTCCCTTAGCTTAATCTTGAATATAGAGAAACTGTCAAAGTTAACTGCCTGATTGTATATATTGTGTGTGTATGTTGAAAATGAAAAAGCAAATACAAAAATAGAAAATTCCAAAATCAAATAGAAAAATATAAAACAAAAACACAAAAATAGAGTTTTTCTTGTTAATTAAGTGTTTAGGACTGAATCTATCTTTGCAATTTGTGAGAAATGATAGATACATTAGTTATGATTAGTTGCATACTTCACTCGCTTCTAAAGTCTGACGTGATCAGATATGATGTGTAGGTAAACTCATGCAATTATACTGAAAAAGTAAATTCTTGTGATCAAACTAAATCATGCATGCATTCATGTTTGTCCATTTTAGTACCAATGAGTAGTGTTGACTTCTCAAATTGATTGCTTGTTAAGTCATAATCTCACACTTGGTGGTGATATGAATAACCATTGAGCTCTAATTAATTTAAAGCATCTAATCACTTCTCTGTTATGAGTCATCATAGACCTGAAGTGACGAGATATCCTTTGTTGTAAGTAATTACAGAACTAGATATTCTCACTTGATGCAAAAGATGCCAATGTGCACAATCTCCACATGAGATCTGGTTATTAGTATATGTCAGGTTAACAAGTTGAGAAAGGTGATTTCTAGCAGATCTTTATGAGAGTTGAACTCTCTAAGTCTAAGTGTGACTTACATAATGTCATATCTAATCGTACCTTAATCAATCCATGAATTGAAAAAGTAAGCGTGTTGAGTATTTTGCCAAAAGCACTCATTTTCTGTCCTTAGATCTCGTGTCTCCTTTGCTGCAGAAATGCTGACCTGGAACACACTTGATTAGGATTTAATCATTGTCTATGACTACCCATCATTTTATTTTATTTTAATGTGCTTATCTAAACTGATATGATCTCACTACAGGCATGTGATTCAATTGTATACAGTAGATTTTTATTCTGCTTTAATTTTGATTTTTTGCATGATTTTCTGTGTGCAGGCATGTTAATAATGATTAGTGTTCTCTTCTTACAAAATCAAAGAAACTTCTAAGTTTATAAAACTTAAAAGTTTAGGGGGAGTAAAAATGATAAAGAGAAAATAATTGATTTTCAAAAAGTGAAAAATAAAAAATAAAGTGTTTTGGATGAAAGGATGAAACTGAAATTTCAAGCATATGTGTGTTTGATATGATGTAAAAATGAACCTGAAAAAGAATTCAAATTCAGTGGAAAAGCTTCTTGTAAACAAAATGAGATCATTTGTGTTTGTAAAAATTAAATAGAGGCTAAAATGACGGGAAATTAATATTTTTTTTGAAAATTTGAAATAAAAATAATGGTCAAAAACAAAATAAAAATAATAAAAAAAAATTGAATGTTAAAAAATTTTAAAATTAAGGGTCATTAAGGAAAATTTAAGTGTTAGTCAAACAATTTTGACTAAGTGTTGTAAATTGAGTGTGAACAGTGCTAATGTGTTTAACTAGTGTTCAGATGGAAGATTTGAAAATTACAAGTGTTAGACTCATGGAAGTAATCTCATGCGCCTAAACAGTGTTCAAAAGTCCAAAATAGAAGTAATCTATGCTATATATTCTAGCATGGCATGTCAAAAAGAATTGCGGGTTGGAACTCCTTTCCAGTTGATATAGCCTCACCCATTGTGGCTCTTGCAATAAACAGAAGATTCAACATGGCTCGTTGGATTATGAATGGATTTATCTTTAACTTGGAGAAAGGAATCAGAAATAAGTATCTGATGTATCCCAGATTCCTGCAGATGATCATAAATGAAGCCAATCCTGATTATCATGCTTATGGAGTTGGTGGTGAAAGATTGATTCTTGAGCATATGTCAAACACTTCATATAAAAGACTATCAATGATTACTGGTGCTCCTAATGTACCAATAAGATGATGTGAATATTAATGAAGAGCATTTTCATCTTATTGAAGATGAGCCAGTTGACCCAAATGATCTTATTGAAGAAGCTCCTCAAAATGAAGATGATGATGATGAAAATGAAGATGACAATAATGAAAGTTCAAGTTCTAATGATGATGATGAAAATGAAGATGACAACGATGAAAGTTCAAGTTCTGATGATGATGATGATAATAATGATGGTGGTAATGATGGCAATGAAACTGAACAAGTTGAAGATGTTCAGGAAGTTGAGCAAGTTGAAGATAGAAATGAAGAAAGTAAAACTATTGAGGAGATAGTTAATATGATTGAAGAAGTTATTGAAACAGAAGAACAAACTGAAGTTAATGAAGATGTTCAAAACTTTGAAGTATTTAAAGATGTGATACATGATGATCCTGTAAGTTTGAATCAACAGGATACACATGTGGTGGAAGAAACAAACTTTCAGTTGATTATTGATGAATTAAAAGAAGAAAATGCTAAGCAAGTGAATCTCATTGAAAAGTTAAGAGAAGAAAATGTGAAATTAAAGGAGGAATTACAAAAGAAAGATAAAGTGATTGCTGATTTGGAGAAAGATAAAGAAACAAACCTGAAAATTTTTGAAGTCATGATGAAAGATTATGACCTACTGGAAGAAAAATTCAAAAAGTTGAAAGAAAACAATGAGGTTTTAAAAGAAGAATTCGAAAGAATGAAAGATAGTCTAAAATCTTAGTTCTAGCTATGATAGTTTCTGAAGTTACTCCAATTGATGTTGAGAAGATAACTGAGGTAGATAAAGGAAAAAGAAAAATTGATGATGTAGACATTTCAGTTCTAGCTAAACCATCAACAAAAATACAAAAGATTGTGACTGAAGGTGAAAGTAAAGAAGGAGAGGAAACATATGTATATGAAAAAATTAAAGCTCTTGATGATTTGGAAACTGAATTTGCTGACGATTGGTATCATAAAGTTCTTGAAGATGAAGACATAGTTGAAGCCAACTACTCACCAATCCAGGAAACAACTAAAGTCATACCTATTGATATTGAAGATAAGTACAATTACTTGATTAGAATGAAATACAACAGAGTATTTTTGGATGGATTAACTGTCTCACAAATAAATGAAGAGTATGAAAAGTGTATAACCGCTCTGTTGCACCTGTTGATCCGGTTGAGATAGTAGTAGAGCATGGAGAATGGAATCTGCTTCAAGAAAGTATCAATGTTGAAGAACTTTCAACTTCTGAGTTACACCATCCTGATCCAGATGATATGAATGTAACTGCTTTAAGGATATGGTTACAATCACGTAACTATCCTAGGAAGAAATTAAACAGACTTCAAGCAGAATCTTTGAGAAACTTGGTGAGAAGTTTCCAAGAAACCGAGAAACAAACAAACAGAATAATAATCCTTGACATGGACAACCCAAAGTATCTCGAGATCACAAAAAGAAGAAGAATTCTAAAGCCTCAAGAGATCAAAAACATGGAGTTTATAAGAAGTGGACATGAAAGACGAAATGAGTTAATGAAGTTGTTTCTAGAAAATGAAAAACAAGCATACCAAGTGTCCATTGAGCAAATGCAGCTATGGAACAAAGCTTGAATAGCAGGAGATTAGGTACGAAATGTTTTACAAAAAGGACAATCAATTTCAGAACTGCTTAATGCAATGATTGTTCCTGATAAATCAAAAGAAGTTAAAATAGTAGCTTGGAAATATGATGAAGTATTTGATGCCTTTTTGATCAAGAGAGTAAATGCTATATGTGATGTTTATCACTTTTACTCAAGCATCATTGAACTACCTGTGCAAGACTTGAAAGAGCTGAACAAACTTCCTTTGATTAACCCAACAAAAGCTAGTCGCGGGGAAATTTTTGTTCAATTGCTAAATCGGGGAATTTCAAGGATGAGTTCATTTCTTAAAACGAGATGTGATCAGGAAGATAAAGAATACTTTTAATCATTGAAAAGCAAAAGAAAACTTAGAGAAAAAGGTGTAGAAGAAGATGTATTTTTGGATGCTTTTAGTGATAATTACGTTGATAAAGTAACAAATCCTGGTCTGAAAGTGATTGATGGTTCTCAAACAACAAAACCAATACTCCGATGGTTTTATCCGGATGATTGGGATAAAGATATGATTTCTTTATTTGGTGTATTTGAGCTAAAATTTCTTCATCCAAGTTACATTTCTTTCTTATCAATTCGAAAGTTTGAACGGGTGTCTTCTGAAGTTGCTTAAAATGACAAGAAGTACTTCATGACAATCATTAAAGTCATGAATGCTGTAATGGAAAGGATTGCATTATGCAAAGCCTTAGCGTATGCAAATATTGTGAAGAAAGATATTAAGTCGATTGACTTTATGAGGATTTCAAGCAAAGGGGTGTTAGAAATTCACTCGCAAGAGTTCTCTAAACTTCTGGAATTTTATGCTAACATTGACATTGCAGGTTTGTCCAAGGAGACATTGGAAAGAATGGAAAAGATAGAGATAAAGACAAATGAATCAAAGCCTAAGCAAGCTATTCTGGCAGAAAAATTCAAGTCAGCAATTACAAAAGCATTGAGAGAACAAGAGCTGTACAAGGAGAAGCCTATGTTCAAGGTGAAAGAAGAGCCAGAAGATTATTTTAGAGATTGAAGATTGAAGAATTGAAAATTGAAGATGCAAGATCATGAAGACTGAAGATTTTGAAGACTGAAGACCACGTCAATCTTAGGGGGAGTATTGTAGAAGCCTCTCGAAGATTAACATTTAGTATTTATTGTCTTTATTAATAGTTTTGTCATAGTTTAGGGACTTATTTGTAAATATATGTTCCTTTTTGTTTTCTTTGATAGTATAAATAGAATAGATTATGTATTGTGTAGGATAGCACAAAGACTAGACTAGTACACCTTAGAATCAGTTGAACGAATTATAACTGTTCTCTACACTTGTATTTCTATGCTTTCTATCAATGAAAAACTATGAATTTTTCTGATATGTTTGCATTGATTTGATTACTTGTGTTTGTTTTGATTCAATTGCATCATAATATCATCACAGATCGATTCATTTTGATCCTATCAAATTTAGATTCCTCATGCACACATACCAAAAGACTATGACAAATAGAAAGACTGGCTGGGATGCCACTTCTCTGCGGACTCATCAGCCATTGCAAGTATCATAGCTAGACGACCATTCAACTTTGCTGCACAAGTGTTAAATGGGATGGTCTACAACTTAACTAAGGTGAGGAACAAGTTCCAGATGTTTCCAAGATTCCTTCAGATGACTATTGATGATCTCCTACCAGATATCCCAAGAGAAGGTGCCATTTTTCAGCTTGTTCACTGTAGGATCGTTAAAGGGTACTTAAGCTTGTGCTTAGTTAACATAGTTAGGAGGATCTTAAGTTCACTTAACAATTCAAATAGGGAACTGTGAACTTTTACTGAAGATACAAGACAAACACAAGTAAAAACAAGAACAAGAACACAAGATAAAATTTTCAAGGAAGTTGTATATTGCTTGTCTAGTTCTATTACAAGTGTTGTACAAGTATGTTTTTGAATACAAGAACCGGAGACTACTTATACTACATCCTACAACCGTCAATATGCAAAAAGATAGTTGGAAGTGACTAATCTAGACAACAAGATCAGCCTAAAGTCAAAAGGCAGATTGCCTTTTGACTAGTGACTATGACATGTCATAGCTCACAAACTTTCCTATTACAAAAAGCCAAAAAGGAACAAAAATAGAAACTTGCAGGCAAAGACCTTATCTACTTTATCATAAAGCATGGAAGTTTCACCAAATGATGATAGTTGGTGAACCACCAGAGCATGCAGCGGACAGCAAGTTGCTTTATGATAAAGTTGATGGAAAAGGTATCTTTTCTCTCTCTTTAGAAGAAAATCAGTCTTATCTTTAAACAGCTTCGGAAGACTTTGTCTTGAGAGCTTCCAAAGACTTCATCTTTTACCTTCGGAAGAGTTGAGTCTTTGGCTTCGGACGACTTTGCACTTAGTGTATTTTCTAAGTTAAGTGTAAAGCTTCCACAACAGTTTCTTCTGAACTTTGGCTTCGGAAGATTTTACACTTAGCATTTCTCTTGAGTGTGTAAAACTTCTAAAACTGGTTCTTCTTTGTTCCAAAGTGCATGTTAGAAGACTTGGCTATTTTGGTATCCTTTGGTTGCATTAGCCTTTTAACTTCAGAGGTTCCTACAAACTCCCCCTAGGCTAATGCTACCAAAACAGAGAGGTTCTTCAGACTGGGATAGTCCACATGAGGATCTTCAAAATTCCTTTCTTCATCAGCAGATCTGGATTCTTCAGACTCATGAAGTACCTTCTCATGTCATAGAGATCATGCAAAGGGAGTTCAAGCATGTCACTTGTGAAGTAGACATGTTGTTCTCCCTGATCTCTAGTGACATACCATCTGTCTGGATCTTCAGTAAATGTCCAGGACAGAATTTTTCTTCCAACTAGGAGAGGCTCTACTATGATAGGAGTTGGTTGAGAGTCCTCTTCATGCACTTCCTTAGGATATTCTTATCCTAGGGTTGGGAGGTGGATGCCTTTCTTCTTTTCTTCTTAGTTGATGATCTTCTTCTGGCCATCCTTTTTCTCCTCCCTGATGATTTTAACTGAAAGGGTTGGTCTTCAGTGGATTCCCTCTCAGTTGGGATCTCCTCTCTCCCAGTTTTAGAAGGAGAGGGAGGAGAACCCTGTTGTGGGTTAGAAGATGAAGTTGGCTGTTATGCAGCTTTAGGTGCAGGTAGTGTTGTCTTTATAGGTTCAACCTTTACCTCAACTTCTGGTTGAGCTTGACTTGATGATGAATGAAGGTCCAAAAGCTCTCCCCTTTTTATCTTATGCTTGATCACCATTATGTGCTCATCCATTGTGGATAGAGACATGGGACCAAGCCTCCTTTCGGAGAACCCATACAGCTTCAAGAAGCTCTTCATCCTCTGCCTATCTACAGACTTTTTCTAACTTTTCTGGATGATGGCTCTTGATTTTGCAGCTTCTTCCCTTTGCCTCTTTCTTGCAGCTTGCCTTTCTTTTTGGCTTGCTCTTCCAGCTGCTTATTGTATTCAAATAATATATAATCATAAGGCAAGGGAAGGATTGTAGGTGCCTGATAGAGACCTGTGGCACTCAGGTAGTTGTTCATTTTTAATCTTTCTTCTTCATCAACTACCTGAGGTTGTTCAGCAGCCATAGTCTCTGACTCAGGACTTTCTTTAATTGGGGAGAGGACAGGAATGTTCTTGTAAAGCCTTTTTCTCCTCATTTCTTCCTTGTCTTTGAGGGTCAAGGCTGCATCCTCTGCTTCCTTCCTCTCCTTCGACAATTCAATGTCGGCTAGTTCATTTAACTCCTCTAAGGGGATAGAGATGAGTTTATCTATGTTGTAGTTCCTGGTCCCTAGATAGTTAAGCTTGGCTGCCCTTAATTCATCTTCTTGAGTGTTTGGTACAGGGGCAGCCAGAATTGCAGCTTGCATGAATCCTGGGGAACCACTTGAACTCTCTCCCCTCAGCTTCCTCTTCCTCTCTCTCTTTTCTTCTTCAATCTCTTTAGGAGTCATCTTCCTTTTGCCTTTGTCAATTACAGATCTTAATGACTCAGCCTGAGAAGAGCTTTGGCCTTCATTGCTTGATTCAGCAGTCAAACACTGGCCAGAGAGAGGTTGTGAAGTACCATCACCAGCTGGTGCCTCACTGAGGGTATGGGGTGCTGGAGGAGATCTTGTCTCAAGGTTTATAGTCTCAGCCTTTGGGCCTTCAGTCAAGGCTTTCCCTTCGAAGCTAATCTTGGGGTCTACCTTAACATCCAGTTAACTAAAGGCTTCAACTGATAGCTTCGGTCTATATGATGTTGTTCTCCTTTTGAATTCTGCCAGCACCCATTCTTGAAGTTGATTGGCTAGTCTAACAGCTTGTCTGTTATTGCTTGGGTTGACAAGTGCCAGATCTACCAGATTTATACCCTCATAGAAACTCAGGTTTGAAATGTTTAGGATTTCTAGTTGACCCTGAGCTCTAGAGAGTACAAGAGCTTTCCTATCACTGTCATACCCCCAACCCCTGATTTGGTTCTCAAAAGGGGCAGACATTGCTCTTGGTACTCCCTCCTCAAACAGTTATTTAATGAGCAGTTCCAGATCACTATTTAGAGGAGGTTGCTGAGTATGGACAACTACAAGATAGGATGGTGAGTCCTGTATGTCCATACTTGAGGAAGAACTCCCAGGTTTTATGGCTGTTAGAACTTCGTCCCCCTTTTTAGTAGCATCACCCTCATGCATAGGTGAGCTGGGGAAGTGATCCATAACATCCACAGGTTCTTGTGGACCTGGATGAGTTTGTCCTATGGGTCTTTAGCTAACTGGCCCTTGAGATCGGTGATCTTAAGTTGTTGGTCATGGACCCTCCTTTGCAAGATACTCACCTATGATTCAAGGTGAGCTATCTTTAAAACCAGTTGGGTGTAGATGTCTTCGAGTTGGTGCACCCTGAGTTTCAGACTCTCCTCATCTTCAATTGAAGAATCTTCAGTCTGCTCCTTCACCACCAGCATGGGGTTCTTGGCTACTGGATTTCCCCTGCCCCATGACAATGTCAAGAGGCTGGGTTGCCGTGGTTGAGGTCTTAAAGATGTAATCACTGGCAAGAGTGAGAGCCTCTTCCACATGGGTCTCCTGGACAATCACAGGAAGATCCACCTCAGTTTGGGGTGTATGATATGGGCTAGACATGGGTAAAGCAGGAGTACTCATCTCCCTTTAAGTGTGGGTAGAGAGGGGAGATTCATTGTACTCACTGAATCCCAAATCTTTATCTGAGTAGAAGTCAAAGCTGGGAATAGTTTGTTTAAGATCAAAAGGCTGGGGATGGTAGCTTTCCCCTGAATGTTGATCACTAGATTGTTGAGACTCAAAGTGATGGCTAAAGGCTGTTTGTGGAGTTGTGAGCTCATCAGCCTGAGCATGAGGAACCTCAGCACTGATCTTTTGAAAGATGGGAGTGGTCTGTGTCACACCCGAGCCCAGGTAGGGTGGGACGTCATAGACTAGTAACAATATATGGCAGCGGAAACAAACCATCATAAGAGCATACAAGAAGAGAAATCACATGACATTACATTAAAACATCATATCCGGGCTATGAAAGTCTTGCCCAAACATCAAATCCACACACATTGTAAATTATTCAAATTTGTTACACAACAATTTCAAATGTCTAATAAAGTTTTTAAAAATCGAGTAATGCCATTGGTAGTCACGGTACTAAGCCATCCATAAGGTTTCCATTAAAATCCAAGCTTCATCAAGAGTTACCTGAAACATGCTCAAAAAGAATTTATGTCAACTAAAAAGTTGGTGAGTTCAAGTGCTTAAAGTTTAAAAACAAAAGGACTCTTCAGAGTCTACAAGTTAATTTTAAAAACATAGGTATCACTGTTGTGGTGTCACAATCAACCCTGCACTCAGCCCCGACTAGCCTCTTCTAAAGTTGCGTTGTACCGGTTATCCCATAGGGGAAACTGAGCCTCAAAGAGTGTACCATACCTGCTAAGTGGTACACCATAGTATCTTATAAGACCTATCACATGACACAAATGACCCCGCAGGATCTCAGTGGGGTACCCTTCCGGTTATGACGGAAGGCACCGTGCGTGTGGGATTCCCCAAGTAGATCTACCCATATAAAACAAGCGGTTCACACAAGAATTAATGATTGTGATACAAGTAGATGCAGGTTCTAATGCTAGACACAACATATAAATACATTTCAAAATAGCACACAATAATTTTTAGTTCAATCATAGCATGTCTCATCCCAAAATAGTGGTAAAAAGGGAACACTAGAAACTCACCTTAGAATCAAACAAAGGTACTTCAAGTATCAACAAGTCCAAGTCGTAGCACCCTATGATCAAGATACAAGTGATAAGCTAATGTTATTAGACTATTGTAAGTGTATTTAAGTGTATTTTATGGTCACACGTTCACGTGTCTTCGTTCCTTAGAAGTTTATGTTAAAAAGTTTCCTTTTTAGGAAAGTTAGGGTTTTGATATATGGATGATAAGTTATTTGACTTTTATAAGTTTGTTTATATTATAACAAGTTTAATAAGGGTTTTCTAGACATAAGATAACTGAAATTTTGTTATATTTACGGAATTTACACATTGGTCCCTCAAGTTTCAAAAATTACAATTTTGACCCCAAAAGTTGCTTTCTACAATACTTGACCCAAAGTGACCCTTATTAGTTCCTAGGGGGTTTTAAACTACTTTTAGGCTTGTTTTAACTTAACATTTCCATATTTTAACTTGAGAGGTTTAAAACACAAAAATTTAAGTTACCGGTTACGGTAAAACCGTTAATTTAAGCATCTTGTTTTAGATTTCTTAGTTTCAACCTATGACCTCAAGTATAACGTTTTAAGGGCTTCTAAACATGATTATAATCTGTTTTAAAAGTATTATTGGGGTTATTTGAGCAATAAAAAGTTCACTTTTAGACTAACCCGTTAAAACCCGTTTAGACTCGTTTTTACCCGAAACCGAGCATTATAATCCATTTTCTCCAAAAATTTTACCAAATTACCACCTTTGGGTCACCTAGTTACTGAAATTACCTAAATTCTATGGTTTTAGACTTGTTACACAATTTTTAAAACTTTTTCTCCAAAATCTCCCGGTTTAGGCCTATTTTGCTAATTAAATTCATAAAAATTACAATTTAACTCAATAAATCACCAAATTCGGTTTTTAAAACTAAGATATATTATTTACGGCCTGAAAATTATAAAATTTGATATTGGTTAAGTTTTACTAATATCTACCAATTTTACCACTTTTCGGGTCCTAGTTTTACCTCATTTAAACCATTTTACCACACTTTTCGGGTCCTAGTTTTACCTCATTTAAACTTCAACTCACGGATTTATACATACACATCACCATTGATGCTTTTAGAGGGTGTTAATCACTATTGCACATGTGTAATCGATATGTTTGAAGCATAAACATCACCAAACCATTATTTAACTTTTAAAACATATTCATAAAGAGTTCATAAACTGTTTTAGAGCAGATTTTTAACATGGATTGAAAGGCTTTTCAAAACGGGTGGGTGTTTGGTGCTAAAATGCTAGAAAAAGAGGGTTTTCGGGTTGGAATCATGTGCACCAACCCTTGGTTTATGAGCACACTTTAAATATACCTTCTTGATGTCGTGAATCTCACCAAAAATAGTGATATGGCCGCACGTTGCTGCTGTGAACAAGGAAAGTGAGATTTCATGGTAGAAAGTAAAGAAAACTCAAGAAATAACCTTGTTTCGGGTATATAGGTGCTTACCCTTAAGGTGTTTCATGATTTTTGGGATGATTAGAAGAGTAAAGGAGCTGTTGGTTCATGGGCTTGAGCTGCAACTCCTTGTTTTGAAAGTTCTTGCATGAATCTTGCACAAATGCTCACCAAATGCCACTTTCTTGCACGTTTTGCTCTTGGTCGACGTTGGAATGGAGCTTATCTTCGAATTTCTTGGCTGGAAGAAAGAAAATGCAGAGGATTTTGGGTTCTTGGCTGGGAATTTTCGAGAGAGAGACAAGGATAGATGAGTTTGGGAGTTTGAGTGCATGTATGGGGAAAGGGGAGAGTGTGGAGGTGGTTTTGTGAGAATTGAGGGAGGATGGTGAGTGGAGGAGAAGGGGGGGGGGCAGCTGAATATGGTGGTTTTGGGGTGTTTTTCTTTTATTTTATTTTTTTGTAATTTATTATGTGGTGTAAATTTGTTGTGTAGTGTAGTTTTTAAATTGTATAAGTTTTTAAGTGTAGGTATATGTGTGTGCCGTGAATATGTATGTATTTGTACATATTATTTATTTTAATTAAAGCTTTAATTTCTAACGTAGATTCAATATTTTCTGGAACCGCTTAATAATTCTAGACTAAGGCAAGGCATAAAGGTATTATCTAAGGCAATCAAGCATGTAATTAATCAAGAAATCATGCAAAATGATAATCATAATTAGACCATGAATGAAATAATGTTACACTAAATTTAGGGTTAGGGTTGGACCTAGGAGTCGGTTGTTACAGTCTGCTTCTCAGGGAAAGTGGGAGCTCTGGATTCCACTTCCTCCTATAGGGAAAGTATATACGCTCATTCTTAAGGCATGGACGCGAAGGGGTTTTTCTCTTTCCTTTCTACTCAGTGCATCCGCCACCACATTGGCCTTGCCTGGATGGTAACGAATCTCACATTCGTAATCGCTCAACAACTCTACCCACCTTCGCTAGCTCATATTTAGCATTTTCTGATCCAGAATGTGTTGCAAACTTTTGTGATCAGTGTAAATGACGCATTTGGTACCGTAGAGATAGTGCCTCCATATTTTAAGTGCAAACACCACGGCACCCAGTTCTAGATCATGAGTAGTGTAGTTTCTCTCATGCTTATTTAACAATCTAGATGAATAAGCAATCACCTTGTCTCGCTGCATCAATACACACCCCAGCCCCTGACGTGAGGCATCGCAATAAACTACGAAATCCTCGACGCCTTCCGGTAGGGCAAGGATAGGTACACTGCATAGCTTTTCCTTGAGCATCTCAAACGCCTTATCCTGTTCTTTTTCCCATATGAAGGCTGTATTATTTTTGGTTAGTGCAGTTAATGGCTGCACAATTCGCGAGAAATCCTTGATGAACCTCTGATAGTATCCCGCCAAACCAAGAAATTGCCTTATCTCGGTAGGAGTTTCAGGGATCTTCCAGTTTTTAATGGCTTCTATCTTTGTTGGATCTACTTGAATACCTTCTTTGTTCACCACATGTCCTAGAAACTGAATTTCGTGCATCCAAAACTCACATTTGGAGAACTTTGCATATAACTTCTCATTCTTGAGCAACTCAAGAATCAGTCTAAGGTGCTTCTCATGCGCTTCCTTGTCACGGGAGTAGATCAAAATATCGTCAATAAACACAATCAAGAACTTGTCTAGATACGGGCGACATACTCGGTTCATGAGGTCCATAAATGCTGCAGGTGCATTCGTCAGTCCGAAGGGCATGACTAAGTACTCATAGTGTCCATACCTAGTCCTGAAGGCTGTCTTGGGTATGTCTTCTTCCCTTATCTTTAGTTGATGGTATCCCGATCTTAAATCTATCTTGGAGAAATAGTTGGCTCCCTGTAATTGATCAAACAAGTCATCGATTCTTAGGAGAGGGTAGCGATTCTTGATTGTAAGCTTGTTCAAATCACGATAGTCAATACACATCCGTAGGGTTCCATCCTTCTTTTTAACAACTAGTACCGGTGCACCCCACGGAGAGACACTTGGTTGAATGAATCCGTTATCCAGCAATTCTTGGATTTGTACCATTAGTTCCTTCATCTCGGGTGGAGCGAGTCGGTAAGGTGCCTTGGCCACTGGTGCGGCACCAGGCACTAGGTCTATTTGAAATTTGACCTTTCTGGTCGGAGGGAGTCCCGATAGGTCCTTGGGAAATACTTCCGAGTACTCATCCACCACCAGTATATCTTCAATTTTCTTTTCTTCTCTCGCTTTCATCACATAGACTATGAAAGCTAGGCATCCCTTGTACAGACTCTTGGTAGCCTTTAGGTGGGATATCATGGGGCATAACGTGTTGCTTCTATCACTGTGGGCCATTAGTGTACTTCCATCAATTAGAGGTATTCTAAGTAAACGCTCACCACATACAATTTCAGCCTTATATTTAGCTAACCAATCCATTCCCACGACCACTCAAATCCTCCTAACGTTATAGGCATCAAGTCTATTTTAAATGAATTACCCTCTAATTCTATCGTGCAGTCCTTGATGATTTCATTGGTTTCTATTATCTTGTCGTCAGCCAATTCTACCGTGTATGCATCAGTTAGGGTATAAGCTTTCAAATCAATCATAGGCCTAAAGGTAGTAGAAACAAAACTAGTTGTTGCTCCAGTATCAAATAAAACAGTAGCAGGGCGGTTATTTATGAGAAATGTACCATTAACCACGTCAGGATCTTTACGAGCACCATTGTGGTCCATTACGAACGCTCTTCCTTTTGGCTTGTCAGGCCTGGCGTCCTTATCCCTTGCTAGCTTGTGACACTTGTTCCGCATGTGTCCTGGATCCCCACACTCGTAACATTGCTTCTCGGGCTCATAGGTACAGTCTTTAATCAGGTTACCGGTTCGCTTGCACCTGAAGCAAGGCATCGGGTTGCATTCCCCTTGATTGTGTAGTTTGCACTTGTTGCAGAAAGGGCTTGTACCCAAGTACAGTTTTCGGGCTCTTGCCCCTTGATCATCACGCCTTGTCCCTTCACTAGCCCTCCTGCTTGAGCTACCTCTATTGCCAATGGCCCTCTTTGTATCAAACCACTTTCTCTTCTCGCATGTCACCTCCTTCTTGTCCTTGACCTTCACTTGTTCCATCCAACCATCCCTGATCAAGTCGTCCGTCAAGCTACCGGTAAGATCGACTGCCGCTTGGAGGGTTGTGGGCCTTGCGGATCGGACCATGCCCCGAATTCTGGGATGCAGTCCCCAGATAAAACGGGCTACACCTTTTGATTCAGGTGTCACCAAGTGGGGCACTAGCTGGGACAGAGCTGAGAACCGATTGATGTATTCAGTGTAATTTGAGCCTTTCATTTCCAAGCTCAGAAATTCAGCTTCCAACTTCTCTAGTTGATTTATTGGGCGGTACTTGCTGGTCATCAATTCTCTAAACTCTGACCATTTCATGTGGCCGGCAACATCTCTGCCTCGTGGCTGAATGACGGTCTTCCACCACTCCAAGGCTAGCCCTTTCAGATATTACGAGGCGAACCTGACCATGTGCTCAGTTTTGCACTCGGTGATATTCAGTATGGCCTCAATCTCGTCTAACCATCGTTAAGTAGCAATCGCACCCTTGGTGCCGTAGAAGTCTTTCGGTTTGCACGCCATAAAGGTCTTGTAAGAACACCCGGTTCTTATTTCCTCAGCACCCTCGGTGTTACCCTCGTTGTTTCCAGGTTCTTCATTTCCGGTTGTATTTTCTCGATTTGTGTTTATTTGAGCTATGATGGTGGGGATAGCATTGGCGATTTGCTGTGCCACCAGGTTGGCGATCCTTTCATCATTGGAATTTTCTTCATGGGCGGTCCTTGGTGGGGTAGGTGGTTGATTTCCACCTCGGTTTCCGATGCGTCCAGCACCCCTATTCCTTCCACCACGCATTCCACGTATAGGCGCCATTCTGTTGTCAACATAGATAAAATCATTTAGTGTCTTATAAGATTCATTTCAAGTACCTTGCTACGTCGATTCAACTCCTAAAGGTTGCTTCACCAAACGTATGAGAGTTCCCAAAATACATTATAAGTCATACATAGTTTCTTTCCAATTTTATAAAGTTAATTAACATTTTAAGGGCAAACAAATTAATTCCCTAGATTATACCATTGCACGTTCCATATACAACCTGCAACAAATAAGGTAATACCACAAAAGAAAACCATGCATAGATAATTGTAGCATCCAACAAACAAAATGTTAATAGTCTCATACAATTTGGAAGGTGCCATCACCCCCAGAATAAAAATCATAGTGTCTTAAATAGATAAATAGTCTCTCAAAGATAGTAGCATCACCAAAACAATCGGACATCGACCCATCATCACTGCCATTTCTTCTTCAACCACCCGAACCAACCCGAACCCTTCTTCTTCTGCTCTTCCTCCAGGCGTTGGACACCGTGAGTTGCCATCATGGCCTGAAACTGGGCGGACTGCGAGGTCCGTGTGGCATGCTACAGGGTCACCTCATGGCGCTGGATGGTCCTAAGGATATCGCTCAGGGTAGGGTCAGCAGGACCAAAATCGCTATCTCGGCGGCTGGATTGGGAGTGGGGGTCTCCGGCTAGGACACTCGGGCCGTTGTACAAGCTACGCCTAGGAGGCATCCAGTACTCGTCCTGTGGGTGGCGTCTGGGCGGTCCCCTCATCGGAGGTGCCGGTGCGGGAGCTGTTGCGGGGGGAGGTGGAGGAGGCGGCATCCTGAATGAAATAGAAGCTCCAGGTCGGGTACTCTTGCGCGACCGGGTGATGACTCGTGCGCCCCTGTTCCCGATAGGCGGGATAGGTGAATGTGTAGGTGCAGTGACATGAGGTGAGTGAGAGCGGGTCCGGGTCCTCTCCTGGGACGTCAGGAAAGATTCCTCCGATGGCTCCGTGTCGTCAGATGTCACCGATATCCATCCTGGATGGTTGCATCTCCTTATGTACTCCTCATACTGCGATGGGGATGTTGCCCTCCTGAGTCTTCCCACTGGGGCATTCTCGTCGGCAGGGAATGCAGGCGCCTTACCATTGTTAGACATGAGTCTCGAGTTCCTGTAGAAATCATCATGAGTAATTTGGTTTCTCATAGCTCATGACAATTTTAATTTTAATGATAGTATCTCATAATAGTAATTACAGTAGTAATGATGGTAGTAGCGTCTATAATCAGTAATAATACAGGTCACAACAGGTATGAAGACATGGTTTAGACTACACAAAAGAAATTTTCTATCCGAGAGAAAGATTTTAACACCAATAAGGGGATCTTGCCGGAATTCACGCGTCCGATAAATTCATGATTACGTTGATCAAGTGTAATCATCAATTTACCCGACCCACTCACTCCAACACATTCCAAACAAGGACAGTCCTAGGACATCCGGGTTGTAGCCTAGGTCTACTAAGGTATTCCCGACTTCTCTACAACCTGTGGCTCTGATAGCAATCTGTCACACCCCGGGCCCAGGTAGGATGGGACGTCACAGACTAGTAACAATATATGGCAGCAGAAATGAACCATCATAAGAGCATGCAAGAAGAGAAATCACATGGCATTACATTTAAACATCATATCCGGGCTATGAAAGTCTTGCCCAAACATCAAATCCACACACATTGTAAATTATCCAAATTTTGTTACACAACAATTTCAAATGTCTAATAAAGTTTTTAAAAATCGAGTAATGCCATTGGTAGTCACGGTACTAAGCCATCCATAAGGTTTCCATTAAAATCCAAGCTTCATCAAGAGTTACTTGAAACATGCTCAAAAAGAATTTGGGTCAACTAAAAAGTTGGTGAGTTCAAGTGCTTAAAGTTCAAAAACAAAAGGACACTTTAGAGTCCACAAGTTAATTTTAAAAACATAGGTATCATTGTTGTGGGGTCACAATCAACCCTGCACTCAGCCCCGGGTAGCCTCTTCTAAAGTTGCGTTGTACCGGTTATCCCATACGGGAAACTGAGCCTCAAAGAGTGTACCATACCTGCTAAGTGGTACACCATACTATCTTATAAGACCTATCACATGACACAAACGACCCCACAGGATCTTAGTGGGGTACCCTTCCGGTTATGACGGAAGGCACTGTGCGTGGGGGATTCCCCAAGTAGATCTACCCATATAAAACAAGCAGTTCACACAATAATTAATGATTGTGATACAAGTAGATGCAGGTTCTAATGCTAGACATAACATATAAATACATTTCAAAATAGCACACAATAATTTTTAGTTCAATCATAGCATGTCTCATCCCAAAATAGTGGTAAAAAGGGAACACTAGAAACTCACCTTAGAATCAAACAAAGGTCCTTCAAGTATCAACAAGTCCAAGTCGTAGCACCCTATGATCAAGATAAAAGTGATAAGCTAATGTTCTTAGACTATTGGAAGTGTATCTAAGTGTATTTTATGGTCACAGGTTCACATGTCTTCGTTCCTTAGAAGTTTAGGTTAAAAAGTTTCCCTCTTAGGAAAGTTAGGGTTTTGATATATGGATGATAAGTTATTTAACTTTTATAAGTTTGTTTATATTATAACAAGTTTAATAAGGGTTTTCTAGACATAAGATAACTGAAATTTAGCTATATTTACGGAATTTACACATTGGTCCCTCAAGTATCAAAAATTACAATTTTGACCCCAAAAGTTGCTTTCTACAATACTTGACCCAAAGTGACCCTTATTAGTTCCTAGGGGTTTTTAAACTTATTTTAGGCTTGTTTTAACTTAACATTTCCAGATTTTAACTTGAGAGGTTTAAAACACAAAAATTTAAGTTATCAGTTACGGTAAAACCGTTAATTTAAGCATCTTGTTTTAGATTTCTTAGTTTCAACCTATGACCTCAATTATAACGTTTTAAGGGCTTCTAACCATGATTATAATCTGTTTTAAAAGTATTCTTGGGGTTATTTGAGCAATAAAAAGTCCACTTTTAGACTAACCCGTTTAGACTCGTTTTTACCCGAAACCGAGCATTATAATCCATTTTCTCCAAATTTTTTACCAAATTACCACCTTTGGGTCACCTATTTACTGAAATTACCTAAATTATATGGTTTTAGACTTGTTACACAATTTTTAAAACTTTTTCTCCAAAATCTCCAGGTTTAGGCCTATTTTGCTAATTAAATTCATAAAAGTTACAATTTAACTCAATAAATCAGAAAATTCGGTTTTTAACACTAAGATATATTATTTAGAGCCTGGAACTTATAAAATTTGATATTGGTTAAGTTTTACTAATATCTACCAATTTTACCACTTTTCGGGTCCTAGTTCTACCTCATTTAAACCATTTTACCACACTTTTCATAATGTATACCCCAAGTCACAAATTTTACATGTTTAATAACACCAAACCACTGGAACAAAACTTCAACTCACGGATTTTTACATACAAGTCACCATTGATGCTTTTAGAGGGTGTTAATCAACATTGCACATGTGTAATCGATATGTTTGAAGCATAAACATCACCAAACCATTATTTAACTTTTAAAACAGATTCATAAAGAGTTCATAAACTGTTTTAGAGCAGATTTTTAACATGGATTGAAAGGCTTTTCAAAACGGGTGGGTGTTTGGTGCTAAAATGCTAGAAAAAGAGGGTTTTCGGGTTGGAATCATGTGTACCAACCCTTGGTTCATGAACACACTTTAAATATACCTTCTTGAAGTTGTGAATCTCACCAAAAATAGTGATATGGCCGCACATTTCTGCTGTGAACAAGGAAAGTGAGATTTCATGGTAGAAAGTAAAGAAAACTCAAGGAATAACCTTGTTTCGGGTATATAGGTGCTTACCCTTGAGGTATTTCATGATTTTTGGGATGATTAGAAGAGTAAAGGAGCTGTTGGTTCATGGGCTTGAACTGAAACTCCTTGTTTTGAAAGTTCTTGCACGAATCTTTCACAAATGCTCACCAAATGCCACTTTCTTGCACGTTTTGTTCTTGGTCGACGTTGGAATGGAGCTTATCTTCGTGTTTTTTGGCTGGAAGAAAGAAGAAATGCAGAGGATTTCGGGTTCTTGGCTGGGAATTTTCGAGAGAGAGAGAAGGAGAGATGAGTTTGGGAGTTTGAATACATGTATTGGGAAAGGGGGAGAGTGTGGAGGTGGTTTTGTGAGAATTGAGGGTGGATGGTGAGTGGAGGAGGGGGGGGGGGCAGCCGAATATGGTGGTTGGGAGGTGTTTTTCTTTTATTTTTTTTTTCGTAATTTATTATGCGGTGTAAATTTGTTGTGTAGTGTAGTTTTTAAATTGTATAAGTTTTTAAGTGTAGTATTGTTTAGGTATATGTGTGTGCCGTGAATATGTATGTATTTGTACATATTATTTATTTTAATTAAAGTTTTAATTTCTAACGTAGATTCAATATTTTCTGTAACCGCTTAATAATTCTAGACTAAGGCAAGGCATAAAGGTATCATCTAAGGCAATCAAGCATGTAATTAATCAAGTAATCATGCAAAAATAATAATCATAATAATACCATGAATGAAATAATGTTACACTAAATTTAGGGTTAGGGTTGGACCTAGGAGTCGGTTGTTACAGTCTGCTTCTCAGGGAATGTGGGAGCTCTGGATTCCACTTCCTCCTATATGGGTTGTGATATGGGGGCCTGCACATGCTCAGTAGCAAGTGCAAGGGTTCGTTTGTGTTTTATTTAATAGGTGATGGTGATGGTAGGCTGTCTTTGAGGTGGGTGAGAGGTAGAGGGTGTTGGTTCATCACTAGCTGGTGCTACTAGGATGTCACCCTGAGTAATGAGCTCAAACATTTTCGGGACAAGGGCTGTTTCTACCCCTGAGAACCCAACAGTTGGCTTTTTCAATATCTTGAAAATGCCAGGCCTCATATGTGCATGTTTAAGAACATTACCTGTTCCCCTCAACTGCGGTCCCAATTAAAAGTTGAGAATGTGTAGATGCTTCTTTTAAAGATTAACATTTGTCTTTGTATGTCTTTTACATTTTTGTCATAGTATAGGGACTTTTACTGTAAATATGTTCCATTGTTTTCTTGATTAGTATAAATAGGCTGAATATGTATTGTGTAGGTAGACATCTAGATATCTAGAGACATCTAGAGACATCTAGAGATTAGACTTTCAGTTTAGACGCTTTGTATCTGTTACTTACACTTTGTGTTCTTCTCTACTAATCAATGAAAACTTCTATGAATTTTTGTTGATTTCGTGTGTTGAATTGAATACTTCTATGTATTAGATTGAATTGCGTTCTTATATCATCACAGATCGATCCATTTTGAGCTCATCAAATGGTATCAGAGCTTTCGGTTCAGTGATTTGAAGTTGTTCTTCAACTGTCGAACACTCATAATCACTTGAATCTGTGATTAATAAACAATTCAGTCTTAAAGTTGTTGAATTAAGATTTGTTTCATCATCAGAAACATGATTTGATTCACAATTAGCAGTACAATTCATTCAAATCTGTGAATTTGAGCAAAAAGTCTTCGAACTGTTCTTAGTTTGTTCGAACTGTTCTTTGAATCAAAACATTAATCTTTGTTGATTAATTGATGAAATTGATGTTAGAGGATTGTTAATCGATCGATTTCAGACCAAATTGGTGAAATTTAGATCAATTAATCAAGTTTTGAAGAAATTGAAAGAATCTGAGTTCGTTGAAGCTGATGAATGTGGCGCATTAGGTCAGAAACACTGCTGAAAATCGTCCAAGTGATAGGCGCATAACAACTGTTTAGGCTCTTTAAAACTATTCGGGCGTTTTTCAGTTAGGCGTTTTACCACTGTGTGGGCATATTTCAACTGTTGGGACACTGGGCGTATCACAACTAAGCAATTCCAGGTGTTTTTCAACTGTTGAGGAGTTTTCGAAGTGTTTGGGCATATCACAACTGTTCAGACGCATCACAACTTGGGCGTTTTTTGGAATTTTTCTAAGGCAATCCCTTAGACGTTTCAGGGCCAAAGTCAACTGTTTGGGCCTTTCACTACTGTTTGGACGCATCAGCTTTCACACTTAGAAATTTTCAGAAATTTTTCAGAAACTTTAAAATCCAAAAATATTTTCATTTTATTGTTTTAATTCAAAACATTAAAAACAACAAAAACAAATCACTTTTAAAAATCAAAAATTAAAAAAATGGTAAAATCAAAAGACTCAGAGAACCGATTTCCCAAGCTGAAGAATATAGCAGATTTCAAGAATTGGTCATTGAGATTAAAACATCATTTGAATTCTATTGATACCGATTTATGGAAATCAATAGAAAAAGGTCCTTACATTCCAATCACATCTGATGGACCTGATAGAGGATTTGTGTATACAAAGGAATCTACTGAACCTTATCCAGAAGATGATCTACAAGGAGAAGATCTCAGAAAAGTTAAAAATGATATTAAAGCATATTCCTTAATGTGCAAAGGTCTACCTCTTGAAGTTCTTACAAGGCTTGATGGTTATCAGACTGGATACACCATGTATAAGGCCTTGAAAATAATATGTGAAGGTGGAAAAGAGATTCAGGATCTGAAAAAGCAAAAGCTAAAGAGACAATTAGAACTTTTTGAACATTTGTCTGGTGAAACAATAAATCAGATGATGAACAGATTTGTTCAACTGACTACAGAGATGTCGACTGCAGGGATCAAGAATGATTTAACAGATCTTAACTACAGACTTTTCAATGCTCTTCCATCTTCATGGAAGCAAACAGTCACTCTGTTAAAGCATACTGAGAAATTTTCAATGGAACTAGATCTCTTGATTGCTAAAATAGAATCTGTCGAAATTGATGAAAGTTCTAGAAACAACGACAGAGCAGCTTCAATGTCACAATATAAGTATGTTGCTTCTCCAGCAAACACTGTGGAGAATGCATTCATGGCTAAGAATGAAACTTCACCAGAAGATGAGGGTGATTTATTTGTTGGTGCAGGGTTTTTCACTAATTCTACTTACACAAGTGCTCCTGCCTATACAAATCAAAATAAACCTCAATCTCCTCCTATGCCTAAAAGTTCTAACTCTCAAGCAGAGACTCCATCTGTTAACTCTGCTAAATGTAGCAAAGTTAGCGATGTAATAAACATCTTATTACAAGATGAAGAGTCAAAAACTGCTTTTACTGCATTTATGGCAAGTTTTCAAGCATACCAAGGTAGCCATTTAACTCAACTTGATTTTGTTTTGCAGGATTTATTTGAAATGGATCCAGACGACGTTGAGGAAATGGACTTGAATTGGCAGATGGTAATGATAGCATACAGAACTCAAAAGCATTCCTACATTAACAAAAACTATAAACCAAATGCAAACAAGACAGTAGGTTTTGACAAGTCAAAGTCAAGATGCTTTATCTGTAACAACTATGGTTATTTCTCTAGAGAGTGCAAAGCTCCAAGGAAGAAAGGAGGAAATGGTCAATCAAGCTCAAGCAATCAAAGGTTTCAGTAGTTTTCACAGAAGACATTTCAAAAACCGTATCAAAGCCTACCAATGCCAGAATTGAAAGATGATTCTAAAGCAACAGAGGAACCCAAGAAAGCTTTAGTTGTCAATATTACTGATGGTTATGATTGGAGTGCCTACGCTAAACAATTTACTCCTGATCTAACTTCTAATTTATCTCTTGTTGTAGAAATACAAAAGGAAGATTGGTCTGAAGTTAATGATCTAAAAGTTGATGGAAACTCTGAAAACGAGTAAAAGGATTATGACTGGAGTGATAAGTCTGATCCGGAGGAAGATTCAGAGGAAGTTGCTTTGATGGCAAAATCTGATCAGCCAAAGGTTGAAAGCTCTAACTCTGAAACATCTCCTCCTAAATATTTTGAAATTCCATCAGAAGTCAGAGAAAAATTATGCACAAAGTCTTGCTTCGAACATGTCGAATACTACAGAAATTATTCTTATAAGATATGTGAAAAACTTAAGCAAGAAGAACAAATGCATAACAAGCTGAAAAAGGATCATAAAACATCTGATGACAAGATTATCTCTCTTCAAAATTCATGGAACAAAACTCTAAGAGAACTTGAAATTATATCAAAACAACTCGATGAGATGACGAAAAATCTTGAACTGGAGAAGATAGCTCATGCAACTACTCAAGTTGATCTAGCTAAAGTTAAAAGTTCTAAAACCATTGTGGAAAAGCTGGTAAATGTTTGTAAAGATAAGCAAAAGGTAGGATTGGGTTTCACTCATGAACCAATACCTGAATCAATAACGAATACTTTACCAGAAAACTTTAACACTCACGATCACTCTCCAGAAAACAAAGCAAAACTCAAAGCATTTCAGAACAAGACCAAGATGTCTGAAAATGAAGAAGAGAAAACAAACGTAGAAATTTTTGAAGAAAAAGATATTGAGAAAATTAAAAATGGTCATTCGGTTAAAGTTAAATCTTATGAACCAAGACCAAAGAACAAGAAAATTTATGTTCCTAAAGAATCAGTTTTGGAAGAAATGAGTAACAAAGCTAGAAATGCTGAAGAAACATCAGAAGAGTCAAATTCATTTGGTCTAAATAACCCAGAATTCATAAAATGGCAAAAAGACCAGAAAAAGAAAGAATGTGAAAAAGAATCTTCAACTAAAGATGTTCAATCTAAATAAACAACTGGTTCAAAATCAAGGAATCAGTGACGATGAAGAAAGATAAATAAAGCCAAAAATGATCAATTGAAAATTCAAGAAAATCAGGCAAAAGAAATAAATCAGAAAACAAAATTAAAGCCGATTAAATTTATATCTGCTGGTTTGTTGAATGTAAATTCTATTCAAAATGTTAAAGAAAATCCTAAAAACAAATCTACCTCTGATCTGAAAACAGGTTCAGATTCTAAGACTTCCACTGTAGCAAAAAGATTTGTATCTAAGGAAAACAAGAATGAAGTTCATGTTCAAAAACAAAAACAAATTGTGCAAAAGAAAAACATTTCAAATCAAAAGCACAATTCTTCAAATCAAAAACAACAAATTAACACTTTGACACCTAAAAGTAACCAAGTTTCTAATGTTGCGTCAACGTCAAAGGTTAATAAGCAATTATTCAAGACTCCACAGAGGTACTGCGAAATATGTGACATGTACAATCACAACACTGCTGAATGTTTTTTTAACAAATACTGTCACATTTGCGATATGAGAAATCACTCAATTTCAGAGTGTTATTTTAACAAATATTGTACTTACAGTGATGAGAAACTCATAACACTAAAGATTGTTATTTTAGAAAGAATTCACAGAGGAGAGGATTTACCACCTCAACAGTAAGCAAAGGTTATGTTAATCCGCAATATAAAAGAAACCAAAATGTCGATTTTCAAAGATTAACACACAAAACCTCCTTAGGTTTGAACTCTTTCAAAAGAAATAATCCAGTGAGACCTAAACAATACTTCAATGATAATTTCATTCCAAGGTCAGTGAGAATTAATAACAAAAGTTTTGAAAACAAAAAATTTTCAAACAATGGTCAGTCAAAAAGCATGAATTTTCCAAACAAGCATAATTTTGTTACAAATAACAGAATTGGTAAATTCATAAAGAATAAACCTGATGTCAACAATATTCACTTTAAACAATTTACTATTGTTGACAAGTTTGGAAAACCCAAGACCATTTCGGCTTGGGTAGATAATTCAACTTAAATTGTTTTGTTTTGCAGGTTCGCCCGAGATGACCAATCAACACTTGGTATGTGGATAGCAGGTGTAGCCGGGATATGACAGGCAATCAGGCCTTATTACAAGAATTTAAGTTAAAAGATGGAACGCATGTCGCCTTTGGTGGTGATGCGGGAGGAAAAATAACCGGAGAAGGAACAGTATCCAACGGGATTATAAGCTTTGATAAAGTAAACTTCTGTTCACAGTTGAACTTTAATTTGCTTAGTGTATCCCAAATTTGTGATAAATCCTACTCTGTACTTTTTGATGATTCTTTCTATTATATCTTGAAGCCAGGATTTCAGATAAGCAAGGATAGTATGGTTGTTAAAGCTGTCAGAGACCGAGACGTATACAAACTGGATATGTCTCAAGTGAACTCTTCTACAGAAACAACTTGTCTCTTTGCTAAAGCATCAAATGATGAAAGCCAGCTATGGCATAGATGTCTCGGGCATTAAAATTTCGAAAACATAAACAAGCTTGTAGCAGGAAATCATGTTATTGGCCTTCCATCAAAGAAATTTGCCACAACTGATTTATGCTCAGCATGTTTAAAAGGAAAACAGCACAGAGCGTCTTATAAGTCCAAACTGATAAACTCAAATTCCAAACCACTTCATTTGTTGCATATGGACCTTTTTGGACCAACCAACATGAAGAGTATTGGAAGAAAATCTTACTGTTTAGTTATCATTGATGACTATACAAGATTTTCATGGGTTTTCTTTCTAAATGCAAAATCTGAAACGGCTGAATTAATAAAAGAATTCATCATAAAAGTAGGAAATCAACTAGATCAAAAAGTAAAAATAATTAGAAGTGATAATGGGATGAAATTCAAAAATCTAACTCTTAACATGTTTTTTGCAGAGAAAGGAATAGCTCATCATTTTAGTGCTCCCAGAATTCCTCAACAAAACGGAGTTGCTGAAAGGAAGAACCAAACATTGATTGAAGCAGCACAATCCATGTTAGCCGATGCTAAAATTCTGATCACATTCTGGGATGAAGCAATATCAACTGCATGCTTTGTTCAGAACCATTCATTAATTGTTAAAGAAAAACTAAACACTCCCTATGAGTTAATGTTTGGCAGGAAACCAAACATAGATTTTCTTAAATCTTTTGGTTGTCCGGTTATGATTCTGAATTCAAGTGATCATTTAGGAAAATTTGAATCAAAATCTGATGATGGATTTTTTGTTGGATATTCATCTGTTTCAAAGGCCTATTGAGTTTATAACTCTAGGACTAATGTTATATTTGAAACATTCAATGTTAAATTTCTTGAAAACTCTTTTCCATCAGTGTTAAATGGTCCTGCATGGTTATTTGATTTAGATTCATTATCAAACTCTTTTCAATCAAACTTGTTTAATCAATCTAACTTGCTTGATTCTACAGGTGAAAAGAAAATTCAAGGAGATCTCGGTTCATTCAGTGATGATTCGGACTCTGACGATGCAGATGATTCGGACTCTGACGATGCAGATGATTCAAGCTCAAACTATCCCTTCTTTTCCTTTGTTAGAGATTCTATTATCCAGTCTAATAATGAAGATCATCAAGACAATTCTCATTTAGTTTCAGAAGACCAAAATGTGTCTCATCCAATTTCTAATGATGGTACAAAAATTGTACAACCTGAGTCTGGAATGTCATCTATCTCTAGTGATGTAGTTGATTCTGGTAATCTTGATTACTTTATCAACTCACCGACTCAAGTTCCCAATTTTAATCCACATTCTTCAAGCCTATTACATCAGCTTTCCAATATGAACCAGACTAATCTAGATGTTCAAGTTCAAGGAGATGAGGTTCCGACATCTCGTATTCACAAGAACCATCCAACATCTCAGATTATTGGTCCTTTGAGTGAGAGAATGACGAGAAGTAAATCAGAACAAGCAAACGTCTGCTTATACTCTTGTTTTCTTTCTCAAATTGTTCATAAAAACGTTACCGAAGCGTTAAAGGACAATGGTTGGATCAAGGCTATGCAAGAAGAATTATTACAGTTCCGCAAACAAGAAGTGTGAAATCTGGTGGATTTACCTGAAGGAGAAAATGCTATTGGCACAAAATGGTTATTCAGAAATAAAACTGATGATCGAGGAATTGTTATCCGAAATAAAGCGAGATTAGTTGCACAAGGACACACTCAAGAAGAAGGTATTGATTATGATGAAGTATTTTCTCAAGTTGCAAGACTTGAATCTATTCGTGTCTTCCTGGCTTATGCCTCATTCATGAATTTTAAAGTGTATCAAATGGACGTAAAGGGTTTATTTTTGTATGGTTCTATCACCGATGTGTGTACGTGAAGTAACCTCTAGGTTTTGAAGATGCTACATATCCACATCGTGTGTACAAGTTGAGCAAAGCTTTATATGGACTACATCAAGCCCTTAGAATCTGGTATGAGACATTGTCGCAACACTTAATCTAACATGGATACACGCGAGGGAAAATCGATCTGACTCTGTTTATCAGAAAGGATGCTGATGATCTCTTATGTGTACAAGTGTATGTTAATGATATCATATTTGGTTCTACAAGTCCAAAAATGTGTAATGAATTTGAAGAAATCATGAAATCTCGATTTCAGATGAGTTCTATGGGATAGATAAATTTCTTTCTTGGTCTTCAAGTTAAGCAATCTGCAGATGGTATTTTTATCAACCAAGAGAAGTTCGTCGACAAACTCTTGAAGAAATTTAAGCTGCTAGATTGTCAGTCAATTAGAACGCCAATTGATGTGAACACCAAGATTGAGCCTGATCCGAAAGGAAAATTAGTAGATCAAACACTATACAGATCGATGATTGGTTCTTTGATGTATCTCACTGTATCTAGACCAGACATTATGTATGTTGTTTGTGTCTGTGCAAGGTATCAATCAGACCCGAAAGAATCCCACTTAATTGATGTCAAAAGAATATTCAGGTATCTCAAAGGTAAACCGGCTTTAGGGCTATGGTATCCTTACGAAGGAAATTTTGAGTTACATGGGTATACTGATAGTGATTATGGCGGATGTTGTCAAGTTAGAAAATCAACAACGGGTGGGTATCAATTTTTAGGACCCAGATTAGTCTCGTGGCAATGCAAGAAACAAACAAATGTCTTTGTTTCTACTGCAGAAGCTGAGTACATTGCTGCTTCAGCAGGATGTTCTCAAATCATTTGGTTACAAAACCAACTACTGGATTACAGGTTCAACTTTCTTAAAACACCTATTTACATTGATAACACAGCTGTTATGTTTATTACAGCTAATCTGTCCAACATTCTAAAACAAAACATATCGAAATTCGATATCATTTTCTCAGAGATAACTCTGAAAAAGGTTTAATCATTCTGATTCAAATTGCTATTGAAAAACAATTGGCTGACCTTTTTACTAAAGCCTTCTTACCAGGACGGTTTGAGTATTTGGTTGAGTCAATTGGTCTTACTAATCACACTTAAAATTGGTTTTTGAGAATTTCAGTAAATTGAGTCTAAATATGATCAGAACCCTCCCTTATATGAATAGGACACTGTCAGAGAACCTGTCAAAGTTAATTGCCTTAATTTATTTTTGTGTGTGCATGTTCGTTATAAAAACAAAACCAAATACAAAAATAGAAAATTGAAAAACAAAAGATAAAAAAAAATACAAAACCAAAAATCACAAAAATAGTGTTTTTCCTTATTAATTATATAGGAATGAATTTGTTTTGCAATACGTGAGAAATGATAGTACATTAGTATGATCAGTTGCATACTTTGCTTTCGACTACAGTCTGACGTGATTAGATATGATGTGCAGGTAAGCTCATGCAATTATACTGAAAAAGTAAATTCTTGTGATTAAACTAAATCACTCATGCATTCATGTACGTCTATGCTAGCACTAATGATTAGTGTTGATTTCTCAAATTGATTTCTTATTAAGACATAATCTCACACCTGGTGGCGATATGAATAACCACTAAGCTCTAATTATTTATTGTATCTAACACTTCTCTGTTATGAGTCATCATAGACCTGAAGTGATGAGATATCCTTTGTTGTAAGTGATTACAGACCTGGATATACTCACTGATGTATAACACCCAAAATTTCGTCAGAATAAAAGGGAAAGAAAAGTAATTTGAAGAAAATAAAAAAAAGGCAAAGTTGAGGGGTGCTTTGTGTAAATAGTACCAAAAAGTCAAAAGTGGGTGTATAAAGAGCATGATCACCCATGCTCTTTCTGCTGCTGCTTTTCGAAGAAGAAAAAAAAAAGAAAGAAAGCTGGGTTTTGTGTTTTCTCTCGGTTGAATCGTGAAGAAGGAGAAGAATCTTCAAGGTTAGTAGGTTTTTGTGATTAATTGGTTCGGTTTCTGTGAGGTTTCAACCTTAGAAACTGATTTCTATGTGTTCTTGGTGTTCGGTGTTTGTTTTGGCTTGTTCTAGGTGTTTGAACTCTTGCGCAAAGTTGGGAGGAGATTCACTTGTTTGCTGCAATAGGTGAGTTCTAGGACCCCGATTCTCTATTTTTAAACTTCTTTGGGGCTGAAAATGCATTTAAAATATTTTACAACCGTCGTATATATTGATTGCTTATGTATGTGTATGAATTTATGTGTTTTATGAGGTTGTATGCTTGTTCTAAGAGTTTAGCATGATATATCGATGTTAAAAATGTATGAAAATAAGGTTTTAGAACTGGTTATAGCATAAGTCTCACTTACTGATCTGATGGTTCATCCGCATTCACCTTTGTTCAGCCGCATTTGCCTAAATTCAGCCTAAGTGTTCATCCGCATTAGTTAGTGTTCATCCGCATTTTGTAAGTGTTCATCCGTATTAGTTATTGTTCATCCGCATTTGCACCATTGTTCATCCGCATTTGCAAGTTGTTCATCCGCATTGGTTCTGTTCATCCGCATTTCTTTAGGACTTAAGAAATGTTCTGGAATTTTGGAAGATCAGAAGTTACGATTTGACCACGGTTGACTTGATGCTTTTATTTGGTTATCTTATGCATGATGTGGGCTGCCCTTATGTGCCTATTATGTTACTATTGTGTGGCCTTATGTGGTTTGTTCGTAATTATGAAGTATTATTAATCAAGTGAAAGATTAATATTAACGAAAAGTGGAACTTAAAGAATGAAAGACTTGCAAGTAAAAATTTACAGGAGGTGCACGACCATGTTGTCGTTAGCTCAACTGTGTACGGTTTAGCTAACCCAAAGGATGTACACAGGGTCAATCTTTAAGATTGAGGGGACCACTGTTGTTGCCCAGGTACTGGTGCCAGCATATGTGCACCACGGATGGAGTCTATTTATAGACTTCAAGGCCCAGTACCAGGTTTGTGCTCATTTTATGAGGGGTATAACACTATGATCCATATCAACAGTGAAAGATAATAATAATAAGCAAGAAAGAGAATGGTGATAATGTAATGGATATGATTTGTATGTATGATGTGTGATCACATCCTAAGGAAAGATAAGATATTTTCTTTAAGAAGTATTTTGTATACAAAGCCATCAAGATATTTTTTTTATGATTTTAAAACTAGAACTCACTCAGAAATGCTGACTTTTATGCATTTTTAGTTGGTAGGTAATATTGTTGAGGATGGCACTCGGGGAGGCTACTCGTCGGGACAAGGCTGACATCCATTCATGAATATAACATGGTTGTTTTGTAATGCAAACTAATGATCTTTTGTAACTGTACCGAACATGTATTACTTAGTAACAGCGTTTACGAATTAATGAATGGCTTTTAAATGTTAAATTTTGCTGCATCGTGATAATGATCTATGAAGTGTTTTATGAATAGTGCTGTGAATGTCCAACTGTGAGGTCTCCGGGAATGGAGCCTTACATGATGTAACAAGATGCCAATGTGCACAAACACCAAATGAGATCTGGTTATAGTATATGTCAGGTTAACAAGTTGAGAATAGTGACTTCTTGCATATCTTTATGAGAATTAACCTCTTTAAGTCTAAATGTGACTGCATAATGTCATATCTAACTGTACCTTAAACAATCCAAGAATTGAAAACGTAAGTGTGCTGAGTACCTTGCCAAAAGCACTCATTTTCTGTTCTTAGATTTAGTGTCTCCTTTGCTGCAAAAATGCTGACCTGGAACACACTTGATCAGGATTTAATCACTGTCTGTGACTATCCATCATTTTTTTTATTTCAATGTGCTGATCACTGCTAATATGATCTCTCTACAAACATGATTCATTGTGAATATTAGATTTTTATTCTGCTTTCATTTTAATTTTTTTGCATGTTTTCTGTGTGCAGGCAATTTAACAATGATTAGTGTGCTCTTCATGTGACAAATTCAAGAAACTTATAAATTTTATCAAACTTAAAAGTTTAGGGGGAGTAAAAAGAGTTTGAAAGAAAAATGACTGTTAAATTTCAAGATATGTAAAATCATAAAAAATCAAAATCTAATGTTTTGTATGGAAATGACGATGCTACAGATGTTCAAGCATGTGTGTGTAACAAAATGAAAAATGAACCTGAAAAACATTTTAAATGGAAAAGCTTCTTGCAAAAGTTAAATAAGAGTTTTTGTTAATTTTAGAGACTAAAATGACGGGAAACTAAATTTGAAACATTAAAACAAAAAATAAAAAGGTCAAAAAAAATAATAATAATAACTTCAAAGTTAAGGGTTAATTTTGAAAATTTGGGTAAAAGTCAAAATTTGACTTATTAAAGTCAAAATTTGAAAATTGTTTAAATATTAGTTTGTGAACAGTGCTAATATGTCTAAACAGTATGCAGGTGGAAGATTATGAAAATTTACAAGTGTTAGACACATGGAAGTAATCTCATGCGCCTAAACAGTGGTCAAAAGTCCAAATGTAGGAGCATGATGATTTATTTAGAATTTGTGCAAGTGTGTTGGACGTTTTTGACATGCGGACAAACAGTAGTCATGCGTCTAAACAGTTGTCATGAGTCTGAAAATATTGCTAAGTGTTGGGCGTTTTACAATCCCATGAGCCTAAACAGTTCTAATGTGTCTGTGTAGAAACTAAGTATTGGGCGTTTCTGCTTAGTTCATGCGTCTGAACAGTGCAAAAGCGACTGAACAGTGCCCATGCGCCTAAGCTCATGCGCACAAACAGTGCTTATGCGTCTGAACAGTTCTCATGTGTTGGACCCTGAAAGGATCATACATGCCAATTCAAGTGGTGGATTGATAGTTGTTCTGCTGAAATCTCCCCAAGTCCAAGATCTAATGCGGATGAAGAATCTGCATCAACAATTGAAACTGTGTCGGATATCCGCATTTGAATATGCGGATGACCAAAGAAAAAATGCGCCCAAGTGTTTGTTCTTCCGCATTAACAAATGCGGATGTTCAGCAACAAATGCGCAATGTTTGTTCATCCGCATTTGTCAATGATGATGACCAAACACCAATGCTGTTGAACAACTCATCATTCGCATTTGTCAATGTGGATGACCAAGAAGAAATGTTGATGAAGACTTTTGTACTTGGACTAGTTCTGATGTATAGGTCAGGGTTAGTTTAGTCTTTTGTTCAGGCATGTGTCAGCCTATAAATAGATTAGAAATCCTCGCATGAGAGGTGTGAGAGACTGACTGTTGTTAGACATTAGACAATCAGAATATTTTGCTTTGTAATAAGTTCAAGGTGTACTATTACTGTTCATGCTGAAAAACCCTAGCATTCATTGTAACCGTTTTTCACCTTCTTTAATACAAAGAGCATTTATGAGTATTATTCAGCGTTCAATGTTCTGTGATTGTTTGATTCCGCCTTACAATCATTGACTCAATCATCACATTCAGTCCTTGTTGATTCACATCAACAGAGAATATTATTCTCAAACCCAGTCAATTGGTATCAGAGCCTTGGCTCTCGGTTCTTCTTCAGATCTGCTCAGATCTGAGCCGAACTCGATAGATCTGGTGATTGAGTTGCTGATAGAGTGTTCAACTACCTCTATTCAGTATACAAACTAAATATCCGCTGAAACTCATTGACAGTCACTTTCATCAGCATTTTTATCTAAAAACTAATCTGTGAACAGTTTCTCATCCATAAAATCAGATCGGTAACATAAACAGATCTATCTACATAAGCCTGTTTTGGACTATTTGGACTACTTGGACTTGTTGAACATAACAATCAATTTAATCCATAATTAAACCAGTTAAAAACAGCTTATTAACATGGATTCACATAATTTTTCTGAACTTGGTCACACTCCTAAACCCCCTATGCTTAAACTATCTGAGTTTAAGCAATGGAAAATCAGGTTCATGAATTACATTACAGGTGTAGATCCAGACTATTGGATATCCATATGTAAAGGGCCTCACATCCCAGTAACACTCTCTGCTGATCAAGCTGCACTATACAAAACCTCAAGAATACCTATTGAGGAGCTCACTCTTGATGATGATGACTACAAAAAGATCAAAATTGATCTCAAAGTTTATTCCATTCTAACACAAGCATTGAAGATGGATGTGCTGAAAAGACTTGAGAAGTATGGAACAGCTAAAGCTGTGTGGGATGCACTGTTACTAATGTGTGAAGGAAGCAGTGAAGTAGCTAAAATTAACAAGGATAAGCTTGTTAATCAATATGAAACCTTTCATCACTTTAAGGGGGAGTCAATCTCTAAACAACTGCATTGATTTGTGCAGCTCGTGAATGATTTAGAGATTATGGGGGTTACATATAAAGTCAAAGAACTGAACAAAAAGATGCTTCACAGTCTTCCAGAAAGTTGGAAACAAAATGTAACCATGCTGAAAAACACTCTTGATTTGGAGAGCACCACCTTGGATATTATGATTGCTAAAATTGAAGCTCTTGAACTTGATGAAAAGAGCAGAAATCTAGGTGGACCTAAAGTCATTGAGGCATATAAATTTCCATCAGAAACTCATTCTGTGGAAAATGCATTGATCACTGAAGATGATGACTTCCTCTCATCAAGAGATCAATTAAAAACAACAGGATTCATAGCCACACCCTCAACAACCAAGCCATCTCCTTCAATTCAGTCAACTGGATTTGCTGCCACTCCTACAAGTATATCTGAAGATAAGAGAACTAAGAGCAAAAGGCTACTTACAATGCCTTTGTTGTAAGTTTTGAAGCTTATCTTGGAGGAAGACTCACTTCTGCTCATTTGATTCAAGAAGACTTGGAAGAAATGGATCCAGATGATGTGGAAGAAATGGATCTGCAGTGGCAAATGGCTATGATTGCAATGAGAGCCAAGAAGTTTTTCAGAAAAGGGAGAAAGCTAGTCTGAATGAAAATACAAAACTTGGATACGACAAATCCAAAGTCAAATGTTTCAATTGTGGTATGACTGGCCACTTCTCAAGGGAATGTAATGCTCCAAAAAGGAACAACCACTGTATTCAAAGAAATTCACAGGGCCAATCATCCCCACAACCAAGCGCAAGCTACCACTCCAGCAATCATCAACAGCTGCATCACTATCAACAACCCTATCAAAGTCAGTCACAACTGACTAACCTAGCTCATGGAAGCAGCCAAACTACTTCAAATGCACTTGTCATCAGACAAGATGGAGTATGTGATTGGAGTCTATATGCTGAAGAAGTAAAGCCTCAATTTCAGAATCATGCTCTTATGGCTCACATCAATGATGGCCTAAATCCAATGCCATCTGAGGTAAAATCTATCTTTGTAGTGATAAATGCATAGCTGAACTGCAAGGATATCGTGAGCACAATCACAAATTGGCTGATAAAATCAAAGAAGAAAAGTAAAATCTGAGATGCTTAAAAGAGAAATCAAAAGTTTCGAAATAAAAATCAAATCTCTCATTTCTGATATTGAAAAACTACATGGTGAAAAGTACACTCTTTCAGCTAAGAATGAAGAGTTAACTGAAAAATTAACACAATCCAGAGCTGAGCAATCAGTTACTGAAGTGAAACTTGAAAAGTTTCAACTATCTTCAGCTAAGCTGCAATAGATGCTTGATTCATAGAAGGAGCACAATGATTTGACTGGGATTGGATACAATTCATGTCCTCCACCATATAATGACAACTACACTGTCATGCCTGAATCTATCACTTTGTCTGATAAAATTGAACCTAAAACTAGTAAAGTTAAAACAATAATAACACAAATCACTAATCCTCAAAATAAACCAAATGTTTACATTGAAACAAATGAGGAGAAAATTAAGTTAGGTCACCCTATCAAAATCAAAGAGTACTCAGACAAGACAGTGAATGTCATTAAACCAAGAAGCCCTGTCAAAGCCATAGTGCCTTTTGTAAAATTTGTTCCTACTATTTCGAAAGAAAAGCAGAAAGCTGAGATTTTAGTGAAACCTTTTGCTGAACGCAGTTCTGATTATGAGATCAAATCTCCAAACAATTCAATCAAATCAGACACAGTTTCACTTCCAAAGAACACCAAAACTCCAAAAGCTTCAAAAACCAAAATCACGGCTGACCCTCAATCGTCAAAACCAAAGCAAGGAGTTGGTTTTGATATTTTTAATAAAGAACATGTAGATCAATTCGAGAGGGAATTGAAGCGAATGGTAAGAAAGCAGAAACAATCTAGGAAGAGCAAACCTTGTAGAGTTGTGAAACAGGCTACTAAAAAGGCTGATTCTGTTTCCTCACCAAAATCAAAGGTTGAAACTCAGTCAAAAAC
Source organism: Flaveria sonorensis (assembly GCA_025506505.1). NCBI lineage: Eukaryota > Viridiplantae > Streptophyta > Magnoliopsida > Asterales > Asteraceae > Flaveria > Flaveria sonorensis. The sequence continues at coordinate 19,239,317 of CM046439.1, forward strand.
TGGTAAATATACTGAGGTTTCAACATCAAGATCAGCTTCAAGAGGCAAACACATGTATTGTGATGTGTGTGAAATGTCTAATCACAGTACAGATAAATGCTTTTTCATTCAATATTGCTCAATCTGTGACATGAACAATTATTCCACCAAAAACTGCTATTTTAATAAATATTGTTCAGTCTGTGATATGACCAACCACAATACATCTGATTGTTTCTTCAAACAAAAAGGGTTGAGAATTCCTCAACACAAGCACATCTCACCAATCTCATCTGTGAAACCCAAAATCAGAAATCACTTTCATAAACTCAATTCAGGACTGTCATTTCTGATCGGGATAGGGGTAACACAAAAGAGTCAAGGAAAATTTGAGGAAACAAATGTCATAACATCAACCAAACACATGATTTTCATAATTCAAAAATGATGTTTGATAATCAAAAATGGGTCAGGTTTCTTAAAAGAAACAGGGATCAAAGGTTTCATTATTCTTCTGACTCTTCAACTGAAATTGACAAGATGAAACATGCAAAATATCATCAATCTCCCAGAACACCTCACTCAAAGTCACTATTTAGGGAAAAGTACCAAGAAGTTACTATCATGGATAGGAACGGGAAACCCAAGACCATCATGGCTTGGGTTCCACATTCTAACTAAGTTCTGTTGTGCTTGCAGGGTCATTCATACAGGTCCAATAGTTTATGGTACGTGGACAGTGGATGCTCCCGACACATGACTGGAGATCGTTCCCTCCTTCATGATTTCAAGCATATTCAAGGAACTTCTGTGGCATTCGGTGGAGATTACAAGGTGGCAGAATCACGGGTGAAGGATCTGTGACAAATGGGATGTTGAGCTTTGATCGAGTGAATTACTGTGAACAACTGAATTTCAATCTGCTCAGCGTGTCTCAGATCTGTGACAAGAAATATTCTACTCACTTTACTGACACTCATTGCTATATTCTGAAACCATGATTTCAAGTTCCTGAAGAATGGGTTGTCTTAAAAACCCCAAGGAAGAATAACACCTATGTCTTAAACCTCAATTCTGCTACACCAAAAGAAGAAACATGTCTTCTGTCTAAAGCATCCTTTGATGAGTCACAGCTTTGGCACAGACGATTGGGACACACAAATTTCAAAAACATGAACAGATTAGTCAAGGAAAACCATGTCATTGGTTTACCTAAAAACGAATTCCATTTTATTGATCACTGTTCAGCGTGTCTCAAAGTGAAACAACATAAGTCTTCCCACAAGCCAAAAATGATGAACACAAACAACTCTCCATTGAAGCTGCTTCATATGGATCTTTTTGGACCAACTCATGTTATGAGTATTGGAAAGAAACTGTATTGTTTGGTGATCATTGATGACTTTTCCAGATTTACATGGGTCTTCTTCCTTCTTCATAAAAACGAAGCGTCCCAATTGATAAAAGATTTTATCACAAAAATTGAAAACCAACTTGATAATAAGGTCAAATCAATTAGAAGTGATAATGGGACTGAATTTAAGAATGAAGATCTGAGTTCATTTTGTACAACCAAAGGCATTGCTCATCAATTTAGTGTAACTAGAAATCCTCAACAAAATGGGGTAGCTGAAAGAAGAAATAGAACACTGATTGATGCAGCAAGAACCATGCTAGCTGATGCTAAACTGCCAATCACCTTCTGGGCAGAAGCAGTTAATACATCGTGCTTTGTGCAAAATCGAACTTTGATTGTAAAAGAAACCAACAAGACGCCTTATGAACTTCTCTTTCACAGAAAACCATTTATTGGATTTTTAAAGTCATTTGGTTGTCCTGTCTCAATATTAAACACCCGAGACTATTTGGGAAAATTTTCATCTAAGTCTGATGAAGGATTCTTTGTAGGTTATTCTTCTGTTTCAAAGGCTTACAGAGTATTTAATCCTAGATTAAATATTATTGATGAATCAACAAATGTTCAATTCAAGGAACATTCATTTCCCAAATCTACAAATGGTCCTGACTGGTTGTTTGATGTTGACTCTTTTACAAAATCTTTTGATCAATTTCATTTGTCTGATGCAGGAAATCTACATTCAGCAGAACCCTCTTCAGGAGTAGAAAGAAGAGATGAATTTCCAATGATTCCTCCAACTTCTACTGATCAACTAACTGAAGATGTTCCACTACAAGCTACCCTGTCAGACAACCATCTCAAAATCAATGTGTTTCAACTGAAGCTGGTCCAAGCACACTACCATCTCCTTCAGAAGATCCTTCAACTGAAGTCAGAATCAAAATCAAGCTACTCCTCCAGTTGAAACTGAAAGAACCTCAAATGATGGAAGTAATCAAAGTGCTGCTAAGTTGAAGCAGGAACTGAAACGGTTTTGATTATTTTCATAACTATCCCACAGTTCAAGATGAATTGGCCTCTCACCAAGATGATCTGAATGTCTCCAATCTTGATGTAACCATTGCTGGTGAATCAATTCTAACCACCAGAACACACAAGAATCATCCAGTTGAAAGCATCATTGGTGATCTCAATGAACGGGTGACAAGAAGCAAGTCGAGCATAGCAAACATCTGTTTGTTCTCTTGTTTTCTCTGTCAAACAGTACCCAAAAACATCAAAGAGGCTCTTCAAGACAATAGTTGGATTGAGGCAATGCAGGAAGAGTTGCTACAATTCAAGAAACAAGAAGTATGGCAACTGGTATACCTCCCCGAAGGACAATACCCTATCGGCACCAGATGGCTGTACCGAAACAAGACTGATGACAGAGGGATCGTCATCAGAAACAAAGCAAGATTGGTAGCACAGGGCTATACACAAGAAGAAGGAATAGATTATGACGAGGTGTTTGCTCCTGTTGCTAGACTAGATGCCATACGACTCTTTCTTGCGTACTCTGCATCCATGAAATTCACAGTTTATCAAATGGATGTAAAGTGTGCATTTTTGTATGGAAAGATCTCTGAAGAAGTCTACGTGAGTCAACCTCCAGGCTTTGAGGATCCTGATTTCCCTCACAGGGTATACAAGCTTGATAAAGCTTTGTATGGCTTATATCAAGCCCCTCAAAAATGGTATGAGACTCTGTCATCATTTCTTCATGACCATGGTTATGAAAGAGGGAAGATTGACCAGACTTTATTCAGAAAGAGAAAAGGGAATGAGATGCTGCTGGTCCAGATTTATGTGGATGATATCATATTTGGCTCCACAAACAAACAACTATGCAAAGACTTTGAAGATCTTATGCATTCAAAATTTTAGATGTGTGCTATGGGAGAACTCACATTCTTTCTAGGTCTTCAAGTACAACAACATGAAGTGGAATCTTCATCAACCAGTAAAAATATGTGGAATCAATGTTGAAGAAGTTTCACTTTACAGACTGTCAGTCCATCAGAACACCGGTTGATACAAAAGTGAAGATTGGCCCAGACAGAAGGAAAATCTGTGGATCAGACTCTTTATTGATCCATGATTGGTTCACTTATGTATTTAACAGCCAGTAGACCTGATGTTATGTTTGGTGTTTGTGTATGTGCCAGATATCAAGCAGATCCCAAGGAATCTCACGTGCATGCAGTCAAGAGGATATTCAGATATCTTAAGGGCAAACCTGCTCTTGGTATGTGGTATCCAAAGGATGGAGACTTCAATCTCTATGCATACACTGACAGTGACTATAGGGGATGCAATTTCAATAGAAAATCCACATCTGGCGGTTGTCAATTTCTTGGTCCCAGACTGGTGTCATGGCAGTGCAAGAAACAGACCAATGTTTCAGTATCGACGGCTGAAGCTGAGTACATAGCAGCATCAGCTTGTTGCTCTCAAGTTCTCTGGATTCAAAACCAGATGCTTGACTATGGTTTTAACTTCCTGCACTCCCCAATTCACATTGACAACACAGCTGCAATGTTTATTACTAATAATCCAGTTCAACACTCAAAAACAAAACACATTGAAATCAGATATCACTTTTTGAGAGATTGTGCTGAAAAAGGGTTAATCAAATTGATTCAAGTTCATACTAACAATCAATTTGCTTATCTATTTACCAAGGCATTTGAACCTAATAGGTTTGAGTTCCTTGTTCAATCAATTGGCATGATTAACCTAGAGTAAAAAATTCAGAAATTATGAAAAATCACAAAAAGAAGTCTTTTTCTTGAAGTTTGTGTCTTATACTTTAAGGGAAATGATATAATTACAGGCGTTATATCATTCACTGTGCTTAATTCAAAATTTAAAAGACTGTCATGACTTACCTGATATGTAGGTAGGCTCAACTTGGAAAGGAAGATACATGCAATGATGAACTAAATAATCATATTCAACTGTGAAACACTCATCTCAGAGTACTGGTAAGTATCAACTTATTCAAGTGTATGTGTGTGTAGCAACTCAAACACACCAGATAATGATGAACTATGAATCTCATTCACCTGCATCAGTTTCTTCTTTGTTTTGCTGAGCAAAGACCTGAAGAAACAAGCACATAGTGCTGATGTCATGATCCAAAAGATTCCCAATGTGGAACACATTCACCTTGGATGAATTAACAAAAGAATATGTAAAAAGAATCCCTTTAGGGATCACCTTCCAAAGTGAAGTGCAAAAGAATCCCAATGTGGATCAAAATATCAAAGTAAAAGAATCCCAATGAGGATCAGTGAAATTGAGATCTCATAATTTAAGTAGCCTGGTCATGTAAGATGTGAAAGTAGTCTACCATGCATTACATGAGGATGGTTGATCAAACCATGTTTCTGTGTGTGAGGTACATGTTGAATATTCATATCAATCAAAACATGATAAATGTCACATACAGTATAATATTTACCATGTATGAGTTTAAGAGGACAAACATACCTTCAATCAATAAGTTCATAAACATGTCTATTTTACAATCAAAAGATTGCACTTGTGTAATGTAGGATTGTTATGATCCCAACAAAAGTATACTTCCTCTTCATGCAAAATTAAAAAAAAAAAAAAAAAATTCAAAGAGGTTTTAGGATCCAAAATTTTTAAATCCTTAAAGTTTCTATCTAAATAAGGATATAAACTTTAGGGGGAGTAATTTAAAATTTTGATCAGTTAGTACAGGTAGTTTGTTTCTTGAGTTTTATAAAATCAAAACAAAAAGAATCTGACTGTGTTGGTGCAGAAGTTATACTATAGTATCTCAGCTTATGCAGACATTTGGATACACAAAAGTCCAAGATCAGTCAAACTCTGGGAAACTTGTATGTATCACACCTGATATACAAGTCAATCCAAGCAAGAATTGACAATCCTAACATCAGTCAAAACTTCATAAGAAACAAGTGAAAAGTATAGACAGTTCTTCATAACAGCCATCAGTTCATCAGAAAACAGAAAAGAATTCAATCTACAAAAACATTAAATTTAGATTAGGTTCAAATATTAATGTGGGTAAGTGCATTGGTTAATGCGGATGAAGGCATCCCTGGCATATAACCAATGCGGGTAGTTGGTTTCATACCTGTTAAATCTACCGCATTTGTGTCAAAGAAGTGCAGTTTGTCAAAAACCAATGCGGACAAAGTGTTCAACCGCATTTGTCTATGCGGGTAAACCTTTGTTCTACAGCATTTCTTTTTTACTCATCCGCATTTCCTGAATCTGGTTGAATTTATCACAACTATCTTGTGTATCAAAATGATCAAATCATGTGCTTAATCTCTTCTGTGATTATGATGGATGCAAGTCAAAAAATGCGAATAAACTTCTGGTCTACCGCATTTGTTGAAGTTGTGAGTCAACTAATTTACTCTTCCGCATTTGCTACAGTTTTTGTAAAAAAGGTCATTCGCATTTGTTTTCAACACTTGTAATATTTGAAAAAGTCATTAAATCTTCTTTTTAAAACCGAATTTAAAAGGTCATTTAATACTTTTCAAATTGAGAGACTTTACAGTGCGACGAGCGGTCTTCACATTTGTTCATCCATCATCATCCCTATCATCTTAAATTCATCTCCTGTGATCTAAGATTCATTCACCTCAAAAACTCCTCATCTTCGATTCATTACAACAGTATTTTCGAAGAAAAGGTTTCAATGGCTAATCTTACATGGAGCAAGCTTCATAATGTTAGTGGCTATCTTGATCCTGATGTTACTGAGGCAGAGGGTTTGAGAGACATGATTAGATTCATCTTAACTACTAGAGTTGTTCGTGCTATTACAGTTAGGCCTATCATCTATGAGAGATTCATAAAGTCATTCTGGAGCACTACTGAGGTGACAGAGATAGATGGTGTAAGGACTCTGTCTAGAAGAATAACTCCTGATCATACTTTGACCATTACTGAACAGACTGTGTGACAGTGTCTGCAGTTTGGTGATGATGCCAACTCTCCTCTGGAATTAGAAGATGAAATCATAACTTTTTTTGCAAACATTGGTTATGAGGGAGGTTATGAAGGAAAGCAAATCGTCAAGGGGTTGGTTGACTTGCAATGGAGATTCCTCATTCATCTCTACCAACATTGCCTATCAAAGAGAAAGACTGGATGGAATGACATATCAGTGACCACCTCTTCTGCTATATGTGCTCTATGCACAAACAGGCCATTCCACATATCTGCTTATGTGTTTAATGTCTGGTGTCAAACATTCAGGAGGGTAGAAGATACAAGTTCCTCATGTATCCTAGATTTTTGCAGTGTCTCATCAATGAAGCTTTCCCTGGAATTATACCTGAAGGACCAGTGAAGGATATTCCTCACTACAATGTAAAGTCCTATCAGTACATCAAGAAGAAAGACCCCAGGAATTTCTACAGTGGCACATTTGCTCCTCTATTACCCTGGATGCTGGAACAGATCAACCAAGATAAGCATATTGAGGAACAAGCTCAAGAGGTTTCTAATGCTTAGCCTGTTCATGAAGAAGAACAACCTGCTCCTAGTCAACACAATGTTGATGAGCAAGCTGATGTAGCTGAAGAAGGACAAAGGCCAGTGTCACCACAGGTTGATGTAGGTGGTGATCCTCACACTGGGCCTTCCGTTCATGAAGCTGAGATATCCTCTCCATCCACTCCATATCCCATCCCCTCACCACAAAAATCACCAATTCCCTTTCCACAAACACAGCCCATCATCTCTTCACACATATCATCCATACACTCTCCCCATATTTCACCAATTCATCTTTCTCCTACATCTCCGGTTCATGCATCCCCAGTCTTTACTGAGCCTGCTGAGTTTGGTGATTCTGCCAGCTCTTCAGAGGAATCCAAATCATCATCTGATGAGGAGGATCATCGAAAGAAGATGCCTGTGAGACAAGTTACTTCTGAGGCCGCTCCCTCTGAGAGTTATGTTGAGTCAGAGGCAATCAGGCATGATGCAAAAGATGAGATGATATTAGAACTGTTGCAAAAAGTAGCTAAGATAGAGAAACTCCTAAATAGAAGATCTAGTATCATTCAAGACTGACTTCTAGAGTTAGATGAAAAGTAAAATGAGTTAAAAGAGATCAAAGAGAAGTATGAGACTAAAAAGAAAGAGAAAGATAAGGAGATAGAAAGCCTAAAGGCTGCTCTTCAACATTCAAAGGATGAAGTCAGTGGTCATGTGGACACTTTGACCATCCAAACCATTGCAATGGAGGAACAAGAAAGCCTTCTGGAAGAGCAAACTAATATAATAATGTCTATGCAAAATCAAATAGAAACTTTGAACAAAAGAGTTTCTGAGTTGGAGCTGATAATCATGATAAATCAAGAGGTTGAAAAGAAAAGAAAGGATGATGAAGGTCATAAAGATAAGGGTGACAAGAAGAAAGATGATGACAAAGAAGAAGGAGGTGAAAGTTCCTCAGATGAGAGTGATGATGATTCTCTCCTACTAAGAAATTGAGATCTTCTAAGCTTGAAAAAGAAGCTGAATCAAGTAGATCCAAGCCATAAGAACAAAGTTTGGCTATGGTACTATACACCAGCAAAGATCATGAAGAAACACACACTGAAGAATCAGAGTTCAGTGATATGATCAAGGCTCTTGATAGCTTCACTGCTGAAGATTTCATCATTGATGATGAATTCTGGGAATTTATTAGAAATCAAGGTCAAGTTTCTGAGCCCATTGTAGTGATATCTCAATCTCCTATCCCTCTTAAGAAGGAATTGAGCCTTCAGCTTGTACCTGTTGTGACTCTCACAGAGGAGCAAAAAGATTTGATCAAAAGGCTCTGTGAACAATAACAACAAAAGGAAGAATCAGAACTAGAGTCAATAGAGAAAATCCCATCAGCTGCGAAAGAAAAGGAAGCTGAAAAATTGCCTAAAGAAGCTGAAATAGCTGAACCCTCTTCTGGTCCAAGAGTACAAACATATACCAGAAAGAGAAAATACCTGTCTGAAAAGCCAAAGGGTAAAAGGACTATTGAAGAAGATCCTCCAAAGAAAAAGCATCAAGATGATCCTTGGAGCCTAGCTGTTATTGCTCAATTTTTAGAAGAACATGAAAAGGCTGAGGAACAACTGAAAATGAGGTCAGTGGGCATAGACCTCGAAGAAGGAGAGATAGAGGGTGGATATATGATTGATGAACACATAGACAAAGAAAGCCCTGAAAAGCCTGAACCCTCTGTCCAAGAAATGGTAGATAAAGCCCAAACAGATGATTTGATGACCAAAGCCTTGTTTCTCATCAATCATGGCTTTGATCCAGATGAAGTCTTTGGGATGACATATGAGGGGATGATAGCAGAAGAAGAAAAGCTAAACAAACTACTTGACCGTACTGTTGAAACTGAGTATGAAAAGACTCATTCTCCCAAAACTCAAGCTGATAAACCCACTTTAAAAGCCAAGCAGACTAAATCCTCTCAATCATTATATCCTGATCCCTATTCCATGTCTGACAGGGAAATGAAGGATTATCTGTCTGCTCAAGGGTATACTAAAAGAAAATTGGCCAATATGAAGACTAATTCCCTAAGGGATGCCATCCTTAGGATGATAAATGAAAAGAAAGAAAGAATGAAGAAAATGGAAGAAGAGATCATCAAAAAGCCTAAAACAAGATTATCTGCACAAGATATCCAGCTCTCCCATAGAGATCATGACTCTTTGGCACCTGTTCTACACAAAAATCCAGAGTGGTTTGTTGAGCCTTCCCAGTTAATACTTCAAGAGGGGCTCACCACTGCTGAAATGATCAAAGGTGTATCTACTCCACATGGCAAGACTGATCAGAAAATTATTGCCTGGAAGTATGATAGTGACTGGAATATGTTTATGTTCAAACGGATCTTAGGGTTAGTTCAATTCTTCACTGAGTATACTGCTTTAATGAACTCCCTACAGATTCATGATCTGAAAGAACTAGCTGAACTGGAGCTCATCAATCATCAGGCTATGTTCAGGGGTTATGAGTTTGAAGATATTTTGAGAATGTTCAAAAGAACAAAAAACTTCAAATCTCTCAAGGCTATCTGTATGAGGAAAGATAGATCCTTTGTTAACCCTCTAGAGAAGAAAAAGACAAAACCAGCTGAAGAGCTTGTGTTTCCTGAGCTCAAGGTGAAGCCAACTGAATCTTTAAAGAGAAAGATGGTAGCTGGAACTCATTACTCCAATCCAATCTCAAATGTCTATTATGATGAAAAGACATATGAGTTGGTTAATGAAAGAAAATGGGGAGGAAAAGAAGGTGCAGAAATTAGATTGTTTAGTGGATATGAAGTGAGATTGCTAGATGAATCTTATATCCACTACATATACACAAGGCACTTCAGAAAGTTAAATAATAAGTTGGGTGAGGAAGACATGTACTTCTTCTTAAAATGCATAAAGATTCTGAAGATGGCCTTTGATAGAATCAAAGCTAAAAGAGAGCTGAGAAGAAAGAAGAAGACTCCCTTGTAATTGGGGAACATAGTGAAGCTAGAAGTGGATGTTGATGGAGCTTTGCTGATCCATAGAGATGGGTTGTCCACAGTGTCAATATGGGAACCCATTTCTTTGAAGAAGCTGCCTATGGAAGCCATCTACACAATGAGCCAAATGAAGATACATGTGCTAAAGAGAGAAAAGATGACTGAAGCCAATGACTTGTCAATATGATAAAGGCAATTTTGGATCCCTCACAGGCAGAACCTCTCATCCCTCCTCAAGCTGCTCAAGACCCAGCAGAATCCTCACAACCTCATCCACCATCAAAACCTTAAAGTACATAGGCTGTATAATCCTTAAGGGGAGTATTGTTGGACCCTAAAAGGATCATACATGCCAATTCAAGTGGGGGATTGATAGTTGTTCTGCTGAAATCTCCCCAAGTCCAAGATCTAATACGGATGAAGAATCTGCATCAACAATTGAAACCGTGTCGGCTATCCGCATTTGTATATGCGGATGACCATAGAACAAATACGCCCAAGTGTTTGTTCTTCCGCATTAACAAATGCGGATGTTCAGCAATAAATGCGCAGTGTTTGTTCATCCGCATTTGTCAATGCTGATGACCAAACACCAATGCTGTTGAACAACTCATCATTCGCATTTGTTAATGTGGATGACCAAGAAGAAATGCTGATGAAGACTTTTGTACTTGGACTAGTTTTGATGTATAGGTCAGGTTAGTTTAGTCTTTTGTTCAGGCATGTGTCAGCCTATAAATAGAATAGAAATCCTCGCATGAGAGGTGTGAGAGACTGACTGTTGTTAGACATTAGACAATCAGAATATTTTGCTTTGTAATAAGTTCAAGGTGTACTGTTACTGTTCATGCTGAAAAACCCTAGCATTCATTGTAACCGTTTTTCACCTTCTTTAATACAAAGAGCATTTATGAGTATTATTCAGCATTCAATGTTCTGTGATTGTTTGATTCTGCCTTACAATCATTGACTCAATCATCATATTCGGTCCTTGTTGATTCACATCAATAGAGAATATTATTCTCAAACCAAGCATCATGCGCCTAAGCCCATGCGCACAAACAGTGCTCATGCGCCTAAATTTTTTTACTTAGTATATAAACAACACTTTGTGTTTCTCAGATTTCATTCTCAAATTTCCCCTGAACACTCTGTTTCTCAAAACCCATACATCCTGATAAACCCTAAATCCACATTCTGATTGATTTTTGTGTTGTTGTTGCACTCGAAAGTGATAGAAATCGATTCTAAATGTAAGTTCGAACTCAAAATTACACAAATTTCAGATTAATAAGCTGATTGATTTGGACGTTTCGAACCTGTTTAGGCGTTCGAACCCTAATGATTGAATCTGTTGAAATGTGATTTAACAAAGGATATTGAATGAAAATTGATGATTATATGATGAAATGAACTGGATTGCGAACCTGTTTGTGCATTCAAATCGAGTATTCATCAAAGTTGAATGTTTGATGATAATCAAGAAGTCGACTTGAAGATGAACAGTCAAGAGAAAATGTTTTTTTAAAAAAAAATAATAATAATAAAAATAAATTTAAATGGAAAATAAATCAAAATCTATATTGAAAATTGTTTTGAATAAAAGTCAAAAGGTAAAATGGTAAATCATCTAAGAAACAAAATTGTTTGAATGTGTATAATTCATCAGAATATCAAAATCTCAGCAAATTCAAGCATTAAAGTGGTAAAGTCAAAAATTTTAAATTGAGTGAAAATATATCTTTCAAAATCTAAATTTCTTTGTTTCTTTGCAGATGGCAGATTTAAAGTTTGAGCCAAAACAGAATGTGGCTGCTCTTCTCAATGAAGAAGTTAGAGATGCCATTGGATACGAAGAGATTATCAGATTTCTGCTGAGAACCAAATATATATAGGCTATGTGTTACCAGCCTGTTATATATGCTCGTTCGATTCGAAAGTTCTGGAGCACTACATACATTGATGCTGATGATAATGGAAGGAAAGTAGTTAGAGGGTTTATAACCAACATGAGGATGATTGAGGTATCAAAAGATTCTATAAGATATGCATTGAGATTAGGTCAAAATGATGCTGAAGATTTATCTAAACTGACATTTGATGAATGTAGTCAAACATTCATGGAAATGGGTCATCCTATTCAATTTCCAAAGAAACTGTTCTTCAGAGCCAGTGTATTCAACCACTGGAAACTTCTATGCTATATATTCCAACATTGTATGTCCAAGAGGAGTGCAGGATGGAATTCTTTCCTTGTTGACATTGCTTCTCCTATTGTAGCACTGGCAACAAACAGGAGATTTAATATGTCCAAGTGGATCATGAATGGGTTTATTTTCAATTTAGAAAAGGGCATAAGGAATAAGTATCTGATGTATCCAAGATTCCTTCAAATGATCATTAATGAAGAATATCCTGACATAAGGGTAAATGGTTTTAGTGGAGAAACATTGATTCTTGAACACATGTTAGAGATATCATACAAAAGATTGTCTATGGTGACAGGTGCTCAAAATGTTCCTCTATTTGATTACATCAGGAATGTGGCAAATGATGAAGTTGATATCACTATAGATCACTATCATCTAACTGAAGAAGAACCACTAGATCCAGCTGATCTTATTGAAGAAATTCCAACTGATGATGATGAAGAAGATGATGATGATGATGAACATGATGAAGCTGATGATGAAAGTTCCAGTTCATCAGATGATGATAATGGAGATGATGGTAATGAAGGTGATGATAATGTTGAAGCTATGGAAGTGATCCATGAGCAAATACAAGAATCTGAGCATGTTGTTAAAGAGGCACATGAAGAAAGTCATGATGTTGTTGAAGAAATAGATGGTGATACTGAGGAAATGGATGAAAATATAGAAGAAAACATCCAAGAAGTTGATCAAATGACTGAAGAGCTAGTAGATGAAAGTCAAACAGTTGAAGAAATAGCTGAAATGATAGAGGAAATGGTTGGTGGTGAAGAACAGATTGTATTAACTGAGTTTGTACAAGAGTCTATTCATGAAGAAAATATGAATAAGGATGAAGAATTACAAAAACAGATTGATGAACTTAAAAAGGATAATGAGAATCAAGTTAAGAGAATTGAAGAGCTAAAAGATGCTAATAAAAAGTTAATTGAAGAGATGAAAGAGAAAGAAAATTTGATTGATAAGTTGAGGAAAAGTAAAGAAGAAAATTTGAAAACTTTTGAAGTTATGATGGTTGATTATGATTTGATGGAAGAAAAGTTAAAGAAGATGAGTGAGGAGAATAATATGTTAAAAGGTGAACTAAACAAGTTGAAAGAAACTCAAAAGTCTCCATCTCCTGAGGTAATAATTATGTATGAGACTGCTCCAGTTGAGGTTCAAAAGATTCAATCTGTAGATAAAGGGAAAAGGAAAGTGGATGAGATTGATGTTTCAGTTTTACCTGAATCATCTTCTAAAATACAAAAGGTGAATGTTGAAGAAGGTGAAGCTAACATTCAAGAGATGATCGGAGCTCTAGATGACATAGAGTCTGAATTTGATGATGATTGGTATAATGAAGTACTTGATGATGAAGACATTCATGAGGCTAATATTGAAGAACATTTTTCTCCAAGTGGATTAAGCCATGATGACATACCTGTTGATATTGAAGATAGATATAATTATTTGGTGAAAATGAAATACAAAAGAGTATTCTTAGATGGATTAACTGTCTCACAGATCAATGAAGAATTTGAAAAGTGCATAGCACCTGAATCAAGTGCACCGATTGATCCTAATGAGATTGTTGTTGAGCATGGTGAATGGAATCCTCTAAGTGAAAGTATAAATGTTGAGGATATTCCAACATCAGAATTGCACCATCCGAATCCAGACGTCACGAATGTAACCTTTTTAAGGATGTGGTTGCAATCAAGGAACTATCCTTGGAAGAAATTGAAAAGATTACAAGCGGAATCCTTGAGAAACATAGTGAGAAGCTTTCAAGAGACAGAGAAACAAACAAACAAGATGATCATTCTAGATACTGACAATCCTCAGTATTTATAAATAACTAAAAGAACAAGGATTTTGAAGCCACATGAGATTAAATCAATGGCTATGGATAGTTCAAGATATGAAAGAAGAAGAGAGCTAATAGAGATGTTTCCACAAACAGAAAGACAAGGATATGAAGTTCCTTTGGAACAAAGGCAATTATGGAACAAAGCTTGATCTGTGGGTGACCTTGTACGAAATGTTTTACAAAAAGGACAATCTATCTCAGAGTTATTAAATGCAATGTTTGTTCCTAACACAACAAAAGAGGTCAAGATCGTAGCTTGGAAATATGATGAAGTGTTTGATGCATTTTTTATTAAGAGAGTTAATGCTATATGTGACGTGTATCACTTTTTCTCAAGCATTATTAAGCTCCCAGTACAAGATCTGAAAGAATTAGCAAAATTGTCTTTGATAAACCATTCTAAAGCTAAGCGTGGAGAGATGTTTGTAGAGCTTCTTCACCGAGGAATAAATAGAATGCCATTCTTCTTGCAAACACGTTGTGATCAAGAGGATAAAGAATATTTCCAAAAGTTAAAGAAAAAGAAAAAAGGAGTAGAAAAGGATGTGGGTGAAGAAAAGTTCCTTGATGCGTATAGTGATGCATTTTTTGAAAAAATCACTAATCCGGGACTTAAAGTAATTGAAGGATCACAACAGTCCAAACCAATCCTGAGATGGTTTTATAATGCAGATACTTTTGAGATGAAGTTAATTCGAGACTTGAATGATTGGGAATGAGATGATCACTTTGTTTGGAGTATTTGAACTCAAATTATTTCATCTGAGTTATATTTCATTTTTGTCCATTCAGAAGTTTGAGAAGGTATTTCCCGAGAATGCAGAAAATGATAAGAAATATTTTCTGTCCATCATCAAAGTTATGAATACAGCAATGGAAAGAATATCGTTGAGGAAAGCAATGGCGTATGCAAATATAGTAAAGAAAGATCTCAAAGACATTGACTTTATGAGAATATCAAGTAAAGGTGTACTTGAAATTTATTGCAAAGATAATCCAAATCCAACAGTGCTATGCAAATGTGGATATAGTCGGATTATCTAAGAAAACTTTGGAAGTGATGAAGTCTATGGAGATAGAAACAAATAAGAAGAAGCCTGAACAAGGTGTGCTTGCTAAGAAATCTAAAGCTGCAATTGCAAAGGCTATAAGGGAGCAAGAGACTTACAAAGAGAAACCAGTATTCAAAGTCAAGGAAGAACCTGAAGACTTCTTTGATGTTTGAAGACTGAAGATCAAGCTGGAGACTGAAGACTTGACTGAAGATTAAAGAATGAAGACTTGACTAAAGATTAAAGGATGAAGACCAGATTGGAAATTAAAGATTGAAGATCTGAAGCCCGATGATTTTGAAGACTGAAGACATGTAAATCTTAGGGGGAGTATTGTAGATGCTTCTTTTAAAGATTAACATTTGTCTTTGTATGTCTCTTACATTTTTGTCATAGTATAGGGACTTTTATTGTAAATAAGTTCCTTTGTTTTCTTGATTAGTATAAATAGGCTGAATATGTATTGTGTAGGTAGACATCTAGATATCTAGAGACATCTACTGACATCTAGAGATTAGACTTTCAGTTTAGACGCTTTGTATCTGTTACTTACACTTTGTATTCTTCTCTACTAATGAATGAAAACTTCTATGATTTTTTGTTGATTTTGTGTGTTGAATTGAATACTTCTGTGTATTTGATTGAATTACGTTCTTATATCATCACAGATCGATCCATTTTGAGCTCATCAGAATGTGTTGAACATACCGGGGAAACATGTAATATTCTAAGGAATCCAAATTCGCTAGTAAATTTGTAAATACAAACTGAGAGTACCTGAATTTGACCCCTTGAACCATCCTATGGACAATGAAGGAGAGGTCTTCTGGAATCTGGTCCCAACCTCCATGTTTGTTGGATAAGCTGTGGATAACGACATGGAGGAGGTATTTCCATTGGAATGAGACCTTCCCCTTCCTGAAGGTCTTGACTGAAAAGTCACCTTCATATCCTATCTGCTCAAAGGATTGGTTGACAGTAGCTTTTGGAAAGGATAGCTCACCTGCTTCATCATCCAGCTGCAAGTGGGTGTTTATAATGGCTAGAGTGATGAAAACCATCCTCCCTTGCACTGTGGCAGAAAGTGCCTTCTCCCCATCCATGGCGACCTCTTGACAGGTCCGCCAGAACTCAAGTAACTGATCCTCATAGAGAGGAGGATCGATTGTAAGGGAGGTGAAGTAGTGAGACAAAGAAAGATACCTACAAACATCTGAGAACCTTGGATCCTTCTCAGAGTTTAGCAGGGCTACTTTATTATGTTGCCTGTGTAGGTGCATGGTGAAATCCGGGTCCTTACGAAAATCAAGATTGGCCATTTGAAGAAGCTTTGTAGTGAAGGAAGGAAGAAGAAGATGAAATTTGGGGGTAATTTTAGGTTAAGGAACAATGGGAGAAGTGAGATGAAATAGAACCGTTTGGAAAGATATAGTCTGGATTTGAGACAAAGTTATGTCAAAAAGATAAACTTTGAAATCCGCAAGTGGGTCTTACTTCTGAAAAAGGCGCCCAAAAAGTTAGTTTTCTTGGAAGTAGTAAAAGCTTCCAAAGGCAATTTTGGTTTCGAAAGCTTTGCAATCAAAGCTTCCGAAGGCAATTTTGCTTCGGAAGATATTTTAAAGATTTTTGAAAATTTTGGCTTCGGAAGAAATAAATGAGTCTTTCGAGACTAAATTGCTTTAAGAAGAAATTTGTTCCTAAAATGCATTTAAGTACTTATACCAAAATTTAAGCTTCGGAAGATACTTCAAGAGTTTTTTCCAAAGGTAAATCTCATATAAGCTGTTTAAACGATTTAAAGACATAAATTTCTTCCGAAGGCAACTTTTGCTTCATCCGAAGGTAAATTTTCATCATTCTAAGAGATATCATTTTAAGAGTTTGTTTTTCTTTCAAAGAGAACTGGGATTATGAAGTGATCTAATAGACAACCTAGGACACACAGTTTTAGGAAATAAAATTGATTAAGTTATTAAGAAAAATCTACTCAAAGTTAATCATCCCAATAGCTGATACAAGATACTTAAATCTTTGTTTATCAAAAGCTTTTGTGAACAAATCAGCATATTGTTCATTTGTGTTAACTTTGATTAGTTTTATCAACCCCTTTTCAAAATTATCCCTAATCAAATGATACCTGATGTTGATGTGTTTGGTCCTTGAGTGCTGCACATGATTCTCTGTAATAGAGATGGCACTGTTGTTGTCTATGTGGAAGGGAGTCTCTTTGAATTTGAACCCATAGTCTAGCATCTGATTTTGAATCCAAAGCACTTAAGCACAACAGCTGGCAGCAACAATGTATTCAGCTTCAGCAGTTGATGCAGACACACAGGATTGCTTCTTGCATTGCCAAGAGACTATCCTTCCACCCAGGAACTGACACCCCCCAGATGTGGACTTTGCAGTCTTGTTGCAGTCACTATAATCACTATTTGTATAAGCATACAGATTGAAGTCTGAATTCTTTGGATACCAAAGGCCTAGATTTGGAGCACCTTTGAGATATCTAAGGATCCTTTTGACGGTGATTAGGTGTGACATATTAGGGTTTGCTTGATATCTTGCACATATGCATGTGGCAAACATGATATCAGGCATGCTAGCAGTAAAATACATAAGTGACCCAATCATAGCCCTGTAGAGATTTTCATCAACACACTCCCCCTCAAGATCAGGACCAAGGGAGTGGTTTCTGGCTATGGGTGCCTTTGCAACCTTACAGTCAGTCATCTTGAATCTTGTAAGTATGTCGTGTACATACTTTGACTAACTGATGAAGAGGCCATCTTCAACCTGCTTTACTTAAATTCTTAGAAAGAAATTGAGTTCCCCCATGGAACTCATTTCAAATCTATTCTTCATCAGCATCTCAAAGTCTTTGTAGAGCTTTGGATTAATTAAACCAAAGATGATGTCATGTACATATATATGAACTAGCAATGTGTCATTTCCTGTCTCTTTGATGAAGAGATTCCCATCAATAGTACCTCTTTTGTATCCATGTTGACAGAGATATGTTGATAGTGTCTCATACCACTTTCTTGGAGCTTGTTGCAGTCCATAAAGGGCTTTATCAAGCTTGCAAACATAATCAGGATGATTTGGGTCTGTAAAGCCAGGTGGTTGTTTAATATAAACTTCTCCATCAATCACCCAATAGAAAAAGGCATACTTCACATCAAGCTGGTAGACCTTGAAATCCTTGGATGCAGCATAAGCCAGAAATATTCTTACAGCTTCAAGTCTTACAACTGGAGCAAAGACATCAGTGTAATCAACCCCTTCTTCTTGAGTGTATCCTTGGACAACAAGTATAGCCTTGTTCTTGATGATAATCCCTCTATCATCCTTCTTGTTCCTGAATACCCATTTGGTTCCTGTGACACTTTTCCCTTGAGGAAGAGGGCATAAGTTCCATACCTTCTGTCTTCTGATTTGAAGTAGCTCATCTTGCATAACTTCAATCCAGCTTCCATCCTTCAAAGCCTCATCAACCTTCTTCTGCACTATCTGGGATAAGAAACAAGAATTTAGACAAAAATAGCTGTCATGAGTTTGTCCTCTTGTTCTTACCCCTGATTCAACATTTCCAATGATGTTTGTGATGGGATGTGACTTGTGGATCCGAAGTTGAGGAATCACAGCAAGTTGGTTAGACAGATCTAAATTTGAGAAATTCTAATATGGCAATAAGGTGTCTCCCACCACATCAGCACACTTATCAAGAGAAACTTGATCCAATGAGTGTGTGACATCATTCATGTTGTCTTCAATGGAGTAGTTATCAGCATTAAGAAATTCTTAATCACTGTCACCACCTCCAGTTCCTCTTCCTGCATTTGAAGTTCCTTCTCCTGAATTCTGAGCCTCTGGGCTAGAATTTGAAGGCAATTCATTTGAATCAGCAATATTTGTCATGCTAGTACTGATGGGAGCTTCAATTGCAGGGTTAGTCACCACTGGAGCTGAAGTAGTCTTCTTGTTTGGTCTTCTCAGCTCAAATCTTGGATCAGGATCTTCTATTGACCTATTATCTATAGATCCTGAAACATTCTCACAAGATTTGTTAAAACAGTTGGTAACTAAGTCAAGATCAAACAGCCAATCCAGACCAGAACCTTTTACACATGGTGTGTGTTCATTGAAAGTCACATTGGTTGACTCCTCAATGATTCTAGTTTTGATATTGTATACTCTATAAGCGTTAGCTTGAGAAGAGTATCCAACAAAGTGTCCATCATTTGATTTCTTAGCAAACTTAGCTATTTGATCTTTGGTATTCAAGATGGTGCAAGGACATCCAAATGTTCTGAGAAAATCAATGAATGGTCTCCTTTTGTGCCACAGTTCATAAGAAGTCTTACCATGTGTCTTAACTAACAAAACTCTATTCTACACATAGCAGGCCGTGTTGACAGCCTCTACCCAGAAGGTGATGGGCAGTTTAGAGTCAGACAACATGGTTCTTACATCTTCAATAAGTGTCTTGTTTCTCCTCTCAGCAACACCATTTTGCTGAGGAGTCCTGGGAGCACTGTATTTTCTTGAAATACCCTTTTCATCACAAAATGTATCAAGGATTTGGTTTTTAAATTCGGTTCCTTGATCAAATCTTATGATTTTGACCTTGTGATCAGATTGATTCTCAATTTTCAAAATGAAGTTCTTTAAGATTTCAGGAGTTTCATCCTTAATTGTAAGGAAAAACACCCAAGTGAGTCTTGTGAACTCATCTATGATCACCAAACAATATGAGGTCCTTCCTAAACTCATTACACTGGTGGGGCCAAATAGATCCATATGTAACAAGTGTAGGGGAGTAGTGATAGAGTTCATTTCCTTTGGCTTGTGAGAAACTTTGTGTTGCTTCCCCTTCAAGCATGCAACACAGTGGTCATCACTTGTAAACTCTTTCTTTGGCATTCCGGTTACCAAATCATTCTTAATCAGTTTATTCATGTTCTTAAAGTTTACATGGCACATTCTTTTATGCCAAAGGAAAGAC
Source organism: Flaveria sonorensis (assembly GCA_025506505.1). NCBI lineage: Eukaryota > Viridiplantae > Streptophyta > Magnoliopsida > Asterales > Asteraceae > Flaveria > Flaveria sonorensis. Next base: position 19,259,359 of record CM046439.1, read on the forward strand.
TCATCACTATTTGCTTTAGATAGAAAGCAAGAAATCTCTCCAGAGAGAGATGTTTCCTGCAAGTCCATCTTGTACATGTTTCCTTTCCTGGGGGCTCTGAGCAAAATATGCTCTGGAGGAATGTCAACCCCGAGCTTAAGAACAATGCACTCATGCTCAGTAAAAAGCATGTGATGTTTTTTGGTCATAAAATTGGGACACACTCAGAAGATTGTAGCTAAGCTCCTTGACAAAATTTACCTTCTCAATGCTGAGCTTACCATTTGAGACCATGCCCCTGCCAGTGATGTAACGTCCTGCATCTCCTCCAAAAGCAACTGGTCCTCCATCAATTTTTTTAAAGTTTTGAAGTGAGGACACATTGCCAGTCATGTTCCTAGAGCAGCCACTATCAATGATCCAGATATTTCTGTTGGTCTTTAGCTATCCCTGCACAAAAGAGATGATTTAGTTACATTTGGAAACCCAAGCCTTATTGGTCTTGGGCTTGTTAAAATGAGTTGAAGGCAATGAAACAGTAATGGATCCTATGCTCAGGCTTTGAGGATCATTTGCTGTTTCTGATGATGAGCTTTCAGCCACATGGTATTCCTTCATCTTCCACACCACCTTTGGAAGATTGGGCTTGACCTTCAAAGCTTTGGAAGTTTTGGTAACTTCGGAAGATTTGGTGGCTGGACCTTCGGAAGATCTTGCCATAACAACAGCAAGCTTCAGTGCTTCGGAAGCATTCCTTTCTTCCGAGACCAACTTTCCTTCCGAAGGAAACTTTTCATTTGCCTTCTTCTTCATTTTGGAGCTTCCAAGGGAAACAAATTTTCCTTCCGAAGCTGTTTGTTTCTTCTTCTTCTCAGAAGTTTTCTTTTTGATCATGTGGATAGTACTCTTGGGATTGTATTGACAATCCTTAGCCAGATGCGAAGTACTACCACACATAACACAATTCAAATCTTTCCTTTTGAGAGTCTTCTTTCCCAAAGAAGACTTAGCTTGAACACTTTCCTTTTCTTTCTCCACCTTTTTAGATGATGCAACAGGCTTCTTAGGGTGAAGCTTGCTCTCTGAAATGGATGGTTCAGGCTATGTAGCAGTAACACACAGCTGATTAGTCTTCTTGTTGTAGCTGGAGTGAGTTGAAGCTAAAGTAGAACTCTTGGTACTAGAATTCTTGACAGGATCTTCAGCTTTCATCACCTTGAACCCTGCAAAGATAAATACTTGTTTCTGTTTGGGATCAAAGGTGGTATTGATCTCTTGAGCTTTTATGGATCTTCTCTTTGCTCTTTTGATCAAGTTCTTTCTCTTGGTTTTGCTCAAATCAGCTTCTTTTTCCTCCTTAGGAGCACGGTGACCCTTTTTGGATTGACTCTCTTCACTCACCTCAGAGTCATCCCTCACCTTCTCCATTTTATCCTCTTCATCACTGGGGTCTATGGATGGCAGCTCATCTTGACCAGTTCCAAACCTTGGAGATCTAACTGATAGTAGAGTGTATGGAGGAGCAATCTCCCTAGATCCCAGTCCCTGCTTATTCTGATAACACACTTTTGCATGCAGAGATGAGGATATCATGTTCTTGAAGGTCTCTTCTTCAAGAACATATTTTTCTGCCCTGGCTTTCCTGATCACAAGCTTAGCCTGGCGTTTAGTCAACTTGGTAATGAGATCCTTAATTTGATTGTTTGCTCATGTTTAAGAGTTGAAACTGTTTTCTCTAGATCTTCTATCTTAAGTTTATAGTCATTTTCAGCTCTTTTAAAATCAGCTTTTAAAATATTTAAAGACTCAATGTCAGATCTCATTTCCAAGTTGTAGGACCTGTATCTATTTACTTTAACAATACATTCAGAAGAGCAGAGATGTTCAAGTACCTTGGCTTCATCATGATCAGCCATGAGTGCTTGGTTTGGAGATGCATCTTCAGCTTGAAAGCTCCAGTCAAAGCCTCCTTCTTCAATAGCAACTGCAGCTTGCTATCTTGGCTTCTCATTCTGGTGCCCTCCTTTAGTGTAGTTTGGCCTGGATGAAGCTTGGCCACCATTTGACTTAGGTGCCTTGCATTCTCTAGCAAAGTTTCCCATTTGGTTACAGTTGTAACACTTGACTTTGCACTTGTCCAGCCCAAACTTGCCACTGGTTGTGTTGCTAGGAAACCTTCTCCCAGTCCTCTTGTAGAACTTCTGGGCTCTATGAGTGAGAAGAGCCATCTACTGGACTATCTCCATGTACTCCAGATCATCTGGATGGATACAGTCCAAGTCTTCAAAAGTAAAAAGAATGTTGCCTAAACTTTCATCAGTAGAGACAAAAGCTTGAGAAGAACTTGTCTCTTGGAAGGGACTTCCTTGGATGTAGGTCTCTCTAGGTGTCTCTGGGAAGGTGATGAAAGGACCCTTTCATGTGGTTTCAGGATAGCAGATGCGATGATGCTGTGGTTCTCTGCTATCCCTTTTAACCACATGAAGGGCTGAACTCTGGTAAGTATTGGAGTTACCAGATGAATTTTGCATGTTCATCTCCATCTGGTATCCACTGAGTATCCCATACAACTTAGTGAGAGTAAGGGACTTGAGGTTTTCAGTTCTCTTAATGACCACACAGTAGTGTGTCCATTGTTTGGGAAGAGAGGACATGAACAATATCCATGTTCTCAATAGTTACCCCAACATCAGTCAGAGTATCCACAATCTCAACATACCTAAAGTATTGTTAAGTCATGGTCTCACCTGTCTTGAAGGTGAAGTTTTCAAAATGCTGCTTCAGGAGATCCTTCTTGTTCTCCTTGGCTTCATTTGAACCGACATACATCAGTTTCAGTGCATCCCATAGTTTTTTAGCAGTCTTGCACTTCTTGAAACCTCCGTAGATGGAGTTTGGAAGAGTAGTTTGGAGGGCTGTCATGGCTTTCTGATCAATGTCAGCTCTTTTCCAGTCTTCATCAGAAAAGTCAGCCCTCTCCTTTGGTATCATGCCACCAGCAGCAGCAGCTGAAGAGGTGCATGGTACATGAGGTCCACTGACAACAGACTCCCACATCCTGGAATCTTGAGACTTGATAAAGCCTTCCATTCTTTGACACCAAGTGTCAAAATCCTCAGGAGTGATCAGTGGGAACTTTGTCATAGTTCCAGTTTCCATATTAGCTTTGGAGATAGCTGCCATTTGAAGAATTAAGTGACGTGTGTAACTAAGAGGATTTAAAGATGGTGAGATCTTACAATCAAGAGCCTGGAATGCTCTGATACCAAATGCAGGACCGTTAAAGGGTACTTAAGCTTGTACTTAGTTAACACACTTAGGAGGATCTTAAGTTCACTTAACAATTCAAATAGAGAACTATGAACTTTTACTGAAGATACAAGACAAACACAAGTAAAAACAAGAACAAGAACACAAGGTAAAATTTTCAAGGAAGTTGTATATTGCTTCTCTAGTTCTATTACAAGTGTTGTACAAGTATGTTTTTGAATACAAGAACCGGAGACTACTTATACTACATCCTACAACCGTCAATATGAAAAAAGACAGTTGGAAGTGACTAATCTAGACAACAATATCAGCCTAAAGTCAAAAGGCAGATTGCCTTTTGACTAGTGACTATGACATGTCATAGCTCACTGACTTTCATATTACAAAAAGCCAAAAGGAACAAAAACAGAAACTTGCAGGCAAAGAACTTATCTACTTTTTTATAAAGCATGGAAGTTTCACCAAATGATGATAGTTGGTGAACCACCAGAGCATGCAGCAGACAGTAAGTTGCTTTATGATAAAGTTGATGGAAAAGGTATATTTTCTCTCTCTTCAGAAGAAAATCAGTCTTATCTTTAAATAGCTTCGAAAGACTTTGTCTTGAGAGCTTCAGAAGACTTCATCTTTAACTTTCGGAAGAGTTGAGTCTTTGGCTTCGAAAGACTTTACACTTAGAGTATTTTCTAAGTTAAGTGTAAAGCTTCCGCAGAAGTTTCTTCTGAACTTTGGCATCGGAAGATTTTAAACTTAGCATTTCTCTTGAGTGTGTAAAACTTCCGAAGCTGGTTCTTCTTTGTTCCAAAGTGCATGTTGGAAGACTTCGTTGTTTTGTTATCCTTTGGTTGCATCAGCCTCTTAACTTCAGAGGTTTCTACATTCACTTTAATGAACATGTTTTCACAATGATCAAGTCAAGATTGTATCATGGAGCTGAAGTGCCTGTTTCTGCTCACATGATTGATCATAACCTTCCTACACCAGACATTTTCATGAGGATTTCAGGACTAGTTGAACCTCATATGTTGTTCCAAAATGTTATTCATCAACAACCAATCATCCAACCAGCCCCAACATACAAGAAGAGCAAGCTGCTCCTAAGCCTGAACCAATCATACATCATCCAATTGCACCAGAACCTGAACAAATCATACATCATCCAATTGCACCAGAACCTGAAAGAATCATACATCATCCTATTGCACCAGAAAAATAACCATTCATTCAACAAGAACAACAAGATGTTCAAGAAGAAGAGCATATTCTCTTTGAACATCAGTTTCCTTCTCCACCTCAAAGCCCAAACTTATCTGATCAGCAAACTTTGTCTTCTCTTTTGAGAGAAATTGATGCATCTTTAGAAGAACACACAAGTCAACAAGAAGAAGTTAGCACCTCATTAGCTCAAGAACATGATCTAGAACAGCAAAGCACTGTTGAAGGTGAAGAAAAGGGCAGTGAGATACCTACAGGAGAAGAGATTGAATACTCTAAAATATTTTTATTCACCGAGTATAATAAGCTTATTGAGAAGTCAAACAATAGAGTTAAGAAGTTGAAGGAAGAGCTCAAAAACAAAGATGATGAGATAGAGAAGCTCTCTGCAGATCAAAAGGCTCAAAAGTTGATTGTTCAATTCCTGGAACAACAACTAAAATAATCAAAGGAAGAAATCAAGGCAAAAGATCAACATTTAAACAACACCAGATTAGATGTTGCCTATCTAAATGAGCAGATAGATGCCAAAGATTCTAAAATAGATGAATTAAAGAAGAAGATCTATGCTCAAGAAGAAGAGATAAAAAGGATAAACAGAGAGCTAGAACATACAAATGCTTAGCTGAATGAAGAAGAACATTCAAAAGGTCAAGAAAATGACCTGAGTGATTACTTTGAAGAACAGATTATGACTCAAGCAGAAAAAAAAGCTCTCAGGAACAACATACAGAATTAGCCCTCATTATTCCTGAAGAGTCATACTCTATGGACCAACTGTTTGGAGAAGTGAATCCTTTTGAAAACATACACTATTCACCCATCCTTAAACAACAATTCCACTCTATAGAAACTCAAACCACTGAATCAAGCATTGTGCCAGTTAATCCACTTTCTGAAAAACAAAAGGAGTTAATCAAGCAATTTGCAGAATCTCTGAAAGCACAATCTACATCATCCAAAGATCAAACTTCATCATCATCACAGGCTTCTCTAAAAATATATGAAAGAAAAAGATAGAGGTTGTACCTAGCTTCTTTAAAGAAGGGAAAACAACAGGTTCAAGAACAAGAAGAACCTGAATCACCACCACTAAAGCTGCTGAAAGTCAAAGCTAAACCAGTGCATGATGAACCCAAATAGATAACATCTAAGGCTGCAACTCTAGAAGAAGGTGAAATTGATCAAACTCATAATCAACTGCCTATAATCATCCTGAGTGATTCTAATGATGAAGATGAAGATAGAGATGAAGATATTATGTAAAACATACAAGAACTCTTCCTAGATGATCCATAAACTTTAATAGGAATTGAGTTAATAGCTAGAGGATTTCCTTGTGAATCATTCATACATCTTAACCTCTCTGAGGTTAAAGACTTGCTCAAAGACTTTCAAGAAGTCATGAAAGATGAACAAGAGCAAACATACAAAAGATACAAGGAAATTAAGGATCAACAAGAGTTTCAGAAGAATCTGCCCAAAGATCCTCAAATAGACAAAATGAGCTACTCCCAGGTGAGAAGCTGGTTGAGTCACACAAGAATACCATACAGGTCATATGCTAGCAGATCTTTATCGCAGATGAAAGACATGGCAAGAGAGATCTATAAGAACATGTTGGCCAATGCTCTAGAGCCACAGATCTCTAGACCACATCCAGCCCTCTATCAACCTATCATTAAGCTCCACCTGAGCTTCATCCTATAGAAGAGCCTAGGCATTTCATACCTAACAGGCTATGGCCAGAAGGAAATGAGGTGAGAGAGATGATCAATGCAAACACCAACTTTGTAAAGTTGTATGACAAAATCACTCAAACAGCATCTGCTAATGAGAGAAAGATTGTAGCATGGAAATATGATGAAATCTGGGATGTTGTGCTTATAAAGAGAGTATCTGGACTTGTCCAATACTTATCATACATATCCCAACTAGGATTATTAAGCTATGAAGACAGATTGGACCTGATCCAATTAAGGATGGTCAATCACACAAACAATCCTAGGAGAGCAGATTTCTATCATATCTTGAGATCTTATATGAATAGACATCATCATGAGATGAAGGCAAAAGTAGACAGAGAAGATAAGCTTCATTTGGCCAAGTTCAGAAGAGAGCAATAGTTAGCAAGCAAACAAAAGAATCAAATTGAAGAACAAGCATCATCTCATGTTGATAGAGAATTGTTGGAAAGAGTTGGATATCAATTGAGACCATCAGATTTAAAGTTAATCATGAAGAAGATTGATGGTAACTAGTACAATCATCCATTTACCAAGTGGTACTATGATGAAACACATTTTGAATTGGTATTAGAAAGAAAGCTAGAAAGGAAAGAAGCATCAGACATAAGGCTGTTTGATCCTGTGGAAATCAAACTCCTTCCTCCTTCAGCACATTTGATTCAATAAGATCTGGAAGAAATGGATCCAGATGATGTTGATGAAATGGACTTGCAATGGCAGATGGCCATGATTACGATAAGAGCCAAGAAATTCTTCCTAAAAAGGAAGAAGCTGAGTCTGAATGAGAACACAAAACTTGGATATGACAAATCCAAGGTAAAGTGTTTTAATTGTGGTGTGAATGGCCACTTCTCTAGGGAATGCAATGCTCCCAGAAGAAGTAACAACAATTACCAAAGAACTCCATATGGTTAGCCATCATCTAAATCCGATTCAAGCTTTCAATCAAGCAATCAATATCAAAATCAAAATCAAAATCAACACTAATAAACTCATCAAAGTCAACCCAAACTGACTCATCAAGCTCAGGGAAGCAATCAACCAACCTCTAATGCACTTGTCATCAGACAAGATGGAGTTTGTGATTGGAGCCTATATGTAGAGGAAGTCAATCCTCAATTTCAGAATCATGCCCTTATGGCTCACATTAATGATGGACCAATTCCGATGCCAATTGAGGTAAAATCCAATCTTTATAATGATAAATGCATTCAAGAAGTACAGGGATACAGAGAACATAATCACAAGTTAGCTCTTAAAATCAAAGAAGAAAATGTCAAATCTGAAATGTTAAAACAAGAGATGAAAAGTTTTGAAATTAAAATTAAATCCCTTCGTTCAGATATTGAAAAACTCCATGGTGAAAAGTACACTCTCGCAGCTGAGAATGAGATGTTAACTAAATTGTTATCAAAAACTAAAGCTGAGCAATAGGCTACGGATGTGAAACTTGAAAAGTTTCAATCCTAAAAGAATTACTTGACTCATAGAGAGAGCCAAAGGATATGATTGGGATTGGATACAATTCTTGTCCACCTCCATACAATGACAACTATACGATTATGCCTGAGGCACTCACTTATTCTGATCCAACTGAACCTAAAGATATTGAAACTCAAACAATGGTTTCACAAATAACTAATCCTCAACAAACCAAGTGTTTAGAATGAAACCAATAAGGATAAAATCAACTTGGGTCACCCAATCAAAATCAAAGAGTGCTCAGACAAACCTGTAGTTGTCAAGAAATAAAATAGCCCAGTCAAAGCCATTGTACCATTTGTGAAATTCATTCCTGAATATCTTAAGATGGTGGAGAATACTGAAGTACCAGTGAAATCCTCTGCTGAAAGCAGATCTGATAGTGATATTAAATCTCCTAAAAATTCAAGCAAATCAGAAAAGGTTTCACTAAAATCCAAAAGTAAAGCAATAGCTTCTCTATCATCCAAAGGGAAATCACCCATGGTTCAAAAATCAAAAGTAAAAACTGAACCAAAATCATCAACAAAGTCAAAACAAAGGGTCGGTTTTGACATTTTTAACAAAAAGGATGTAGACCAACTTGAAAAAGAGTCAAGTAAGGGTAAAAAGCAAATGGAGTCTCCAAAGACCAAGCCAAGTAGACTTGCTAAACAACCTATAAAAACTAAGAAGGCTGAATTTGCTTCTTCATTAAAAAACAAAATCTGACGCTAATCTAAAATCTGTTAAATCACATGAAGCCTTCACATCAAAATCAAAAGACAAACAAATGTACTATGACATGTCTAATCACAACATAGATGAGTGTTATTTTAATCAATATTGCTTCATTTATGACATGAACAATCATTCAACTAAAAATTGCTATTTCAACAAGTATTGTTCTGTCTGTGATATGACAAATCACAATACATCTGATTGTTTTTTTAAACAGATGCGCTTGAGAGTTCCACAAAACAAGCCTATCTCACCAATATCAACCGATAAGGCCAAACATAGAAGTCAATCACACATTAAACAAACAAGGGTTTCAAATTCTGATGATGACTTCTATGATTCATGGCAGTCGAAGAGTGTCAAAAGAAATCTTAACCATAATGAAACATTCACTTAGTTCTCATCCAAGATATGAAACAAAAGTGATTTCTAAAAATAAAAAACATGCCTAATTTCTATATAGAAATAGGGATGAAAGATTTGACTACTCTTCAGATAGCTCGATTGAAATTGATCAAATAAAAATGAAAAGGACTCCACAGAAATTCTTCAAACATAAAAAAGTAAAATCTTTTGCTGAAAAGATTCAAACAAGATTTGCTAAACCAAGATTTGATGAATACCAAGCATCAACATCTAAATCGCAACTTAGAGGCAAGCATCAAAAGGTTACAGTAATTAATCAATACGCTCAACCCAAGACCGTTATGGGTTGGGTTCCACATTCTAACTAGCTCTTTTATGCTTGTAGGGTCGTCCATACAGGTCCAACAACTTATGGTATGTGGACAGTGGATGCTCCCAACACATGACTGGAGACAGTTCCCTCCTTCATGACTTCAAGCATATACAAAGAACTACTGTTGTATTTGGTGGAAACTCACAAGGTAGCAGAGTTACTGGAGAAGGGTCTGTAACAAATGGACTGGTGTGCTTGGACAATGTGAACTACCACGATCAATTGAATTTCAACCTCCTTAGCGTGTCTCAAATTTGTGACAAGAAATATTCCACTCACTTCACAGACTCCCATTGCTACATTCTGAAAACCAGAATTTCAAATTCCTAAAGAATTGGTTGTCTTGAAGACTTCAAGAAAGAATAACACCTATGTCTTGAACCTTAATTCTGCTCAACCAATAGAAGAAACATGTCTTTTGTCTAAAGCATCATTTGATGAGTCACAGTTTTGGCATAGACGTTTGGGACACACAAATTTCAAAAACATGAACAGATTGGTAAAAGGAAATCATTTAATTGGTTTAACTTAAAAGGAATTTCATTTTATTGACCACTGTTCTACATGTCTCAAAGGAAAACAACATAAATCTTCCCATAAACTCGAGTGCTTTCCCAAATCACTAATCTCGAGTGCTTCAGAAGATGTAGGAGGAGGATTCCTAGCTCAGTATCTTCTGCAAACTTGAGGAACATGTTCTCTGATCAGGTACACTGCTTAACTGATGATCGGCCATCACTTACAGCAAAAATCTGAAACACATTCACAAACACAATCTCGACATTTCTAATTAGATCATTTCATTTTAACAAAATAAACCCGTGTTTATCTGTGTGTGAAAAACAAGCGAACCCGTGTTCGTTTGTGCGTAATTTCTGTGAAATGCATAAAAATTGATAAAATTGTAACAGCATAATATGGAAGACCGAAAAGAATTTCGAAATCAAAATTTATTTTATATATTCTTTTTATTTTATTTGTATATATATATATTTTTTTTAATTACCGAAAACTGAATCGATCATGAGATCACATCCTCAAGATATACTTTAGCACAAAGATGAATTTAAACATCGACAAGCAATGAGATCACACTGATAACTGAATCTAATCATAATTTTTGAAAGATTTTGAAAATTCTCAAACAGATCAATAACAATTGCTGATATGTTTGTCCATTTAAACCCATGCCCTATCTTTTCAACAAGCAGCTGATGATTCGTTAGGGTTCGATTAAATACTTTAGAATGCTAGGACCCCATAATCATTTGGCAAAAACCCTCACCCAACCTCAGGATTTCTTGAATTTGGTTACGATCTTTATAGAGCAAGGCTTGTGCATTAGTGTGCAAGTGATTATCATCAGAATATTGCATTCTATGATGAATTCATAGTTAGATGATTTGACACAACTTAGACCAAAATGGTGAGAGCTCCAGGTCTATACTCACGTATAACAAAGGAGATGACCATTTAAACATGTGCCGATGAGAGCTCCAGGTCAGTACTATCGTACAGCAAAGGAGATCATCACTCCAGGTCAGTACTTCCGTATAGCAGAGGAGATTAGCACAATAACGATGGCTCAAAGATATGGCTTATGACTTGCTTCATGGCAATTCAAAATGATTGCATACATCCAGACATCCTTAAGCCTAGATTTTTATTTAAATCATTATGTTGCTGTCTACTTTATTCTTCAGGTTGAGCCTACCAAGCATATCGGAATGGAATCAATTAATCCCAAACTAGTCAATTTTCTTTGATTTATTTTATTAACCCACACCTCATTTTTTTAAAAATCAGCCCAATTGTTAGCCCAATTTTTAATCTTTTAACTAGCCCACTAGAAGCCCAAAGTCCATTTAACATAATCAAACCCCAACACACACAAAACACACACACTTGAGTGGGTAGAGAAAGAGAGAGGCGGATGAGAGAAAGAGAGAAAATCTCTCTAGGTTTCCGGCGGGTAGCCGCCTTTCCGGCGATCCCACGGCGGCGAGCGGTGCCTGGAAAAGAAATTCCAGCGAGCTATGATCGAAACACACTCTAACCCCACTAAACACAACCTCCTGAATCCAATGGCAGCCTCGATTTTCTCTGAAACTCAATAACGAAGGAGTTATCGTAGAGAGAAGGTGGCAGCTGCTAGGGTTTGGCCACCGCACTTACCACGGTTGTTCGGTTGTAGTGTGTGTTGAATGATGCTGCGGTGATGATGGCCAGTGTAGGAGCTGCAGACGGTTGTGGTGGTGGTGGTGGTGTGGTTGGGTTTCCGATGATGGTTGTAGATGGTGGTGTTATGGGCGGCAGCTGGTGTAGTGACAGTGTGGATTAGGGTTTAGGCCGCCTAAGGTGATGGTGATTGTGGCTGTGGTGGTTGTTTGGTAGAAGTCGAAGGTGGTTGTGGTGGTTTGGGTTCCGGCGGCTAGGGTTCCGGCGGATAGGGTTCCGGCGACTAGGGTTCTAGCAAGGCTTGTGTAGTTTCGCTCGATTAAAGTTTGGATAGTTTCGCTGAACTTTAGTAGTTTCGCTTGAAAAGATAGTTTCGCCGGAGTTTTACCGGAGTTTCGCCGGAGTTTCGCTCGAAATTATAGTTTCGCCGGATCAGTTTCGCCGGACGAAATTATAGTTTCGCCGGAGCAGTTTCGCCGGAAACTAAATAGTTTCGCCGGACAGTTTGAACTTTCGTTCAAGATCAGATCTAGTTTCGCACCATGAAGATTCGAAGCTCTCAAGAACACCAAGAACACACACAATAGTGTGTGTGAGAGAAAATGTATAAGTCTGTCAATTTCTTGTGTAAATTTGGTTGATGTAACAAAATATGTTGTATGTGATTCAGATCTGATGAATAGATTGTGTTTGTGATGAGATTTGAAATTCAGATCTACTTTCTCTCTCTAAACCCTCACTTTCTCTCTCTAAAAATCTGATGAACACCTTCAAAAATCTTCAGATCCAACATGGCTTTGATACCAAATTGTTAACCCAGGTTGAGCACACTTGAATCAAATCATGAAGATTATAGATCAAAATATGATAAACACAATCAAAACCCCTTTGATCTTCAATTAGATTGCTAATAATATTATTTACAAGTAAATCACTCAATCAATTAGTCATGCAACCATTTTTCAACTCTAATTACAATTAACCTATTTATAGTCCAGACTAACTTTTACTATTTACATTTAGCCTCCTAGACTATTAAACTTGACTAAAACAAGACTAAAACAAGATAAAATATATTTTGTTGACACAAAATATATTTAGTACAATAAAGTCTCAAACACAATATATCTTCAATATCTTCACTCGATCCTTCGTCACGAACTCGACGTTTGACTTTTCTGTTGACCTTGACTGAGACGTTGACTTTTGTTGAATTTGACTATGATGATAATATAGACTATCTTGTACAGCTCCAACAATACTCCCCCTTAGTCTATCATTATCAACGTCTTTAAAGGAATTCAACACCGAGAAGTCAACCATAGAAAGATCTTCAAATTGAATCTTTCTGAAACTGATGAGATAGATTATTCATCTCATAAGCTCCCCCTATTTATATGCTCCCCCTTTTTGAGTGCATCCTTTGAGAAGATGTTGGAACAGCTTTCCCAAATCTCTAATCTTGAGTGCTTCAGAAGATGTAGGAGGAGGATTCCTAGCTCAGTATCTTCTGCAAACTTGAGGAACATGTTCTCTGATCAATTACACTGCTTAACTAATGACCGGCCATCACTTACAGCAAAAATCTGAAACACATTCACAAACACAATCTCGACATTTCTAATTAGATCATTTCATTTTAACAAAATAAACCCGTGTTTATCTGTGTGTGAAAAACAAGCGAACCCGTGTTCGTTCGTGCGCAATTTCTGTGAAATGCATAAAAATTGATAAAATTGTAAAAGCATAATATGGAAGACCGAAAAGAATTTCGAAATCAAAATTTATTTTATATATTCTTTTTATTTTATTTGTATATATATATATATATATATATATATATATATATATATATATATATATATATATATATTTTTAATTACCGAAAACTGAATCGATCATGAGATCACATCCTCAAGAAATATTTTAGCACAAAGATGAATTTAAACATCGACAAGCAATGAGATCACACTGATAACTGGATCTAATCATAATTTTGAAAGATTTTGAAAATTCTCAAACAGATCAATAACAATTGCTGATATGTTTGTCCATTTAAACCCATGCCCTATCTTTTTCAACAAGCAGCTGATGATTCGTTAGGGTTCGATTAAATACTTTAGAATGCTAGGATCCCATAATCATTTGGCAAAAACCCTCACCCAACCTCTGGATTTCTTGAATTTGGTTACGATCTTTATAGAGCAAGGCTTGTGCATTAGTGTGCAAGTGATTATCATCAGAATATTGCATTCTATGATGAATTCATCGTTAGATGATTTGACACAACTTAGACCAAAATGGTGAGAGCTCCAGGTCTATACTCACGTATAACAAAGGAGATGACCATTTAAACATGTGCCGATGAGAGCTCCAGGTCAGTACTATCGTACAGCAAAGAAGATCATCACTCCAGGTCAGTACTTTCGTACAGCAGAGGAGATTAGCACAAACACAAGACACATAACGACACCAAACATGGATCAAAGATATGGCTTATATGACTTGTATCATGGTGGGTGAAAGATCAATTCTCAATCCAATTTTTTTCTGGACTCAGTTTTCGTGCGGGCCAAAATGATTGCATATATCCAGACATCCTTAAGCATAGATTTTTATTTAAATCATTATGCTGCTGTCTACTTTATTATTCAGGTTGAGCCTACCAAGCATATCGGAATGGAATCAATTAATCCCAAACTAGTCAATTTTCTTTGATTTATTTTATTAACCCTCACCTCATTTTTTTAAAAATCAGCCCAATTGTTAGCCCAATTTTTAATCTTTTAACTAGCCCACTAGAAGCCCAAAGTCCATTTAACATAATCAAACCCCAACACACACAAAACACACACACTTAAGTGGGTAGAGAAAGAGAGAGGCGGATGAGAGAAAGAGAGAAAATCTCTCTAGGTTTCCGGCAGGTAGCCGCCTTTCCGGCGATCCCACGGCAGCGAGCGGTGCCCGGAAAAGAAATTCTGGCGAGCTATGATCGAGACACACTCTAACCCCACTAAACACAACCTCCTGAATCCAATGGCAGCCTCAATTTGCTCAGAAACTCAATAACGAAGGAGTTATCGTAGAGAGAAGGTGGCGGCTGCTAGGGTTTGGCCACCGCACTTACCACGGTTGTTCGGTTGTAGTGTGTGTTGAATGATGTTGCGGTGATGATGGCCAGTGTAGGAGCTACAGACGGTTGTGGTGGTGGTGGTGGTGTGGTTGGGTTTCCGATGATGGTTGTAGATGGTGGTGTTATGGGCGGCAGCTGGTGTAGTGACAGTGTGGATTAGGGTTTAGGCCGCCTAAGGTGATGGTGATTGTGGCTGTGGTGGTTGTTTGGTAGAAGTCGAAGGTGGTTGTGGTGGTTAGGGTTCCGGCGGCTAGGGTTCCGGCGACTAGGGTTCTGGCAAGGCTTATGTAGTTTCGCTCGATTAAAGTTTGGATAGTTTCGCTGAACTTTAGTAGTTTCGCTTGAAAAGATAGTTTCGCCAGAGTTTTACCGGAGTTTCGCCGGAGTTTCGCTGAACTTTAGTAGTTTCGCTCGAAATTATAGTTTCGCCAGATCAGTTTCGCCGGACGAAATTATAGTTTCGCCGGAGCAGTTTCACCGGATACTGAATAGTTTCGTCGGACAGTTTGAACTTTCGTTCAAGATCGGATCTAGTTTCGCACCATGAAGATTTGAAGCTCTCAAGAACACCAAGAACACACACAATAGTGTGTGTGAGAGAAAATGTATAAATCTGTCAATTTCTTGTGTAAATTTGGTTGATGTAACAAAATATGTTGTATGTGATTCAGATCTGATGAATAGATTATATTTGTGATGAGATTTGAAATTCAGATCTACTTTCTCTCTTTAAACCCCCACTTTCTCTCTCTAAAAATCTGATGAACACCTTCAAAAATCTTCAAATCTTCAATGAATTTGATCCAACATGGCTTTGATACCAAATTGTTAACCCAGGTGAGCACACTTGAATCAAATCATGAAGATTATAGATCAAAATATGATAAACACAATCAAGACCCCTTTGATCTTCAATTAGATTGCTAATAATATTGTTTACAAGTAAATCCCTCAATCAATTAGTCATGCAACCATTTTTCAACTCTAATTACAATTAACCTATTTATAGTCCAGACTAACTTTTACTATTTACATTTAGCCTCCTAGACTATTAAACTTGACTAAAACAAGACTAAAACAAGATAAAATATATTTTGTTGACACAAAATATATTTAATACAATAAAGTCTCAAACACAATATATCTTCAATATCTTTACTCGATCCTTCGTCACGAACTCGACGTTTGACTTTTCTGTTGACCTTGACTGAGACGTTGACTTTTGTTGAATTTGACTATGTTGATAATATAGACTATCTTGTACAGCTCCAACAATACTCCCCCTTAGTCTATCATTATCAACATCTTTAAAGGAATTCAGCACCGAGAAGTCAACCATAGAAAGATCTTCAAATTGAATCTTTCTGAAACTGATGAAAAAGAATATTCATCTCATAAGCTCCCCCTATTTATATGCTCCCCCTTTTTGAGTGCATCCTTTGAGAAGATGTTGGAACAGCTTTCCCAAATCTCTAATCTCGAGTGCTTCAGAAGATGTAGGAGGAGGATTCCTAGCTCAGTATCTTCTGCAAACTTAAGGAACATGTTCTCTGATCAGGTACACTGCTTAACTGATGATCGGCCATCACTTACAGCAAAAATCTGAAACACATTCACAAACACAATCTCGACATTTCTAATTAGATCATTTCATTTTAACAAAATAAACCCGTGTTTATCTGTGTGTGAAAAACAAGCGAACCCATGTTCGTTTGTGCGCAATTTCTGTGAAATGCATAAAAATTGATAAAATTGTAACAGCATAATATGGAAGACCGAAAAGAATTTCGAAATCAAAATTTATTTTATATATTCTTTTTATTTTATTTGTATATATATATATTTTTTTAATTACCGAAAACTGAATCGATCATGAGATCACATCCTCAAGATATACTTTAGCACAAAGATGAATTTAAACATCGACAAGCAATGAGATCACACTGATAACTGAATCTAATCATAATTTTTGAAAGATTTTGAAAATTCTCAAACAGATCAATAACAATTGCTGATATGTTTATCCATTTAAACCCATGCCTTATCTTTTTCAACAAGCAGCTGATGATTCGTTAGGGTTCGATTAAATACTTTAGAATGCTAGGACCCCATAATCATTTGGCAAAAACCCTCACCCAACCTCAGGATTTCTTGAATTTGGTTACGATCTTTATAGAGCAAGGCTTGTGCATTAGTGTGCAAGTGATTATCATCAGAATATTGCATTCTGTGATGAATTCATCATTAGATGATTTGACACAACTTAGACCAAAATGGTGAGAGCTCCAGGTCTATACTCACGTATAACAAAGGAGATGACCATTTAAACATGTGCTGATGAGAGCTCCAGGTCTATACTCACGTATAACAAAGGAGATGACCATTTAAACATGTGTTGATGAGAGCTCCAGGTCAGTACTATCATACAACAAAGGAGATCATCACTCCAGGTCAGTACTTCCGTACAGCAGAGGAGATTAGCACAAACACAAGACACATAACAACACCAAACATGGCTCAAAGATATGGCTTATATGACTTGTATCATGGTGGGTGAAAGATCAATTCTCAATCCAATTTTTGTCGGGACTCAGTTTTCGTGCAGGCCAAAATGATTGCACATATCTAGACATCCTTAAGCATAGATTTTAATTTAAATCATTATGTTGCTGTCTACTTTATTCTTCAGGCTGAGCCTACCAAGCATATCATGAACAAATCTGTTTGATTGTTAAATTTTCAATTTAAAATTAGATGTGATATCAAATAACAGCATCAGTTACTATCATTTCTCATTTTAAAGCACAAGCCATGCAAGAACAAGTATCTCAAGATGATTTACAATCATTTCTCAGTCATCTCGAATCAAGTTCCCAGTTCTATTTTCATCATTTTTATTGAATTTAATATACTCTCCCCCTAAATTTATATTTTTGAAAACCCCTTGTTTTTTTTTTAAATTTTTTTATTTTTTTTAATAATTTTTTTTTAATTTTTTTTATTTTTTATATTTTTTTTTATAAAACTATGCAAAAATAGAAATTTACCAAAGAGGATCTTCCAAACTATACTGATAACAAGATAAGAAATGAATGATCAAGAAATACGCTGGGATTGTGAAGTGAGAACTGTGATTGTGCAGATAAAAATTCAGATTATGGATAAAATACCATGACCGTAACCTGTTTGTTCCGCTTCAACTTTGAATTAGAAACAATCTCTGTCAGTAAACCGGATTACTAACAGTCCTCCTGAATTGTTCCTGAACTCATAAACAGATTAGTCGGAAAGAGGAACCCCGACCATCGTAGTCCTGGGAGTTCCTTTTTCAACGGTAGAAGTAACCTGATTCAGCACACAATCTGTTGAAATATCAAGAATTTTTGTATCCTTCTTTTTAATTTGCCAAATTTGTTTTGGTTTAATCAATTTTGTTTTGAAGAAATTAAATTTGGAAATCATTTTCTGTTTAAGACCGGACGAAAAAGAATTTGGTGTAGAAACTTTGGTCTTTTTCATCTTTGAATCTTGTGAAACCGGCTTCACATGAAAAGGTTTAGATGAAGGATTTTTCATCCAACTATTCAAAGATAAGTGCTTTTTACCTTTTGAACCAGAGAAGCAACCCGTGTTGCCTTTACCGTCTGGAACATTCTTTGTAGACTTACATCCGGAGAAGCAATTCGTTTTGCCATTACCATCCTTAGCAAGTCTTTTAGGACATTTCATTACCACATGACCGTCTTTTCCACACTCAAAACAAGCCTTGAAAGGCTTTTGATGCTTGACTAACCCGTGTGAAGCATTTGGAATTGGAGATTGCTTTGAGGTTGTTGCAGATTCTTGCTTGTTTTGAAGTTTCCTGTGCTGAACAATGAATGAGATCTTCACTGGTTGACTGGCTTGTTTAGAAGATGGAGAAGATATCTGTATTGGTCTTGATTCAGCTTTTGGAAACTTTTGAGACTTGACAAATTCAGATGATATCTTGATCTTTGAGGAACCGACACGGTCCTCTATGTTTGATTCATCATCTGAGCTTGTCCAGTCTCATATACACAGATCTGCTTCCAATGGATCTTGACTGACATGAATATGATGTGTGGCTGTTGTTGGAGCTTGATAATTAGTTGATTCCTGATTTATCTCTTCTTTCACAATCCTGACCGGCTCAAAGGTAGGAATTTCACCTGCTTTAAACTTATCAAAGAAGTTAAAAGAAACAGTAGATACAGAATTACAAACAACTGGAACTGAACAATCATTATCTGGACTGTCAGCATTCGGTTTATTGTATCCCATACCAATTGTAGAATCATAATCATCTCGCACCTCTTTAAGATTCACTCCTGCTAAACCTGCGTGCAAACTATTAGTATTCTTTTCAATTAAATCGTTGGTTTGATGAAGTTTGGGAATTGGAGAGTAACATAGAGTATATGGAGGTGGAACTGAATTAAATACAGTTTCACCATTTGAATGATATCCAATCCCATGTTTTACCCGTGCCCCTTGTTGTTTAGCAATAAGCTCATCCTTTTTCATGTGTGAAAGGGTCCATTTATCAAGTTTTGTTTGAAGCTGTGTTGTTTCAAATTGAGCTAAAACAGCCCTTTCTCTCAAAATATTAATTTCAACATTACGCTCCAAAATTGTTCTTCTTAAAAGATCATTTTCAGCCAATGCTTCATTAAGTTTCCTTGAAAAAGCAATTTCATTTTTCTTTAAATTCCTGATTAATTATTTTTAGTTCTTTTTCATTTTCCAATAACAATCTGTTCGCCTTATAAATCCCAAATAACCGGATTTTACAGGAAGAAGAACACATATCCTGAACAGTCTCATAAGGAAGACCCTTGATAGTTCGTTCTGCAACTAAGCTCTTCTCACAGTCGCAGACCTTTGTGATTCTTTGTTGTTCCTCTTCTTTGACGTTCAGCATCTCGTCAGCCTCAGATTCTTTCTTTCTTTTATCAGCTTTTCCAGCCTTATCATCATTGGTTCTCACCGACTCCGGTTTACTGTCATTGTCAACTCTCAAAGCTTCACAGTTCTCTTCAATAGTATCTCTGAATTCAATATTTAAATTCGAATCAGTTCTCAATAACTTCAAATTTTCAATCATCTCTATTTTGTAATCAAGTATGCTTGTTACAGAGGCGATAAGATCAGTATTAAGCGTGTTGGTTTGATGTGGGAACACCGCTTGCTGAAATTCCTTTCTTTTGATGTCCAGCTCGAGAGATCTTAGATTGTTGATCATTTCCATGAGCTTGGTGTCAACATAACCTCTTTCTTGCTTTAGCATTTTAACTTGATGATTCCATTCATACGAAAGAGAGTCAAGAAGTTTTTGAATTTGTTCATGATTACTGAGATCTGGAACATGCTTCTTTAGATTATTTGCCACCTTTAAGAATCGTTCAATCAAATCTGACAATTTCTCTTCCTTCATTGCTGCGAAAGAGTCAAACCGACTTTCTGCCGTTGTGAGATCATTTGATTTAAAGTCTTCTGAAGATGACATTTTATTAAAAATTTTGAACAATTAAACGCCTCAAAGGTATTTTTCCCAAAAATTGTAAAATAATTAGGAAAAATACTTTTTAAATGTCACTCTATGCAATCTTTGCAACTGGGGTCAGCTTGTTTTTTTTTTTTTTAAATCTTTTAAAATCGTTGAATATTTCTTCATCGGGATGGAATCAATTAATCCCAAACTAGTCAATTTTCTTTGATTTATTTTATTAACCCACACCTCATTTTTTTTAAAAATCAGCCCAATTGTTAGCCCAATTTTTAATCTTTTAACTAGCCCAAATTGTTAGTCCTAACTTGATTGTTGAACCAAATAGTTAGCCCAATTGTTTGAGAAAACCCAGCCCAATGACAAAAAGCCCACAACGAAACACAAACTTAAACCCTAACAATTGTCAAACACCAACAAAACACACACACAAGTGTGTAGAGAGAGAGAGGCGGATGAGAGAAAGAGAGAAAATCTCTCTAGGTTTCCGGCGGGTAGCCGCCTTTCCGGTGATCCCACGGCGGTGAGCGGTGGCCGGAAAAGAAATTCCGGCGAGCTATGATCGGAACACCCTCTATCCCCACTAAACACAACCTCCTGAATCCAATGGTAGCCTCGGTTTGCTCTGAAACTTAATAACGAAGGAGTTATCAAAGAGAGAAGGTGGCGGCTGCTAGGGTTTGGCCACCGCACTTACCACGGTTGTTCGGTTGTAGTGTGTGTTGAATGATGCTGCGGTGATGATGGCCAGTGTAGGAGCTACCGACTGTTGTGGTGGTGGTGGTGGTGTGGTTGGGTTTCCGGTGATGGTTGTAGATGGTGGTGTTATGGGCGGGCGCTAGTGTAGTGACAGTGTGGATTAGGGTTTAGGCTGCCTAGGTGATCGTGATTGTGGCTGTGGTGGTTGTTTGGTGGAAGTCGAAGGTGGTTGTGGTGGTTAGGGTTCCAGCGGCTAGGGTTCCGGCGGATAGGGTTCCAGCGACTAGGGTTCCGGCAAGGCTTGTGTAGTTTCGCTCGATTAAAGTTTGGACAGTTTCGCTGAACTTTAGTAGTTTCACTTGAAAAGATAGTTTCGCCGGAGTTTTACCAGAGTTTCGCTGGACGAAATTATAGTTTCGCCGGAGCAGTTTCACCGGAAACTGAATAGTTTCGTCGGACAGCTTGAACTTTCGTTCAAGATCAGATCTAGTTTCGCACCATGAAGATTTGAAGCTCTCAAGAACACCAAGAACACACACACTAGTGTGTGTGAGGGAAAATGTATAAATATGTCAATTTCTTATGTAAATTTGATTGATGTAACAAAATATGTTGTATGTGATTCAGATCTGATGAATAGATTGTGTTTGTGATGAGATTTGTAATTCAGATCTACTTTCTCTCTCTAAACCCCCACTTTCTCTCTCTAAAAATATGATGAACACCTTCAAAAATCTTCAAATCTTCAATGAATTTGATCCAACATGGCTCTGATACCAAATTGTTAGCCCAGGTTGAACACACTTGAATCAAATCATGAAGATTATAAATCAAAATATGATAAACAAAATCAAAACCCCTTTGATCTTCAATTAGATTGCTAATAATATTGTTTACAAGTAAATCCTTCAATCAATTGGTCATGCAACCATTCTAGACCTAATTGTCATTAACCTATTTATAATGAATATAAACTAATTTCACTTAACCCCCTAGACTTAGGCTAATAAATGGAAATTACATATAAAACATAAAAATGACTAAAACATTTTTAAATATATTTTGTTGACACAAAATATATTTATTACAATAAAACTCCTAGTCATCTAAATCTTCAACGTCTCGTCTCGATTCTTCGTCTCGAGCGTGTCGGTTTTGACTTTTGCGTTGACTTTGACCGTGACATTGACTTTTGTTGACTTTGACTGTGTTGATAATATAGACTATCTTGTACAACTCCAACATCTTTATGGCAAAAACTTTGAAGAAGTCTACATGAGTCAACCACCAGGCTTTGAGGACTCAGAGTTCCCTTAGAGGGTGTACAAGCTTGATAAAGCTTTGTGTGGTCTACATAAAGCCCCACGAAAGTGGTACGAGACTCTATCATCTTTCTTTCTTTCACACGGGTACGAGAGAGGAAAGATTGATCGGACTTTGTTCAGAAAAAAGAAAAGGACATGAAATGTTGCTAGTCCAGATCTACGTGGATGATATCATTTTCAGATCAACCAACAAACAACTTTGTAGGGATTTCGAAGACCTTATGCACTCCAAGTTCTAGATGAGTGAAATGGGGGAGCTTACATTCTTCTTAGCATTGCAAGTACAGCAAACAACAGATGGAATCTTCATCAATCAATCAAAATACGTGGAAACCATGTTGAAGAAATTTCATTTTGCGGATTGTCAGTCTATCAAAACTCTTGTTGATACAAAAATGATGATAGGTCTAGACTTAAATGGAAAATCAGTGGATCAGAATCACTATCGATCAATGATAGGGTCACTCATGTATCGAACAGCAAGCAGACCTCACATAATGTTTGGTGTATGTGTTTGTGCCAGATATCAAGCAGATCCCAAGGAATCACATGTAAATGTTGTAAAAAGGATATTCGGATACCTCAAGGGCAAGCCAGCACTTGGATTATGGTATCCAAAGGAGGGAGACTTCAACCTCTATGCCTACACTAAGAGTGACTATGGGAAATGCAACTTCAATCGGAAGTCCACTTCTGGAGGTTGTCAATTTCTTGGTCCCAGACTGGTCTCCTAGCAGTGCAAGAAGCAGACAAAGGTGTCTGTTTCCATAGCAGAAGCTGAGTACATAGAAGCATCTGCTTATTACTCTCAAGCTCTCTGGATTCAAAACCAGTGCTTGATTATGGTTATAACTTCATGCACACTCCAATTCACATTGACAACGCAACCACCATGTTCATAACAAACAATCCAGTTTACCACTCAAAAACTAAACATATTAAAATTAGATATCACTTTTTGAGAGACTTTGCTGAAAAAGGGCTAATCAAGTTGATACGGGTCCACATGGACAATCAATTAGCTGATTTGTTCACTTAGGCATTTGACCCTAGTCAGTTTGAATTCTTAGTTCAATCAATTGGCATGATTAACCTTGAGTAAAAATCAAAATTTGCAAAAACATTCAAATATTATAATAATACAAAAAGAAGTTATTTTTGTTGAAGTATATGATTTGTACTATGGATGGGAAATGATATAATTACTGTCGTTATATCATTCATAGTGCCTATTTCAAAATCTTGAAAGACTGACATGACTTATCTGATATGCGGGTAGGCTCAACTTGGAAAAAAAGATACATGTTGTGATGACCTAAAGCTCATATTCAACTATGAAGCCATCATCTCAAGATGTGTGTAAGTATTAGCTTATCCAAGTGTGTGTGTGTGTGTGTGTAGTAACATAAAAACACCAGGTGTGACCTCTCGTGTAATTGTTAAGTTGTAGTTAATTCCGTAATTTCTTGTAAGGGCTTGTTTTGTCATTAATACAAGTACGAGGGCCCATTTGTAAAATTTATTAATCTTGATTTTATTGGTATTTAAATTTTTATAACTTGCTTGTTATTAAATAAACAAGTTAAAAAATATATATATATATAATAATAATAATAATAATAATAATAATGATAATAATAATAATAAAACAAATTAAGCATTTATTAAGTTTGTGCTTAAAATAATAACATTAAAACTCCAGGGACTAAACTGTAAAATTCGTTTTAAATGAAAACTTAAACTTTGGGTTAATAATGCAAACTTATAAAGCTCAGGGACCAAAGTGTAACTTAAAACCCAAAATTTCAAACCCCCTGATTAACCGGTGGCCGGCCGGCCGGCCATACTCCGACGCTGCTCCGGCGGCCACCAAAACCACCTAAATAACCCGTTTTAAAACCCCAAATCACACCAAAACTCTCGGGAACTCGTTTTCAACTTAATGATGTGTATTGATTTGGTTTTTTAACCGTGTTTTGAACGGTTATCGAACCCGTAACCGAAAACATCTTGAAACAAAATCCATTTCAACCCATAAACCGTGCCATTAATGAAACTAATCATGAGTAAACGTTCCTTTAATCATTACGAAGTTATTAGTGATATCAATTCCACCTGAAACGACTTTAAACACGTTTAATTCGACCTGAAACAACCGAGAACAACTTGAAATCGTTGGGTGTTCAAAAGGTCAAATTGGAACTATATAAACGAGGCAAAACACTCCATTTGGGTTTCCTTATCTTGCTGTAAGCTCAATTTCACCAAAATACATACACATATCGAAATCGATTCTGAAACTGTTGCGCACCTAACTCAAACGAGAAATTGGTTTTGTTACATCGAATCAGGTAATTGTTTACATATTATCAATTGGTTTTACATGGGGAACAAAATCGACATGGTTAATTTTGTTACCATGATTGATTCAAGCTTCAATTCAATCAATTTGGGAACTAGGGTTCTTCGTATGAAATTGGGAAATTCTGAATATTATGTTTTAAAAATTTGGTTGGGAATCTTAACACTAAACAGGCCTTGGCCCGGTGGTTTGATCATGGCATGGTTTGGCAAGGGACTCGGGTTCGAACCCGAGTCCCTGCCTTTAATTTTTAAAAAAGGTTTTTTATTGGTTTTTAAATTACAAAAAATATTTAAATATTATTATTAGTCATATAAAAATCATTTTTAATCAGAAATTAAATAAAATTATTTTGTTTTAAATTTTCTTAGAAATTCAATTAATAAATCCTAATTCTTTTATTTTAAAAATTATAAAAATTGTTACAAAATAGAAATTATTATTAATTTTAAATTGTAATGAATCTTCTTTAATTTCTAAGAATTTCAATTTGATAAATTCTTTATTTTTTTATATAAAATATATTTACAAATTCAAAAATATATATTTAAAAGTAAATATATATATATATATATATATATATATATATATATATATATATTTATAATATGCATCTATTGTGAATTATTCTAATTAATTAAATCTACAAATTTACCATTTTATCAATTAGTAAATAGTAATCATTTGATAATAAAAGTTTAACTTTTATTAATGGTTTTAATCATTAAAATTCTTATTTAATTTTTCAAATATTAATAATAAATTGTATCTATCTTATAATTTAAAATCATGGTTAAATAATTTATAAATAACATCGTTACAATTGTTATCCAAAAATCACCAATTTAAACCATAGACTTCCATGTATCGTTAACATTATAATCATGATTAAACTTAATGCGTCGTTCTTTAGGTTGAACTTTAACAAATCATCGGCGTTTAATACAAGACTTCTTGTTTGTGCATCTTTAATATCCATGTGAGTTTTCCATACACAATTTTATATTGTTTCACAGTTTTGGGGTGAAACATGTTAACCTTATTATAAACACACTTGTAAATACGTTTTCTACTCTTGTAACACTTGTGCAATTCATCTTATCTTGTCATGGTTATTTGGACTCGTGTAATTATCATGTGATAACACTTGTAAGATACAATCATTAACTATTGCTAGCCAAGCGACGTCATAGATCTATGGGCCTGACAAGCCTATTTGGTGCTAAAGCCGAGGTATTGCCAGCTCCTAGTGAAGTATTCTTGATCACTATGGGAACCAAGTACACTTAGCTAATCGCATAATCATGTTGTGGCCATATTTGTCGAGGTTTGATTGTTACATTTGTTTATCCATTTATTATTTCATTATTCATTAACCTATAACATGAATTGCCGTCTTAAAGTTTATATATTTATGTATGTTAATCCTATGAAAACTCACCAACATCATATGTTGACATTATTTTTAACATGTTTCAGGAAATGATCCCGCTTAATTGCTCTTGAAGACTTGAACACATCTAGGATTAGACCTAGAGATTAAAAAAATGACATATATTGTCACATGATGCTATTTGAATACTTGTTACATTGGTTGTTTGAAACTTATGCTTTTCATCTATGTATGTCATGAAACTTGGGATTTAATAATATTTACACTTTGAAATAGCGTTGTGTGGCATGAACAATCTTAACTCTCACATCTCAATGTAACACCCCGAATTTTATTAAAAAGAAAATGAAAAGAAAAGTATCTAGAAACAAAAGGAAGGGGGCAAAGTGCAAAAGTGCACAAACTTTATTATTTTAATAATAAAAGAGGCATGGCCGGCCCATAAAAGCAAATCTGCTTTTTGGCTCTCGGCCAAAGTAGAAAGAGGAAGAAAGAATTGGGTTTTTGGAGAAGAAGAAGGAAGAAGAAGCTGTAAAAAGGTTAGTTCTCGGGTTTATGTTTGGTTTTAGCTTAGTTTGCATCTTGTAATAGAAGCTCTCGATGTTTTAGAAGGTTGTTCTCGGGATTCTGAAGCTGAAATCGCAGGTGTAAGTGTTTAGTTTGAAGAGCTGCTTCAAGGTGAGTTTCTAGAACCCCTCTTTTATAGATTTTAAAGTGTTTTGGGGCTATTATGCATACCGGGTAAAAGGTTTTTAAAGATAACCGTATGTTTCAGCCTTTGTTCGATGTATGTGTTGTGGTTGTATGTTCTAGGCTTGTTTATGGTTTAGTATGGTGCTTGGTAAGTTTTAGATGCCCTTAGCATGTTAGATCTATGTTTGGATGGTGTTGGAATGATGTTCGGGTGAATTTGGCAGTGTTAGACATGTTTCAGAATGTTCTGATGCACCCAGGTCATGCGCCTGAATAGTGGCTGTGCGCCCAGAAAGTATAAAAAATTTGCTAAGTGTGGGTCATGCGCCTGCATAGTGCTGATGCGCCCAGAATTATTTCTATGGCTAAGTGTTTGGACGCCCGAACAGGGCTAATGCACCCAAATAGTGCTGATGCGCCCAGGAGCTTTTATACTTAGAATTTTATACTGAAGCGCCTAGAATGACTTGTTGTGCCTAGTTTTGGACTTAGGGCTTTCTTAGGAGCATTAAGAGGTGATGTTTGAGATGGGTCCCATTGGGATGTGTTGGCTTATGTTTGATGTGTGCATGATGGTGTGATGATGTTTATGATGTATGGGTGTATGTGTTGTCTTTCTTCGTTTAACGGTTTTCAAACGTATGTATTATGTTTTATAATACGTTATGTATGATGTATGACTTTACGTGGTTTGATGTATGGCTATGAATGAATGTAAAGTATTATGTAACAAAGTGAAAGACAATAATAATGGAAAGTGGAATGTAAAGAATGAAGGGAGTCTTTGTGACTGTAAGGGAGTCTTTGTGACTCGAAGGGAGTCCTTGTGGCTCGAAGGGAGTCCTTGTGGCTCGAAGGGAGTCCTTGTGGCTCGACGGGAGTCCTTGTGGCTCGAACGGAGTCCTTGTGGCTCGAAGGGAGTCCTTGTGACTCGAAGGGAGTCCATGTGGCTCGAAAGGAGTCCTTGTGGCTCGAAGGGAGTCCTTGTGGCTCGAAGGGAGTCTTTGTGACTCGAAGGGGATCCTTGTCGCGTACCCCGGTACTGTCGGTCTTCGGACATGAGTCGGGGGTATTGCATGAGACAGGATCCAGATTGAAGTGAAAGATAATGATGAAAGTACGAAATGTACGAATTGAACAATGACTTGAACCTTGTATACCCCAACTTCCTAATCCTCTTCATGTGCCTTTAAGTTCTACCACGTCTAATCTCTTCTAAAACTTATTCTCGACTACGTGTTGAATTCTGCGCATCTTATCATGTGGGTAAAATACTTTAGACGAAATGTCTAGATCTTGAAAATCTCATTGAGGTTTTAATTCTAATAGCCCATAGGGAAGTGTGTGACATATAAACACCTATATTCTGGATTTCCTGGCAAAAGGCCCTCGGGCTAAGGCAAGCATTTCGTATATATTCCATTGCAGGACCTGTTATGCTTACCTGGGAATTTCCGGGATGAGTGCTAAATTATAGTCAACATACATATTTTCCCCAAGGTAATTAGGATTAAGTCACCTCGACGTGTCCATGTTCCTATTGGCTGTGTGGTACCAAATGGAACCATCCTGTTTATATTTGTAAATATTAAAAAATCATGATTTCTTGAACTGGTTTATTACCAAATTCTAATATCTTCTTTATTTCTATCTTATAGAATGTCTCGTCATCAAGGAAAACGTGCTACCTCCGACCACAAACTTGCCGTGATGATTGCCCGGCAAATGGCTGATGTCCTTCCAACCATGGTTACCGAACTTAGTAGCACCCTAATGGTTAACAACTGTAATAATGCAAATGGGAATAATGGTGGTAATGATAACAATGGCCATGGTGAGAATAGCAACAATAAAGGGGGAAACAATCGAACCTGCACCTTCAAACACTTCAACTCCTGTAAACCCACTAGTTTTAGTGGAAAGGAGGGAGCCACTAGACTTCTTGAGTGGTTCGAAAGTATGGAGAACACCTTCATAAACAATTAGTGTCCCGAGGAGCTCAAGGTCCGTTATACTGCAAGTGTCCTTCAACAACGGGCACTTACCTGGTGGAATAGCGAGAAAAGAAACCGGGGTGCGGAAGTGGCTTTGGCACTCCCTTGGGAAGAGTTCAAGGACATTATGATCCAAAAATTCTGCCCAAGGAGTGAACTACAAAAACTAGAGGAGGAGTTTTGGAACCTCAAACAGGATACTGGGAATCATTTGGCATACTCCACCCGACATCATGAACTGAGCAAGCTTCTACCGCATAAAGTTTATCAAAGGGGTACCACCACAAATTCAAGATGCTGTGGTAGGAAGTAGGCCCATAACTCTGGAAGAAGCAATCAACATCACCGCCCAGCTCACCGAGAATCATATTAAGGCTGGTACTTTGACGATGAAGGGTGAAAAGCCAACTGCGAAGGTGACTCCCGAGGCGACGAAGGAGGTGAAGGCTGAATCCTCATTCAAGGGCAAGAAGCGCAAGTTCACACCGGCCCACAACTTTGCTGTGACAGCATCCAATGCCCCTCAAAGGCAAGCTGTCACTGAAAACCAAGCACCTGTGGCAAGAGCTTACATTGGTCCACACCCGATGTGCAACACCTGCAAGTATCATCATGCGGGAAATAATCCATGCCAAATCTGCACTCTTTGCGGGAAATAGGGGCATTTGGTGGCTACTTTTCATCGTGCCCCAAACAATGCTGCCATGATTGCTAACCGAGCCTGCTACAATTGTGGCGAAACTAGGCATTTCCGTCCATTATGTCCTCGTCATGCGGGAAGTGTTCCACCGGTTCGAGGACGGGCTTTCAACATTAATGCGAATCAAGCGCAAGCCAACAACGATATGGTGAATGGTACGTCATCTTTTTCTATTAATCGATCTTTTATTGTGTAAAATCCTACCTGCTTTCTATGTACCAATGATAGTTCTATATCTGAGCAGGTTGTATCTTGTAAATAATCATTATGCATCTGTACTTTTTGATTCGGGTGCGGATAAGAGCTTTGTATCCTTAGAATTAGAACCCATTCTTGCTAAGCCGCGTTCTACGCTAGAAAGATCCTTTACGGTTGAAGTCGCCGATGGAAAATCAATCGTAGTTAACGTTGTAATACGTGATTGCATCCTGAGTCTTAACGAGCACGAATTCCCTATCGATCTTATTCATATGCAACTGGGGAGATTTGACATCATTATTGGCATGGATTGGTTAGCCAAACAGCATGTGGAAATCATTTGTTTTAAGAAGTGCATTTGAATTCCTCTACCTTTGGGTGATACACTAAAAGTCTTTGATGAGAGGTCGTCTCAAGGACTCAAACTCATGTCCTATATCAAAGCCCGAAAGTGCTTGAGTAAGAATTACCTAGCGTTTATGGCTTATGTAGTCAATACGAAAGCCAAGGGGAAAGAACTTAAGGATATACCCGTTGTACGAGACTTTCCCAAAGTATTTCCCGAGGATCTTAGTGGGTTACCTCCTGTTCGGGAAGTTGAGTTCAAGTGTGACTTAATTCCTGGTGCAAACCCTGTGGCTAAATCGCCTTATCATCTTGTACCTTCTGAAATGCAAGAAATAGCCAGTCAACTACAAGAATTGACTGATAAGGGTTTCATACGTCCTAGCTCTTCACCATGGGGTGCACCTGTGCTATTCGTGAAGAAGAAAGATGGTTCGTTTCATATGTGTATCGACTATCGGGAACTCAACAAACTCACCATCAAGAACCGATACCCTCTCCCTCGAATCAATGACCTCTTCGATCAACTCCAAGGAGCTACGCAATTCTCGAAGTTCGATCTACGTTCTGGATATCATCAATTGCGAGTTCACGACAATGATATTCCAAAAACCGCTTTCCGTACTCGATATGGACATTATGAGTTCATGTTCTTGCCTTTTGGCTTGACTGATGCACCTACTATCTTCATGGATCTCATGAATCGAGTATGTAAACCGTACTTGGATAAATTCATGATTGTGTTCATCGATGATATTCTCATCTATTCCAAGACAAAAACCGATCATGAGTTGCATTTGCGACAAGTTCTCTAACTTTTGAAGAAGGAACAACTGTACGCCAAGTTCTCTAAGTGCGAATTCTGGCTCGAAGAAGTTCAATTCCTAGGTCATGTGGTGAATAGCCAAGGAATTCACGTCGACCCTACTAAAATAGAAGCCGTGAAAAACTGGTGTGTTCCCACGACCCCAACTGAAGTTCGTTTTTTTCTTGGTTTAGCGGGTTATTACCGTAGGTTCATTGCAAACTTCTTGAAGATTGCTAAACCACTTATGGCGCTAACCCAAAAGAATCAACTTTTTGAATGGGACCCGAACAAGAAGAGGCTTTCAAGACACTGAAACGCAAGTTGTGTAATGCTCCTATTCTGACTCTCCCCGATGGAAATGACGATTTTACCATGTACTGTGATGCGTCTAGTCAAGGCCTTGGTTGTGTTCTCATGAAACAAGGAAAGGTCATAGCATACACGTCGAGACAATTGAAGGTTCATGAAGTGAACTACACAACCCACGATCTTGAACTTGGTGCCGTGGTTTTTTCTTTGAAGATTTGGCGGCACTATCTTTATAGGATGCAATGCATAGTCTACACTGATCATAAGAGCCTTCAACACGTATTCAATCAAAAGGATCTCAACATAAGACAAAGACGTTGGGTTGAGTTGATTAGCGACTACGACTATGACATTCGCTATCATCCCGGAAGGGCGAATGTTGTAGCCGACGCGCTGAGTCGCAAGATCCATAATAAGACTGTCTCACTTCAAGAAATTCGAGATCGAAGGCAATGGTTTGACACGTTAGGAGAATTTGATACTGAGATTCACGTGGATGTTAACGAGGCTACTATCATGCTTCAAAATATAAGGATTGTTAGTGATCTTGAGTTTTTCATCCGGGAGGATCAACAAGCAGCATTAACCTAGGAATGGAAGGATGAGGAACTAGTGTTTAACGTTCGGTCATAATTGGAAACAAAACTGAATGGCATGTTGTATTTCTTGAACCGGCTTTGGATTCCAAATCGAGACAATCTCCGTCACTTCATCAAGAACAAAGCTCATCAAACAAGTTATTCTATTCACCCTGGGTCCAATAAGATGTATATGGATCTGCGTGGCCAATATTGGTGGCCAGGGATGAAGAACGATATCGCATCTTATGTATGCAAATGCCTCACGTGTGCAAGGGTCAAAGCTGAACATCAACGTCCTAGTGGTTTACTTGAACAACCCGAAATCCCTATGTGGAAATAGGAACACATATCCATGGATTTCATAACCAAGTTGCCACGTACTCCTCGAGGCCATGATAGCATATGGGTGATTGTTGACCGTTTGACCAAAACGGCACATTTCATACCAATACGAGACACTTACAAGGTTTCAAAGTTGGCTTGTATTTATATCGATGAAATTGTGAGTCGTCATGGCGTGCCGTTGCATATTATTTCTGAGCGTGATGCTCGTTTCACTTCACACTTCTGAGATTCTATGCAAGAACTCTTGGGTACTCAACTGGATTTAAGCATGGCTTACCATCCTCAAATGAACGGTCAAACCGAGCGAACAATTCAAACCCTTGAGGATTTACTACGTCTATGTGTTCTCGACTTTTGTGGTGACTGGGATACGCATTTACCGTTAGCGGAATTCTCGTACAACAACAGCTACCACTCAAGTATCAAGATGGCACCATTCGAAGCTTTATACGGTCTTAAAAGTCGTTCTCCGATTTGCTGGACTGATATCGGTGACAATTTCATTACCGGTCCAGAACTTATTCAAGAAACGACCGATAAAGTCTCCAAAATCCGTAATAACCTTGAGGTGGCTAGAAGTCATCAAAAGAGTTACTCGGATAAAAGACGCAAACCATTGAAGTTCCAAGTCAATGATATGGTCCTTCTTAAGGTCTCACCATGGAAGGGTGTTGTTCGCTTTGGGAAGAAGGGCAAGTTAGCCCCACGATTTGTAGGACCTTTCAAGATTCTAAAAAGAGTTAGGAAAGTGGCTTACAAACTGGAATTCCCTTCTGAACTTAGCGGGGTTCATCCTGTCTTCCATGTCTCAAACTTGAGGAAATGTCTGGCTGATGAAAATTTGCACGTTCCTTTGGAGGAAATCCAAATTGACGAGTCTTTGCATTTTGTTGAGAAACCTGTCGAGATTATGGATCGAACGCTGAAGAAGACCCGAACAACTACCACGCCAATCGTCAAGGTTCGTTGGGAAAACAAACGTGGAGCTGAGTTCACCAGGGAACGCGAGGATTACATGAAGAAGAAATATCCCTATCTGTTCGTTTAGCCTTATCTTTAATTTCGGGATGAAATTACTTAAAGTTAGGGAGACTGTGACCTCTCATTTAATTGTTAAGTTGTTGTTAATTCCGTTATTTCTTGTAAGGGCTTGTTTTATCATTAATACAAGTACGAGGGCCCATATGTAAAATTTATTAATCTTGATTTTATTGGTATTTAAAATTTTATAACTTGCTTGTTATTAAATAAATAAGTTAAAAAAAAATATAATAATAATAATAATAATAATGATAATAATAATAATAATAATAATAATAATAATAATAATAATGATAATAATAATAATAATAAAACAAATTAAGCATTTATTAAGTTTGTGCTTAAAATAATAACATTAAAACTCCAGGGACTATACTGTAAAATTCATTTTAAATGAAAACTTAAACTTCGGGTTAATAATGCAAACTTATAAAGCTCAAGGACCAAAGTGTAACTTAAACCCAAAATTTTAAACCCCCCGATTAACCGGTGGCCGGCCGGCCATACTCGACGCTGCTCCGGCGGCCACCAAAACCACCTAAATAACCCGTTTTAAAACCCCAAATCACACCAAAACTCTCGGGAACTCATTTTCAACTTAATGATGTGTATTGATTTGGTTTTTTTAACCGCGTTTGAATGGTTATCGAACCCGTAACCGAAATCACCTTGAAACAAAATCCGTTTCAACCCATATATAATGAAACTAATCATGAGTAAACGTTCCTTTAATCATTCCGAAGTTATTAGTGATATCAATTCCACCTTAAATGACTTTAAACATGTTTAATTCGACCTGAAACAACCAAGAACAACTTGAACTCGTTGGGTGTTCAAACGGTCAAATTGGAACTATATAAATAAGGCAAAACACTCCATTCGGGTTTCCTAATCTTGCTGTAAGCTCAATTTCACCAAAATACATACACATATTGAAATCGATTCTGAAGCTACTGCACACCTAACTCAAACGAGAAATTGGTTTTGTTACATCGAATCAGGTAATTGTTTACATATTATCAATCGGTTTTACATGGGGAACAAAAACCCCATGGTTAATTTTGTTACCATGATCGATTCAAGCTTCAATTCGATCAATTTGGGAACTAGGGTTCTTCGTGTGAAATTGGGAAATTGTGAATATTATGTTTTAAAAATTTGGTTGGGAATCTTAACACTAAATAGCCCTTGGCTCGGTGGTTTGATCATGGCATGGTTTGGCAAGGAACCCGGGTTTGAACCGAGTCCCTGCCTTTAATTTTTAAAAAAGGTTTTTTATTGGTTTTTAAATTACAGAAAATATCTAAATATTATTATTAGTCATATAAAAATCATTTTTTAATCAGAAATTAAATAAATTTATTTTTTTTAAATTTTCTTAGAAATTCAATTAATAAATCCTTATTTTATTTTAAAAATTATTACAAAATACGAATTATTATTAATTTTAAATTGTAATGAATCTCCTTTAATTTCCAAGAATTTCAATTTGATAAATTCTTCATTTTTTTTATATAAAATATATTTACAAATTCAAAAATATATATTTAAAAGTAAACAAATATATATATGTACATATTTATAATATGCTTCTATTGTGAATTATTTTAATCAATTAAATCTACAAATTTACTATTTTATCAATTAGTAAATAGTAATCCTTTGATAATAAAAATTTAACTTTTATTAATGGTTTTAATCATTAAAATTCTTATTTAATTATTCAAATATTAATAATAAATTGTATCTATCTTATAATTTAAAATCATGGGTTAAATGATTTATAAATAACATCGTTACAATTGTTATCCAAAAATCGCCAATTTAAACCATAGACTTCCATGTATTCGTTAACATTATAATCATGATTAAACTTAATGCGTCGTTCTTTAGGTTGAACTTTAACAAATCATCGGCGTTTAATACAAGACTTCTTGTGTGTCATCATTATAATCCATGTGAGTTTTCCATACCCCATTTTATATTATTTCACACTTGTGGGGTGAAACATGTTAACCTTATTATAAACACACTTGTAAATACGTTTTCTACTCTTGTAACACTTGTGCAATTCATCTTATCTTGTCATGGTTATTTGGACTCTTGTAATTATCATGTGATAACACTTGTAAGATACAATCATTAACTATTGCTAGCCTAGCGATGTCATAGATCTATGGGCCTGACAAGCCTATTTGGTGCTAAAGCCGAGGTATTGCCGGCTCCTAGTGACGTATTGTTGATCACTATGGGAACCAAGTACACTTAGCTAATCGTATAATCATGTTGTGGCCATATTTGTCGAGGTTTGATTGTTACGTTTGTTTATCCATTTATTATTACATTATTCATTAACCTATGACATGAATTGCCGTCTTAAAGTTTATTTATTTATGTATGTTAAACCTATGGAAACTCACCAACATCATATGTTGACATTATTTTTAACATGTTTCAGGAAATGATCCTGCTTAATTGCTCTTGAAGACTTGAACACATCTAGGATTGGACCTAGAGATTAAAAAAATGACATATATTGTCACATGATGCTATTTGAATACTTGTTACATTGGTTGTTTGAAACTTATGCTTTTCATCTATGTATGTCATGAAACTTGGGATTTAATAATATTTACACTTTGAAATAGCGTTGTGTGGCATGAACAATCTTAACTCTCACATCTCAATGTAACACCCCGAATTTTATTAAAAAGAAAATGAAAAGAAAAGTATCTAGAAACAAAAGGAAGGGGGCAAAGTGCAAAAGTGCACAAACTTTATTATTTTAATAATAAAAGAGGCATGGCCGGCCCATAAAAGCAAATCTGCTTTTTGGCTCTCGGCCAAAGTAGAAAGAGGAAGAAAGAATTGGGTTTTTGGAGAAGAAGAAGGAAGAAGAAGCTGTAAAAAGGTTAGTTCTCGGGTTTATGTTTGGTTTTAGCTTAGTTTGCATCTTGTAATAGAAGCTCTCGATGTTTTAGAAGGTTGTTCTCGGGATTCTGAAGCTGAAATCGCAGGTGTAAGTGTTTAGTTTGAAGAGCTGCTTCAAGGTGAGTTTCTAGAACCCCTCTTTTATAGATTTTAAAGTGTTTTGGGGCTATTATGCATACCGGGTAAAAGGTTTTTAAAGATAACCGTATGTTTCAGCCTTTGTTCGATGTATGTGTTGTGGTTGTATGTTCTAGGCTTGTTTATGGTTTAGTATGGTGCTTGGTAAGTTTTAGATGCCCTTAGCATGTTAGATCTATGTTTGGATGGTGTTGGAATGATGTTCGGGTGAATTTGGCAGTGTTAGACATGTTTCAGAATGTTCTGATGCACCCAGGTCATGCGCCTGAATAGTGGCTGTGCGCCCAGAAAGTATAAAAAATTTGCTAAGTGTGGGTCATGCGCCTGCATAGTGCTGATGCGCCCAGAATTATTTCTATGGCTAAGTGTTGGGACGCCCGAACAGGGCTAATGCACCCAAATAGTGCTGATGCGCCCAGGAGCTTTTATACTTAGAATTTTATACTGAAGCGCCTAGAATGACTTGTTGTGCCTAGTTTTGGACTTAGGGCTTTCTTAGGGGCATTAAGAGGTGATGTTTGAGATGGGTCCCATTGGGATGTGTTGGCTTATGTTTGATGTGTGCATGATGGTGTGATGATGTTTATGATGTATGGGTGTATGTGTTGTCTTTCTTCGTTTAACGGTTTTCAAACGTATGTATTATGTTTTATAATACGTTATGTATGATGTATGACTTTACGTGGTTTGATGTATGGCTCTGAATGAATGTAAAGTATTATGTAACAAAGTGAAAGACAATAATAATGGAAAGTGGAATGTAAAGAATGAAGGGAGTCTTTGTGACTGTAAGGGAGTCTTTGTGACTCGAAGGGAGTCCTTGTGGCTCGAAGGGAGTCCTTGTGGCTCGAAGGGAGTCCTTGTGGCTCGAAGGGAGTCCTTGTGGCTCGAACGGAGTCCTTGTGGCTCGAATGGAGTCCTTGTGACTCGAAGGGAGTCCATGTGGCTCGAAAGGAGTCCTTGTGGCTCGAAGGGAGTCCTTGTGGCTCGAAGGGAGTCTTTGTGACTCGAAGGGGATCCTTGTCGCGTACCCCGGTACTGTCGGTCTTCGGACATGAGTCGGGGGTATTGCATGAGACAGGATCCAGATTGAAGTGAAAGATAATGATGAAAGTACGAAATGTACGAATTGAACAATGACTTGAACCTTGTATACCCCAACTTCCTAATCCTCTTCATGTGCCTTTAAGTTCTACCACGTCTAATCTCTTCTAAAACTTATTCTCGACTACGTGTTGAATTCTGCGCATCTTATCATGTGGGTAAAATACTTTAGACGAAATGTCTAGATCTTGAAAATCTCATTGAGGTTTTAATTCTAATAGCCCATAGGGAAGTGTGTGACATATAAACACCTATATTCTGGATTTCCTGGCAAAAGGCCCTCGGGCTAAGGCAAGCATTTCGTATATATTCCATTGCAGGACCTGTTATGCTTACCTGGGAATTTCCGGGATGAGTGCTAAATTATAGTCAACATACATATTTTCCCCAAGGTAATTAGGATTAAGTCACCTCGACGTGTCCATGTTCCTATTGGCTGTGTGGTACCAAATGGAACCATCCTGTTTATATTTGTAAATATTAAAAAATCATGATTTCTTGAACTGGTTTATTACCAAATTCTAATATCTTCTTTATTTCTATCTTATAGAATGTCTCGTCATCAAGGAAAACGTGCTACCTCCGACCACAAACTTGCCGTGATGATTGCCCGGCAAATGGCTGATGTCCTTCCAACCATGGTTACCGAACTTAGTAGCACCCTAATGGTTAACAACTGTAATAATGCAAATGGGAATAATGGTGGTAATGATAACAATGGCCATGGTGAGAATAGCAACAATAAAGGGGGAAACAATCGAACCTGCACCTTCAAACACTTCAACTCCTGTAAACCCACTAGTTTTAGTGGAAAGGAGGGAGCCACTAGACTTCTTGAGTGGTTCGAAAGTATGGAGAACACCTTCATAAACAATTAGTGTCCCGAGGAGCTCAAGGTCCGTTATACTGCAAGTGTCCTTCAACAACGGGCACTTACCTGGTGGAATAGCGAGAAAAGAAACCGGGGTGCGGAAGTGGCTTTGGCACTCCCTTGGGAAGAGTTCAAGGACATTATGATCCAAAAATTCTGCCCAAGGAGTGAACTACAAAAACTAGAGGAGGAGTTTTGGAACCTCAAACAGGATACTGGGAATCATTTGGCATACTCCACCCGACATCATGAACTGAGCAAGCTTCTACCGCATAAAGTTTATCAAAGGGGTACCACCCCAAATTCAAGATGCTGTGGTAGGAAGTAGGCCCATAACTCTGGAAGAAGCAATCAACATCACCGCCCAGCTCACCGAGAATCATATTAAGGCTGGTACTTTGACGATGAAGGGTGAAAAGCCAACTGCGAAGGTGACTCCCGAGGCGACGAAGGAGGTGAAGGCTGAATCCTCATTCAAGGGCAAGAAGCGCAAGTTCACACCGGCCCACAACTTTGCTGTGACAGCATCCAATGCCCCTCAAAGGCAAGCTGTCACTGAAAACCAAGCACCTGTGGCAAGAGCTTACATTGGTCCACACCCGATGTGCAACACCTGCAAGTATCATCATGCGGGAAATAATCCATGCCAAATCTGCACTCTTTGCGGGAAATAGGGGCATTTGGTGGCTACTTTTCATCGTGCCCCAAACAATGCTGCCATGATTGCTAACCGAGCCTGCTACAATTGTGGCGAAACTAGGCATTTCCGTCCATTATGTCCTCGTCATGCGGGAAGTGTTCCACCGGTTCGAGGACGGGCTTTCAACATTAATGCGAATCAAGCGCAAGCCAACAACGATATGGTGAATGGTACGTCATCTTTTTCTATTAATCGATCTTTTATTGTGTAAAATCCTACCTGCTTTCTATGTACCAATGATAGTTCTATATCTGAGCAGGTTGTATCTTGTAAATAATCATTATGCATCTGTACTTTTTGATTCGGGTGCGGATAAGAGCTTTGTATCCTTAGAATTAGAACCCATTCTTGCTAAGCCGCGTTCTACGCTAGAAAGATCCTTTACGGTTGAAGTCGCCGATGGAAAATCAATCGTAGTTAACGTTGTAATACGTGATTGCATCCTGAGTCTTAACGAGCACGAATTCCCTATCGATCTTATTCATATGCAACTGGGGAGATTTGACATCATTATTGGCATGGATTGGTTAGCCAAACAGCATGTGGAAATCATTTGTTTCAAGAAGTGCATTTGAATTCCTCTACCTTTGGGTGATACACTAAAAGTCTTTGATGAGAGGTCGTCTCAAGGACTCAAACTCATGTCCTATATCAAAGCCCGAAAGTGCTTGAGTAAGAATTACCTAGCGTTTATGGCTTATGTAGTCAATACGAAAGCCAAGGGGAAAGAACTTAAGGATATACCCGTTGTACGAGACTTTCCCAAAGTATTTCCCGAGGATCTTAGTGGGTTACCTCCCGTTCGGGAAGTTGAGTTCAAGATTGACTTAATTCCTGGTGCAAACCCTGTGGCTAAATCGCCTTATCATCTTGTACCTTCTGAAATGCAAGAAATAGCCAGTCAACTACAAGAATTGACTGATAAGGGTTTCATACGTCCTAGCTCTTCACCATGGGGTGCACCTGTGCTATTCGTGAAGAAGAAAGATGGTTCGTTTCATATGTGTATCGACTATCGGGAACTCAACAAACTCACCATCAAGAACCGATACCCTCTCCCTCGAATCAATGACCTCTTCGATCAACTCCAAGGAGCTACGCAATTCTCGAAGTTCGATCTACGTTCTGGATATCATCAATTGCGAGTTCACGACAATGATATTCCAAAAACCGCTTTCCGTACTCGATATGGACATTATGAGTTCATGTTCTTGCCTTTTGGCTTGACTGATGCACCTACTATCTTCATGGATCTCATGAATCGAGTATGTAAACCGTACTTGGATAAATTCATGATTGTGTTCATCGATGATATTCTCATCTATTCCAAGACAAAAACCGATCATGAGTTGCATTTGCGACAAGTTCTCTAACTTTTGAAGAAGGAACAACTATACGCCAAGTTCTCTAAGTGCGAATTCTGGCTCGAAGAAGTTCAATTCCTAGGTCATGTGGTGAATAGCCAAGGAATTCACGTCGACCCTACTAAAATAGAAGCCGTGAAAAACTGGTGTGTTCCCACGACCCCAACTGAAGTTCGTTTTTTTCTTGGTTTAGCGGGTTATTACCGTAGGTTCATTGCAAACTTCTTGAAGATTGCTAAACCACTTATGGCGCTAACCCAAAAGAATCAACTTTTTGAATGGGACCCGAACAAGAAGAGGCTTTCAAGACACTGAAACGCAAGTTGTGTAATGCTCCTATTCTGACTCTCCCCGATGGAAATGACGATTTTACCATGTACTGTGATGCGTCTAGTCAAGGCCTTGGTTGTGTTCTCATGAAACAAGGAAAGGTCATAGCATACACGTCGAGACAATTGAAGGTTCATGAAGTGAACTACACAACCCACGATCTTGAACATGGTGCCGTGGTTTTTTCTTTGAAGATTTGGCGGCACTATCTTTATAGGATGCAATGCATAGTCTACACTGATCATAAGAGCCTTCAACACGTATTCAATCAAAAGGATCTCAACATAAGACAAAGACGTTGGGTTGAGTTGATTAGCGACTACGACTATGACATTCGCTATCATCCCGGAAGGGCGAATGTTGTAGCCGACGCGCTGAGTCACAAGATCCATAATAAGACTGTCTCACTTCAAGAAATTCGAGATCGAAGGCAATGGTTTGACACGTTAGGAGAATTTGATACTGAGATTCACGTGGATGTTAACGAGGCTACTATCATGCTTCAAAATATAAGGATTGTTAGTGATCTTGAGTTTTTCATCCGGGAGGATCAACAAGCAGCATTAACCTAGGAATGGAAGGATGAGGAACTAGTGTTTAACGTTCGGTCATAATTGGAAACAAAACTGAATGGCATGTTGTATTTCTTGAACCGGCTTTGGATTCCAAATCGAGACAATCTCCGTCACTTCATCAAGAACAAAGCTCATCAAACAAGTTATTCTATTCACCCTGGGTCCAATAAGATGTATATGGATCTGCGTGGCCAATATTGGTGGCCAGGGATGAAGAACGATATCGCATCTTATGTATCCAAATGCCTCACGTGTGCAAGGGTCAAAGCTGAACATCAACGTCCTAGTGGTTTACTTGAACAACCCGAAATCCCTATGTGGAAATAGGAACACATATCCATGGATTTCATAACCAAGTTGCCACGTACTCCTCGAGGCCATGATAGCATATGGGTGATTGTTGACCGTTTGACCAAAACGGCACATTTCATACCAATACGAGACACTTACAAGGTTTCAAAGTTGGCTTGTATTTATATCGATGAAATTGTGAGTCGTCATGGCGTGCCGTTGCATATTATTTCTGAGCGTGATGCTCGTTTCACTTCACACTTCTGAGATTCTATGCAAGAACTCTTGGGTACTCAACTGGATTTAAGCATGGCTTACCATCCTCAAATGAACGGTCAAACCGAGCGAACAATTCAAACCCTTGAGGATTTACTACGTCTATGTGTTCTCGACTTTTGTGGTGACTGGGATACGCATTTACCGTTAGCGGAATTCTCGTACAACAACAGCTACCACTCAAGTATCAAGATGGCACCATTCGAAGCTTTATACGGTCTTAAAAGTCGTTCTCCGATTTGCTGGACTGATATCGGTGACAATTTCATTACCGGTCCAGAACTTATTCAAGAAACGACCGATAAAGTCTCCAAAATCCGTAATAACCTTGAGGTGGCTAGAAGTCATCAAAAGAGTTACTCGGATAAAAGACGCAAACCATTGAAGTTCCAAGTCAATGATATGGTCCTTCTTAAGGTCTCACCATGGAAGGGTGTTGTTCGCTTTGGGAAGAAGGGCAAGTTAGCCCCACGATTTGTAGGACCTTTCAAGATTCTAAAAAGAGTTAGGAAAGTGGCTTACAAACTGGAATTCCCTTCTGAACTTAGCGGGGTTCATCCTGTCTTCCATGTCTCAAACTTGAGGAAATGTCTGGCTGATGAAAATTTGCACGTTCCTTTGGAGGAAATCCAAATTGACGAGTCTTTGCATTTTGTTGAGAAACCTGTCGAGATTATGGATCGAACGCTGAAGAAGACCCGAACAACTACCACGCCAATCGTCAAGGTTCGTTGGGAAAACAAACGTGGAGCTGAGTTCACCAGGGAACGCGAGGATTACATGAAGAAGAAATATCCCTATCTGTTCGTTTAGCCTTATCTTTAATTTCGGGATGAAATTACTTAAAGTTAGGGAGACTGTGACCTCTCATTTAATTGTTAAGTTGTTGTTAATTCCGTTATTTCTTGTAAGGGCTTGTTTTATCATTAATACAAGTACGAGGGCCCATATGTAAAATTTATTAATCTTGATTTTATTGGTATTTAAAATTTTATAACTTGCTTGTTATTAAATAAATAAGTTAAAAAAAAATATAATAATAATAATAATAATGATAATAATAATAATAATAATAATAATAATAATAATAATGATAATAATAATAATAATAAAACAAATTAAGCATTTATTAAGTTTGTGCTTAAAATAATAACATTAAAACTCCAGGGACTATACTGTAAAATTCATTTTAAATGAAAACTTAAACTTCGGGTTAATAATGCAAACTTATAAAGCTCAAGGACCAAAGTGTAACTTAAACCCAAAATTTTAAACCCCCCGATTAACCGGTGGCCGGCCGGCCATACTCGACGCTGCTCCGGCGGCCACCAAAACCACCTAAATAACCCGTTTTAAAACCCCAAATCACACCAAAACTCTCGGGAACTCATTTTCAACTTAATGATGTGTATTGATTTGGTTTTTTTAACCGCGTTTGAATGGTTATCGAACCCGTAACCGAAATCACCTTGAAACAAAATCCGTTTCAACCCATATATAATGAAACTAATCATGAGTAAACGTTCCTTTAATCATTCCGAAGTTATTAGTGATATCAATTCCACCTTAAATGACTTTAAACATGTTTAATTCGACCTGAAACAACCAAGAACAACTTGAACTCGTTGGGTGTTCAAACGGTCAAATTGGAACTATATAAATAAGGCAAAACACTCCATTCGGGTTTCCTAATCTTGCTGTAAGCTCAATTTCACCAAAATACATACACATATTGAAATCGATTCTGAAGCTACTGCACACCTAACTCAAACGAGAAATTGGTTTTGTTACATCGAATCAGGTAATTGTTTACATATTATCAATCGGTTTTACATGGGGAACAAAAACCCCATGGTTAATTTTGTTACCATGATCGATTCAAGCTTCAATTCGATCAATTTGGGAACTAGGGTTCTTCGTGTGAAATTGGGAAATTGTGAATATTATGTTTTAAAAATTTGGTTGGGAATCTTAACACTAAATAGCCCTTGGCTCGGTGGTTTGATCATGGCATGGTTTGGCAAGGAACCCGGGTTTGAACCGAGTCCCTGCCTTTAATTTTTAAAAAAGGTTTTTTATTGGTTTTTAAATTACAGAAAATATCTAAATATTATTATTAGTCATATAAAAATCATTTTTTAATCAGAAATTAAATAAATTTATTTTTTTTAAATTTTCTTAGAAATTCAATTAATAAATCCTTATTTTATTTTAAAAATTATTACAAAATACGAATTATTATTAATTTTAAATTGTAATGAATCTCCTTTAATTTCCAAGAATTTCAATTTGATAAATTCTTCATTTTTTTTATATAAAATATATTTACAAATTCAAAAATATATATTTAAAAGTAAACAAATATATATATGTACATATTTATAATATGCTTCTATTGTGAATTATTTTAATCAATTAAATCTACAAATTTACTATTTTATCAATTAGTAAATAGTAATCCTTTGATAATAAAAATTTAACTTTTATTAATGGTTTTAATCATTAAAATTCTTATTTAATTATTCAAATATTAATAATAAATTGTATCTATCTTATAATTTAAAATCATGGGTTAAATGATTTATAAATAACATCGTTACAATTGTTATCCAAAAATCGCCAATTTAAACCATAGACTTCCATGTATTCGTTAACATTATAATCATGATTAAACTTAATGCGTCGTTCTTTAGGTTGAACTTTAACAAATCATCGGCGTTTAATACAAGACTTCTTGTGTGTCATCATTATAATCCATGTGAGTTTTCCATACCCCATTTTATATTATTTCACACTTGTGGGGTGAAACATGTTAACCTTATTATAAACACACTTGTAAATACGTTTTCTACTCTTGTAACACTTGTGCAATTCATCTTATCTTG
The DNA here is from genome assembly GCA_025506505.1 of Flaveria sonorensis. Lineage (NCBI taxonomy): Eukaryota > Viridiplantae > Streptophyta > Magnoliopsida > Asterales > Asteraceae > Flaveria > Flaveria sonorensis. The sequence continues at coordinate 19,303,608 of CM046439.1, forward strand.
TCATGGTTATTTGGACTCTTGTAATTATCATGTGATAACACTTGTAAGATACAATCATTAACTATTGCTAGCCTAGCGATGTCATAGATCTATGGGCCTGACAAGCCTATTTGGTGCTAAAGCCGAGGTATTGCCGGCTCCTAGTGACGTATTGTTGATCACTATGGGAACCAAGTACACTTAGCTAATCGTATAATCATGTTGTGGCCATATTTGTCGAGGTTTGATTGTTACGTTTGTTTATCCATTTATTATTACATTATTCATTAACCTATGACATGAATTGCCGTCTTAAAGTTTATTTATTTATGTATGTTAAACCTATGGAAACTCACCAACATCATATGTTGACATTATTTTTAACATGTTTCAGGAAATGATCCTGCTTAATTGCTCTTGAAGACTTGAACACATCTAGGATTGGACCTAGAGATTAAAAAAATGACATATATTGTCACATGATGCTATTTGAATACTTGTTACATTGGTTGTTTGAAACTTATGCTTTTCATCTATGTATGTCATGAAACTTTGAATTGAATACTTGTACATCCTTCTAAAGTGAAGTGCAAAAAGAATCCCAATGAGGATCAAATAAATATATGGATAAAAGTAAAATAATCCCAATGAGGATCCCCATACCCAAAACAAAATGAGATTTCATAATTTAAATGACCTGGTCTTGTAAGTTGTGAAAAATTCTACCATGCATTTCATGCGGGTGGTTGATCTTGCCATGCTTTTGAGTGTGAGGTACATGTTGAATATTTAATCCACTCAAAACATGATAAATATTACAGGCATTAAAATATTAACCAAGCATGAGTTTAAGAGGAAAAACATACGTAAATTCAATATGTTCATGATTATGTCTATTTAACTAATAATTGCTTGCATTAGTGAAAGGTAAGATTGATATGATCCCAAGTAAGGTATACTTCTACTTCATTTCAGATAAGAAAATCAAAAAAATTACAAAAACATTTTCCTTTTAGTATTCAAAATTTTAAAATCTTTAAATTTTTTATCCCATATGGATATAAACTTTAGGGAGAGTAATTAAAATTTTTTGAAAATATTCACAAAAACATGAAAAATTTGCAAAATCTCAAAAATATTTTAATTATGTTGTACAGTTATTTCTTTTCTTGAAAATATAAAATTAGGAAAATGGCTGTGTTGGTGTGGAAGTTATACTATAGTATCTCAGTGTATGCAGACCTTTGAAACAACTAAAGTCCAAGATCAGTCAGAATTGGGAAATTTGTATCACACCGGGTGTTCAATTCAATCCAAGCAAGAATTGACAATCCCAGCACAGTCAAAACTTCATAATAGTCAAAGCAACAATACAAAAATAGTCAAAACTATCCACATCAAAAACATTAATTTTTGACAAAGTTTAAATTTTAATGCGGGTAACAGTGTTGGTTAATGCGGGTGAAGGTAACCTAGGCATTTAACCAATGCGGGTAATTGTTTTTTTCAAGAAAAATCATGTGAAACTAATGCGTATATATTAAGTCATCCGCATTTGTCTCTAAGATGAAAAACAAATACGTATAACAATGTCTCCATAAAGCACCAAGGCAGAAAACTTATTCAGACAATTTTTTGTTCTTTCGCATTTTCCAATGGGGATAAGTTTTTGTTCATCCGCATTTCCTTAATGCGGATAGCATGGTCAATGCAGATGACAGTGTTGTGTATTTGTACCAAAAATAAAACAAGTGCAAGAAGAACCACCAGAATCTTCACAACCTCCACCACCATTTAACCCTTGAAGTACATAAGTTGTATAATCCTTAGGGGGAGTATTGTTGGACCCTGAAAGGATCATACATGCCAATTCAAGAGGTGGTTGAAGTTTGTTCTGGTTGGAAGAAACTACAAGTCAAAGAATTAATGCAGGTGATGAAAATAGAAGACAAAGTCAAGTATCGGTTGTCCGCATTTGTTAATGCGGATGAGCAAGAACAAATACGGCTGAGTATTTGTTCATCCGCATTTAGTAATGTGGATAAGCAAAATCAAATGCTGCTAAGTATTTGTTCATCTGAATTTACTAATACGGATAAGCAAAATCAAATGCTGCTAAGTATTTGTTCTTCCGCATTACTCAATGCGGATAACACACTTAATGCGGATGCTCAACAGAAGAATTGTGGATCAGTATTTTTTACTTAGGATAGTATTCTGATGTATAGTTGTCAGGGTAGTTTAGTTATTTTGTACAGGCATTGTATCTACCTATAAATAGAATAATATACACTATTTTTATAAGTTTCTTTTTAGTGCTACAAGATTTTTGCTACAAACCCTAGCACACTTTGTATTTTGTTAATCAGTATCAATATACAAAGCATTTATTAGTATTTTCAGCATTTATGATCTTTGATTCTATATTTCCGCTACACAATCATTGCCTCAATCATCATATTTGATCCTAGTTAAGTCACATCAACTCAGATTCAGATTCGGACCCGGTCAGATAGTAAAATTCACTATCCGAAATTTTCGGATATCCGAATTTCGGATATTCGAATTTGAACACCCTTATAGAACCTCCCCTACCCGAACCAACCATGGCAACAAACCCTTAGTGGGCAACCCATGATGTTACCTAACAACCCCTCTATATAAACTATCTTGCTATGGTGAACTTTAAGCTAAAATCTAGCCTCATCCATTTGTTACCACTTTTTCAAGGCCTTGAGAACGAAGACCGTCATAAATTTCTCTAGGAATTTCATGTTGTGTGTTCGGGAATGAAGCCACACAATGTTACTAAAAATCAAATCAAGCTTAGGGTATTCCCCTTTGCTATGCAAGATTCGTCTAAAGAATGGTTTTATTACTTACCACCGGGTTCGGTAAACACATGGAACGATCTTGCAAAACTGTTTTTAGACAAGTACTTCCCTGAAGTCAAAGCTTCTATTCTAGGCATAGAGATTGCAGGACCGTTGAAGGGTGGTCAATGCAATAGTGTCACAAGGTGGAGAGAGTTAGAACACTTAGCAAATCAAATAGGGAACCAGCTTAGATGATGAAACAATGGACACAGGTAAAAGAAAAAGAACAAGAACAAAATAATATGGTTTTCAAGAATTTTGTATATTGCTCTCAAGTTCATACAAGTGTTACAAAGGTTACAAAATAATATGGTTTTCAAGATACTTTATACTACATCCTACAACCGGCCATGCTTTGAAGGCCAACTAGAAACATTAATCTAGACAACAAGATCAAAGTAGAGTCAAAAAGGTTATTGCCTTTTTGACTAGTGATCTGGTTGTCGAGACTCGATCAAAAACAAGTTATTATATCGGTCTTAGCTACCTTTATTGTGTAAGGGAAAGTAAGGTCGTCTCCATAGGGAATATATGGAAAGTGTTTAACAATATGACTCAATTAACTTAAAGACATGAACTTTAATATTAAAAATTGGACCTTGGGATGAAATTAAGAATGCTATTGCAAAAAGCAATAGACTTTGAAATGAATTTGATTAAATATTAAGAAACAATCACTTTCTGGTATCCAATTCCACAATATGCACAATTGATACTTTTAAATTAGGGTTTGTAAGAAACAATACGTCAAGATCTTAACTTTTGATTAAAGTGGTAACAAAGGAACAATCTTTTAAGACTCGTTCATTCACAAAGTTACCAATTCACCTATATCACATTGTCTAATTTTCTTAATGAGCTCATGATGCAAGGAAACAAAAAACTGATAATCAAGAAAACAACTTTATTTATAAGTAAACCTTTTAAATCAAACAAAACATAAAATTACATTCACTAATCCATTGTTCAATGCCAAAATCGCTAACCAAACATACCAATTGTTTCACTTAACATGAATTGTACTCCCGAAAGAAATCAACAAGAACTTAGCCACTCATGGTCTTCATTGAATCTTTAATCTTGATTTATGATGATCAATGATGATTTGGTTGGAGTTGGGGAGCTTGAAAGCACCTAAAATCACCTTGAATTTACTAGATTTTGTCTGGGAGGAGTTGTCCTTCGAGTTGGGGTTGGATAGGTTTAAGTAGACATCAAGATCCATAAAATCCGGGTGTTTGTTGAAGACCGGCGTATGATACGCCCAGGGGCGGCATATCATAAGCCCCCCTCAGCTTCATATGCCCAACTTTCTGTTTGTCAAATACAACCACCGGTATGCCGCCCATACGCCGACCGACGTATTATACGCCCATACCCGGCTACGATACGCAGGTATGCCTAATTTTGTACCTTTTTTGTAACATTTGATGTTTACATCTTTAGTCCTAGTAGTTTTGTGTTTGGCTTCTATTACTTCCAATTAAGCTTGTTTAGGATTTTAACAGCTATACACAAAACACTACCAAAGTAATCCCATTCCACAATAACAACGATGTAAAATCAGATAATTAGATCAATTAAACCTTGAATTATTAGCACTCTATCACATCCCCACACTTAACCTTTTATTTTTCCTCAAACAAACTTACTTGCTCGATTCCCCTTATTTAATCAACCATGATAAGTTATCACAACTTTGTATAAGTTGAGGTCACAAGGCATACTTACTTTTAAACTTTAATCATGTAAGATTCACAACCCAACATGTAATATCATTCATGTTTTAAACTTAGAATCACCTTAGTTGGCATAACTTCACCTTTTGCTTCAAACATGCATGCATTCACATTCCTCACAATGAACACTCCTCTCGGTTTGTTTTGTGGACTAGTGATTATATACTAGTATATTTGGAACTCTCAAACCAAGACTGTACATCTTCATCATAAGCTCGTGTATTAATCATATCGCCATCAATTAGCACAATATAATACATAAATCAAGAGGTCTTTCATGGGTTGTAATGTTAGGCTAAGGTTTAAGATGGGATAGAAAAGGGCTTTTTGAGTGGGTAATAATGAATGAAATCCAATTTAACATGCTAGATGTCTTATTTATCAATCTTTATCATCTAGTTGCAATAATATCATCGAATTCTCACACTATTTTGTTGCTTCATATCTTGGTCATTTTGACCTCATATTTAGCTTTTTTCTTCTTTTTTTTCTTTTCTTTCATTTTTTTCTCATATTCACAACCAATCATACTATTATTGAACTATTACTAAAACAATACTTCTAAACATATCATGAATTGGACTTCATCACCCTATGTTTCATAAAAAGGCTAAGGCTGTATAGGCTTATTGTGTTAGGTTATTCAAATGACAAGTTGGGGCTCAACATGGTGTCTAAAGGAAGATTATCAAGTTAAGGGATTCAAAGAAAAAGGTTTAAGCAAATGGTTCATTCCTAATGCCTCTATCACATTTATGCACATATTGGTTCGTGATCTTGACACGCATCAATTACACGAGTTCTAACTTAAATGCATATTATGGTGTCCCTCATTATGTAAAAATATAAAGCAAATCAACATATGATATGAATTGCTCAATTAGGCTCAAATTCTAACGGAAACGATGGGAAAGGGTTTAAAATGTGAAGCACATATATCATCTACAATCCGGTTCGTTATGCCTTCTAAGAATTCTACCTAATTTTTTTATAAAAGCTCATGATGGGAGTGGCTTACTATAATTTTAAAACAAGCATGCCAAGGGATCTATACATGCACAAACAAGTGATAATTAACCATGTATGAGAAAAATTTTAGGTCTCTGCACAATTAAGTTTATTAGAAGATTTATTTTTCAAAAAGGTTCAATTTTTTCAATTCTTCCCTCATCCCCACACTTGAGATACATTGTCCTCAATGTATGGTAGTCACAATTGGAATTTTCATAACATAGAGAAGTATATTCTTAATTTCATGCCTATTATTGCTAATCAAGGTAATTCATTGCAAAGGGAGACTAGTCTGCCATATCTTAACATATTATCAATCAATTTCAATGAAAGCATGAAAAGAATATTGTTCAAAACCAAAGTAGTGGAAAGAGCACATGTACTTGATCACAATCATTATTAGAAGCCTTCATCAACCGACTTGTGCCTCCCCACACTTGAGTGCTTGCGTCTCGTGATTGACTATCAAAACAAAACAAAGCAAACCAAAGAAGAAAAAAAAAACAAAAACTAATAAAAGAGGTAAAACTCACTTTCATAGGAATCATGATTGCATTTAGCGTATGCAACAAGCCTTTAAACCCCTCGGTAGACCCGAGTGGTTGAGTTATAGTCTCGTGAGGGTTTCTGGTGAACACACCCATAAAGTTCTCAGGTTGCCTCCCGTAAGCGCTAAGTTTTAGGTCTTCAGCCGGACCTTACCTGAGACCACTTATGCTGGTCGTATTGAGTGCTTCTCTCCATGTTTCTCTTTAAAGAGACGCTTCTCCCGACTTGATAGTTTTTCTTGTCCATGCATGCATTGGTCAAACATCTCTTCTTTGACCCTTGATTGCACTTTATCCAGTGGTTTACCCATCTTTACCTTTCGTCTTGGATTCTCCTTACTTAATGGCTCCACTTTTACATTTTCATTCTTTACCACATTTTCAAGTTTAAACCTATCAGGGTCAAAACCATTTTTCTTGGTAATGCCCTCGCTTACATGTGAAATGTAAGGAGGAGCACACCCGTAGTAGCATCTGATACAAAACAGTCATTGTTAACTACATATGTAATTAATTTTAAAAACACATTATAGAACAACTTACAGTTTTTGAAAGTCATGTCGATGATTCCATCTCGGCAATTGATTAAAGTTTTGGCTGTTGCCAAGAATGGTCGACCTAAAATTACCTTTGGTTCCTTATTCGTCCTTACTAGTGCATAATCAAGTACCATAAAGTCTACAGGGTAGTAGAACTCTCCTAAATTGATTATCACATCCTTTACCATCCCCCGAGGTTGTTTCCATTTCGAATCAGCAACCACCACTATTTTGTTAGTTTCATGTAATGGACCAAAGTCATATTAGTCATATAGACTCCTCGGAAGGATGCTCACACCGGCTCCATAATCCAAAAGTGCCCGCTTGATTTTAAATTTCCTAACTTGAATGGGAAAAATTGGTGCTCCCGGGTCACTTCCTTCTTCTTCATCTACTTCTTTATCGTTACCTACAACTACTTGAGGGGTATAGGTTAAATCACAATCAATATATTCAGAATTAGGAAGGATACTAACCAAATTGATGTGCACATTCTTTGAACTTGAGGCTTGATGTTGAGGGTTCTTTGTTGTATCACTTGGAAGCTTCACCGGTTCTCGTTCGGACAATTGTTCGGCTAGTTGTCCAAGTTGCTTGGCAATGGCCTCATTGGTTTTTTCTTGCACCTCTCTAAATTGTTTAAACTCTTTCATCTCCTTTGCAAGATCTTGAATTGCTGACAAAAGTGCATTGTCATTGCCATTGTTAGTAGAAGCACCTTGTTGATGTTGTTGATTCCTTTGATTATATTGACTACCTTGTTGGTAGTTTCTTTGATTGTAGTTGTTCCTTTGATAACCGCCTTGATTGTATTCTTGTTGTTGGCTTTGATATTGGTTGCTTCCTTGATTTGTTACCTGAAAAGGAGGATTCAATTGATTGATATTATTACCATATCTAAGATTTGGGTGATTTCTAAGACCAGGATGATATGTGTTAGAATTCATATCATATGTCTTCCTTTCTCCTTGGCCTTGTAGTTGATGTACACTTTCACTCTTCCCCAAATTCAAGTAGCATGTGACCGATGTATGGCCGATGTCATTGCACATGTCACACACTTCATACTCACTAGATATGTTTGCCACGCCACTCTTTCCAGCTTTAAGGCTTGCAATTTCTTGTTCTAGAACCGCAATTCTATCCATGGCCACATGATCATTCACCATCTTCACGTTTGCACCCCTTGACCTCCGACTTAATTGTGCACGCTTCTTGGAGATTACATTCATCCTTTCAAGAATATCCCAATTATCATCCTTATGGTTTAAGGTGAACGTTCCTGCACTTGTGGAATTTACATCTCTAGCATCCTCCGGTGATAGCCCATCATAGAATGCTGAAATCAACTCCCACTTAGCTATGCCATGATGTGGACAAGTATTTAGCATCTCTTTGAATTGGTGAAAAGCTTCATGAAACTGCTCACCTGATTGTTGTGTAAATCCTCGAATGGCTCGCCTTGCATCACTTGTCCTTTGGGAAGTATAATATTCATCCAAGAATTATTGTTGCATTTGTACCCATGTGTGAATACTTGAAGATGGTAGAGATAGGAACCATTGTTTGGCCTTGTCTTTAAGGGTAAATTGGAATAGGACCAATTTAACTTCATCTGGTGAAAAGCATTGGCCAGCAATGGTGCTACATGATGCCTTAAAATTGGATATATGCAAATACGGTTCTTCTATTGCCATACCATGGAAGTGAGGGAGAATTCCCAAGCACTGTGGTCGGACTTCAAAAGCTCGTCCCCTTTGTGTTGTTGAAACTATAGGAGATGAATTGATGGCAATGGCGGGACGAAAGTGACTATTCACACCATGTGCTGGTACATAATGTTGTGCTCCTAGATTGGCTGGTATGCCATTAAATGGTTGACCTTCAACATTATTACGAATGGGTGGTTGAGAATAACCACCCTGATCCTAATTTGGTTGATGGTTTTGATAGTCCGGTTGGTTCTCATAATCCTCAAAATAATGTTGGTTTGGTCCATCCATGTCGACTTGATCTTCAATCCACTCTTCCACATAATTAGTATGGTGACTTCCTTCAACTGAAAACCGGTCCTCAGTGCTATGATGGCTCCCTTCCACGTCATGCTGAAAACTTGGATTACGAACCTAGAAATTTGGCATCGGTTGGAAGTTCATGGGCGGAGGCTGGTTTTGCACACCTTGATTTATAAGGATCGGCCCCTAAGGTTGAGGTTGCACTGGTTGTGGTTGAGGTGGAGGATCATCAGGTGGAGGGAACACGGGTAATGGAATATCTCCCAAAGGTTGGTTGGGTTATGGTACCCCTAGGTTTTTTGGATTGTCCATCATTCAAGACTGGTTACTTTTGGGTGTTCTTAAGAGTCCGCTTAATATCCGATGAGCTGTTGCTGCTGATGATGTACCTTCTTCCGATCTTGTTAGACCACGAATTTGAGAAGTCGTTGAAGTTGATGATTTTTGAAACACACAATTCGCTCTTGTAGTCTTGTCGATTTCTGGATCAAATAGCAATGGTGAGGTCCATCCTGAAAATCTTGTATGCATTAATGTAATGGTTACCTGCAAACAAGAAAACACAAAATACCTTGCATAATATTGAACAAGAAAACAAATAAAAGATGTAGAAAAGTAAAATCTTTTTGGGTTTTTTATAATTTTTTAAGAAAGAAAATAAAAACTATTAAACACTAAGAGCACTAATTCCCCGGCAACTGTGCCATTTTGATTTGGTTGTCGAGATTCGATCAAAAACAAGTTATTATATCGGTCTTAGCTACCTTTATTGTGTAAGGGTAAGTAAGGTCGTCTCCACAGGGAATATGTGGAAAGTGTTTAACAATATGACTCAATTAACTTAAAGACACAAACTTTAATATTAAAAATTAGACATTGGGATGAAATTAAGAACACTATTGCAAAAAGCAACAGACTTTGAAACGAATTTGATTAAATATTAAGAAACAATCACTTTCGGGTATCCAACTCCACAAGATGCACAATTGATACTTTTAAATTAGGGTTTGTAAGAAACAATACTTCAAGATCTTAACTTTTGATTAAAGTGGTAAGAAAGGAACAATCTTTTAAGACTCGTTCATTCACAAATTTACCAATTCACCTATATCACATTGTCTACTTTTCTTAATGAGCTCATGATGCAAGGAAACCAAAAACTTATAATCAAGAAAACAACTTTATTTATAAGTAAACCTTTTAAATCAATCAAAACAAAAAATTTCATTCACTAATCCATTGTTCAATACCAAAAACCCTAACCAAACATACCAATTGTTTCACTTAATGTTAGATCTTGGAATAATAGGTCTAGATCATTTTGAATAGGCGTATAATTTTAATCAATACATGTAATGAATATGTGTAATTCATTATGTATATATATAGGTTAACCCATATGTGCGTTGATTTATGTGAATGATTACAGGTACAAACATTATACTTGATCAATTTTTGAAATTGACTAAGTGTAAGAAACATCTACGGATAAACATTTTTGTTCTTCTGTAGATATCTTTCTTACAAGACATTCATCAGTAGATCTTCTACGGATGAATATGGGTATTCACTGATGAAAAAACACCACATGAACAAAGTAACTGCGGAAGATCAAGTAGCTACGGAAGAACAAAGTAACTGCGGAAGATCAAGTAGCTGCGGAAGAACAAAGTAACTACGGAAGAACCAGACACGCAAATCATACAAGTGTTTCTAGTCAACAAGTCAATCACAGACTCCAAGTGATTTGCTGTTTCCTTAACAGAAGCATGCGTGTTTATAAATATGAGTCCTAGGTTTCACATCAAAGATACAGAAAAAAATGGCTACAAAAATACCATCACATCGTTTCACACGATCAACACAAACCCTAGCAGCCGTCACATCAACTCACCAAATATCATAAACACCATCATAGCATAGAATTTTGTTAACAATTATTATTTAATTCTTTGTAATCATTAATCAGTTTTAATGAATTACATTGATTCAAAACATTATTCTTCGCATGTTGTTGATATTGTTTGATCAATTATTGTTTATTTTCTCTAGCATTGATATTTATTTGTTAATCAATTAAACAACGATTAATGATAATTCTGCGATCATTAATTCTAAACCAATCTAACAATGATAATTCCTGATTGCGATCCTTGGATTCACAGGTGGTATCAGAGCCTAGTGCTCATTGATCTAGATCGATTGATCTATCAGTGTTAGAATTGTTTAATTCGAAACCTAGATCTATCAGTTTTCTGACTAGATCTATATTTTTTTAAGCAAAAGTATTTGGTGTGAAGATTTGAAATTCAATAAATCAGTGATTTATCATTCAGCGAGTATTGTTACATTGCTCGGTTAACATTGATCTATATTCAAATTAATTGAAACATAGATCTGTGTTATTGGCTGACTCTCATTAACTGTTCATAAGAAACTTTGTTTTAGTTAAAACTTCAATATTTGACTAAAATGAGTAGCTTTGTTGGTAGATCATCGTACCAGCCTCCAAAGTTAGAAACAAAAGAAGACTTTAAATCCTGGAAGATCAAGTTCAGAAATCATGTGAACTACACTGATTCTGACTTATGGGTATCAATAACTGAAGGTCGTTATATTCCACCCACCATTGGGCCGGATTATAATGACAAATCAACCCATAAGTACAAAAGATCTGTCACCTGATGATGTTAAAAAGGTTAAAGTTGATATTAGAGCATACGGTTTGCTCAGTATGGCTTTACCAGAAGAAATACTAATCAGGTGTGAGAATTATAAAACAGCAAATTCGTTGTGGAATATACTTCATACTCTTTGTGAAGGGAGTGATGAAATCAGAAGCATTAGGAAGGACACACTTCGCTCAGAATATGAAACATTTCATCATATTAAGGGTGAATCAATTCCTCAACAACTCCATAGGTTTACGCAATTGGTAACCGAGATGAACATCATGGAGTTGAAGTATACAAATGAGGAACTGAACAAAAAGATGCTCCATACACTGCCTAAAAGTTGGAAGCAAACTGTGTCCATGTTCAAGAACACCATTGATCTCAAAGCAACTGGCTTAGATACATTGGTAGCTAAAGTTAAGGCTCTTGAAATGGATGAAAAATCAAGAAACAAGAGTGTGAGAACACATGTCACACCTTATCATTTTAAAGAAACTAAAAGTTCTGGAAGTGCTTTTATCTCTAACAATGATAGTGACAACTCTTGTACTTTGAGTGAAGATGAAGAAGAAGTGAGCTTTTATGCATCAAAGCCTTCAAAGAAATCTTCTCAAAGTAAATCAGGAAAAGAAAAAGGAAGACCTGATGATAGAAAAGATGCATCTACATCAGCAGCAAAGTCTTCAACAAACAACAACCAAGCAGAGCCAATTACTGTGATTCTGGATTCTGAAGAACAAAAAGCAGCATTTGCAGCTTTTAGTTCAAGTTTTCAAGCCTACTTAGGAAGCACCTTAACACCTGCAAATATCTGCCAACAAGACTTGGAAGAACTACATCCAGATGTAGTAGAGGAGATGGATCTTCAATGGCAAATGGCAATGATTGCTTATAGAGCCAAACAATACTTGAGAAGAAACAAAAGTTTGGCTGTAGCAAGCAAAACATCAAAGATTGGTGTTTATAAGTCAAAGGTAAGATGTTTCAAATGTAATCTCTATGGGCACTTCTCAAGAGAATGTAATCAACAATCAAATCCTGACATGAGACAACAGCAGCAACATCAGTCTCATCAGCATCAATCTTATCAAACAACAACATCTTAGAGATCTTATTGACAACCACAGCTAACCAACTCATCCCCACTAGTCACAAATGCATCAGCAGGACCTAGTAATTCTAAAGAAACTAGGATGATCTTTCTCCAAGATGGAACCTGTGACTGGAGCATGTATGAGAAGGAAGTTTTTGATGAAAATCAAGCTTTAATGGCCCACATGGAGAAAAAAGTTCCACCTATGGCTAGAGAGGTAAGAGATAGATTGTGTTCATCAATGTGTGTTGAGGAAGTTGAAAGATATATAGTCCATGCTCAACAACTGGCTGATAAAGTAAAAGAAATAATGATTTTGAATGAATCTCATGTAAGAGAACATAAATTATATCAATTCAAAGTTAACTCTTTACAAAAATATTGACATAAATTTGTCTCAGAAAATTACAGCTTAAAAGCCCAAGTTGAGCATCTGACCACTTCCTTAACTAAATCCATGGCTGATCATGCATCAACTGAAGTGAAACTTCAAAAATTTCAACTTTCATCTCAGTAATATGAGAAATTATTGAATTCTCATATTGAATCAAAGAACAGGTATGGGTTGGGATATAATGCTGTTGCACCTCCTTTGAATGATAACTATACAACTTTACTTGAATCAATGACAAATAGCTTGTCAAATCATTTTGTGCCATGCACCAAGTTTGAAACAAACTGTACTAAACAAGTTAATAACAATGAATCTGAGGTGAGTGAAACTGAGTCTTTTGAATTAGATAAAATCAAACAAAATGAATAAGAATTTGACTTTGATTGATGTGATGACTTGGATGATTCTGATGAACATGATGATAACTGTGCGGATCAACTGAACATTGGTAAGAATGTTTCAGTTGAAACAATCATTCCCAAAGTTCTTGTGCAAACAAAGTTGCCATATCCTCCTAAGCAATGAAACATGTTGAAGACTATTTGCAAGAGAATAGCTCAGCTAAATGAAGGTCTTCAAGTACTTCATCAGCAACAAAAACCTTCAACTGAAGTGATTGAGAAGTGTACATCTACTGAAGTACACAAATCTTCCTTAGAAACTGAAAAGAAGCGAGTATCTGCAGAACTTCTCTGGAAGAAGAAACATTCTTCAGTAGCAGATCTGCGGAAAAAACAAATCTACTGAATTAGTAGATGATTTGCAGAAGGCAAAAGAAACGACCAAAAAGAAAACAACTCAAAAAGGTGTGAACTCAAAGCAACAAACTTCAGCTGATAAACATGAACCTTTTGACATCATGTCAGGAAAAGGAAAGGAGTCAGCTTCAGTAAAGTTTGAGAAGGAGTTGAAGACTCAAAAATAGCAAAAGAGGAAGAAATTAATTGAGTCTGATAATGAGTCAGAAGAAAAGTATTGCAAATGGTGTGATATGAAAAATTACAACACTAAAGACTCTTACTTCAGCAGCTATTGCTCCATCTGCAATATGAACAATCACATGACTTCAGACTGTTACTTCAACAAACATTGTGCTATTTGTAACAAAAATAACCATTCCACTCAGGAATATTATTTTAACAAAAAGAACAAGACACAGAGCATAAAGAAGAAACAACCTAAGAAGGATGAATCAGAATCTCAATCAAGTGAAGATCAACAAGATTCAAGATTAAAGAAACAACAAAAACAAAAAAAAAAGGTGACAAAATCACAAGAGAAGCCATCAGTTGATAGTGAACCTTTGAAGAAAAGACAACCCGAACAGAAATCAAAGACTCCTCAACAATCAAAGACACCTCACAAAAAGGTAGATTTGAACAATAAGAAGTCAAATGCTAAAGATACTTTCTTTGATAATTTTGAAAAAGGAACTCATGTTTCACATTCAAAATCAAAGGATGATGAAACTTTCAACAATCAAGGATCATCATCAAAGTCAAAACAGCAAACAGAGAAAGAAGAGTTTGAACAAAATTCCACAAGTTCGTCATCAACAGAATCATCCTCACCACAAACAACACACAATGAATCAATTGAATCTAAAATTAATATTGAATCTTCAAGACTCATTCATGAGGAAGTTAAAATTTTAGACTCCACAGGATCACCCAAGATCATTAAGACTTGGGTTTCCAAATCTAATTGATTTCTTTAATTGTGCAGGAACAATCTTGGAGAGCTTACAACAAGTGGTATGTTGACAGTGGTTGTTCCAGACATATGACAGGAAACTATTCTCTTCTCCATGACTTCAAACATAAAAATGCTTCTTATGTGGCATTTGGTGGGGATAAGAAGGGAGCTAAAATAGTTGGTGAAGGAATGGTAACTAATGGTGTGCTCAAATTTGAGAAAGTGAATTATTGTGAAAATTTGCAATATAATTTATTGAGTGTGTCTCAAATTTGTGATCAAAGTTATACCATATTATTTGATAACACTAATTGTTACATTCATAAGCCAGGTTTTGCAGTTCCAGAAGATTGGATCCTTCTTAAAGCATCAAGAAAAGGAAACACATATGTTTTGGATATGAATAATACAGCACTCACAAACAATGAAACATGCCTGCTATCTAAGTCATCAGAAGAAGAATCTCAGTTGTGGCATAGAAGGCTTGTTCATTCCAACTTGAAGAACATGAATAAATTGGTGAAAAATGACTTAGTCATTGGATTGCCAAAGAAAGAATTTTCTTGTTCAAACCATTGCCCTTCATGTTATAAAGGAAAACAATTTAGAGTGTCACATAAATCCAAAATAATAAATACAAACACTACACCACTCAAATTGCTTCACATGGATCTTTTTGGTCCAACTAATGTGATGAGCATTGGAAAAAGGCAATATTGTTTAGTGGTTGTGGATGACTTCACTAGATTCATATGGGTCTTTTTCTTAAAACAAAAGAGTGAAACATAAAAAACATTAATGGAGTTTATCATAAAGATTGAGAATCAACTTGATTTAAAAGTTAAAATTTTTAGGAGTGACAATGGGACTGAATTTGTTAATACTGTCTTAGATTCATTTTGCAGGAATAAAGGCATAGCAAGGCAATTCAGTGCACCAAGAACTCCACAACAAAATGGAGTTGCTGAAAGAAGAAACAGAACTCTCATTGAAGCAGCAAGAACAATGCCAGCTGATTCATAATTGCCAATCACCTTTTGGGCTGAAGCAGTGAACACAACATGTAATGTTCAAAACAGGACATTAATTGTCAAAGAACACAATAAAACACCTTATGAGCTTTTATTTAAAAGAAAACCTTACATAGGATATCTTAGAGCTTTTGGGTGTCATGTATCTATTTTAAACACAAAAGAAAAATTGGGAAAATTTTCAGAGAAAGCCTATGATGGTTTCTTCATTGGATATTCTTCAACATCTAAATCATATAGGATCTACATTCCACAACAAAACATTGTGGAAGAAACTCCTAATGTGTCTTTTGATGAATCCTTATTTCCTAAATCTGTAAAAGGATCATCATGGTTGTTTGATATAGATGCACTCACAAACTCATTTAACTTTGGTTATTTGAATGCTGCAGGTACTGAAGATACATGCTATCCATTTGTTCCTCCAAACATGAATGAAGTGTCATTATCTGCTGATCCTCCAAGAATACAAACTTCAAGTATCATGGAACAAGGAACACCAGATCATGACAATAATGCAGCACAATACAAAGCAAATGGATCTACATCCTCAGATGCAAACACTTCGTCAGCAGCTGCTAACTCTGCATCCACAGATGAGTGTCCTATATCCGGAGATGTGATTATTGGATCAGCTGATGTTGCATTCACATTAGTAGATTTTCCATATATTGGAGATGGTCCATTGCATTCCAAAGAGTCATTGTCAGCAAGTCACAAAATACATCCGTAGATGTTACTTTAACTCCTGCGGAAGCGCAAAATACATCCGTAGATGTACCTGTAACTACTGCGGATGGCACTCACAATGCAGCTGATGTACAAAACGAAAATCATTCAGCTTCCAATGATGATCAATTTGATTACTTCATAAATTCATCATCTCAGCTGGATATATCTGCATCAATGCATATGACTAACTTGGAATCATCTATTCCAGTTGAGTCCATTCCAACAACAAGAATTCATAAGACTCATCCAATAAACAACATCATTGGAGATCTCAATGAAAGAACCACAAGAAGCCAAGGGGGAGCTGCAAACATCTATCTTTTCACTTGTTTTCTTTCATAAGTGGTTCCTCCAAACATTACAACTGCACTAAAAGATAATAGCTAGATTGAAGCCATGCAAGAAGAACTTCAACAATTCAGAAAGCAAAAGGTCTGGAATCTAGTTGATCTTCCTGAAGGCCAACATCCAATTGGCACAAGGTGGTTATTAAAAAATAAACTAGATGACAGAGGTATAATTGTGAGAAACAAAGCTAGGCTGATTGCTCAAGGATATACTCAAGAAGAAGGAATAGACTATGATGAAGTTTTTGCACCAGTTGAAAGACTTGAAGCCATTAGAGTATTCCTAGCCTATGCATCATATAAGAAGTTCACTGTTTATCAAATGGATATGAAGTATTCCTTTTTATATGGGATAATTGATAAAGAAGTCTATGTAGCTCAACCTCCAGGTTTTGAAGATCCTGATTACCCACATAAAGTATACAAGCTTGACAAAGCTTTGTATGGTCTTCATCAGGCACCAAGAAAGTGGTATGAAACATTATCATCTTTCTTCTTCAAGCATGGATACAAAAGGGGAACTATTGATCAGACTCTCTTTCTCAAACATGAACATCAAGACCTCTTAGTTGTTCAAATATATGCAGATGATATTATATTTGGATCAACAAACAAGAGACTGTGTGAAAGCTTTGAAGAGTTGATGAAATCTCAGTTTCAAATGAGCTCATTGGGAGAATTAACTTTCTTTCTTGGACTACAAGTTCATCAGAAAACAGATGGCATATTCATCAATCAAGAAAAGTATATTCATCAAATATTGAAAAAGTACAATCTTGCTAATGCATCTTCATACAAAACACCTGCTTCAACAATTGACAAAATTGTACCTGATCCTACAGGAAAATCTATTGATCAAAGATTATATAGATCAATGATAGGATCTCTTATGTATTTAACTGCCAGCAGACCTGACATAATGTTTGCTGTATGTGTGTGTGCTAGGTACCAAGCAGATCCAAAAGAGTCCCATCTGAATTCTATGAAGAGGATTTTCAGATATCTCAAAGGGAAAGCAGCCCTTGGACTATGGTATCCAAAAGATTGAGACTTCTCTCTACTCTTATTCAGACAGTGACTATGGAGGATGCAACAAGAATAGAAAATCCACAACTGGTGGATGTCAATTTTTAGGACCAAGACTTGTTTCATGGCAGTGCAAAAAGCAAACAAATGTATCTCTATCCACAGCTGAGGCTGAGTTCATAGCTGCTTCTGCTGGTTGCTCTCAAGTCCTTTGGTTGCAAAACCAATTACTTGATTATGGTTACAATTTCCTTAAAACTCCAATTTATATTGACAATTCAGCTGCTATGTTTATCACTGCTAATCCAGTTCAACATAGTAAAACAAAGCATATTGAAATCAGATATCATTTTCTGAGAGATTGCTAAGAAAAAGGTTTAATCAAGTTAGTCGAAGTGGATACAACAAATCAGTTTGCTGATCTATTCACTAAGGCCTTT
Source organism: Flaveria sonorensis (assembly GCA_025506505.1). Lineage (NCBI taxonomy): Eukaryota > Viridiplantae > Streptophyta > Magnoliopsida > Asterales > Asteraceae > Flaveria > Flaveria sonorensis. Next base: position 19,321,748 of record CM046439.1, read on the forward strand.
GATTCAGTTAGATTTAATTTTCTAATTGAGTCTTTGGGCATGATTAACTTAGATTAATCATTAACAAAGAAAAGCATGTGTCTGTCCTTAAAATAAAAAAAATAAAAAAAACAAAAAAAATAAAAAAAAAACAAAAAAAACACCAGAGTCTTTATTTATTGTGTCTTCTATTTCTGCTTGACATATGATTGAGAAATGATAGTACACTATGTCTTTGCTTGCTTCCTGAGTTCTTAAATTTCTTTAAAAACTGATCAACAGTTCTTTGATATGTAAGTAGATTCAACTTGAGTGAAGATTATACTAAGAGCATGCTTAACATAATGAAAAGCTGACTGGTTATGAGATGCTTAATTTTGAGGATCAAGCAAGTAAGTCTTATCCTGATGTGATCAATTCATTCACCTAAGCACACTATGTAAAACACTTTATAACTTCTATCTATGCAAATCATATTCCCTCCTTTTGTGTAAACAAAGACCTTGGTTAAAGGCACCTCTGTTTTACGAAGTAAAGACCTGGTGACCTGATGATGATCATATCTAAGCTCACAAAAGAATTCATTGTGACCAATTGTATATTTACATAAGAGCTTTTGTAGCAAAGCATTTATAAGACAACTCATATGTCTCAAGATAGAATTTATAACTTAATATACATAGCTTCTATGTGTGAAAAAGTGATGAATTGACTCACAAACGGAGGACAAACTCTAATGTGAATTGAATGTGGAGCCCATTACAGTTTATCTCTAATAATCATGAAAACATGATAAACAACATATCTAGTTGATTCCATACTCTTGTTTGGATTTAAGTGGACAAACATACCTGTAATCAGGACTAGAATCAGGTCACAATTCAACAATCAACTCAATCAGGAAGAAGTTTAGTGTCATAGTATGATCCCATTATATGTGTTTATAAGCATGTACATATTTTTAATTCAAATTTGTTACTTTTAGTTTATTTATTGTGTGTAATCTTTGGACTGTCATGTGCCTTTCATGCTATTTACTTCATAAATTTATGATGAATGCAACACTTTATCATTAATCACAAATTTAGGGGGAGTAGTTAATACATGAAATACATGACGTAAAAGATGAATTCAATGATCCAAATTCAAATGAAGGAATTGGAACTTGAGCACTAACTTGGCTGAAGGATACATGAACTTGCACAAAATATAAATCTTCTTGTGCACAATTGACATGAAAACAAAGTCAACAAGGTCCAATAGCAATAAATGGTTCTATCAGTTGATTAGGATCATACAATCAAAGAAGTTTCAACTTTGCATTTTCAGCATCAGCAGAAGCTACAGTACATTTTCCTGTTCAGTAGATGCTACAGTGCGAAAAAGGAATATGACCATCCGTAGATTGGTAACCTACGGATGTGGTAGTATTTAAAAGTATAATAGTTCCATAGACTGGTAATCTATGGAAATTCAAATTATACTTTATCAAAATCAGTTTTTAATTCTAAGTCATCCGTAGATGATCTACGGAAGTACTAAAATCTGCAGAAACAATAAAATTGGTAATAAGGTTAGGGGGTCCCTCATTTAATAAATGAAATTAATATATCCGATGTAGTATAAATGATGTTTTTGACTTGTCATTTCTATTCACTTTTTAGAACATCTTTTTCAACCTAAACGAAAAACGTTCGTCAAAATCTCTCCCTCCTTTGCTTTTAACATTCAAATTACCACATCAAAACATCAAACAAACTCATAAACTTGATTTCAGATTCTTGATTTGAAGGTAAAACATGTCACATTCATCAATAATGAACTGTTTGATTCATTGTCACCGTTAAAACTGTTCATATTCTCATATCTATAATATTGATTCTAACCTAATCTTCTTAATTCTTATGAACAGATGGCTAATCGGTTTGCTAGAGAGCATAATGTGTGTGCCTTTCTTAATGCTGATGACCCTGTATCAGAAGGATGTCGAGATATCATCCGTTATTTAAGAAGATCTAGGTTGTTTTATGCCCTATCAGCGGAGCCTATGATTCATCAATCACACATTGTTGATTTCTGGAACTCGGCAAGAATAGAAAAAGAAGGAGAAGATGAGGTGATACATGCAGATATTAGGAATGAACACTTAAGAATTGATGAACAGAGCATTAGGAGGAATCTCAACTTGGGAGACATAGAGATAGGTCATCCGGATGTATTTGAGAATGAATACATAGAAAATATCTTCTACCTGATGGGATATGATGGTGATTTTGATAAAGGTGAAATTAAGTGACAGGATCAGTGATCTAAGTTTGATCAATTAGAGTTGAATTGCAGCGGAATTAGAACAAGAATTAGACAAATATAGCAAGAACACAATAGATATTCAATGGAACAGTACACGGTTATAGAGAAAGAGGGTTTTCTGCAAAAGGGATAATATCATTCATGCACAAATGCTTCGGTATATCGGCCGCTAAGCTACGCAATATCAGCCGCTAAGCTTCGCAGGTTACAATTAGGTCAACATTCCTTATATAAAGGAATGTGACGTCTGCTGATGTCACTTGATAGTGACATCTAACAGAATTATTACAAACAACTGAAAGTAAGCAAACTACTGAGAATGTTCACAACAACTGAGAACATCTCAGAGTATGCTAAGTACAAGATGAAACTAAACTACTGAAACTACAAGTACTGATTAACATAAAACTACTGATTACAAAAGAACTGAAAGGAAAATATAACTACTGAAAGGAAACTATCACAACTACTGAAGAGGTCTTCTTCAGCTGTTGTGAAAACATCTGAAACTTGGTCTTCAGTCTTTGTCTTCAGCTTTTGTCTTCAGACTTTGTCTTCAGTTCTTTAGCTTAAGACTTTGTCTTCAGCTTTTTCACTTCAGACTTTGTCTTCAGCTCTTCCACTTCAGACTTTATCTTCAGACCTTGTTATCAGTTGAAGTCTTCAGCAGTTGCAGACTACTTCAGTTGTTGTAATGTCTGTGGGACTTAAAGGTTTTTCTGATCAGGCTCATTGGTTCTTTTGGTCCAACATTAAGAAAAGGAGATTATGTAAGCCTTACAGATTCCTATGCCACACTTACCTCAAGTACATCTCTAACAGGAAATCAGGATTAGACAGATTTTCAAGACACATCTCATCCAGAATCATTGGTATCTTTGAAGGGAGAACTTACAATTACTCAAAGTACATACTAGGATGTTTGTGTGACCATGTTAGAGTTCAAAAAACTGAGAAGATGTTCATGTTTCCAAGGTTTATGCAACTGATCATCAATGGTGAATTGCCTGGGATAGAAGAGAGGGTGATGTGTTTGTTCAAGCACATCTGGGGAGATCTATACTGAATAAGATAAGTGGAAAGTATGAAGGAGAAGATATGCTAATGTTTGCACATGTGGCGGATGCTAGTGCCAATATTCCATCAGAACTGGTGTGGGAAGATCAGCAAGATAGTCAATCTACTGATGCTGAGCAAGACTTACCTCAGCATTCCCCTCCTCAATCTCCCATACACCACCATCATCAATCTCCACAAATCCAATCTCCAGCCAGTCAACACACCCAACCAATCTCTCCAATTTACCCTCAATCACCCATTCATCAACAACCTCTAACTCCACAAAATCTATCTCCTGAGAGTACTCATACAGAACCCATCTCAGTTACTCAATCTCAAAACTCAATACACACTGGTGAGACTGAGTTAGTATCTCAAGCAAGTACCATTCCTTTCACAATCACCAGCCCACAAACACCTGTCATGTCTAACCAAACTGAACCAATATCTCCAATCATTGATCCTCAACAACAACAACAGCCTCATCAAGATAAAACAAATCAAGCAGTTGAGTGTATTTCAATCTCAGCAAGTATAGCTTCTGCTATAGGCAATGAGGTTGAGATTGCTGGTCAACATCAAGAAGGTGAAGCAGAAGCTAACTATGTTGATGTTATAGCCTATCTTGAAGATGACCTGGAAGATAATGATATAGATGTAAGCAAAAGTTATCTGGTTGCTGAGTATAACAAACTTATCATCAAATCAAACAAAAGGTTGGAAAGAATTAGAGAGCTCAAAGGAATGTTAAAAGAAAAGAAGGAGCTGATGAACAAACAAGAATCCAGACTGATCAGATTAAGAGAAGATGCTCAAACCAACAACGAAGTAATTGATGCATTGAATGAGCTGGTTAAAGAACTTAAAGACTATGTGAAGCATGAGAAGACTGAAAAAGAGAAGCTCATATTGGAAGTTGAACAAGCAAACAACTCTCTCACTGCTCAGTCTATTTTGTTGAAAAGGAAAGATGAGCAAATTGATGAGCTCAAGATGAAAATTTGTGCACATGAATCGAATGCTACTCCATCAACAAAAATAAAAGAATCTACTGAAGCTTCAAAGCAAATCATTCAGTACTCAAGAAAGAGGAAGTATTTGGGGTATGTAGAGAAAGAGGTGATTAATGTTGAAGATTCACTAAAAAGATCAAGGCCTACATCTCCAGAGCTCACTCCTTCAGTGGATGTTTCCAATTTAAAGCCTAAGTCTCATGCTGAAACTAAGAGTGATGCTAAATAGGATGAGCTTACTAAAGATGAGTCTCCCAAAGAACAAAAAGAATCAAAGGCTGATGACCTACTGTGCACCAAAGACATATTAGAATAGAGGCCTGAATCAACTATGTTTATGACCCTGATCAATCATGGGTTTCCATATGACATGGTTGAGAGAATGAACATGACAGAAATGAAGGAAGCACTGAAGGAATTTGAGCTAGCAAGCTTCATGATCTCAGATTGCAATTATGAAACATTCATAGCCTTTCAGACAATTCAGAAAACAAAGAAGGAGTTAGGTCACTATGACACAACAACTCTGAGCAAATACAATATGACTTGTTGGTTACAAAGTCATAACTACAAGATACATGAGCTGAAAGGAAGATCAGTGGATGAGCTTAGAAGGATGATGGAGCATGTAATGAAGGTGGAATTGGAAACTGGAGTAAAATTCAGAACTGAAGCTCCAAATCCTTCCTATGAACATCAATTAAAAACCCCTACTGAACCAGTAACAGTTGAAAGCAAAGATCAACATAAAGGGAAAGATAAATGATCAAAATACCAAGAGTGGTGATCCCTGGGAAAGTATGGCGTCTGGGCACAACTGTGAGAGAGATCACTGAAGAAAAATCTTCTTTAATCCAGTTGTTTGATCATATCACGACTCCCACTGCTGCTGAAGATAACAGGATTATGGCCTGGAAATATGATCCAGAGTGGGATTGTACACTTATCAAGAGAGTATCTGGAAGAGTTGAATACTTCCACTTACTTGAATCAATCTTGTTGTTGCCTCATACTAACATCAAAGACCTTCAAAGTTTGATCATCTCCAACTACCCAATAAGCCCAAGAGGAAGAGATTTCTCTGTATTGGTTGGAAAGTTGAAAACAAAATTTAAGGATGATGAACTCAAGGAAGCAAGAAGAGAAGATGGGGAACACAAGAAAAGATACCAAGGGAAAAGAAGATCAAAATTTAACTCCTCTACACTGGTTGATGATGAATTCATAAGGAGGGTTGGATACTCTAACAGAAAAACAGCTGCCATAAAAGTCATTGAAGGAAATCAATATACTCTTCCCATAACTGAGTAGGGATATGTGAAGAAGACTAAAGAACTGGTGCTGATGAGAAATGAGGAAAAGAAGAAAGCAAGGAGTATAAGATTGTTTGATCCAAATGAAATTAAACTTCTGCATCCAAGCTACACTTCATACCTACATGATAAGTTCTTCCCAAAACTCAAAAATGATCAAGCTCAAAATGACCTATGCCTGTATTTGCATATCATACAAGTCATTGACAAACTGAATGCAAAAGCATACAAAAGAAGAAGATATGAGGCTGGACTGTTAAGAGGAGCTAACATCAAGGAAGTATCTGAACTGAGGATGTCAGAACAAGATGAGCTGCAAATAGTCAATAATCAGAGTGTTGTGGAAACTCTCACTATAGAAGAAGACATTTTGGGATTGACCTTTGAGACACTACAAATGATATGCAAAATGGAGATCAAGTACAAGTACGATGATCAAAAGGATGCAGTGTCATATTTCAACAAGAAAATGGTGTCAAGAGTCAAAGAGCTTTCAGTTTTGAAGACCTGATTACAAGTGTCTAAGCCTAAGGGGGAGTATTGTTAGATCTTGGTATAATAGGTCTACATCATTTTGTATAGGCTTAGAACTTTAATCAATACATGTAATGAATATTTGTAATTCATTATGTATATATATAGGTTAACCCATGCGTGCGTTGATTTATATGTATGATTACAGGTACAAACATTATACTTGATCAATTTCTGAAATTGACTAAGTGTAAGAAACATCTACGGATGAACATTTCTGTTCTTCTGTAGATATCTTTCTTATAAGACATTCATCAGCAGATCTTCTACGGATGAATATGGGTATTCACTGATGAACAAACACCACATGAACAAAGTAACTGCGGAAGATCAAGTAGCTACGGAAGAACAAAGTAACTGCGGAAGATCAAGTAGCTGCGGAAGAACAAAGTAACTATGGAAGAACCAGACACGCAAATCATACAAGTGTTTCTAGTCAACAAGTCAATCACAGACTCCAAGAGATTCACTGTTTCCTTAACAGAAACACGCGTGTTTATAAATATGAGTCCTAGGTTTCACATCAAAGATACAGAAAGAAATGGCGACAAAAATACCATCACATCGTTTCACACGATCGACACAAACCCTAGCACCGTCACATCAACTCACCAAATATCATAAACACCATCATAGCATAGAATTTTGTTAGCAATTATTATTTAATTCTTTGTAATCATTAATCAGTTTTAATGAATTACGTTGATTCAAAACATTATTCTTTGCATGTTGTTGATATCGTTTGATCATTTATTGTTTATTTTCTCTGGCATCGATATTTATTTGTTAATCAATTAAACAACGATTAATGATAATTCCACGATCATTAATTTGAAACCAATCTAACACTGATAATTCCTAATTGCAATCCTTGGATTCACACTTAACATGAATTGTACTCCCGAAAGCAATCAACAAGAACTTAGCCACTCATGGTCTTCATTGAATCTTTAATCTTTATTTATGATGATCAATGATGATTTGGTTGGAGTTGGGAAGCTTGAAAGAACCCAAAATCAACTTGAATTTACTAGATTTTGGCTGGGAGGAGTTGTCCTTCGAGTTGGGGTTGGATAGGTTTAAGTAGACATCAAGATCCATAAAATCCGGGTGTTTGTTGAAGACCGGCATATGATACGCCCAGGGGCGGCGTATCATACGCCCCCCTCAGCTTCATACTCCCAACTTTCTATATTTTTTGTCAAATACGCCCACCGATACGCCGCCCATATGTCGGCCGACATATTATATGCCCATACCCGGCGTATGATACGCCGGTATGCCTAATTTTGTGCCTTTTTTGTAACATTTGTTATTTACATCTTTAGTCCTTGTAGTTTCATGTTTGGATTCTATTACTTCCAATTAAGCTTGTTTAGGCTTCGAACACCTATAAACAAAACACAACCAAAGTAATCCCATTCCATAATAACAACGATGTAAAATCTCATAATTAGATCAATTAAACAATGAATTATTAGCACTCTATCAACTAGTGACTATGACATGCCATAGCTCATATCCTTATCTAATACAAAAAGGATAAAAGTACATAGTTGGAAAGTTATAGACTCAACACCTTAATCTACAATTGACAAAAGCATGGACTTTTCACCAAACAATGCTAGTTGGTGAGTCTTCAGAAATGGCAGCAGAAAGGTGGTTCAGCTTTTTGTCAAAATAAGTCAGAGAAAACATGTCTTTTTTGTCTTCAGAATAAATCAGGCTTTGGCTTTGGAAGACTTTGTCTTTGAAGCTTAGGAAGACTTCATCTTTGGCTTCAGAAGAATTGGTCTTTTGGCTTCGGAAGATTTGATACTTAGCATAATTCATTGAGTTATATCAAATCTTTCAAAGTACTTTCCTAGTACTTCACATTTGCATGCTGAGAGCTCTTTGATTGTTCTTTGACTGCATCAGCCTTTAAGTGTATTCCTTACAAACTCCCCCTAGGCTGATGCTACCAAAACTGAAGTGACCTTTGAGTCTTGATCTTCATCTGTTGACAGTCCTCATCAGAATCAAGACCATTCCCTTTATCATCAGTTGGTCAGGATTCCTCAGACTCTTAAAGTATCAACTCATATCACAAAGATCATGCAGAGGGAGATCAAGAATGTTTTTCTAGAAGTACATGTCTTGACCTCCTTGATCTCTAGTGACATACCATCTATCAAGGTTAGTAGAAAATACCCAAGAAAAGATGGGTCTCTCACAGCAAGAGGCTCTACTATGAGTGGACTTTGTTGAGCAGCCTCTTCTTGAGCACCCTCAGGATGTTTTGACCCATCTTGAGGTGTAGAGGTGGATGCTTTGAACTTCTTCTTCTTATTATTATCCCTTCTTATGGCCATCCTTTTCCTCTTTCTGTACTTTAACTAAGAGGATTGGCCTATAGTACCATATTGTCTTGTTAGTCCTTCTTAGTTGGGTCTGCTACCTGATAGGGACCTGTGGCACTCAGGTAGGTTATCATGTTTTGCTTGTCTTGTTCCCTACTTACCTGAGTTTGTTGCTTAGTAGCCACAACCTCTACCTCGGGACTTTTCCTTAACCAGGGAAAGGGTAGGAGCTTTGTAGAGTATTTTTCTCCTCCTTTCTTCCTTTATCGTGAGGAGCGATTCTACATCCTCAGCTTCCCTCCTCTCCTTTGACACTTCCATGTCAGCCAGTTCATATAGTTCAACTAAGGGGAGAGAGATGAGTTCATCAACATTATAGTTCCTAGACCCCAGATAGTTCAAACTGGCTGCCTTTAACTTATCATCTTGAATGCTTGGCCTGGGGGCCGCCCTGATTGCAACTTCCATGAAGCCAGGGGTCCCACTTGAACTTTCTCCACTTGGCTTCCTCTTCCTCTCTCTCTTCTCCTCCTTAATCTCCTCAGAGGTCATTTCCTCTTCCCTTTATCACTCACAGGCCTGTGTGACTCAGGGTGGAGAGAGCTTTGGCCTTCATTGCTTGGTGCTGCACTTGAGCTCTAGCCAAAGAGAGGTTGTAAGACACCTTCACTAGCTGGTGCCTCACTAAAGGTAATGGGTGTTGTAGAAGTTCCTATCTCAAGGTTCACAAGCTCAACTACTGGGACTTCAGTTAAGGTTTTCCCTTCGAATCTAATCACCACAGCATCCAATTGACCAATAGTCTTACATGCTAGCCTCTATTTCTATAATTTGGATCTCAGCTTGAACTCTTCAAGCACCCTATGTTGAATCCTATCAGCTAGCCTTGCAGCTTGCCTGTTTTGACTTGAGTTGGCAGGTGGGAGGTGAACTAAATAGGTACTCTCATAGTATCTCGAGCTATAGAGGTTGAAGATTTCTTGTTTTCCTTGAGACCTAGAGATTACCAAGGCTCTCCTTTTAGCATCATACCTCCATCCCACTATTGGATTCTCAGTAGGGCGAGATGGAGTAGGCGTTGCCCTTGGTATACCATCCTCAAACAAGCCTTGAATGAGTGAGTCCACATCAATAAGGACCTGAGGAGGTTGTTGAGTAAGGACCATTACAAGTGAGTATGGTGAGTCCTCCATGTCCATACTTTAAGAGGAACTCCCATATTCTGTGATTGTAGGTAGGACTTCTCCCCTTTTTTGGTAGCATCACCCTCTTGCACAAGGGAGCTAAGGGTTAGGTCCACCACATCCACAGGTTCTTATGGGTCTGGTTGAGTCCTCTGGATGGGTCTCTCAGCTAACTTGCCCTTGAGATCGGTGATCTCAAGTTGCTGGTCATTGACCTTTCTTTGTAAGGTAGCCACCTGAGATCCAAGGTGACTCACCTTTGAAACTAAATAGGTGCATGTTTTTGATAGTTTTTGCACCTTTAGTTGTAGAATCCTGTCATCCTCATCAGAAGAATCATGGGAGGATGAGAGAATAGGACCAAAGTCTTCTTCCTCATCATCAACTAGTGGTTCTTGGATGCTGGGTTTCCCCAGCACCCTGACAGCTTAAAGAGAAATGTCAATAGGCTGGGTTGCCATGGTGGAGGTCTTAATGATGTAATCACTTGCAAAAGTGAGAGCCTCTTTCATATGGATTTCCTAAGCATGTTTAGGGAGGTTCACGACAGTTGTGGGTGGATGATGTGGGCTGGATATGGGTGATTTAGGAGCACTCATCTCTCTTTGAGTAGGGGTGGAGAAGAGAGACTCATGGTACTCACTGAAGCCCATATCTTTTATCATCATAGAATTCAAGGTTTGGGATTGGTTGGTTGAGATCTAAAGGCTGGGGATGGTAACTTTCACATGCATGGTTGGTGATTTAGGGGCCCGCTCAACCTGAGTAGACTGAGCAGGGGTTCGTTTGGATTTTCTTTGGTAGGTGATGGTGATTTGTAGCTATGTGGGTTGTGCAGATGTAGAAGGTGTGGGTTCAACATAGGCTTGTGTTTCCAAGTTGTCACCTTGAGCAATAAGCTCTAACATTTTTAGGACCAGGGCTGTTTCTACCCCTGAGAAGCCAACAGTGGACTTTCTCATTGTCTTAAAGATGTCGGGCTTCATCTGTCCCAGTTTAAGAGTGTTACATATTCCCTTTAACTGTGAGCCCAGTTCATAATTAAGAATGTGTTGAACATATCTAAGGAGTCCAAGTTAGCAAGCAAGTTTGTATAAACAAATTGAGATTACCTGAACTTGACCCCTTGAACCATTCCATGAACTATGTAGGGTAAGTGATGATTCAGTATATGTTGGACTCACCATAGTTGTTAGGATCATTTTGTCCTTTATGTAATAGGATGAATGTTAGTTTATTTCTATGTATTTTGTATTTGTTTAGTTTCTCTGACCCAATGAAACTACGAGCAAAACTATAGTTTCGCTAGTAGTCAGCTGCCCAAGGTCACCCGGCGAAACTATCTTTCATTATCGGGTGAATCTAGTTGATGGTCAAGACAGTTTCGCTGTAGCGAAACTAACACTGCTTATATATTGTAATGTTCTATCATTGTAATCAAGTTTTGCAAAAAACTAATACTGAAATATTATTGTTAGAACTTGGTGTTTTCGGCTGGAAGCCTATTGTTATTACTTTTGAGCCTTTGTTTAGTGTTATTGAATAGATTTAAATCTTATCCATTATGTTATTATGAGTATTGTGTTGATTCAGTGGGATTTCTTAGTTTATTCATCAATTGCACTGTTATATCGATCACGAGGACCAACAATATGGTATCAAAGCCATTGTGCTCTTGATTGGTTGAGTTTTGTGTATTTCGAGCTTAAAGCTGCTGTTCCATTCAATACTATTCTGAAATGTGTGTTTCGGATTTGGAAATTGATTGAGGATTTTTCGTATTTGGTGTGGGAAGCTATAGAAATCATTAGATCTCAAATTCATTGAGATTTGGATGAGTTTGAGTTGATTTAGTGCTGAAAAAGGTTTTCAGATACATTGGGCGAAACTAGAGTTCTTCCAGCGAAACTGCGCTTGATTCAACGAAACTACATAATTTGTGGTTTTTGGATCTGGTTTCTTTGCCTCTGTGAAAGTACTTCATTTTGAACGAAAGTTCACCTTCTTTGATTGCCAAAGCAAGCGAAAGTGCTACCAAAATTGTCCTCAGAACGAAAGTTCTACTAGTTTCTGCGAAACTGTCGCCGAAACTAGAGTTTCTAAGCACTCATTCGAGCGAAACAGCTATTCATCTTCCGAGCGAATCTACCAGCGAATTTAGAGATTCTTTAGCGAAATTAATACTGTTTAAAAAAATGACATCCACCAACATCACCATTTTTGACTTGGAGAGTGTTGCACCCAATAGGCCACCGAGGCTTATAAATGGTGATAACTTTGAGGACTGGAAACGATGTTTAAAAGCCTTCTTTTATTATACTGATCATAATCAATAGGAGTCAATAGTAAATGGTCCACATACTCCAACTGTCACTGTTGGTCAAGTTACCTCTCCAAACACTGATCCATCAACCTTTACTGAAAGAGACCTCAAGCTAATCAATCATGATCATAAAGCTTTTGGGGCTTTAACTTGTGTTTATCACAAGAAATCTACAATCGTTTTGCTGAACACAAGAATGCAAAATCATTATATGATTCTCTGTGTGAATTTTATGATGGAAATGAAGGTCTAAAGAAGGACAAGAAAGCCCAAGCTGAAAAGGAGTTCAATTCATTCGTAGGACACAAGAATGAAAGCTTTATGGATATTATCAATCGATTTTTGTCTATCTCAAGAACTTTAAAGAAATATGATGAATAGTTAGGTAACCATGAACAAGTTACTAAGCTCTTGGACTCTCTTCCACCACAATGGAGCTTGCAAGTCAGGATGTTAAAGCAGGAAAGAAACTTTGCTAAAAGAAACTAAAATCTTTTGATTTAGATGTGAAAAGTAGAGAATACAATCAATCCATAATGTCAGCCATAGTATATCCACAAAATGCTGCATTGATCTTATCTGCAGCGAACTCATCCATGTATGGTTCAGCTTATGGTGGTTCTACGGGATATGGTGTATCAAACAAGTCTAGTGGTTGATCTACAAGTGTTGGTTAAAGATCAAAGACATCCGTCACTGCTCAAATTCCATCTGACACAATGGCATTATTTGGAATGTTTGTACACAGCTATGAAGCTTTGGTTGCGGGGAAGCTGAAAGGAAAAGGAATGACTGTTGAAGACATGTATCAGGTAGATCCTGATGACTTAGAGGAAACTGATATCCAATGGCAGATGGCCATGCTCACATTGCGTGCAACAAGATTCATGGAACGTACTGGAAGGAAGAACTTTGGCAATCAAAATCAAAACTCTAAACTTGGTTTTGATAAGTCAAAATTGAGATGCTTTAATTACAAACAACTGGGGCACTTTAAAAGATAATATCCATCTCCTATCATCACTGAACCAGGAACTTTTGGAACTTCCTAAGTTATTCTGATCACCAACAAGGAAGAAGCCAAGCCAAAGAAGGAAACAACCCTTATTTCAAACTTTGATTGGAGTTCTGAGATTAAGGAAACTGAAGAAGAAATCAATCATGCTCTAATGGCTGAGGTGGTGAACAGTGATGTGGATTCTGTTGAGGACTTTGATCCTTTCAGGGAGTTTAAGAGTGAGACTCATAAAGAAACTATTAGTGAAGGTGGTAAAAAATAGGTTCAAGCTAAAGAGGTGAAGATTGGGAAAGTCAAGGAAGAAAAAGATGATTATGAGTATGCTGAAGAGAAAGTGACAGTTTGTGAAGCTGATGAATTCAGGAAACAACATCAAGAAAAGAAAGAGGAAAGTGAAGCTGAGGAGACCAGGAAGAAAGCATTAGAGGAGGATGAATACAAGAAGAATACTCCGGTCTGTCAATGCTAAAAGGCCCTAGCGGCTGAAAAAGTAGTTATGGGTCTCCCTTATGAGGTAATTCAAGACATGTGTTCTCCTCCATGAAAAATACATTTATTTGGGGTTAATAAAGCTAACAGATTATTGTTAGACAATGAAAAAGAATTAAAACAAATAAATAAGGAACTTAAAACAAATGAGTCTAAATATTTTATCAAGTTAAATGAAGCTTTAAAGGAAAATGAGCATTTAAAAAGAAATCTTTTGGAAAGAAACGTTGAAATAAATGCTTTAACTGAACGTGTAGCGCTTGCTGAATTTGAAACAAGCAAATTAAAAACCAAATGTGAAAAGTGGACAATTTCTGGGATGAAACATGAGGAGCTTTGCAAGAAACAATTGGGGGGGCTAGAATTAAGACTGATTTGGGAAGTGAAGTAACCACTCATGTTTATCCTCCTCTAAGTACTTATTGTTATTCTCCTATGCCTATACCTCATCCAACTAATGAATTAATTCAGAACGTTACTAACAGTTTGTATGCAGGTTTAGAAGGAGTGAATGATAAGGAGATTCGAGAGGAATATGATTATGGTGCAAGTAGTGGTCTGGGCAGCTCGAGTCTTAGCATTTCAGATTCCAAAAAGTCTTCAATAGATAATAGTTTAAGTAGATTTGTTTCTCAAGAGTCTATTACAGACAATGGCATGTGTAGTTCTAGCTCTAGTCCAACTTGTTTGTCTTCAGATGTCTATGAATCAAATCGTGATGTTTCAAATGATTGTGTTAATAGAAATGATGGTTGTTCAAGTAAAGCGTCAGATAGACATACTCACTCAAATTGTTTTTAAAAGTTCCTCTCTCATCCTATCCTCTTACACCAATTTGGATCTCTAAACCTAAAGAAATGAACACAACTTCCTCAAAAGTTAGAAACTTCATTGTAAATGAATCAGAATCTGCTAAACTTAAGGTCACAAAAGAAAAATTAAAAGAATCATATGACTCTTGTAGCAATTCTGATTCACATATTTCTGAACGTGAGGAAGAGATATTAATTGATCAAGCTCGTATTTCCAAATGTATGAAAAAAGGTTTAAAGTCCCGGTGTTTTAGATGTGGGAAGGATGATCATGTAATAAAGTTTGTCCTGAGGTTGTTAGGTGAAATGTAAATAATAGTTCATTAGGAAGTAGATTAAATCATTTTGTAAATAATTTTTTCTATAAAAAATCCTCTATTCTGAGACCTAAGTTAGTCACGACATGAGTCCCAATTTTCAAATCTTAACAATTTTTTTTGTTTATATGCCAGGATCATTCCAGAAAAGCTATCAATAGCTTCTGGCACGTTGATAGTGGATGTTCAAGGCATATGACCGGGTTGAAGGACCTACTTACAAATTGTCACATAATAAATGGAGGATATGTTGCTTTTGATGGAGACAAGTAGGGTGGAAAGATGATTGGTCAGGGAGAAGTCTCAAATGGTTCCTTGACTCTGGAGAAAGTGAACTATGTCCCAGAATTGGCATTCAATCTGTTAAGTGTATCATAAATCTATGATAAAGTCATTCCAGTGTTGTTTATGTCAAATGAATGCTTGTTTCTCAAACCAGAGTTTATTATTCTAGAAGATTTAGTGATCATGCGTGCTCCAAGAAAGAACGATACTTATCTTCTGGATATGGGATCACAAGAATCTACATCCACTATGACATGTCTTCTGTCCAAAGCTTCATCTTCTGAATCCTTTCTGTGGAATAGATGATTAGGCCATGTTAATTTTAAAAATATAAATAAATTGGTTAAGAAAAATCTTGTGAGGGGGCTACCACTTAAATATTTTTTAGTGGTAGAAAGTGCATGGCATGTGCTCTAGGAAAATAGCACAAAAGGCCACACAAGCTTAAGCTTGAAAATACAATTTCAAAACCCCTTGAATTGTTACATACTGATTTATTTGGTCCTATTAGTGTTAAATCTATTGCTAAGAAATCTTATTGTTTGGTTGTTATAGATGATTATTCAAGATACTCTTGGGTAAGATTTCTAGCAAACAAAGGAGACACTACAGAAGAGCTTCAGAAGCTGATCCTCTCACTTGAAACCATAAACAAAAAGAAAGTAATGGCCATGCAAAGTGATAATGGAACTGAATTTAGAAACCATATCTTTGACTCTTCCTGTGCGAGCAAAGGGATTCTCAGACAGTTCAGTGCTACCAGGACACCTCAACAAAATGGTGTTGCTGAAAGGAAGAATCGGACCTTATCGAAGCAGCAAGAACTATGCTGATTGAGTCAAAGCTTCTAATTATTTTCTGGACAGAAGCTATCAATTATGGTTCCTATGTACTAAACAAGGTTCTTCTTGTGAAAGACAAAATGAAGACTCCTTATGAGCTTCTTCATAAATGGAAACCCTTGATTGGCTTCTTTTGTCCATTTGGTTGCTCATGTACTTTGCTAAACACTCAACCTCAGAAGTCAAAGTTTGGAGCAGTCTCTGATGAATGTTTCTTTATTGGCTATTCTTCCTCACAAAAGGCATATAGAGTGTACAACAAAAGAACGCGCATTGTGCAGGAATCATTCTATGTTGATTGGTAGGAGTCTAATTCACCAAACATGGGGTCAGACCCAACATGGTTTTATGACTCCAATACTGTCTTCAAATCTTTCAACCTTCTAGTATTTGACAATGATGTTGTTCTTCAAACCAATATGCAAATCATTCCTCCAACCAAACCTCTTCCACCTGAACCTCATCCATAACAACCAATTGACCATCCACCTCAACCTCCGCTTGATGTTCCACCCATACCTCCACCATAACCGATTCCTCTATCCCAACCAACTTCCCCTTCACAATTATCACAAACCACATCTTCCTCTAATTCCAATCCATTAACCCTTAACACCAACTTTAAAACTTTAAAGACCATCCATATGATTACATCATTGGTTCCATTACAAATGGTGTAAGGACACGAAGTCAATCTGGATTGATAAATGAATGTCTTTATGCATGTTTCTTATCTCAAATCATTCCCAAAAATATCTCAGCAACACTTCAAGACCCAAGTTGGGTTAAATCTATGCAGATGGAGCTTCAGCAGTTCAGAAAACTAAAAGTTTAGTAATTAGTTGATCTTCCACCAAACAAGTTTCCCATTGGAACCAAATGGGTATACATGAACAAACCAGATAAGCGAGGAGTTGTAATAAGGAACAAATCATGGTTAGTTGTTCAAGGATTTGCTCAAGAGGAGGGAATTGACTATACTGAAATGTTTGCTCCTGTTGCTCATATTGAAGCTATCAAAATCTTTCTTGCTCATGCTGCTCACAAAAACTTTAAAGTCTTTCAAATGGATGTGAAGATGCATTTCTCTATAGGAACATTGATGACGAGATTTATGTTTGTCAACCATCAGGTTTCGAGGATCCAGATTTCCCAGACAAAGTATATAAACTTGAAAAATCCTTATTTGGATTACATCAAGCACCTCGTATCTGGTATGAAACTTTGACACAATATCTGCTCAACAAGGGTTTCTCTCATGGATCTATAGACATGACTCTATTCAAGAAGGAAGTTGATGGTGAAATGCTGATTGTTCAAGTGTGTGTTGATGATATCATTTTCGGGTCAACAAATGAAAAATTGTGTAGAGAGTTTGAAGAAGTAATGAAGGATTGCTTCGATATGAGCGTGATAGGGGAGCTATTCTTTTTCGTGGGATTGCAGGTTGAACAAAAGCCTGATGGTATTCTGTTGGACCAAAAGAACCAATGAGCCTGATCAGAAAAACCTTTAAGTCCCACAGACATTACAACAACTGAAGTAGTCTACAACAGCTGAAGACATCAACTGATAACAAGGTCTGAAGACAAAGTCTGAAGTTAAAGAACTGAAGACAAAGTCTGAAGACAAAAGCTGAAGACAAAGACTGAAGACCAAGTTTCAGATGTTGTCACAACAGCTGAAGAAGACCTCTTCAGTAGTTGTGATGGTTTCCTTTCAGTAGTTATATTTTCCTTTCAGTTCTTTTGTAATCAGTAGTTTTATGTTTCTTGTAATCAGTACTTGTAGTTTCAGTAGTTTTAGTTTCATCTTGTACTTAGCATACTCTGAGATGTTCTCAGTTGTTGTGAACATTCTCAGTAGTTTGCTTACTTTCAGTTGTTTGTAATAATTCTGTTAAATGTCACTATCAAGTGACATCAGCAGACATCACATTCCTTTATATAAGGAATGTTGACCTAATTGTAAGGTGGGAAGCTTAGCGGCTGATACCGAAGCATTTATGCATGAATGATATTATCCCTTTTGCAGAAAACCCTCTTTCTCTATAACCGTGTATTGTTCCATTGAATATCTATTGTGTTCTTGCTATATTTGTCTAATTCTTGTTCTAATTCCGCTGCAATTCAACTCTAATTGATCAAACTTAGATCACTGATCCTGTCAAATGGTATCAGAGCAGGTTAATCATTGATCGGTTTAACAATTGATCATTGAAACTGCTATTTCGATATCTAAAGTTTGATCGAATTAGCATATTTGCAAGAATTGGTTATAGAGATTGATCTTCTGCTGCTTTTGGTTATTCAATTTGAGTTTCTTCTTGGTTCATACTGAGTTTGTTGTGTTTTTGTGCTAAATCTGTTGAAACTTGATTGAATTGGTTTGAATTTGAGAATGACTACTCCATCTAATGACCCTCATAATACTGGCTCCTCAACCAAGCCTCCGATGCTGGTTAGGAGTGAGTATAACATATGGCAACGAAGAATGCTCCATCACCTGTCTGTTAACAGTTCAGGTTGTTGGACATCTGTGGTTCACGGTCCACACAAGCCTATGGTGAACAATCCGGAGACCAACCAAATGGTTCCGAAGAAGAAGGAGCAATACTCAGATGAAGATCGTAAACTGTTTGAGATTGATGCTAAAGCCCATGGAATTCTGGCCATGGCACTGCCTAATGAAATCTATTCTTGGCTTATGCATCATGAAACTGCTCATGACCTCTGGAATGCTTAGAAGGAACAATTCGAAGGAACTGATGAGGTCTTAGCAAACAACAGAGAAATCCTCGCCCAACAATATGCGACATTCTCTCATAGGAAGGGTGAGACACTGACTCAACAGTTTGAGCGTTTCTCCTGCTTGATCTCTGAGCTGAAAATGGTCAAGCATGAGTATACTAACAGCCAGATGAACAACAGATTCCTCAGATCACTGCCTGAGAGATGGGACACATACACCATTGTCCTACGCTCCAGTGCAAATCTGGATAGCCTATCTCTCACCCAACTCCATGGGAAACTGCTTACATTTGAAAGAGAGATAGAGCAGAAAAGGAAACTGGCATCATTAGGAAAGCTCACTGATGACTTTGTACCAGGGAACACTGCCTTGGTCGGTCATGAGTCAGAATATGCTGGATCAGAAAGCCATTATCATGAGCATATAGATTTCTCTTCAAACAGTTCTGATCATGCATTTGTTGGTGTTGACAGTCATTCTGGGTGTAATAGTGATAATTTATGCTTTATCATGGATGATTTGATGGGTATTGCTGATGATGATTTAGAAGAGATGGATATTTTGAGCCAAATGGCCTTGATCAATATCAGATCTCAAAAGTTCTACAAGAGAACTGGTAGGAAATTTCCAGGACTCTCTGGCAAAACCAAAGTTGGTTTTGACAAGAGTAAGTTGAGGTGTCACAAATGCCACAGGCTTGGGCACTTTGCAAGAGAGTGTAGATCAACTGGATCTAACTCCTCTGCACCCTTTGTGACCTTTCCAAGAAATAGTTCACAAAACAAAGGGCAACATCCTGCTAGTTCTAGTCATCACTCACAACCTCAATCTCCTGCATATTTTGTCCCTCAGGGTCCAATGCCATACCCATATCCCTGCTATTACATGCCACAGCCAAATCCAGTTCAAGTTCCTATAGCACAACAACCTCAAGCCTTACCTGAGCCTCAACCATCTCCATCACAATCTCAACCTCATCACAGCTTCTTCACACCAGGAGTTGTTGACTGGAGCAGCTTACCAGATGATCTTTCTGGTTTCAATGAGCAATTATTTGCTGGTGCTGGTCAACATGGTGGTGAACATCCTTTTGGGAATCTTGCTCTCATGGCCCTGGAGTCTACTGAGGGTTCCTGCTCCAATGCATCATCTTCACAGGTAACCCAGGTATCTTCTGAGGCTAAAGCCAAGTTATGTTCTGAATGATGCATAGCTGCCTTTGTCTCTATTAGAGAGGCAAATGTAGCTTTAATCAATCCAAATCTTGAGCTTGAGAAAACTATTTCCAAAAGAAAAGCTGAGTATGAGTCTGCTCTTAATGACAAAGATGATGAGATTTACAAGCTTAAATGCCAACTTAATGATGAAAAGGCTAAGGTAGAGGTCATACTTGAGAACCACAGAAGTCTCAAAGAGACACTTGCAGCTACCCAAGTTGAGTGTGATCGCTGGGTAACATCCTGCAAGGGATTTGAAATGCTTCTCAGCAAGCAAACAGCTTCAAATGTGAAGTTTGGATTAGGTTACAATCATACTGCACCACCTACTGATTTTACTTCAAAATCAATAGTAAAATCTGAAAGTGAAAGTAATTTCCAAACCACATCATCATGTGATTCATCCTCAAATGATAATACAAAATTAGAGGATGAAGTCAGTGTTAAGATCTCAGCAAATCAATTGCCTGATGGTTTAAATGCTGATAAACACATGAAGCTGAGCAATTCAGATGTTGTCCCTCAAAGTACTCCAAGTACTGAAGGGCAAGTCACAACATCTGAAAAGCATTTCAAATCTGCTGAAATAAAAGGATTAACAACTGCTGAGGAATCTATCATACGGTCTTTCAGGACGGATAGAGAACAGCTGAAGAACAAGTCTTCAGTTGTTACCGATCCTTCAGTACTTAACACAAGTACTGAAAGGAGGAACGTACTGAAGATCACACCTTCAGTAGTTTCCACTTCAGCAGTTGATCAATCCAAGATGAAGAATAAGCCATGTGAAATATGTGGTAAATTCAATCATCTATCTGATGAATGCTGGTACAAAAAGGGTTCCAAACTCAACAGAGATAAGCTCATTAACGAAGAGATTAATAAAATGAAAAATGAGTTTGAGACCAAGTTTGTACCACAGTCATCTCAAACTGATAAACCCAAGGCCTCACCAAAATCCAAAAAGAAGGATGGGGTTTATCAGAAAACAGCTGATAGTGTTCCTCATGATAAACATCAGACTAAGTCTATGAATTTCAAGAAGGAGGAAATGGTGGGTCACAGGAACTCATCAAAAACAAGTACTGATGTGTCAAATGAGCTGAAGGCTTTAGCAACAAATCAGACACAACTTGTTATGATGGTTCAGCATTTGTTGGGGAGAGTTAACCAACTAGATGCACCTGTGATCAAACCACTGAAAAGGAAATCCAAGCCCAAATCTAAGAAATCCATTTCAGCACCATCTCCACCTTCATCAGCTGTTAATCATGAGAAACAAGTTATGGTTAAATCTGTTGATGAAAACAGACCCAAAACCAAAAAGGTTTGGGTCTCTAAAGCTAACTAGTTTCTTATGATAAATGCAGGGTTCTTCAGCATGCCAAAGAAGCATCTGGTATGTAGACAGTGGAGGATCTATGCATATGACTGGGAGCAGTTCTCTTCTTAATGACTACTCTCAAGGAAAGAAGGGATTTGTCTCATTTGGAAATGATGCTAAGGGTTACATCATCGGGAAAGGATTTGTGTCAAATGGAGAAATCAGATTTGATGATGTTAACCATGTGGAGAATCTCAAGTATAATCTACTGAGTGTCAGTCAGATGTGTGATAAAGGGCATGTTGCACTTTTCACAAGCCAGAACTGCCGGATTCTGTCTTCCAAAGTTCTGAGGCTGATTGACAAGGTATTGGATGAACATACTCTCCTGAAGGCCAACAGGATAGGAAGAGTATATGCCTTGGATTTGTCAAAGAAGATTGATTTAAAAGGTCATCCTTGCCTGTTCTCCAAGGCCTCTCCTCAGGAATCTAAACTGTGGCATAGAAGGCTGGGTCATGTTAATCTCAAAAACATGAATCAGCTGATCCACAATAGTTTAATGAGAGGTCTACCAATAAAGGAGTTCCACTATGATGAAACCTGCACTGCTTGTTTAAAAGGAAAACAACACAAAGTTTCATTCCCTCCTATAGAAGAACCAAAGTCCACTGCCTGCTTGCAATTACTGCACATGGATCTCTTTGGTCCTGTGAGAGTAATGAGCATGGCAAAGAAGAAATACTGTCTGGTAATTGTGGATGATTACTCCAGATTTGTATGGACCTTCTTCTTGCATTCAAAGGATGAGGCTGCTCAGACAATTATTAACTTTGTGTTGTATGTTGAGAAGCAGTATTCCCTATCAGTCAAGTGTATAAGAAGTGATAATGGAACTGAATTTAGAAACCATACACTTGATGATTTCTACCTTTCAAAAGGAATCAAGAGGCAGTATAGCATCCCAAGGACTCCAGAACAAAATGGAGTAGTGGAGAGAAAGAACAGGACCCTAATTGAAGCTGCAAGGTCCATGTTGGCTGACTCTGGTTTGCCACTGACCTTTTGGGCTGAAGCTGTCAACACAGCATGCTATGTGCAAAATAGAGCTTTAGTGAATCAGAGGTTGATGAAGACTCCTTATGAAGTTCTACATCATTTGGCTCCTCTAATTTCATTCTTCAGAGCATTTGGGTGTCCTTGTTACATTCTCAACACAAAGGATCAACTCCAAAAGTTTGATTCTAAGGTGGATGCAGGGTATTTTGTTGGGTATTCATCCACTTGCAAGGCTTACAGAGTGTTCAACTGCAGAACAAAGATGGTTGAAGAAACCTTGCATGTGAAGTTCAATGAATCTCCTAAGGACAAAATCCCACAAAACCCTGTGGAGTTGTTTGATCTGGACATACTGCAATATGTTCCTTATCAGCCTCCAGCTGTTGCAGATCATGTGAATTCATCACCTTCTGCAGCTAGTCATCCATCTGGTGGTACTGATGTTGATGATGATCCCAGTACTCACCTATTCAAGTTTAGTGATCAACTGCCTGAGTCTACTAAACTTGATGTTCCTGTAGCTTCAGTAGCACCATCCACAACAAATGCTGATGAGATTTCTGAATCCTCTACTTCATTTGACTTGCCATCTAATACTTGGTTTCAAGAATCTGGATCAACATCTGTTGCTGCTGAGCGTGCTACAAACACTTGCACAGATCTCATAGTGTACCAAGAGCTGAAGAATCACCCAATGTCTCAAATCATTGGTGATATCAATGCTGGTGTCTCAACTAGAAGTCAATTGTCCAACTTCTGCTTCTATGCTCTCTTCATCAGTCAGCAAGAGCCAAAGAACTATCATATTGCATTAAGAGACAATGGATGGGTTGATGCCATGCAGCTTGAGCTTCTTCAGTTCAAAAAGCAGCAAGTGTGGGAACTGGTTCCTCTACCCCCAGGTAAGTGTGCAATAGGCACTAAATGGGTGTTTAGGAATAAAACAGATGAAAATGGGCAAATTGTCAAGAACAAGGCCAGACTGGTTGTCCAGGGGTTTTCACAAGAAGAAGGTATTGATTATGATGAAACCTTTGCCCCTGTAGCCAGACTGGAGGCAATTAGATTGTTCTTAGCCTATGCTGCATTCCACAATCTTAAAGTTTTTCAAATGGATGTCAAAAGTGCATTTTTATATGGTAAAATAAAAGAAGAGGTTTATGTGTGTCAACCACCAGGTTTTGAGGATAATAAACATCCTGATTGGGTGTATAAACTTGATAAGGCTCTTTATGGGTTGAAACAAGCTCCTAGAGCCTGGTATGAAACACTGTCAAATTTTCTTCTTCAGAATAATTTCACTAGAGGCTCCATAGATAAAACTTTGTTCATTAAGAAAGTGGGTCAGCATAAGCTCCTTGTTCAAATTTATGTTGATGATATTATTTTTGCATCCTCTGATCCACAGTTGTGTGATGCATTTACAAAGTTGATGCAACAAAAATTCGAAATGAGTGCCATGGGAGAATTACAGTTCTTTCTAGGTTTGCAAATCAAACAAAAGGCTGATGGAACTTTCATTCATCAGTCAAAATACACAAAGAGTCTTTTGGAAAAGTTTGATTTACAAAACTGTAAGCCCTGTTCTACTCCCATGTGCAGCACCACACAACTGGATGCAGATCAGAAAGGTAAAGCTGTTGATGAAACACTTTACAGATGTATGATTGGGTCCTTGATGTACTTAACAGCTTCTAGACCAGATATTATGTTTGCAACTTGTGTTTGTGCTAGATTTCAGGCTGCTCCTAAAGAGTCTCATTTGATTGCAGTCAAGAGGATCTTTAGATATCTGCAAGGTACTCAATCTCTAGGTCTTTGGTATTCCACTGGGCACTCTTGCAAATTAGTTGCTTTTTCTGATAGTGACTATGCAGGGTGTAAATTAACTAGAAAATCAACTTCTGGTGGATGTCAATTCCTAGGCAACTGTTTGGTTTCTTGGCAGAGTAAGAAACAAACATCTGTTGCTACATCCACTGCTGAAGCCGAGTACATTGCTGCTGCAAGTTGTACATCTCAGGTACTCTGGCTTCAGAATCAATTATTGGATTATGGCATTACAGAGACTAAGACTCCATTACTAATGGATAGTGCTTCAGCTCTTTGTATTGTCAAGAATCCAGTCCAGCACTCTAGGACCAAACATATTGAGATCAGACACCATTTTATTAGGGATTGTTTTGAAAAAGGTCTGATTGATCCAAAGTTTGTTCCTAGTGCTGATGAGCTTGCAGACATATTTACTAAGCCTTTGGACAGTTCAACTTTCCAAAACCTAGTGTTAAGGCTTGGTATGCTGCAGCTAGAATAAGTGACAACTACTGATGATCTCAGTCAACAAGTACTGATGAGCATTCGTATACTATTGTCACAAATAAGTACTGATAAGTTCTTTTATCCTCAGTAGTTTTCATAACTACTGAAGACTAAATTACTTAAAAGTACTGAAGTACTCTATCTGTTGAAAAGAACTGATGTGGTTACAACTACTGATGTAGTTACAACTACTGATGTCAGTATAACAGATAAGTACTGATGACCAATGAAACGTCTGAAAATCAGACAAAAAGTCTGATAAGTGTTGAGGTCAGAATGAAACAGCTGATGAGCTAAGAATTGACGACAACAGCTGATGAGAAACTTTTCTCTTCAGTTGTTTCTACAACTGCTGTTTCACTTCATACAACTGAAGCCAAAACCATGTCTTCAGTAGTTTTACAACTACTGATGACTAACACCAAATCTTCAGTTGTTTACAACACCTGAAGCCAAAACCATGTCTTCAGTAGTTTCACAACTACTGATGACTAATACCAAGTCTTCAGTTGTTACAACTTCTGAAAGTTAAAACCAGGTCTTCAGTTGTTTTCAAACAACTGATGACAGCACCAACACTTTCAGTCGTTTTATATCAGCCTTTTCTTACCCTATAAATACCTAAATCTACTTTCAAACGTTTCATTAGCCGTTTTATGTCCTTCACTCTCTCAACAATGGCGACCATGAAACTCAAACCCAGACACAACTGTGTTGCCTACCTCTCGAAATCGGCCTTTTGGAACAAATTTGATAATGCCATCGATCTTATGGTAGATTCCCAGTACCGAACCGCTTTTCTTCTGAATCCTACCATATACCCCGATTCCCTAAGCCAATTCTGGACCAACGTCTCTGTGCAAACTGGTGAGAATGATAGCCAAATCACTCTCCAGTCGTTGGTTAACCAGAAACAGGTGGTCATCACTCCAGACATCATTCGACAAACCCTAAATCTACATGATGCCACCTGTGTCACAGAATACCCGAAAGGCACAACTGATATGTCTTTCATCAATAACGGGTATGAAGGAGACTTAAGTGCTACCACCATTCTGAAGAAGCACTTCCATGATGCTGAACGTCTTATATTCCACATGGTGAATGTCTGCCTTGCATCAAAAACCTCCTCATGGGATCAGATGTCCTCCCGATGGCAACAGGTATTATACTCTATCTTTGAACGACAAAATCTAAATTTTTCTGAGATAGTTTTCATGGAACTAAAGGATCTGGCTTTGAAACCTGTGGCAAACAGATGGATATTATATCCCAGGTTTCTCATGGCCATAATTTTAAATCAGCTAAAATCAGACGGCCTTGTTGGCCTTGGAGTCCCTGCTCCGGCTGTATTGCCTGAAGTATACTCCAGGCACAACTCTGACCCTACACTGAAAGGGGCTGCCCGGCTGCTAAAACCCAAGCAGCGGGAACCCACAGCCTCCACTTCCAGATCCAAAGTCCCCACCAAACCCAACACCAAAAAGCCCAAAAAGGCTACTCAGGGAGATGAGTCCCCTGAGGATGCCCCTGTACCACCAATACAGGAAACACTTACTGGTTCTAACCCCCCAGTAGTGTCAAAGACTCCACCAGCCCTAGCCGCTCAGGCATCCTCTCAACAGGATCCTGATGCAACCATAATTGGGGATACCACAATGCTGGAACCTATCTCAATTGAGAAGGTTACCATTGAAGAGCACCAGTCACCCCGGGTGCAATCTGCTTCAAACCTATCTCCAAATGCAACCGCCCCTCAAAGCCCAACCATTATAGTTGCACAAGTGCTGAGTCAGCTGCATTCCTCTCCTCCTCCCCAGAAACCAATTACAATGGGGAGAACCTCAACAGCTGAGGAAGAGGACCAAAATGCTGCTGATAACCCACAGCACAGGGGTTATAATGTTCAATCTCCCCGTGTAGAGGAGGAGGTTAGAACATCTGGTGAGGCTGCCACTTCTACTGATTCAGCAAATGAACAGGATGCAGTTGGTAACATCTCTAAGACCTCACCAGAGGCAACTGCCGATGAAGGACTCAGTCCTGAGGCAGGAAGTCCCCAGAACCAAGAACAAGGGGCACATGCTACAACTGATCTACACTCAGGGCATGTACATCCTGATTCAATCAGGAGGTCAGGTGATTCAGCAAAGACTGATGATGACCTGGGCTTTTTCTTCGATGTCTTAGCCCATAACACAATCCTTGAGGCTGAGGTGAGCAGACTCAAAGAACTGCTTGCCAAAATGTCTCAGGATCAAAGTCCATCTGCCCCAATAAACCCACAGATGGCACCTTCATCTGAAGGTTCACCAAACACTCAGCCACTACACTCAACTGAGCCACCAGCCACTGCTTTTGGCACCACCTCTCAGGGACAGAACCCCTCTGAGCAGATGGTTGCTACCTTTCAACATTCCTTACCTCTCATCACTCCCATCATCAATGAGATTGTGCATAAAGCCATTGATGAGAGGATCTCCTCAAATCTACAAACACTTGTTGATGATGCTGTGCAAAAGAAGCTTTCTGCCATTCAAACCCCTGAACCCAATGCACCCAAAAAGGGGGAGTCTAAGGCAGTGAAAGAAAGAAAGAGAAAGAGAGTGGAAGATGAGAAACAACAAGAGAAAGAAAAGGAGTTAGAAAAGGAAAAACTGATCACATACAAGAGAAAGAAAAGTGCTGAAACTCAAAAGCCTGATGAAGAGAAATCATTGGAAGATCTGGTTAAAGAAGCTGATGAAGCTCACAGCAGATCAATGGACAGAATAATAGACCAACTCTTCAGACAGGGCTTTGATACAGCTACATTAGACACTGAGATCAGAAGGCTGGAGATTAAAGAGATACAAGAGAGATGGGCCAGTTACAGTGTGATGGAAAGGGAGAGGTTGGAGATAATGATCAGGTTTATTGCAAAATACTTGGGAAGATCATTAATTGAGATTAAATCATGGACCAGAGACAGTATTCTGGCAATAACCACCAGAATCTGTGCTTCTGAAGCATTCAATAAGGGGTTGATTATCGAAGCCTTAGATGAAGCAGGTGCTGGGAAGAGAACTGATATGGCCAAGCTTTCCAAAGCCAAACTTACCACAAAAATGCTAGATCAGCCTTCCCAAACTCCCACTCAAAAACAACCAACCCCACAACTCTCCAAACCAATCCCTAAACCTAAACTTAAACCAACTCAACCCTCAAAACCAACTCCCTTACCCCAAAAACCACCTCAAACCACATCCAATGATGCACCCAGAAGGAGGAGAAGGGTGTTGAGGATGGAAGAAGAAGAAGAAGATGATGAAGAAGACAGTCTGCCAATCTCTGCTGTTCTAAAAATACCTGAGCCCAGAAGTCAACAAATGATCACACCAGACTTTCAGAGGCAAATGGTGAAAGTTAAGATTGAAGAAGAAGAACAGCAGAAACAGCACGATGAGCAACTTTTGAAGATGGTTGACAAAGAGTTTCCTCAGTCATCATCTATACAAGCCATGAAGAAACACGCTCAAAGGCTGTATGCTCTCAGGCATACCTTTCAATATCAAAAGGAGAGAGTAAGGATTTGGCCAGACCCCAGGGTTAGTTCTAGAATTCATAAGAAATCCATACCAAGTAGATACAATGGCCAAGTGAGAAAGACCATAGATGTTGTTATTATGTTGGCCATTGTAGTCTCACCCTGGGAGATACTTGAAGACTTCAAGAGAGCCTACAAGTCAAAGATGACCCCTCAAACTCTAATGGAGAACAAAATGGTCAAGAAGGGGTTGTTATACAAGAGGCTTGAAGAGATCAAGAAAAATGAACTCCAGTTGTTATTAGAAGGGACTCACCCAGATGAATTTGCTTACAGAGAGATAACAACTGTTGAGTTGAAAAATGAAAAGACAGTAAAGTACCTATCAGAGTACTATGGCCCAGAGTTCTTCTTCGAAGGAGAAGCAGAAGAACTCACTAAGGAGGAACAAGTTGTTCTCCTTGAGGCCTACGTCAGAGAGTCTTATAGACTCATCAATGGGAAGTAGGTTTCATGGTTGGGATAAAGCTCTGTGTCCAGTTCCCCAAGACAGAGTTCCCTTCCATCCTTTGACATTCACATCTACTGAAACCTGTTCCCTGGCCTGTGCTTATCTGATATCTCTGAAGCTGATCAAGAGAGTATTTCTGCCAAGAATAAGTGGGACCTCAATAAGCTTAAAGGTTTTGGCTGCATTGGTTCAGGGGGAGTTTGTTGGACCAAAAGAACCAATGAGCCTGATCAGAAAAACCTTTAAGTCCCACAGACATTACAACAACTGAAGTAGTCTGCAACAGCTGAAGACATCAACTGATAACAAGGTCTGAAGACAAAGTCTGAAGTTAAAGAGCTGAAGACAAAGTCTGAAGACAAAAGCTGAAGACAAAGACTGAAGACCAAGTTTCAGATGTTGTCACAACAGCTGAAGAAGACCTCTTTAGTAGTTGTGATGGTTTCCTTTCAGTAGTTATATTTTCCTTTCAGTTCTTTTGTAATCAGTAGTTTTATGTTTCTTGTAATCAGTACTTGTAGTTTCAGTAGTTTTAGTTTCATCTTGTACTTAGCATACTCTGAGATGTTCTCAGTTGTTGTGAACATTCTCAGTAGTTTGCTTACTTTCAGTTGTTTGTAATAATTCTGTTAAATGTCACTATCAAGTGACATCAGCAGACGTCACATTCCTTTATATAAGGAATGTTGACCTAATTGTAAGGTGGGAAGCTTAGCGGCTGATACCGAAGCATTTGTGCATGAATGATATTATCCCTTTTGCAGAAAACCCTCTTTCTCTATAACCGTGTACTGTTCCATTGAATATCTATTGTGTTCTTGCTATATTTGTCTAATTCTTGTTCTAATTCCGCTGCAATTCAACTCTAATTGTCAAACTTAGATCACTGATCCTGTCATATTCTGATTCACTAAGAAAAGTACATTCTGGAGATTCTCCAAAATTTCAAGATGGATGATGCTTCTCCAGAACTCACTCCATTCACTGCTCAAACCTGTTTAACTCCAGATAATAATGGTAAATCCATGGATGCTCATCGCTATCGTCCTATGATCAGATCTCTCATGTACCTCACGGCTAGCCATCCTGATATCACACATGTGCCACCTGTCTGCCCATTTTCAAGCCAACCCAAAAAAATCACAAAAAGCTGAAAAAGCTGTTAAACGCATCTGTCGTTACTCAAAGGGTTCTTCTCGTTTGGGTCTTTGGTACCCAAAAGGAGGGAACTTTGATTTACATGCTTATTCTGACAGTGATCATGGTGGTTGCAGGATTAACAGGAAATCCGTCACTGGCGGATGTCAATATCTCAGGGATTGTCTTGTCTCATGGCAAAGCAAGAAGCAAACAATAGTATCTCTATCCATAGGAAAGGCTGAATATGTTGCTACATCCAGTTGCTGTTGCCAAGTGCTTTGGATACAACACTAGATGATGGATTACGGAATCAATTTTCTTCATACACCACTTTTCTATGATAATGAAGCTGCTATCGGAATTGCCAAAAATCCAATTCATCATACTAGCACCAAGCACATTGAAGCAAGGATTCATGCAATCCGGGACGCTCAGGAAAAGTGTTTTATAGATATTATTCCAATTGACACAAAAAATCAAAGAGCAGATCTTTTCACAAAAATATTTGATAAACCTCATTTTTATGAATTGATCTCAATGCAGGGTTTAATATCTTTTTGAAACCTCTTTTCTTAACAAAGTGTGTAAATAGCTGTAAATAACTCTTTTGTTTAATTATTTTATATATTTTTTTCTGATACACTTCTGAGTCCCATATTCCTTCACATCTTTGATCTTTAACAAAATTTAAAAATAGAAATTTCTATTACATAGCAATTAAAAAGAAATTTTAGGGGAGAATAAAGATTAAACTCTTAAGTTTTTCAATTTTGACTTTTCAGGAACCCCGGAAAAAGAAATTTGAAGGAGGTCAACAGCCTTGTGTTGGGATATGCATGGTAGGCTCAGCCTGAAAACGAAGTAAACAGTGATCGTGTAGCTACATTAAAGTTTAAGAACTCATTGATAAGGATCATCCTCCTAACATGGCCTGCACAAAGTTACATGTTCTTTTCAAAAATAGGTTGAGAGTTTCAAATCTCTGCTTTGATGTTCCAAAATCTCCCTATCACCTAGTCTCTGAATTGAAGCTTCTTGTTAGCTCTTTAGAGATATATTTCGTGCTTATCTCCTTTACTATGTGTGAACATTGACCTGGAGTGATGATCTCCTTTGTTATACGTGAGTATAGACCTGGAGCTCTCATCAACACGTTCTGATGATCTTCTCTGTTATACGTAAGTATAGGCCTGAAGCTCTCATCAGCAAGTTCAGATGGTCATCTCCTCTGTTATACGTAAGTATAGACCTGGAGCTCTTATCATCGGTTCCCCAAATAAAGGCACAGTGATTTTAAATTAAGATCATTGTTGAAAACTCTAAAGAAAAATCAAGCCGAGTTAATCATATTGCTCAATAAACCATGATGACAAGATAAGTACTTTGCCAAATATTTGTGGGGACCAAGTCATTAGAGTTTCTGAAATTAAACCAAAACATGATAAAGACAACTGCAGATTACACGTTGAAAAGAATAAGGCATGGGCTTAAAAGGACAAACATATCAGCAATCTCGCTAATCTGTGACTCTCTGGAATAATTTCTTGAAAAAGAAATGTGTATATCCTTTTATTTTTTAATTTTGCTCTTATTTCTTATTTTAATAATATTTTATTTTTATCTTCTATTATTCTTGTTTAGTTTGTGTTGGTATTATGGGGTGAAGAAGTTTTTCATGGAAGCTTTTTGTAAATATAAGATTTTTTATTTTGTATTTTTTTTCAATATATATAAAATTTTCAGAAAAAATTTAATTTTTTTTTTTAATTTCTAAGTGTTAGGTTCCAGCGAAACTAAGTTTCGCTGGTTGTTTTGTTAAGCGAATCTATAGATTCGCAGGCAAACTCGCTCTACACTGGGATACATGACTTCATCTGTGATGCCAAGCGAAACTATAGTTTCGCTCTCAGCGAAACTAGTGTCTATATAATGCACAGTGTGAAATTAGTTTCACGCACTTGTTGGCGAAAGTAAACCCTAGTTTCTCTCTGCATTCACACCCTTTTTCTTCTAAATCGATTTCCGTAGAGATTATATGTTTTTAAGTGCTTAGGTGGGTGTTTCGAACCTGTTCTTATGCATTAATTGAGGTTTTCAACATTGGACCTTAGTTTTAGGTTGATTCGCTGGATCGGTAGTTTCGCAGATTCGTTCAGCAAAACTGGGAAACTAACCAGCGAATCTGAACGAAAGTTCAAGTGTTCCGAGCGAAACTGTCCAGTCATGCTGTTCAAGCGTACTTGACAGTTTCACCCAGATAGTTGCAGCGAAACTATAGATTCGCTTAAGCACATGATTCTGTGTCTGAGTCTCATCGAACTTACAATTTCTCTGCTGTAAAAACTATAATTTCGTCCTCAGCGAAACTATAAAATCGCTCAAGCATAAGAATTTGTGCTTGTACCACAGCGAATCTATACTTTTGCTTGAACAAAATTACAGTTTAAACAGCAGCGAAACTGTTAATATGTACCTCTAGCAAAGCTACAGTTTTGCTTGTCAGTGAAACTGTTAAACTTTTTGCATTTTTCTTGTACTTTGTTTATATCTTTGTTTATTCATACCACAATGTTTTAACTAACCTATTTTTGTTTAATTTTCAGTCACTATGGCAAATCTAAAGTTTGATGAGAGAATAAACATTGTTGCATTATTAGATGATAGCATCCTGAAGACCATTGGCTTTAGAGATTGTATTAAGTGGCTGAAGTAGTGCCCAATCAGTTATGCTATATCACACATGCCCACGATCTATGATCTTCGTGTAAGAGATTTTTGGAGAACGGTAGAGTATGACCTTGGGTCTAATCCACATCGGATTACTGCTGGAGTCCTTGAGCATGACTTTGTTATTACTGTTGAGACTATGGCAAGGGTATTAAAGCTGGAGGAAGATTGTGGGGATGAGGTGATAATGTCTGATGCAGAAGTATTAAATGCATTTAGAAGCATTGGGTTATGTGCCTTGATCATAGGAAAGGAGGGTTGGATGGTTTAAATTAGCATTGGGGAAAGGCTATGATTGTATGTTGCAGGGCACAGAAAGCCAATATTGTTAAGTTGATCTTTGATTGCATGACTGAAAATATAATGGCATTGAAAAAGGATAAGTGGTTGCTATATCCAAGGTTTGTACAGATGCTGATCAACGATTTGAAACCAGATCTGCCTAGACATGGAGAAATTAAAAGACTGGTGCAAATGAATACAAGTATATTTGCAGATTGCTTAGTAGTGAGACATGACTTTAGCGGGAAGATAACATATCTTTTGGAAAATATGTACTCTGCTAAGAGATGGAGTTACATCAAGAGATTGATTGAAAATGAAAATAAAAATGCTGAAGAGAACAGGGAGAAGAAGGATGAAGTAATAAAGAAAAGAAAAAGGTATGAAAAGGAGAAAGAGTATGATTTTGAAGTAGAAATTGATGAAGTTGAGGAGGAATTAAAAACTCAAAGGGAGAGGAGGAGTAAAAGAAAGCTGATCAAAGTGAACCTGCCAATGTTGCTGAAAGAAGAACTAAGCACAAATAGCAAACCTTTTTTAAATCCCCTAAAAGAAGGGATGCAAGGTCAGAGCTAGATCAATATGTTATTCGAAACTTGAATACATCATTGGCAAATGAATTGGGGATGATTAAGACAAAGCTGGTGAATCAAGAATTAAGAGAGCAGGAGAAAGATAAGGAAATGGAGAACATGAAGAAAATGATGATAGATCAACAAGCCTTATTCAAAAGATTACTCAAAGAGGTAAATGAGCTGAAAGCCAATGCTGGTCTGCCTAACCAATTAACTCAAGCTGAGATAGATGATCTTACAGATATGTCTAAGTATTCCTTTTTGAAAGTGGGGAGTTTAATTGGGATTGGAGGAGACACAAGTGGAGCTAGAGTTGATGCAAGTGATGATGATGTTCGTAAAGCGGGTGCTAGTGGCAGTGGTGATGGTTGTCCTGATGTTGGAGTTGATGATATTGTTGGATCTATAGTTGAGAAAGAAAGTGATGCAGGAGGTGTTGAAGGAGATAAAGTAAGGGTTGTAGAAGCAGGGTTTATAGATTTAGGGCTTGATATACAAACTGATTTGACTGGTGATGAGGTTTTTAGAGAAGAAGCAGACGAAGTAGGCAAGAAAGGAGCTGAGTTGAATCTGATAAATGAAGAAGAGGAGTATGAGGAACAGTTAGTTGATTACGACTTTGAGCCTGAGTTCAATGAACTAGATGAGCGTCCAATGACTTATGTGGCTCAGAGGAGTTCTGTCAAAGGAGATGTGTTTGAATTGAACAAGGAGGATTGGTTTGCTAAGGAGACAGAACTAGAATGACTGACTCCATTAATTCAAAACATAAATGAACCAAGTAGGAAAAAATCAGACAAGAAGATAATTAGTTAGAAATATAATCATGAACTAAAAATGTTTATGATTAAAAGAAGAGGAGGGGAAATCTCATATTTACATAAAAGGAAGGCATTCAAGGCCTTGCCGAGATAGGATTTGAGAAGGTTGGCTGAGATTCCCTTGATAGACTCAAGCCTAAATGAGAGGGAAATTGTGCTAGAGAATGAGATACGAAAGGGGCTTAAAGACAACTTTGAGGCATTTGGGTACATGAAAACTGAGAGGAGAAGATCAAAGAAAGACTTGGATTGGGCTACTGGCAAGGGAAAGATTGTGTTCAAGCTTAAGCCAACCAAAACTATTAATAGAGTAAGAGTGCCCAATCCACTTCCCCCTAGACTACAAAAGTTTGAGAAGTGGTTTTATGACAATAATACGAGGGAAGCTGTGATCAGACTAAAAGGTGGAGAAGAAATTAAATTGTTTGATCCTATGGAAGTATTCTCCTTCTGTGATGAAAATTTGGTGCTTTTATGTGAGAACCATATTAAAGCCAGAGCCGGAGCTGAAATAAGAAATGAAGCTATCCTTTTCATGAGGGTAGCTAACAAAGCTATTGGTGTAAGGGCTGAGGTCAGGGAGCTTACCAAGAAAATACTTCAAGCTGATGATTTAAGGATGGATGTGCAAGAGCTAACAAGAAAATTTGAAAAGACCAGTGCAAGGGGAGTGGAGGAGAGTAAAGCTGTAGTTGATCAGGAAACTTCATATAAAGCTGCTGAGGAAGTGGAAGATGAAGGAGAAGATCAAGGGTGAGGTCCAACCTAGGGGGAGTATTGATGATTCAGTATAGGTTGGACTCACCATAGTTGTTAGAATCATTTTGTCTTTTATGTAATAGGATGAATGTTAGTTTATTTCTATGTATTTTGTATTTGTTTAGTTTCTCTGACCCAGCGAAACTACGAGTGAAACTATAGTTTCACTAGTAGTCAGCTATCCTAGGTCACCCGGCGAAACTGTCTTTCGCTGCCGGGTGAATCTAGTTGATGGTCAAGACAGTTTCGCTATCCAGTGAAACTATCAACAAAACTAACACTGCTTATATATTGTAATGTTCTATAATTGTAAGCAAGTTTTTTAAAACCCAAATACTAAAATATTATTGTTGTAACGTTGTGTTTTCGGCTGGAAGCCTATTGTTATTAGTTTTGAGCCTTTGTTTAGTGTTTATTGAATAGATTCAAACCTTATACATTATGTTATTGTGCGTATTGTGTTGATTCAGTGGGATTTCTTAGTTTATTCATCAACTGCACTGTTATATCGATCACAGCGACCAACAGTAAGTCCTCAGGAATTTGGTCCCAACCTCCATGTTTGTTGGACAAAGAATGGATGACCACATGGAGGAGGTACTTCTATTGGGATGAGACCTTACCCTTTTTGAAGTTTCTTACTAAGTAGTCCCCTTCATAGCCCATTTGCCGGAATGAGTTGTTTACAGTAAGTTTGGAGAAGGACAATTCTCCTTCTTCATCATCCAGCCTCAGATGAGTGTTGATGGTGGCTGGAGTGACAAAAATTGTCTTCCCCAGCACTTTGGCGGATAGTGCCTTCTCACCATCCAAGATGACCTCTTGGCAGGTCCTCCAGAACTCAAAAAGTTGATCTTCGTACAAGGGAGGATCAATGGTAAGTGCGGTGAGGTAGTTTCGAAAGAGACAAGAAGAGGTAAACGTCTTAGAAACCTAGATCTTTCTCAGATGATAATAGAGCAACACGGTAGTGTTGCATGTGTAACTACATGGAAAAATCAGGTTGGTTTCGGGATCAGGGTTGGCCATTTTTGAGTAGCTTAAAAGTGAAGAAAGATAAGAACAAAGACGGTTTATGGGTGAATTTAGGTTGTGAACTTTTGCGGATGAAGAAGAAAGTGAAAGAGGGGGAACCGTTAAAGGTATATTTATATGGATTGAATTTGAGACAAAGTTAATGCAAAAGGTATATTTATATGGAACGTTAAAGGCCATTTTTGAGTAGCTTAAAAGTGAAGGAAGATAAGAACAAAGTTAATGCAGTTTTCTTGGAAGTCTAAAATCTTTCGTAGGTAATTTGTCTTCGGAAGGTTTGAGAAAAACTTCTGAAGCCGATTTGACGTTATAAGATATTCCTTAGTCTTTCAAGAATTTTAATTCAGAAGAAAAATACTTAGAGTATTTTTACTTCTTAGACAAATTTTGTTTCGGAAGATATCAAATATCAAAAATTTTATTCAAAGAGAGAATAAAGCTTTTAAGACTTAATTGCTTTTGAAAGAAAATAATCCTTCAACACATATAAGTACTTGGTGACAAATATAAGCTTCGGAAGATGTAATTGAATTTTTTCCAAAGATAGATTTCTCAAAGGTAGTTATTTGTTTTGAAGACATAATTTTCTTTCGAAGAAAACTTGATGTCTTTCGAAAGAAAATATATCCAAAATTGTCAAAATTCTAAGAGATATCAATTTTGAAAAGTTTCTTCCAAAGTAAACTGGGCTTATATAGGTGATGACATAGACAACTTAAGACACACATGTTAAATAATTTTGAGTTTAGTTTAAGAAAATCTACTCAAAGTTAATCATTCCAATAGTTGATACAAGATACTTAAATCTCTGCTTGTGTTAACTTTGACGACTTTTATCAATCTTTTTTCAAAATTATATCTAAACAAATGATACATGATGTTGATGTGTTTTGTCTTTCAATGCTGTACAGGATTCTCTATGATAGAGATAGCACTGTTGTTGTCTATATGGATGGACGTCTCCTTGCAATTGAATCCATAGTCCAGCATCTGATTTCGAATCCAAAGCACTTGAGCCCAACAGCTTGCAGCAGCAATGTATTCAGCTTCAGAAGTTGATGCAGAGATAGAGGATTGTTTCTTGCATTAACATGAGACTATCCTTCCACCAAGAAATTGACATCCCCCAAATGTAGACTTTGTAGTCATATCGCAACCACCATAGTCACTATCTGTATAGGCATACAGATTGAAGTCAGAATTGTTTGGATACGAAAGGCCTTGTTTGGGAGCACCTTTAAGACATCTGAGAATTCTCTTGACAGCAACCAGGTGTGACATCTTGGGGTTGGCTTGATATCTTGCACAAATACATGTAGCAAACATGATATCAGCCCTGCTGGTTGTGAGGTACATAAGAGACCCAATCATAGCCCTGTATAGATGTTCATTAACACACTACCCCTTAAGATCTGGTCCTAGAGAGTGGTTTCTTGCTATGGGTGTCTTAGCAACCTTACACTTAGTCAGATGAAATCTGGCAAGTATATCTTGCACATACTTTGACTAGTTTATGAAGATGCCATTTTCAACCTGCTTCACTTGAATTCCTAGAAAGAATTTGAGTTCCCCCATGGCACTCATTTTAAATATATTCTTCATCAACTTCTCAAAGTCTTTATAGAGCTTCAAACTAGTTGACCCAAAAATAATGTCATCTACATAAACTTGAACCAGCATGAAGTCATTTCCTGTTCCTTTGATGAAGAATGTTCCATCAATAGTACCCCTCTTGTATCCATGCTGACAGAGATACTGTGATACTATCTCATACCACTTCCTTGGAGCTTGATGCAACCTATAGAGAGCTTTGTCAAGCTTGCAGTTATAATTAGGATAGTGAAGACAAACATTTCTATCATGGGTTTGTCCTCTTGTTCTCACCCATGTCTCAACATTTCCAATGATGTTTGTGGTGGGATGTGACTTGTGGATTCTCAATTGAGGAATCACAATAAGTTGGTTGGACAGATCTAAATTAGTGAAATTCATATCTGGTGATTGAGTGTCATCCACCACATCAACACACTTATCAAGAGAAACTTGATCCAATGAGTGTGTTATATCATTGATATTGTCTTCTATAGAGTGGTTATCAACATTAAGAAATTCTTGATCACTATTAACACCTCCATCTCCTCCTACATTGGAAATTCCTTCATTTGAGTTGTGTGCCTCTGTGGTGGAATTTATAGGCATCTTTGATGTATCAGCTGAAGAATTTGTCATGGTTATGCTTACAGGATTTCCAACTACAGGGCTATTACCACTAGAGCTGAAGTAATTTGAAACCTTGGTCTTCTCGCTCAAATCTTGGATCAGAATCTCTTGTTGATAAGCTACCTATACATCCTTAAACATCTTCAAAATATTTGTTAAAACAATTGATAACTAAATCAAGATCAAACAACCAATCAGGACCAGAACCTTTCACATTAGGTGTGTGCTCATTGAAGGTCACATTGGTCGACTCCTCAACTACTCTAGTTCTGAGATTGTATACTCTATAAGCCTTAGCTTGGGAAGAGTATCCAGTAGAATGTCCATCATTTGATTTCTTAGCAAATTTG
This sequence comes from Flaveria sonorensis, assembly GCA_025506505.1. NCBI lineage: Eukaryota > Viridiplantae > Streptophyta > Magnoliopsida > Asterales > Asteraceae > Flaveria > Flaveria sonorensis. The sequence continues at coordinate 19,360,184 of CM046439.1, forward strand.
ACTATTTGATCCTTGGTATTAAAGATGGTACAAGGACATCCAAAGATCTAAGGAAACCAATGAAAGGTTTCTTTTGTGCCACAGTTCATAAGGGTTCTTACCATGAGTCTGGACTACTAAAACTATGTTCTACACATAGCATACAGTGTTGACTGCCTCTGCCTAGAAGGTGATGGGAAGTTTAGAGTTAGATAACATGGTTCATGCAACTTCAATAAGTGTTCTATTTCTCCTCTCAGCAACACCATTTCGCTAAGGAGCCCTGGGAGCACTGTATTGTCTTGTAATACCCTTCTCATCACAAAATGTATCAAGGATTTTGTTCTTAATTTTAGTTCCTTGATCATATCTTATGACTTTGACCTTGTGATCACATTGATTCTTAATTTTCAAAATGAAACTTTTCAAGATCTCAGGGGTCTCATCCTTAGTTCTAAGGAAGAAGACCCAAGTATATCTTGTGAAGTCATCTGTGATTACTAAACAATATGAGGTCCTTCCTAGACTCATTCCACTGGTGGAACCAAAGAGATCCATATGTAATAAGTGTAGGGGAGTAGTGATGGAGTTCATTTCCTTTACCTTGTGAAACACTTTGTGTTGCTTCCCTTTCAGGCATGCAACACAATGATCATCACTTGTAAACTCTTTTTTTGGCATTCTAGTTACCAAATCATTCTTAATTAATTTATTCATGTTCTTAAAGTTTACATAGCATATTCTTTTATGCTAGAGAAAAGACTCATCACTATTTGCTTTAGATAGAAAGCAAGAAACTTCTCCTGAAGGGGATGTTTCTTGCAGATCCATCTTGTACATGTTCTCTTTCCTGGGGGCTTTTAGTAGGATATGCTCTTGATTAATAACCACCCCAGGCTTGAGAACAATGCACTCATACTCAGTAAAGAGCATGTTATGTCTCTGATCATAAAATTGGGATACACTTAAAAGATTATACCCAAGCTCCTTAACAAAATTTACCTTCTCAATGCTGAGCTAACCATTTGTGACCCTGCCCCTTCCAGTAATGTAACCATCTGATTCTCCTCCAAAAGCAACTAGCCCTTGATCAATTTTCTCAAAATTTTGGAGCAAAGAGCCATTGCCTATCGTGTGCCTGGAACAGCCACTATCAATGATCTATATATTCCTTTTGGTCTTTAGCTATGCCTGCACATAAAGAGATGGTTAGTTACATTTAGAAACCCAAGCCTCATTGGTCTTGAGCTTGTTAAAGTGAACTAGAGATAATGCAATAGTAATTGATCATATATGCAAGCTCTGAGGATCATTTGCAATTGTTAATGAAGAACTTTCAGTCACATGGCCTTCCTTCATCTTCCACACCATCTTTGGAAGACTAAACTTGGCCTTCAACACTTCGAAAGCTTTGATGACTTTGGAAGTTTTGGAAACTGGACCTTTAGAAGCTTTTGCATCCACTGTAGTAGACTTCAGTACTTCAGAAGCATTCCTTTCTTCCAAGACCAAATTTTATTCCGAAGGTAAGTTTTCACTTATCTTCTTCTTCACTTTCGAGATTTCGAAAGGAAGAGATTTTCTTTCCAAAGCTATCTTCTTCTTCTTCTAAGAAGTTTTATTCTTGAACATGTGGATAGTACTTTTGGGATTGTAGATGCAATCCTTGGCAAAGTGAGAAGTACTACCACACATGATGCATTCAGTTGGCATTCTTCTGAGAGTCTTCTTTTGAGTGGGAGGCTGAGCTTGATCACTTTCCACATCCTTCTTCATCTTCTCAGATGATGCAGCAAGCTTCTTAGGATGATGCTTGCTTTTAGAACTGGATGGTTCAGGCTGTACAACAGTGGTGCATATTTTATCAGCCTTCTTCTCTTGACCAAGATGATTTGGACATGAACTAGGACTCATGTTATGTAACACCTGAATTATTATAAGGGCCAAAGTGCAAAAGAAGAGAAGAACCTTGAATAAAGTGTTCAAAGGCCAAAGTTGAAGGGTGAAAAGTGTAAAATAGTATAAAAGTCAAAAGTGGGTGTATACAGAGCATGGTCGCCCATGCTCTTTCTGCTGCTGCTTTCCGAAGAAGAAAAGAAAGAAAGAAAGCTGGGTTTTGTGTTTTCTCTTGGTCGAATTGAGAAGAAGAAGAAGAATCTTCAAGGTTAGTAGGTTTTTGTGATTAATTGGTTTGGTTTCTTTAAGGTTTCAATCTTAGAAACTGATTTCTATGTGTTCTTGGTGTTTGGGTGTTCTTTTTGGCTTGTTCTAGGTGTTTGAACTCTTGTGCATGCAAGTTGGGAGGAGATTCACCTGTTTGCTGCAATAGGTGAGTTCTAGGACCCCGATTCTATGTTTTTAAACTTCTTTAGGGCTGAAAATGCATTTAAAATGTTTTACAACCGTCGTGTATGATAACTATGTATGTATGTGTATGAACTTCTATGTACTATGAGGTTGTAAGCTTGTTCTACGAGTTTAGCATGATAGATATATGTTAAGAATGTATGAAAATGAGGTTTTAGAATTGGTTATAGCATAAGTCTCATTTATAGGTCTGATGGTTCATCCGCATTTACACTGTGATAATTGCCTAAGTGTTTTGTTCGCCCGCATTTACAGTTGTTCACCCGCATTTGCTTTAATTCAACCTAAGTGTTCACCCGCATTTACTCTTGTTCACCCGCATTTGCAGTTGTTCACCCGCATTTGCCTTAATTCAACTTAAGTGTTCACCCACATTTACAGTTGTTCACCCGCATTTGCCTTAATTCAACCTAAGTGTTCACCCACAGTTGCAGTTGTTCACGTGCATTTGCCTAAATTCAGCCTAAGTGTCCATCAGCATTTTTTTTATACATGCGCATTTGCTACAGTGTCCATCAGCATTTCTTTCAAGACAGAATAATTACCAAGTGTTCATCCGCATTTGCAACTTGTTCATCCGCATTTGCAAGTTGTTCATCCGCATTAGTTTTTGTTCACCCGCATTGGTTTGTTCACCCGCATTTCTTTAAGACTTAAGGAATTTTCTGGAATTTTGGAAGATCAAAAATTAGGGTTTGACCATGGTTGACTTGATGCTTGTATCTGATTATCTTATGCATGTTGTGGGCTGCCCTTATGTTCCCTATTATGATATTATAATATGACTTTATGTGGTTTGCCTATGATCATAAAGTATTATTATTAATCAAATGAAAGATTAATATTAAGGAAACGTGGAACATAAAAAATGAAAGACTTGCAAGTAAAAATTTACAGGAGGTGCACGACCATGTTGTCGTTAGCTCAACTGTGTACGGTTTAGCTATCCCAAAGGATGTACACAGTGTCAATTTTTAAGATTGAGGGGACCACTGTTGCTGCCCCGGTACTGGAGTCAGCATATGTGCACCACGGATGGAGTCTATTTATAGACTTCAAGGCCCAGTACCAAGTTTATGCGCATTATATGGGGGTATAGCACTTTGGTCCATATCGACAGTGAAAGATAATAATAAATAAGCAAGAAAGAGAATTGTGATGATGTAAATGTATATGATTTGTATGTATGATGTGTGATCACATCTGAAAGAAAGTTAAGATATTTTTTTAAGAAGTATTTTGTATACAAATCTATCAAGACATTTTAAAACTAGAACTCACTCAACAAAGCTGACTTTTATGTGTTTTTAGTTGGCAGGTAATTTGCTGAGGATGGCACAGGGGGAGGCTACTCGTCGGGATTTGGCTGACATCCATTCAAGAAGATAACACTGTTGTTTTGTAATACAACTAAAGATCTTTTGTAACTGTTATCAAACATGTATTGCTTAGCAACAACATTTATAAAGTTAATGAATGGCTTTTGAAGTTTAAACTCCGCTGCATTGTGATAATAAATTATGAAATGTTTTATAAATTGTGCTATGATTGTCCAACTGTGAGGTCTCCAGGAACGTGGCCTTACAAGTTGGTATCAGAGCCAAAGTTTAAGAGAAATGGGTAAATATTTTCAAAAACCTAAACTTAAACTGAAAATGGGACCGTACGGAGGGATGCCAGCCCGAGTAGCTATGTGCCATCAGGTATTTCTTTTCATAGTGATAACCAGTATTATGTGTGCATGTTATTTGATTTATGTGCTTTTAGTAGATTTGAATGCTAATGTAGTCAGGATAGGAAATGCTTGGGGGATGAAGAGTAAAGTAAGTGGCTAATCATAACTGGCCACTGTTATTAGGGACTTACTATACTTAACATTAACTGAGCTATTACCTTGAATGATCGTGTTAGTGTTTGAATCTTATAACGATTAGAGGATGGCGGGAGGAAGATCATCAAAGGCTTCTAGAGGTGGAGTACGGGGTGGTCGTACTGGTAGACCCCAGGCCGCAAAGAACAAGGCGAGAACTGTAGAGACGGCTCCTGCTGAGCCTGAGCTTCATCACCCGGAGGGAGGGATGAGAGTGCCAATTTGAGGGCCTCAGTGAAAGAGGCAGTGGTAGAGGAGGTTCACCAAGTCATGTAGACGATCCTACCGTCTGTCATGACTGAGGTGATCCGGGCAGTAAGGAAGGATGAGAGGAAAGAAAAGGAGGAAGATAGAAGGGCTGCTGCTGGGAGAAGGGAGAATGAGGGAGATCATGATGATGAGGAGGATATGAATGTTGAAAGGGGAGCCTCCAGTGATGAAGAAGATGTAGAGGTATGGGAAACCGCAAGGGGATGCAGCTACGGGGCATTCCAATGGCGTAAACCCCCTACTTTTGACGGCAACGGTAACGCTACTACTGCCCACCATTGGGTTAGAGAGATGGAGGCAGTGTTGGATATTAGTGAGTGCAGGGAGGATCAGAAGGTGAAATTTGCCACTCACTCATTTATTGACTTGGCTCTATGTTGGTGGGACAATATTGTCCAAGCCGAGAGCAGCAGGGCCATCGGGAGGATGAGATGGGAAGATTTGAAGAAGTTGGTTGTTGAGGAATTCTGTCCTCATAGGGAACTAGACAAGATAGAGAGAGAGTTCCTACAGCTTGAGGCGGGAACCATGACCCACCAGTAATACACCACCAAGTTCAACAAGATGGCAAGACTGGTGCCCGATCAAGCTACACCGGCTTCAAGGAAGATCAGCGGTATATTCAGGGGTTGCCTGCTGACATCCGTAGGCACTTAATCGCTACCCGACCGAGCACTTTTAGGTCGACAGTGGATTTGGCGGGAATGTTGTATGACGAAAGGGAAGTGGCAGTGGTTGAGGTGAAGAGTACTGATGGCGGTGGTAATAACAAGAGTTGGAACGGGAAGAGATTCGGGCGTGGTGGTTTCACCCTGAACAGTAAGAGGCCGAGGGTGGATGATCATCGAGTGGTTACTGCAAGCTCGGGGTTGAAGCAGTGTGATAAGTGTGGGAAGGAACATAGCGGGGAATGCCGCTTGGGAATGAATGTTTGCTACAAATTTGGCAAGCCCGGTCACATTTCAAAGATGTGCGGAGCCCCACGGTGCTTTAACTATGGTGAAATCGGCCATATGAATAAGGATTGCAAGAAGCCAAGGGCTGAAAGTTCTGGGTTGAAGAAGAGGCCAGAAGAAGGAGGGCAGAGGGCAAGTGCAAGAGCCTTCACGATGTCCCGAGAGGAAGGTCGGGTAGACCCCGACTTCGTGTCAGGTGTGTTCCTAGTAAACCAAACTTGTGCCTCTGTACTAGTTGATTCTGGGGCTACTAGGAGTTTCATATCTGCTGCCTTCTGTGCTAAATTACCTGTTAGTAGTAGGAGCATCGATGAACCTTTTGACGTAGAAACTGCTATTGGTAAGTCTACCAGAATCTCTGATATTTTGGAAAGCTGTGACATAGAACTAGAAGGCCATAGGTTCTCTGCTAAGCTATATGTGATGCCCCTAGGCGGATTTGATGTAGTACTAGGGATGGATTGGTTAGCAGCCTATGAGGCGAACATCGTGTGTCGGAAGAAGATGATTCGGTTAGTTGCACCCGATGGGAGTTCAGTGACAGTTTATGGTGATCGCGTCACTACGGTTCCGAAAGTGATTTCGATGACAGTGGCAGAGATGTGTATGAGGCGCGGATGTTGTGCCTACTTGGCATACGTGAAAGATGTGGACGTGTCGATACCATAATTATCAGAAGTGCCAGTGGTACGTGATTTCCCGGATGTGTTTCCCGAAGATCTACTAGGTGTGCCACCAGACCGTGAGATAGAATTTCAGATCAACCTGATCCCCGGTGCGCAGCCCGTTGCCAAAACACCGTATTGGTTAGCTCCTACTGAGATGAAAGAATTTATGGATCAGCTACAGGAACTATTGGACAAGGGGTTTATTAGACCGAGTATCTCTCCTTGGGGTGCTCCAGTATTATTCGTAAAGAAAAAGGATGGTAGTATGAGGATGTGTATAGACTACCATGAATTAAACAAGTTGACAGTGAAGAACAGATACCCCCTACCAAGGATTGATGACCTGTTTGACCAGCTTCAAGGTGCCAGTTGGTTTTCTCGAAGAGATCTCCGATCGGGTTATCAACAGTTGAAGGTGAAGGAGTAAGACATTCCTAAGACAGCTTTTCACACCCGTTATGGACATTACGAGTTTCTTGTTATGTCTTTCGGTTTAACCAACGCGCCAGCTGCCTTTATGGATTTGATGAATCAAGTGTGCCGGCCAATGTTGGATAAATCAGTGATTGTGTTTGTTGATGATATCTTGATTTATTCAAAGAGCAAAGAAGAACATGCCGACCACATACGTGAAGTGTTAAAGACACTTAGGAGAGAAAAGTTTTATGCTAAATTCTCTAAGTGTGCTTTCTGGTTACGCGAGGTTCAATTTCTGGGTCATGTGGTGAATACCGAAGGAATTATGGTGGACCCGACAAAGGTTGAGGCAGTCATGCAATGGAAGCCACCAAAGACGCCATCCGAGATTCGCAGTTTCTTGGGTTTGGCGGGTTATTACCGAAGGTTCATTCAAGACTTTTCCAAGATAGCCTCACCTTTGACTAAGTTGACCAGCAAGGATGTGAAGTTCGTGTGGGGTCGGGAACAAGAGGATGCTTTTGAGGAGTTAAAGGCAAGATTAAGTCAAGCTCCTGTCTTGACATTGCCCGAAGGAAGTGAAGACTTAGTGGTGTATTCAGATACATCTTATTCGGGACTGGGTTGCATGGTAATGCAACGTGGACGAGTGATAGCCTACGCGTCCCGATAGTTAAAGACCCACGAAGTTAATTACCCCACTCATGATTTAGAATTTGCTGCGGTTGTCTTTGCATTGAAGATTTGGAGGCACTATTTATACGGGACCAAGTGCACAATCTTCACGGATCACAAGAGCTTGAAATACTTCTTCAAGCTGAAAGATCTCAACATGAGGCAGAGAAGGTGGTTAGAGTTGATCAAAGACTATGATTGCAAGATCCATTACCACCCGGGCAAGGCCCACGTAGTGGCCGATGCCCTTAGCTGGAAGGAGAGACCCGAACCGATTCGGGTAAAGGCGTATCGGTTGGTGATGACCTCAGATGTGATAACGCAAGATAAAGAGTTTCAAAATGAGGTGTTAAAAGAAGATCGCCTCAACTCTGAACGAATGAGAGGTCTAGTTGCAGAATTGGGGGAGAATACCCACGGTGTTAAAAATCGCTTTGGGCGAATGTGGATTCCTCGATATGGGAATCTATGTGGGCGAATTATGGAAGAAGCTCATAAAACTCGATACTCCATTCATCCCGGTGCTACCAAGATGTATCAAGACATGAAGAAAGACTACTGGTGGCCGGTTATGAAACATGACGTGGCAGTGTATGTAAGTAAGTGCCTTACTTGCTTGCAAGTGAAGGCAGAACATCAGAAACCATATGGGAAGATTCAACCATTGGATATACCCGAGTGGAAGTGGGAGCACATCACTATGGATTTTATCATGAAGCTACCCCGTACTGCAAGGGGGTACAATGCTATTTGGTTGATAGTTGATCAGTTGACAAAGAGTGCTCACTTCCTACCAATCCGCGAGACGTATTCATCTGAGAGATTGGCGGATCTGTTCATCAAAGAGATTGTAGCTCGTCATGGTGTGCCGGTTTCTATCGTGTCGGATCGTGACACCCGGTTCACGTCGAAGTTCTGGAAGAGATTTCATGATGCCATGGGGACGAGGCTACATATTAGCATGGCTTACCATCCACAAACAGACGGTTAGTCTGAGAGGACGATCCAGACGCTCGAGGATATGCTTCATGCTTGTGTGATCGACTTTGGGGGAAATTAGGATGATCACTTACCGTTAGCAAAGTTCTCGTACAACAACAGTTATCATGCCAGTATCGGTATGCCGCCATACGAGATGCTGTACGGTAGGAGGTGTAGAACGCCCGTGTGTTGGGGAGACATTGGGCAGAAAGAATTAGGAAGCATCGAAGTGATTGAGGCTATGACTAAGAAGCAGGAAAAGATCAGAGCCTTTATGAAGGCAGCTAAAGATAGGCAAAAGTCGTATGCCGATAAGAGGCGTAGACCCATCGAGCTCAACGCTGGTGATAAAGTCATGTTAAAGGTCTCGCCTTGGAAAGGGATCATCCGATTCAGGAAGGGGGGCAAGTGGAGTCCAAGATACATAGGGCCTTTCCGAATCGTTGCACGAGTAGGAGATGTGGCCTACCATCTAGAATTGCCCGATGAGTTAAGTGGGATTCACCCGACTTCCATGTATCTCATCTAAGGAAATGGTTAGCTGACGAAGATATGATTGTACCATTGGATGATATTGAAGTGGATGAACGACTCAATTACATGGAGCAACCAGTGGAAATCATCGACCGAAAGGAGAAGAGGTTGAGAAATAAAGTAGTTCCATTTGTGCGGGTACAGTGGAAACATCAAAAGGGTTCCGAGTCTACGTGGGAGACCAAAGAAGAAATGAGGCAGCACTACCCTCAGTTATTTGAAGAATGACAGGTTTCGGGGATGAAAGCTCTTTAAGGGGGGTAGACTTGTAACACCCGAATCTTTATAAGGGCCAAAGTGCAAAAGAAGAGAAGAACCTTGAATAAAGTGTTCAAAGGCCAAAGTTGAAGGGTGAAAAGTGTAAAATAGTACAAAAGTCAAAAGTGGGTGTATAAAGAGCATGGTCGCCCATGCTCTTCCTGCTGCTGCTTTCCGAAGAAGAAAAGAAGAAAGAAAGCTGGGTTTTGTGTTTTCTCTCGTTCGAATTGAGAAGAAGAAGAATCTTCAAGGTTAGTAGATTTTTGTGATTAATTGGTTCGGTTTCTTTGAGGTTTCAACCTTAGAAACTGATTTCTATGTGTTCTTGGTGTTTGGGTGTTTGTTTTGGCTTGTTCTAGGTGTTTGAACTCTTGTGCACGCAAGTTGGGAGGAGATTCACTTGTTTGCTGCAATAGGTGAGTTCTAGGACCCCGATTCTATGTTTTTAAACTTCTTTGGGACTGAAAATGCATTTAAAATGTTTTACAACCATCGTGTATGATAATTGTGTATGTATGTGTATGAACTTATATGTTCTTTGAGGTTGTAAGCTTGTTCTACGAGTTTAGCATGATAGATCTATGTTAAGAATGTATGAAAATGAGGTTTTAGAACTGGTTATAGCATAAGTCTCATTTACAGGTCTGATGGTTCATCCACATTTACACTGTGATAATTGCCTAAGTGTTTTGTTCACCGTATTTACAGTTGTTCACCCGCATTTGCCTTAATTCAACCTAAGTGTTCACCCCGCATTTACTTTTGTTCACCCTCATTTGTAGTTGTTCACCCGCATTTGCCTTAATTCAACCTAAGTGTTCACCCGCATTTACAGTTGTTCACCTGCATTTGCCTTAATTCAACCTAAGTATTCACCCGCATTTACTTTTGTTCACCCGCTTTTACTTTTGTTCATCCGCATTTGCAGTTATTCACCCGTATTTGCCTAAATTCAGCCTATGTGTCCATCAGCGTTTCTTTTTATACATGCGCATTTGCTACAGTGTCCATCAGCATTTCTTTTAAGACAGAATAATTACCAAGTGTTCATCCACATTTGCAAGTTGTTCATCCGCATTTGCAAGTTTTTCATCCTCATTTGCAAGTTGTTCATCCGCATTAGTTTTTGTTCACCCGCATTAGTTTTGTTCACCCGTATTTCTTTAAGACTTAAGGAATTTTCTGGAATTTTGGAAGATCAAAAATTAGGGTTTGGCCATGGTTGACTTGATGCTTGTATCTAATTATCTTATGCATGTTGTGGGCTGCCTTATGTTCCCTATCATGATATTATAATGTGACTTTATATGGTTTGCCTATGATCATAAAGTATTATTATTAATCAAGTGAAAGATTAATATTAACGAAAAGTGGAACATAAAGAATGAAAAGACTTGCAAGTAAAAATGTACAGGAGGTGCACGACCATGTTGTCGTTAGCTCAACTGTGTACGGTTTAGCTAACCCAAAGGATGTACACAGGGTCAAACTTTAAGATTGAGGGGACCACTATTGCTGCCCTGGTACTGGAGTTAGCATATGTGCATCACGGATGGAGTCTATTTATAGACTTCAAGGCCCATCACCAGGTTTATGCGCATTATATGGGGGTATAGCACTTTGGTCCATATCGACAGTGAAAGATATAATAAATAAGCAAGAAAGAGAATTATGATGATGTAAATGTATATGATTTGTATGTTTGATGTGTGATCACATCCGAAAGAAAGTTAAGATTTTTTTAAGAAGTATTTTGTATACAAATCTATCAAGATGTTTTTATTATTTTAAAACTAGAACTCACTCAGCAAAGCTGACTTTTATGTTTTTTTAGTTGGCAGGTAATTTGCTGAGGATGGCACTCGGGGAGGCTACTCGTCGGGATTTGGCTAACATCCATTCAAGAACATAACACTGTTGTTTCGTAATACAACTAAAGATCTTTGGTAACTGTTATCAAACATGTATTGCTTAGCAACAACATTTATAAAGTTAATGAATGGCTTTTGAAGTTTAAACTCTGCTGTATTGTGATAATAAATTATCAAATGTTTTATAAATTGTCCTATGATTGTCCAACTGTGAGGTCTTCGGGAACGGGGCCTTACATGGTACTAGAGTCCATTATTGAGTCTTTAGTCTTTACCACTTCAAATCCTAAAGAAATGAAAACTTGCTTTTGCTTGGAGTTGAAGGTGGCCTTGATCTCTTTGGCTTTCTTTGACTTTCTTTTGGCTGCCCTTATCAAGTTCTTCTTTGCAGCTTGGTCATCCCTGGTTCTTTCTTCTCTCCAGGAGAATAGTGTCCCTTCATAGGATAACCTTTGTCACTCACCTCAGGTTCATCCTTCACTATCTCCTCTACATCTTCATCCTTCTCTTGGATAGGATTAACAGGAGGCACCTCATCTTGATAAGTTCCACACCTTGGAGATCTAACAGATAGGAGTGTGTGTAGAGGAGCTATCTCACTTGATCCTAGTCCCTGCCTGTTTTAACAACAAACCTTTGCATGCAAGGATGAGGATATTATTTTCTTGAAGGTTTCCTATTTAAGAGCACATTTTTCTACCTTGGCTTTGCAGATCACAAGCTCAGCCTGGCATTAAGTTAACTTGTTTATGAGAACTTTGATTTGAGTCTTGTAGTTTGAATGCTCATGCTTAAGAGTAGAAATGGTTTTCTCTAAATCTTTAATTTGAAGTTTATAATCATTTTCTGCTCTTTAAAATCAGCTTTTAATATGTTTATGGACTCAAGTTAGATCTCACATCCAAGTTGTAGGACCTATACATATTAACTTAAGCAATGCATTCAGGAGTACAAAGATGTTCTAATATCTTGGCTTCTTCATAATCAACCATCAGTGCTTTGTTTGGAGAAGCATCTTCTACCTGAAAACTCCAATTAAGCCTTCTTTTTCAACAGTAACAACGGCATGTTGTTTAGGTTGGCTTGGCTTCTCAGTTCTAGGAGCTACATCACTGTAGTTTGGTCTGGATTGTGCTTGGCCACCATTTGTCCTTTATGCCTTGATTATAGTTGTAAAACTTTACCATGCTTTTATCCAGGCCAAACTTTCCACTGGCCATATTTTTTGTTTGTTTTTATCCTATTCTCTTGTAAAACTTCTTGGCTCTATGAGTGAGAAGTGGCATCTGCTTGACTATTTATATGTACTCCAGGTCATCTGGATGGATACAATCCAAGTCTTTAAGAGTGAAGATAAAGTTTCCACCACTTCCATCAGTAGACACAAAGGTTCAGAGCTTGTCTCTTGGAATGGGCTTCCTTGGATAAAGGTGATGAAAAGATCCTTTTGTGAATTATCAGGGAAGTGGATGAGATGATGTTGTGGTTCTTGGCTATCCCATTCAACCACATGAAGGGCTGAGCTTTGCTGATTATTAGAAGAGCTGCTTGATGGATTTTGCAGGTTCATCTCCATCTGGTAACCATTAAGGATACCATACAGCTCTTTGAGATTAAGAGTGGAGTGGTTCTCAGTTCTCTTGATGGCCACACAGTAGTGAGTTCATTGTCTGGGAAGAGAGAACATGAACTTCCTCACTATGTCCCTATTCGCAAACTTGACTCCAACATCCATTAGAGTATCCACAATCTTAACATACTTGAAGTATTGTTGAGTCATGGTTTCACCTGTCTTGTAGGTGAAGTTCTCAAACTACTACTTCATAATGTCTTTCTTGTTTTCCTTGGCTTCCTCAGACCCCTCATACATGAGCTTTAGTGCATCCTAGAGCTGCTTAGTAGTTTTGCACTTTTTGAAGCCTCTGTATATGGAGTTTGGAAGAGCAGTTTGGAGAGCGATCATGGCTTTTTGATCTACATCTATTTTCTTCTAGTCTTCTTCAGAGTAGTCAGCCATTTCCTTTGGAATCATCCCACCTCCAGCAGTGGCTGAAGAGGTGCTTAGGATGTGAGGTCCTTCAATAACAGATCTCCACATCCTACTATCTTGAGACTTGATAAACCCTTCCATACATTGGCACCAAGTATCAAAGTCATCAGGAGTGATCATTGGAGACTTTGTCATGGTACTGGTTTACATATAAGCCTTAGAGATAGCTGCCATTTGAGTTGATAAGTGTTTTATGAAACTAAAGAGATTTAAGATGGTGAGATCTTATAATCAAGAGCCTGAAATGCTCTGATACCAATTGCAGGACCGTTGAAAGGTTGTCAATGCAATAGTTTCACAAGGTGGAGAGAGTTAGAATACTTAGCAAATCAAATAGGGAATCGGCTTAGATGATGAAACAATGAACACAGGTAAAAGAACAAGAACAAGAAAAAAAATAATATGGTTTACAAGAATGTTGTATATTGCTCTCAAGTTCTTACAAGTATTACAAAGCTTAATTCTAAATAAAAGTACTTGAGATACTTTATACTACATACTACAGCTGACCATGCTTTGAAGGCCAGCTGGAAACACTAATCTAGACAACAAGATAAATGTAGAGTCAAAAAGGTTATTGCCTTTTTGAGTAGTGACTATGACATGCCATAGCTCACATCCTTATCTAATACAAAAAGAATAAAAGTACATAGTTGGAAAGTTATAGACTCAATACCTTAATCTACAATTGATAAAAGCATGGACTTTTCACCAAACCATGCTTGTTGGTGAGTCTTCAGAAATGGCAGCAGAAAGGTGGTTCAACTATTTGTCAAAAGTATGTCAGGGAAAGCATGTCTTCTCTGTCTTCGGAAGAAATCAGTCTTTGGTTTCAGAAGACTTTGTCTTTGAAGCTTTAGAAGACTTCATCTTTGGCTTCAAAAGAATTGGTCTTTTGGCTTTGAAAGATTTGATACTTAGCATAATTCACTGGGTTATATCAAATCTTCCAAAGGACTTTCCTAGTACTTCACATGTGCATGCTGAGAGCTTTTTGATTGTTCTTTGGTTGCATCAGCCTTTAAGTGTATTCCTTACAGAGATCATTAGGATTAATAAAGCAAAAAGAGAAGCTTTGCATACCTACTGGGAAAGATTCAAGAAGCTATATGATCGATGCCCAGAACATGGCATCTTGAAACATCAACTACTTCAATGTTTTTGTGAAGGGTTAGCACCACTAGAGAGACGTTTGATAAATGCCTCTAGTGGGGGAGCTTTACTTAACAAAACACCAACTCAAATCAGAGCCTTGATAACTTCTATAGCTGAAGATACCAAACATTCATCACAAGAAGATGGATAGTGTGATGATGTGCCACGGGCGGTCAAAGAAGTGAGCACCTCTCATATTGAACGTCAACTTGCTGAATTGACTAAAGTTGTAATTCATCTTACAAAATTTAAGGAAGTTGAGCCAAAACCTAAAGCTTGTGGAATATGCCTATAATTTAGACACCTAATTGATATGTGTCCCACACTTCAAGAAGATATAGAAAAGACACAAGCGATAGGTGGTTACCTGGGACAAAATTCAAGCCCATATGTATAAACCATAATCAAAATTAGGGACAAGTACAAAATGTTGGCTACCAATAAAGACTTCCACAATTCCATCAAAGACCCCCATTACAAATGCAAAATAATCAACAAAACTTTTAGTCTCGATAACAACAACAAGCATGGAATTTGGGAATGTCTTGGAAGACATTCTCAAGAATTTAGCAACTAGCATGCACATATTTCAACAAGAGACAATAGCATTCCAACAGAAAACAAGAGCTAGCTTTAAGAACTTAGAGCAAAATATGGCTCAACTTACCAATTCCATAAGTAAGATAGAATCTCAAGATAACTTACCTACCCAAATCAAGACAAACTAAGCATAATGTTTATGCTATTACCTTGAGAAGTGAGTAGAGTTGTAAAGTACCGGGAATACATGAAGTAGACAAGAAGGAACAGACCGTTGATGCAAATAAGGAGGATAAAAAGAATAAACCATCAATGCCAATTAAAAATGATGTGAGATTTACTCCTCGCCCTCTATTCCCTTTGAGACTAAGAGGCACACAAAAAGAACGGGAAGAACAAGAAATCAGGGAGACTTTTCGGAAGGTAGAGTTAAACATTCTACTTCTTGATGCTATTAAACAAGTTCCACGGTATGCTAAGTTTTTGAAAGAACTTCACACGTCAAAGAAGAAGCTAAAAGGTAATGAAACGGTAAAGGTAAGTGAAAATGTTTCTACTATTTTACAAAAGATATTACCCCCAAAGTGCACGGATCCAGGTGTCTTTACCATTCCTTGTAAATTGTGGAATGTTAGTGTTCCTAGAGCAATGCTTGACCTTGGAGCCTCTATTAATGTTCTATAATACTCAATTTTTAAAACACTTAATGTAGTACCTTTAAAGAGGACCGGGGTAGTCATTCAATTGGCCGATAAGTCCATAGTACACCCAAAATGTGTTTTAGAGGATTTGTTTGTTCAAGTGAATGAGCTAGTTTTTCTAACTGATTTTCTGTGTTAGATATAAAGGATGATGACACTCTAAATTCAAGTTCTATTTTGTTGGGAAGACTATTTTAAAAACTGCTAGAACTAAGATTGATATTTATAATGGTACATTTCTATGGAGTTTGATAGGGAGATAATCAATTTCAACATAGATGATATAATGCATTATGCAGGACCGGTTAAAGGGATGGTCAATACAATCAGTCTCATAATGAGGAGAGTTTTATAACACTTAACAGATCAAATGGGGAACCAGGTTTGTGTAAATGATACTAAGAACACAAGTAAACAATAAGACAGAACTAAGAACAAGAACAGAGTAATATGGTTTTCAAGGATGTTGTATATTGCTCTCATGTTCTATTACAAGTTTTACAAAGCATAAAAAGAAATAAAAGGACCTGATATACTTTATACTACATCCTACAACCATCCATACTATGATAGCAGCTGGAAACACTAATCTAAACAACAAGATCAATGTAGAGTCAAAAGGCAGATTGCCTTTTGACTAGTGACTATGACATGCCATATCTCACAACCTTTTCTATTATAAAAAGGATAACAGGTACAAAGTAGGAAGTTACAGACCCAAGACCATAATCTAAAGTTTACAAAAGCATGGACTTTTCACCAACTTGTATAAGTTGGTGAGTCTTCAGAGTTGCAGTGGAAAGTAAGTCAGCTTTATGAAAAAGTAGATCAGAAAAAGCATGGCCTCTCTGTCTTCGGAAGAAATCAGTCTTCACAACATTTGGCTTTGGAAGACTTTGTCTCTGAAGCTTCGGAAGACTTCATCTTTGGCTTCGGAAGATTTACACTTAGAATATTTTCTATGGAGAGTGTAAAACTTCCGAAGTAACTTCTACCTTATACATCATTGCATGCATGCAGGAAGCACCTTGGTTGTTTTGGCTTCTTTGGTTATTTTGGCTTCTTTGGTTGCATCAGCCTTCTAATCTTCTAATATAACCTTACAAACTCCCCCTAGGCTGATGCTACCAAAACAAAGAAGTTATTCAGATGTTGACAGTCCTTATTAGGATCAAGACCATACCTTTCTTCATCATCTGGTCAGGATCCCTCAGATTCTCATAATATCTTCTCATGTCATGCAGATCATGTAGTGGAAAATCAAGCATGTCTTGCCAAAAATAGACATCTTAACCTCCTTGATCTCTGATGACATACCATCCGTCTGGATTAGCAGCAAAAGTCTAGGACAAGATGGGTCTTCCAGTTGCAAGAGGCTCTACTTGAATTGGAGTTGGTTGAGTAGCCTCTTCTTGTACTAACTCTGGATGCTTTGACTCATCCTGAGGTGTAGAGGTGGATGCCTTGGTCTTCTTCTTAGAAACACTCTTCATGGCCTTCCTTTTCCTCCTCTTTGAAGTCTTTAACTGAGAGGACTAGTCTTCACCACCAGATTGTTCTACTATGTCTCGCTCAGTTGGGTTCTCTTCTCTCATAGGTTCAGAAGCAGAGTGAAGAGGACCGCTATCGATCAGAAGATGAAGTTTGCTGAGATTCAGCCCTAGGTCCAGGTTGTGTTGTCTCAGGGGGTTCAATTACCAACCTCAAGTTGAGCTGGACTTGGTGGAGAATGCAAGTTAACAAGCTCTCCCTTTTTAATCTTCTGCTTGATCATTCTAATATGTTCATCCAGAGTGGATAGAGACATTGGACCAAACCTCCTTCCAAATAAACCATACAGCTTCCAGAAGCTCGTCATCCTTTGTCTGTCAACAGACTTCTTTTGGCACTTTTCGATGATAGCTCTTGACTTTGCAGCTTCTTCCTTTAGTTTTCTCTTAGCAGCCTTTCTTTCTTTGGTAACTTATTACTCTAGCTGCTTGAGATACTCAAATTCAACATACTCATATGATAAGGGAAGAAGTGCAGATTGCCTGATAGAGTCCTGTGGCACTCAGGTAGTTGATCATGTTCAATCTATCAGCTTCCTTGCCTACCTGAGGTTGTGCAGTTGCCACAGCCTCTTTCTCAGGACTTTCCTGAACTAGGGAGAGGATAGAAGCATGCTTGTAGAGCCTTTTCTGTCTCCTTTCTTCCTTGATTTTGAGGAGCAATGCTGCATCCTCTGCCTCCTTCCTCTCCTTGGACAATTTCTTGTCAGCCAGTTCATTCAGTTCATCTAAGGGAAGAGATATGAGTTTATCAATGTGGTAGTTCCTGGTCCCCAGGTAGTTTAGCCTGGCTGCCCTCAAGTCATCATTCTGAGTATTTGGCCTGGGAACAGCCCTAATGGCAGTATCCATAAAGCCTAGAGACCCTTTTGAACTATCTCCCCTTAGCTTCCTCTTCCTCTCTCTCTCCTCCTCCTCTATCTCCTCAGAGGTCATCTTCCTCTTCCCTTTGTCATGCATAGGCCTTGGTGACTCAGGGTGGAGAGAGAATTGGCCTTCATTGCTTGGTTCAGCAGTCAAGCTCTGGCCAGAGAGAGGTTGTGAAGAACCTTTACCAGCTGGTGCCTCACTGAGGGTAATGGGTGCTAAAGAAGTTCCTGTCTTAAGGTTCACAGGTTTAACTTTTTGGCCTTCAGTCAAGGCTTCCCCTTTGAAGCTAATCTTAGGGTCCACCCCAACATCCATTTGACCAAAAATCTCACCTGCTAGCCTATGTCTATACAGTCTTGACCTCAACTTGAATTCTTCTAGCACCCTTTCTTGAATCCTATCTGCTAATCTTGCAGCTTGTCAGTTTTGATTTGGATTGTCAAGTGGAAGATCAATCAGATGGATGCTCTCATAGAAGCTCAGGTTGAAAAAGTTGAGAAATTCTTGTTGACCCTGAGATCTAGAGATGACTATAGCTCTTTTATTAGTGTCATACCTCCATCCCATGATTGGATTCTCAAAGTGGTGAGATGGGGTAGGCACAGCTCTGGGAATACCCTCCATAAACAAACTTTGTATAAGTAAGTCCACATCCATGTAGACTTGGGCAAGTGAGTCCACATTCATGTAGACTTGAGGAATTTTTCTGAGTATGGACCATTGCAAGTAAGGGTGGTGAATCCTCAAAGTCCATACTCTATGAAGAACTCCTAGGTTTTGTGATTGTTTGGACTTTCTCCCCCTTTTTGGTAGCATCACCTTCTTGCATAAGTGAGCTTGGAGTTGGGTTTGTTACATCCATAGGTTCTTGTGGACCAGGTTGAGTTCTCCTGAATGGTCTCTCAGCTAACTTGCCCATGAGATCGGTGATCTCAAGTTGCTGGTCATTGACCCTCCTTTGTAAGACAGTCACCTGAGATTCCAGGTGACTTATCTTTGAGACTAAATAGGTACATGTTTTTGTCAGTTTTTGCACCTTTAGTTTCAGACTCCCCTCATCTTCATCAGAAGAATCATGAGGGGATGAGAGAATAGGACCAAGGTCTTCTTCCTCATCACCAACACTTTATTCTTGGTTGTTGGATTTCCCCTGCATCATGAAAACTTCAAGTGAAGTGTCAATAGGCTGGGTTGCCCTGGTTGAGTTTTGAATGATGTAATCACTTACTGAAGTGAGAGCCTCTTCCATATGGACCTCCTGAGCAAGTTCGGGGAGATCCACCTCAGTAGTAGGTGGATGATGTGGGCTAGACATGGGAGAAACAGGAGTACTTATCTCTCCTTGAGTAGAGTTGGAGAAGAGAGACTCATGATACTCACTAAAGCCCATGTCTTCATCATCATAGAATTCAAGGTTTGGGATTGGTTGGTTTAGATCAAGAGGTAGGGGATGGTAACTATCCCTTGACGGTTGTTCACTAGAGTTTTGAGACTCTAAGTAAAGGCTTAAGGCTGTGGGGGATGTGAGCTCATCAGGCTGAGCATGAGGAACCTTAGCACTGATCATTTGTAAGATGGGAGTGGTTTTCTCCTCAGGAGAAGTGGGAGCTCCAATGTCCACTTCTTCCTGTATGGGTGATGATATAGGGGACTGCACAAACTGAATAGCATGTGCAGGGGTTTGTTTGAATTTTCTTTGGTAGGTGATGGTTATTTTTGGCTGTATTGGTGGTTGAGAAGTAGAAGGTGTGGGTTCAACACTGGCTGGTGCTGCTAGGTTGTCACCTTGAGCAATGAGCTCTAACATTTTTAGGACAAGGGTTGTTTCTACCCCTAAGAAGCCAACAGTTGGCTTCCTCATGGTCTTGAAGATGTTAGGCTTTATCTGTCCCAATTTTAGAATATTACCTATTCCCCTCAACTGTGAGCCTAGTTCATAGTTAAGAATGTGCTGGACATATCTAGGAAACATGTAATACTCTAAGGAGTCTAAGTTTGCAAGTAAATTGGTATAGACAAATTGTAAATACCTGAACTTGACCCCCTAAACCATTCCACGGACTATAAAGGAAAGGTCTTCTGGAATCTGGTCCCAACCTCCATGCTGGTCGGATAAGTTGTGGATAACGACATGGAAGGGGTATTTCCACTAAGAGGAGACCTTCCCCTTTCTGAAGGTCCTGACTGAGAAGTCACCTTCATAGCCCATCTGCTCAAAGGAATGGTTAATAGTAGATTTTGGAAAGGACAAATCACCTTTTACATCATCCAGCTAAAGATGAGTGTTTATGGAGCTTGGAGTGATGAAGATTGTCCTCCTTTGCAATGTAGCAGATAATGTCTTCTCCTCATACATTGTGACCTCTTGGCAGGTCCTCCAGAATTCCAACAACTGATCCTCATAGAGAGGAGGATCAATGGTGAGGGAGGTGAACTAGTTCGACAAAGAAAGGTAACAGCAAACCTTTAAGAAACCATGAACTTTCTCAGAGTCTAACAGAGCAACTTGATTATGTTTCCTGTGAAGATGCATGGAGAAATCAGGTTGGTTTCTATGATCGGGGTTGGGCATTTGAGGTAGCTTTACAGAGAAGGAAGATAAGAACAAAGGCGGTTTGTGGGTGAAATTAGGTTAGAGAAAAATGCAAATGAAGAGGATAGTAGAAAGAGGGGGGAACCGTTGAGAGAGTATATATAAAATGGATTTGAGACAAAGTTAAAGTAAAAGAATAAACTTTGAAATCCGACTGTCGGTCCCACCTCTGAAAAAGTGCCCAAAAAGGTAGTTTTCTTGGAAGTTGAAAATATTTCGAAGGTAATTTTGCTTAGGAAGTTTTAAGTAAAAGCTTCCGAATCCAATTTGGCTTCGGAAGATATTCTTAAGATTTGTGAAAATTTTGCTTTGGAAGAAAAATACTTAGAGAATTTTGCTTCCGAGACATGTTTGGCTTCAGAAGAGATTAAGACTTGGTAGTTTTATTCTAAAGAGAATAAATCTTCCGAGACCTAATTTCTTTCGGAAGAAAATTGTCCTTAAAATATATGTAAGTACTTAGAAGGATATTTAAGCTTTGGAAGATATCTCAAAATTTCTTCCAAAGGTAAATTCCTTATAAGTAGTTATTTGATTTGAAGACTTAATTTTCTTCCGAAGACAACTTGAAATCTTCCGAAAGAAAATATGTTTGGAAAAATTTTAAAAAATCTAAGGAATATCATTTTAAAGATTTTCTTCCAAAATAAACTAGACTTATGAAGGTGATAAAATAGACAACTTAGGACACACAGGTTTTAGAAATAAAGTTGATTTAATTTTAAGAAAATCTACTCAAAGGTTAATCATCCCAATAGCTGATATAAGATATTTGAATCTCTGTTCATCAAAAGCTTAAGTGAACAGATCATCATATTGTTCATTTGTATTAACTTTGACTAGTTTGATTAATTCCTTTTTAAAATTATCTCTAATCAAATGATACCTGATGTTGATGTATTTTGTCCTTGAGTGTTGTACAGGATTCTCTATAATAGAAATAGCACTGTTGTTGTCTATGTGGATGGAAGTCTATTTGAAGTTGAATCCATAGTCCAGTATCTGATTCTGAATCCAAAGCACTTAAGCACACTAGCTTGCAGCAGCAATGTATCCAGCTTCAGCAGTTGACGCAGACATACAGGATTGTTTCTTTCATTGCCATGAGACAATCCTTCCACCAAGGAATTGTGTATCTGGATGGATACAGTCCAGGTCTTCAAGGGTAAAGAGAAAGTTGCCTGTGCTTTCATCAGTAGACACAAAGGCTTGTGAAGAGCTTGTCTCTTGGAATAGGCTTCCTTGGATGTAGCTCTCTCTTGGTGTCTCCGGGAAGGTGATGAAAGGACCCTTTTGTGAGTTGTCAGGGTAGCAGATGAGATGATGCTAGGTTCTCTGCAATCCCTTTCAACCACATGAAGGGCTAAACTCTGCTGATTGTTGGAGTTACCAGATGGACTTTGCATGTTCATCTCCATCTGGTAGCCACTGAGGATACCATATAACTCAGTGAGAGTAAGGGTCTTGAGGTTCTCAGTCCTCTTAATGACCACACAATAGTGTGTCCATTGTCTGGGAAGAGAGTACATGAACTTCCTCATAATGTCCCTATTCTCAAGAGTTACTCCAACATCTATTAGAGTATCCATAGTCTCAACATACCTGAAGTACTGTTAAGTCATGGTTTCACCTGTCTTGAAGGTGAAGTTCTCAAACTACTGCTTCAAGAGGTCATTCTTGTTCTTTTTTGCTTCATTTGACCCCTCATACATCAGCTTCTGTGCATCCCAAGGTTGCTTGGCAATCTTGCACTTCTTGAAGCCTCAGTAGATAGAGTTTGGAAGAGCAGTTTGGAGGGTCGTCATGGCATTTTAATCTATGTCAATCTTCTTCCAGTCTTCATCAGAATAATTAGCCACTTCCTTTGGTATCATACCACCACCAGCAGCAGCTGAAGAGGTGGATGGTACATGAGGTCTATAGACAACAGATCCCCGCATCCTAGAGTCTTAAGACTTGATGAAGCCTTCCATTCTTTGGCTCCAAGTATCAAAGTCATCAGGAGTGATCAGTGTAGACTTTGTCATAGTACCAGTTTCCATATCAGCCTTTGTGATAGCTGCCATTTGAGATGTTAAGTGTTTTGTGAAACTAAAAGGATTTAAGATGGTGAGATCTTACAATCAAGAGCCTAAAAAGCTCTGATACCAATTACAGGTACGGTTAAAAGGATGGTCAATACAATAAATCTCACAATAAGGAGAGTTTTAGAACACTTAACAGATCAAATGGGGAACCGGGTTTGTGTAAATAATACTAAGAACACAAGTAAACAATGAGACAAAACTAAGAACAAGAACAGAGTAATATGGTTTTCAAGGATGTTGTATATCACTTTCAAGTTCTATTACAAGTGTTACAAAGCATAAAAAGAAATACAAGTACCTGAGATACTTTATCCTACATCCTACAGCCGTCTATACTATGATAGCCAGCTAGAAACACTAATCTAGACAACAAGATAAATGTAGAGTCAAAAGGTAGATTGCCTTTTGACTAGTGACTATGACATGCCATAGCTCATACCCTTTTCTATTATAAAAAGGATAACAGGTACAAAGTAGGAAGTTACAGACCCAAGACCATAATCTACAGTTTACAAAAGCATGGGTTATCCCATTATTTTTCCAAAATAAGGCCTCTAAATGGGTTTTTTGGCCACTTTTGTGTTTTTGAGCTTTGATTTCATTCCGTGCACAACAACAACACAACAACAACATCAACAACAGCAACAACAACATCATCAACAACATCAACAACAACATCATCAATAATAACAATATCGATGAACAGATGGCTACAACAAACAAGAAAACATGAAACATGATGAATACGGATGATTGCAACCAACATGCACATCCATTTTCACATTCAACAGAAATGAAGAAATCAACCTTGGTCACATAATCACTAATCCATTCAAGGATTTGTACAACTGTTAGAACTCTTTTAGAAGTACTTGGAACCATCCATTATTAAGTTAATTCAGAGATTCAAAGAGTTGAAGTGTCTTCAAGACTGACTTATGTTCCTGATGTTGTTTTATAAAGTTCAAAGTCTCATCATATGCCTAATACATTCTAGTCCTTTGAGTGTGATATGAACAAACAGTAATTCAAAAGTGATACACCTCATATTTAATACGTTAAGTATTCTCAAAGAGATTCTATCCTTTATCAGAAATACATTAGGAAAAGCTTAATCTGAGGGGGAGAACTACAGTGAAGTGTGTCAGAACATCAGTTGATCAAGAAGACATGTGACAGAGAAGATCTTCAAGTCAAAGTTTGACAAGCATCAGTTTAAGGGGAGTATTGTTGGGTTCAACAATTGATAAACTGAAGCTTTCCAAACCACAATCAAAGCCAACTGAAGATCTCATTGTACAAGTTCAGAGACCAAGTTGATAAACAGAACAAAACAAACACAAGACAAAGTCAACAAGACAAAGTCAACATCAAGACCACAAGAAAAGTCAAAATTAGGTCATGATGTAAAAACATTCCAAATAAAACAACTAGTGCCACTTGTAAGGTATGGTTCTTGCAAAGTGTGTGAGTGGCTTGTAGTTCTTAAGTGTGTGTTTTTCATGGTGTAAATCACCACCTAAGGAGAATTTCTCTCCTTTGGGTGGGTTTGATGTTCATTCATCTTTATATATGTTTCTTCATTGTAATTTGTTATTCAATATCAATGAAATCATAACATTATACGTTACACACACATCCTTTTTCTTCAATTCACACACTTCCACCCATCTTTAATTTTGAATTTTCGGATCTTAAAAATACATGAATCCTAAGATCCAAGCTCAACGAATCTGAATATTGATTCAACAGCTTTATCTCTAAAATATATTTTAAACTCTTAGAATAAAAAAAATTACTTAGACGCTTAAGTTAGGTTGAGATTGACAGGATCAGTGATCAAGTTTGATCAATTAGAGTTGAATTGCAGCGGAATTAGAACAAGAATTAGACAAATATAGCAAGAACACAATAGATATTCAATGGAACAGTACACGGTTATAGAGAAATAGGGTTTTCTGCAAAAGGGATAATATCATTCATGCACAAATGCTTCGGTATGTCAGCCGCTAAGCTTCGCAGGTTACAATTAGGTCAACATTCCTTATATAAAGGAATGTGACGTCTGCTGATGTCACTTGATAGTGACATTTAACAGAATTATTACAAACAACTGAAAGTAAGCAAACTACTGAGAATGTTCACAACAACTGAGAACATCTCAGAGTATGCTAAGTACAAGATGAAACTAAAACTACTGAAACTACAAGTACTGATTACAAGAAACATAAAACTACTGATTACAAAAGAACTGAAAGGAAAATATAACTACTGAAAGGAAACCATCACAACTACTGAAGAGGTCTTCTTTAGCTGTTGTGACAACATCTGAAACTTGGTCTTCAGTCTTTGTCTTCAGCTTTTGTCTTCAGACTTTGTCTTCAGCTTTTGTCTTCAGTTGTTTAACTTCAGACTTTGTCTTCAGACCTTGTTATCAGTTGATGTCTTCAGCTGTTGTAGACTACTTCAGTTGTTGTAATGTCTGTGGGACTTAAAGGTTTTTCTGATCAGGCACATTGGTTCTTTTGGTCCAACAAACTCCCCCTGAACCAATGCAGCCAAAACCTTTAAGCTTATTGAGGTCCCACTTATTCTTGGCAGAAATACTCTCTTGATCAGCTTCAGAGATATCAGATAAGCACAGGCCAGGGAACAGGTTTTAGTAGATGTGAATGTCAAAGGATGGAAGGGAACTCTGTCTTAGGGAACTGGACACAGAGCTGTTATCCCAACCATGAAACCTACTTCCCATTGATGAGTCTATAAGACTCTCTGACGTAGGCCTCAAGGAGAACAACTTGTTCCTCCTTAGTGAGTTCTTCTGCTTCTCCTTCGAAGAAGAACTCTGGGCCATAGTACTCTGATAGGTACTTTACTGTCTTTCCATTTTTCAACTCAACAGTTGTTATCTCTCTGTAAGCAAATTCATCTGGGTGAGTCCCTTCTAATAACAACTGGAGTTCATTTTTCTTGATCTCTTCAAGCCTCTTGTATAACAACCCCTTCTTGACCATTTTGTTCTCCATTAGAGTTTGAGGGGTCATCTTTGACTTGTAGGCTCTCTTGAAGTCTTCAAGTATCTCCCAGGGTGAGACTACAATGGCCAACATAATAACAGCATCTATGGTCTTTCTCACTTGGCCATTGTATCTACTTGGTATGGATTTCTTATGAATTCTAGAACTAACCCTGGGGTCTGGCCAAATCCTTACTCTCTCCTTTTGATATTGAAAGGTATGCCTGAGAGCATACAGCCTTTGAGCGTGTTTCTTCATGGCTTGTATAGATGATGACTGAGGAAACTCTTTGTCAACCATCTTCAAAAGTTGCTCATCGTGCTGTTTCTGCTGTTCTTCTTCTTCAATCTTAACTTTCACCATTTGCCTCTGAAAGTCTGGTGTGATCATTTGTTGACTTCTGGGCTCAGGTATTTTTAGAACAGCAGAGATTGGCAGACTGTCTTCTTCATCATCATCATCTTCTTCTTCTTCCATCCTCAACACCCTTCTCCTCCTTCTGGGTGCATCATTGGATGTGGTTTGAGGTGGTTTTTTGGGTAAGGGAGTTGGTTTTGAGGGTTGAGTTGGTTTAAGTTTAGGTTTAGGGATTGGTTTGGAGAGTTGTGGGGTTGGTTTTTTTGAGTGGGAGTTTGGGAAGGCTGATCTAGCATTTTTGTGGTAAGTTTGGCTTTGGAAAGCTTGGCCATATCAGTTCTCTTCCCAGCACCTGCTTCATCTAAGGCTTCGATAATCAACCCCTTATTGAATGCTTCAGAAGCACAGATTCTGGTGGTTATTGCCAGAATACTGTCTCTGGTCCATGATTTAATCTCAATTAATGATCTTCCCAAGTATTTTGCAATAAACCTGATCATTATCTCCAACCTCTCCCTTTCCATCACACTGTAACTGGCCCATCTCTCTTGTATCTCTTTAATCTCCAGCCTTCTGATCCAGTGTCTAATGTAGCTGTATCAAAGCCCTGTCTGAAAGTTGGTCTATTATTCTGTCCATTATCTGCTGTGAGCTTCATCAGCTTCTTTAACCAGATCTTCCAATGATTTCTCTTCATCAGGCTTTTGAGTTTCAGCACTTTTCTTTCTCTTGTATATGATCAGCTGTTTTTCCTTTTCTAACTCCTTTTCTTTCTCTTGTTGTTTCTCATCTTCCACTCTCTTTCTCTTTCTTTCTTTCACTGCCTTAGACTCCCCCTTTTTGGGTGCATTGGGTTCAGGGTTTGAATGGCAGAAAGCTTCTTTTGTACAGCATCATCAACAAGTGTTTGTAGATTTGAGGAGATCCTCTCATCAATGGCTTTATGCACAATCTCATTGATGATGGGAGTGATGAGAGGTAAGGAATGTTGAAAGGTAGCAACCATCTGCTCAGAGGGGTTCTGTCCCTGAGAGGTGGTGCCAAAAGCAGTGGCTGGTGGCTCAGTTGAGTGTAGTGGCTGAGTGTTTGGTGAACCTTCAGATGAAGGTGCCATCTGGGGTTTATTGGGGCAGATGGACTTTGATCCTGAGACATTTTGGCAAGCAGTTCTTTGAGTCTGCTCACCTCAGCCTCAAGGATTGTGTTATGGGCTAAGACATCGAAGAAAAAGCCCAGGTCATCATCAGTCTTTGATGAATCACCTGACCTCCTGATTGAATCAGGATGTACATGCCCTGAGTGTAGATCAGTTGTAGCATGTGCCCCTTGTTCTTGGTTCTGGGGACTTCCTGCCTCAGGACTGAGTCCTTCATCGGCAGTTGCCTCTAGTGAGGTCTTAGAGATGTTACCAACTGCATCCTGTTCATTAGCTGAATCAGTAGAAGTGGCAGCCTCACCAGATGTTCTAACCTCCTCCTCTACACGGGGAGATTGAACATTATAACCCCTGTGCTGTGGGTTATCAGCAGCATTTTGGTCCTCTTCCTCAGCTGTTGAGGTTCTCCCTATTGTAATTGGTTTCTAGGGAGGAGGAGAGGAATGCAGCTGACTCAGCACTTGTTCAACTATAATGGTTGGGCTTTGAGGGGCGGTTGCATTTGGAGATAGGTTTGAAGCAGATTGCACCCGGGGTGACTGGTGCTCTTCAATGGTAACCTTCTCAATTGAGATAGGTTCCAGCATTGTGGTATCCCTAATTATGGTTGCATCAGGATCCTGTTGAGAGGATGCCTGAGCGGCTAGGGCTGGTGGAGTCTTTGACACTACTGGGGGGTTAGAACCAGTAAGTGTTTCCTGTATTGGTGGTACAGGGGCATCCTCAGGGGACTCATCTCCCTGAGTAGCCTTTTTGGGCTTTTTGGTGTTGGGTTTGGTGGGGACTTTGGATCTGGAAGTGGAGGCTGTGGGTTCCCGCTGCTTGGGTTTTTGCAGCCGGGCAGCCCCTTTCAGTGTAGGGTCAGAGTTGTGCCTGGAGTATACTTCAGGCAATACAGCCAGCAGGGACTCCAAGGCCAACAAGGCCGTCTGATTTTAGCTGATTTAAAATTATGGCCATGAGAAACCTGGGATATAATATCCATCTGTTTGCCACAGGTTTCAAAGCCAGATCCTTTAGTTCCATGAAAACTATCTCAGAAAAATTTAGATTTTGTCGTTCAAAGATAGAGTATAATACCTGTTGCCATCGGGAGGACATCTGATCCCATGAGGAGGTTTTTGATGCAAGGCAGACATTCACCATGTGGAATATAAGACGTTCAGCATCATGGAAGTGCTTCTTCAGAATGGTGGTAGCACTTAAGTCTCCTTCATACCCGTATTGATGAAAGACATATCAGTTGTGCCTTTCGGGTATTCTGTGACACAGGTGGCATCATGTAGATTTAGGGTTTGTCAATGATGTCTGGAGTGATGACCACCTGTTTCTGGTTAACCAACGACTGGAGAGTGATTTGGCTATCATTCTCACCAGTTTGCACAGAGACGTTGGTCCAGAATTGGCTTAGGGAATCGGGGTATATGGTAGGATTCAGAAGAAAAGCGGTTCGGTACTGGGAATCTACCATAAGATCGATGGCATTATCAAATTTATTCCAAAAGGCCGATTTCGAGAGGTAGGCAACACAGTTGTGTCTGGGTTCGCCATTGTTGAGAGAGTGAAGGACATAAAACGGCTAATGAAACGTTTGAAAGTAGATTTAGGTATTTATAGGGTAAGAAAAGGCTGATATAAAACGACTGAAAGTGTTGGTGCTGTCATCAGTTGTTTGAAAACAACTGAAGACCTGGTTTTAACTTTCAGAAGTTGTAACAACTGAAGACTTGGTATTAGTCGTCAGTAGTTGTGAAACTACTGAAGACATGGTTTTGGCTTCAGGTGTTGTAAACAACAGAAGATTTGGTGTTAGTCATCAGTAGTTGTAAAACTACTGAAGACATGGTTTTGGCTTCAGTTGTATGAAGTGAAACAGCAGTTGTAGAAACAACTGAAGAGAAAAGTTTCTCATCAGCTGTTGTCGTCAATTCTTAGCTCATCAGCTGTTTCATTCTGACCTCAACACTTATCAGACTTTTTGTCTGATTTTCAGACGTTTCATTGGTCATCAGTACTTATCTGTTATACTGACATCAGTAGTTGTAACTACATCAGTAGTTGTAACCACATCAGTTCTTTTCAACAGATAGAGTACTTCAGTACTTTTAAGTAATTTAGTCTTCAGTAGTTATGAAAACTACTGAGGATAAAAGAACTTATCAGTACTTATTTGTGACAATAGTATACGAATGCTCATCAGTACTTGTTGACTGAGATCATCAGTAGTTGTCACTTATTCTAGCTGCAGCATACCAAGCCTTAACACTAGGTTTTGGAAAGTTGAACTGTCCAAAGGCTTAGTAAATATGTCTGCAAGCTCATCAGCACTAGGAACAAACTTTGGATCAATCAGACCTTTTTCAAAACAATCCCTAATAAAATGGTGTCTGATCTCAATATGTTTGGTCCTAGAGTGCTGGACTGGATTCTTGACAATACAAAGAGCTGAAGCACTATCCATTAGTAATGGAGTCTTAGTCTCTGTAATGCCATAATCCAATAATTGATTCTGAAGCCAGAGTACCTGAGATGTACAACTTGCAGCAGCAATGTACTCGGCTTCAGCAGTGGATGTAGCAACAGATGTTTGTTTCTTACTCTGCCAAGAAACCAAACAGTTGCCTAGGAATTGACATCCACCAGAAGTTGATTTTCTAGTTAATTTACACCCTGCATAGTCACTATCAGAAAAAGCAACTAATTTGCAAGAGTGCCCAGTGGAATACCAAAGACCTAGAGATTGAGTACCTTGCAGATATCTAAAGATCCTCTTGACTGCAATCAAATGAGACTCTTTAGGAGCAGCCTGAAATCTAGCACAAACACAAGTTGCAAACATAATATCTGGTCTAGAAGCTGTTAAGTACATCAAGGACCCAATCATACATCTGTAAAGTGTTTCATCAACAGCTTTACCTTTCTGATCTGCATCCAGTTGTGTGGTGCTGCACATGGGAGTAGAACAGGGCTTACAGTTTTGTAAATCAAACTTTTCCAAAAGACTCTTTGTGTATTTTGACTGATGAATGAAAGTTCCATCAGCCTTTTGTTTGATTTGCAAACCTAGAAAGAACTGTAATTCTCCCATGGCACTCATTTCGAATTTTTGTTGCATCAACTTTGTAAATGCATCACACAACTGTGGATCAGAGGATGCAAAAATAATATCATCAACATAAATTTGAACAAGGAGCTTATGCTGACCCACTTTCTTAATGAACAAAGTTTTATCTATGGAGCCTCTAGTGAAATTATTCTGAAGAAGAAAATTTGACAGTGTTTCATACCAGGCTCTAGGAGCTTGTTTCAACCCATAAAGAGCCTTATCAAGTTTATACACCCAATCAGGATGTTTATTATCCTCAAAACCTGGTGGTTGACACACATAAACCTCTTCTTTTATTTTACCATATAAAAATGCACTTTTGACATCCATTTGAAAAACTTTAAGATTGTGGAATGCAGCATAGGCTAAGAACAATCTAATTGCCTCCAGTCTGGCTACAGGGGCAAAGGTTTCATCATAATCAATACCTTCTTCTTGTGAAAACCCCTGGACAACCAGTCTGGCCTTGTTCTTGACAATTTGCCCATTTTCATCTGTTTTATTCCTAAACACCCATTTAGTGCCTATTGCACACTTACCTGGGGGTAGAGGAACCAGTTCCCACACTTGCTGCTTTTTGAACTGAAGAAGCTCAAGCTGCATGGCATCAACCCATCCATTGTCTCTTAATGCAATATGATAGTTCTTTGGCTCTTGCTGACTGATGAAAGAGCATAGAAGCAGAAGTTGGACAATTGACTTCTAGTTGAGACACCAGCATTGATATCACCAATGATTTGAGACATTGGGTGATTCTTCAGCTCTTGGTACACTATGAGATCTGTGCAAGTGTTTGTAGCACGCTCAGCAGCAACAGATGTTGATCCAGATTCTTGAAACCAAGTATTAGATGGCAAGTCAAATGAAGTAGAGGATTCAGAAATCTCATCAGCATTTGTTGTGGATGGTGCTACTGAAGCTACAGGAACATCAAGTTTAGTAGACTCAGGCAGTTGATCACTAAACTTGAATAGGTGAGTACTGGGATCATCATCAACATCAGTACCACCAGATGGATGACTAGCTGCAGAAGGTGATGAATTCACATGATCTGCAACAGCTGGAGGCTGATAAGGAACATATTGCAGTATGTCCAGATCAAACAACTCCACAGGGTTTTGTGGGATTTTGTCCTTAGGAGATTCATTGAACTTCACATGCAAGGTTTCTTCAACCATCTTTGTTCTGCAGTTGAACACTCTGTAAGCCTTGCAAGTGGATGAATACCCAACAAAATACCCTGCATCCACCTTAGAATCAAACTTTTGGAGTTGATCCTTTGTGTTGAGAATGTAACAAGGACACCCAAATGCTCTGAAGAATGAAATTAGAGGAGCCAAATGATGTAGAACTTCATAAGGAGTCTTCATCAACCTCTGATTCACTAAAGCTCTATTTTGCACATAGCATGCTGTGTTGACAGCTTCAGCCCAAAAGGTCAGTGGCAAACCAGAGTCAGCCAACATGGACCTTGCAGCTTCAATTAGGGTCCTGTTCTTTCTCTCCACTACTCCATTTTGTTCTGGAGTCCTTGGGATGCTATACTGCCTCTTGATTCCTTTTGAAAGGTAGAAATCATCAAGTGTATGGTTTCTAAATTCAGTTCCATTATCACTTCTTATACACTTGACTGATAGGGAATACTGCTTCTCAACATACAACACAAAGTTAATAATTGTCTGAGCAGCCTCATCCTTTGAATGCAAGAAGAAGGTCCATACAAATCTGGAGTAATCATCCACAATTACCAGACAGTATTTCTTCTTTGCCATGCTCATTACTCTCACAGGACCAAAGAGATCCATGTGCAGTAATTGCAAGCAGGCAGTGGACTTTGGTTCTTCTATAGGAGGGAATGAAACTTTGTGTTGTTTTCCTTTTAAACAAGCAGTGCAGGTTTCATCACAGTGGAACTCCTTTATTGGTAGACCTCTCACTAAACTATTGTGGATCAGCTGATTCATGTTTTTGAGATTAACATGACCCAGCCTTCTATGCCACAGTTTAGATTCCTGAGGAGAGGCCTTGGAGAACAGGCAAGGATGACCTTTTAAATCAATCTTCTTTGACAAATCCAAGGCATATACTCTTCCTATCCTGTTGGCCTTCAGGAGAGTATGTTCATCCAATACCTTGTCAATCAGCCTCAGAACTTTGGAAGACAGAATCCGGCAGTTCTGGCTTGTGAAAAGTGCAACATGCCCTTTATCACACATCTGACTGACACTCAGTAGATTATACTTGAGATTCTCCACATGGTTAACATCATCAAATCTGATTTCTCCATTTGACACAAATCCTTTCCCGATGATGTAACCCTTAGCATCATTTCCAAATGAGACAAATCCCTTCTTTCCTTGAGAGTAGTCATTAAGAAGAGAACTGCTCCCAGTCATATGCATAGATCCTCCACTGTCTACATACCAGATGCTTCTTTGGCATGCTGAAGAACCCTGCATTTATCATAAGAAACTAGTTAGCTTTAGAGACCCAAACCTTTTGGTTTTGGGTCTGTTTTCATCAACAGATTTAACCATAACTTGTTTCTCATGATTAACAGCTGATGAAGGTGGAGATGGTGCTGAAATGGATTTCTTAGATTTGGGCTTGGATTTCCTTTTCAGTGGTTTGATCACAGGTGCATCTAGTTGGTTAACTCTCCCCAACAAATGCTGAACCATCATAACAAGTTGTGTCTGATTTGTTGCTAAAGCCTTCAGCTCATTTGACACATCAGTACTTGTTTTTGATGAGTTCCTGTGACCCACCATTTCCTCCTTCTTGAAATTCACAGACTTAGTCTGATGTTTATCATGAGGAACACTATCAGCTGTTTTCTGATAAACCCCATCCTTCTTTTTGGATTTTGGTGAGGCCTTGGGTTTATCAGTTTGAGATGACTGTGGTACAAACTTGGTCTCAAACTCATTTTTCATTTTATTAATCTCTTCTTTAATGAGCTTATCTCTGTTGAGTTTGGAACCCTTTTTGTACCAGCATTCATCAGATAGATGATTGAATTTACCACATATTTCACATGGCTTATTCTTCATCTTGGATTGATCAACTGCTGAAGTGGAAACTACTGAAGGTGTGATCTTCAGTACTTTCCTCCTTTCAGTACTTGTGTTAAGTACTGAAGGATCGGTAACAACTGAAGACTTGTTCTTCAGCTGTTCTCTATCCGTCCTGAAAGACCGTATGATAGATTCCTCAGCAGTTGTTAATCCTTTTATTTCAGCAGATTTGAAATGCTTTTCAGATGTTGTGACTTGCCTTTCAGTACTTGGAGTACTTTGAGGGACAACATCTGAATTGCTCAGCTTCATGTGTTTATCAGCATTTAAACCATCAGGCAATTGATTTGCTGAGATCTTAACACTGACTTCATCCTCTAATTTTGTATTGTCATTTGAGGATGAATCACATGATGATGTGGTTTGGAAATTACTTTCACCTTCAGATTTTACTATTGATTTTGAAGTAAAATCAGTAGGTGGTGCAGTATGATTGTAACCTATTCCAAACTTCACATTTGAAGCTGTTTGCTTGCTGAGAAGCATTTCAAATCCCTTGCAGGATGTTACCCAGCGGTCACACTCAACTTGGGTAGCTGCAAGTGTCTCTTTGAGACTTCTGTGGTTCTCAAGTATGACCTCTACCTTAGCCTTTTCATCATTAAGTTGGCATTTAAGCTTGTAAATCTCATCATCTTTGTCATTAAGAGCAGACTCATACTCAGCTTTTCTTTTGGAAATAGTTTTCTCAAGCTCAAGATTTTGATTGATTAAAGCTACATTTGCCTCTCTAATAGAGACAAAGGCAGCTATACATGATTCAGAACATAACTTGGCTTTAGCCTCAGAAGATACCTGGGTTACCTGTGAAGATGATGCATTGGAGCAGGAACCCTCAGTAGACTCCAGGGCCATGAGAGCAAGATTCCCAAAAGGATGTTCACCACCATGTTGACCAGCACCAACAAATAATTGCTCATTGAAACCAGAAAGATCATCTGGTAAGCTGCTCCAGTCAACAACTCCTGGTGTGAAGAAGCTGTGATGAGGTTGAGATTGTGATGGAGATGGTTGAGGCTCAGGTAGGGCTTGAGGTTGTGTGCTATAGGAACTTGAACTGGATTTGGCTGTGGCATGTAATAGCAGGGATATGGATATGGCATTGGACCCTGAGGGACAAAATATGCAGGAGATTGAGGTTGTGAGTGATGACCAGAACTAGCAGGATGTTGCCCTTTGTTTTGTGAACTATTGCTTGGAAAGGTCACAAAGGGTGCAGAGGAGTTAGATCCAGTTGATCTACACTCTCTTGCAAAGTGCCCAAGCCTTGGCATTTGTGACACCTCAACTTACTCTTGTCAAAACCAACTTTGGTTTTGCCAGAGAGTCCTGGAAATTTCCTACCAGTTCTCTTGTAGAACTTTTGAGATCTGATATTGATCAAGGCCATTTGGCTCAAAATATCCATCTCTTCTAAATCATCATCAGCAATACCCTTCAAATCATCCATGATAAAGCATAAATTATCACTATTACACCCAGAATGACTGTCAACACCAACAAATGCATGATCAGAACTGTTTGAAAAGAAATCTATATGCTCATCATAATGGCTTTCTGATCCAGCATATTCTGACTCATGACCGACCAAGGCAGTGTCTCTGGTACAAAGTCATCAGTGAGCTTTCCTGATGATGCCAGTTTCCTTTTCTGCTCTATCTCTCTTTCAAATGTAAGCAGTTTCCCATGGAGTTGGGTGAGAGATAGGCTTCCAGATTTGCACTGGAGCGTAGGACAATGGTGTATGTGTCCCATCTCTCAGGTAGTGATCTGAGGAATATATTGTTCATCTGGCTGTTAGTATACTCATGCTTGACCATTTTCAGCTCAGAGATCAAGCAGGAGAAATGCTCAAACTGTTGAGTCAGTGTCTCACCCTTCCTATGAGAGAATGTCTCATATTGTTGGGCGAGGATTTCTCTGTTGTTTGCTAAGACCTCATCAGTTCCTCCGAATTGTTCCTTCAAAGCATTCCAGAGGTCATCTGAGTATTGCTCCTTCTTCTTCGGAACCATTTGGTTGGTCTCCAGATTATTCACCATAGGCTTGTGTGGACCGTGAACCACAGATGTCCAACAACCTGAACTGTTAACAGACAGGTGATGGAGCATTCTTCGTTGCCATATGTTATACTCACTCCTAACCAGCATCGGAGGCTTGGTTGAGGAGCCAGTATTGTGAGGGTCATTAGATGGAGTAGTCATTCTCAGATTCAAACCAATTCAATCAAGTTTCAACAGATTTAGCACAAAAACACAACAAACTCAATATGAACCAAGAAGAAACTCAAATTGAATAACCAGAAGCAGCAGAAGATCAATCTCTATAACCAATTCTTGCAAATATGCTAATTCGATCAAACTTTAGATATCGAAATAGCAGTTTCAATGATCAATTGTTAAACCGATCAATGATTAACCTGCTCTGATACCATTTGACAGGATCAGTGATCTAAGTTTGATCAATTAGAGTTGAATTGCAGCGGAATTAGAACAAGAATTAGACAAATATAGCAAGAACACAATAGATATTCAATGGAACAGTACACGGTTATAGAGAAAGAGGGTTTTCTGCAAAAGGGATAATATCATTCATGCACAAATGCTTCGGTATGTCAGCCGCTAAGCTTCGCAGGTTACAATTAGGTCAACATTCCTTATATAAAGGAATGTGACGTCTGCTGATGTCACTTGATAGTGACATTTAACAGAATTATTACAAACAACTGAAAGTAAGCAAACTACTGAGAATGTTCACAACAACTGAGAACATCTCAGAGTATGCTAAGTACAAGATGAAACTAAAACTACTGAAACTACAAGTACTGATTACAAGAAACATAAAACTACTGATTACAAAAGAACTGAAAGGAAAATATAACTACTGAAAGGAAACCATCACAACTACTGAAGAGGTCTTCTTCAGCTGTTGTGACAACATCTGAAACTTGGTCTTCAGTCTTTGTCTTCAGCTTTTGTCTTCAGACTTTGTCTTCAGCTTTTGTCTTCAGACTTTGTCTTCAGTTCTTTAACTTCAGACTTTGTCTTCAGACCTTGTTATCAGTTGATGTCTTCAGCTGTTGCAGACTACTTCAGTTGTTGTAATGTCTGTGGGACTTAAAGGTTTTTCTGATCAGGCTCATTGGTTCTTTTGGTCCAACAGAGAAAAAGATGGCAAGAGAAAAACATTATCATGGTCATTATAAATAGGGACATCTTGGAAAAAAAATTTTGGAAGGGGAATTTGGCATCTTGGTCAAGTAGAACTACAGAAAAAAAGGGAATCTTTGTGATTTATTTCGAAGATAATTTAATTGTTTTAGTTTTGATTTGTAAGTTTTCCTTTTGTTTGAATAATCTAGCCGCCATGTCCGGCTAGATCACGTTTAGTTTCAACATTAGGGTTAAATTTCTTTGATTTGGTTTGAACTTATGTGAATCAGTTATGAGATTATTTTATGCTAATGGTTTTTTTGTTTAATTCTTGATCTTAAACCCGGATTTATTCTGGTATATTTTAGATTGTTAATAAAACTGGCCACTTTATTAATTTTTTTAATAAGGCTTTTCAAGATTTAAAACCCTAATCAAGCTTTGATTTTTTATTTAAGGAACAATTAACGGTTTGATTTTGTCTATGAATTCATTCTCGTTATAGAATCACACAATTTAGTTAAACATGCCGAACGGCGTGTGTGTTTAGTTGTAATTTATACTTCTATCATTGCAACCCGTACGCTAAGATCCGAACGGTGTGAGCTTAGATTAGCGGGTTGGTTATAATCAACGAACTGCGATTGATTAGACAGTAGATAGAGTGTATATCCGAACGACGTGATATTTAGTATCGATACAAATCATTAATTAAAAAGAATCATTGCACCATAATCGTTAATGATCGTAAGCTGAATCGAATCAAGAAATTACCTTAGTGTTATAATTAGTTTTCATATTTTAATTTACTTCACAATTTAATTAACGTTTTTATTAAGTTCTTTTCACAATTAAAAAAATACAAAAAAATATCAAATTTCATTTTCCTGGCAGAAGCTTAACACGGCCGCGTGGAATTTCCTTTATAGTATTGACACAACCGTGTCAGCTTGCTGGATTTTTCTACATTTTGCAATTTACTTCTAGTTTTAGTTTTTAATTAAAACCCTCATCTTGCTTAACCCATAACCAACTATAGTAACTGTGCTAAAACATTTTTTGTATTAAAATAATTGACACGTATCCCTGATGACACGAACCCTAGTTTCGCTCATATTATTTTTAGTGTGTGCACAGTAGATTCACATTTTAATTATTTATTTGTTGGATTTGACACCCAACAAAAAGTTAACTATCAAAGGTCATTAAGTGTTAATTAACCAAGGACCTAAAATGTAAATTACAAGGTTTAAAACGTAATTATGATGTACTATAATTAAGGCATTAGGGAAAAACCCTAATCCCTAACCCCCAAACCCCATATTGTCGTCGACCCTCATCCCCTCTCTTAGTTCTACCGCGACCAAACCACCACCACTAACCGCCATCGTGGACCACCATCGTAGTTGTTAAACTTTCTTCAAGTTGCAATAGTTGCAAAGGTTGGAGCTTTTCATGATTCGGATCAACCAGCGAGATTGTTAATTGATCCCAAAGTGCAAAGCTTTGAACTTTTTCATCAAGGTGTAATCATTTTACCCATCTATGGTTATAATTGTTTTAAGGCATGTAATTAGATACCTGATTTGGGTACAGTTAATAAGATTAATGATTAAATGAATCCGCTCACTTTTGATAAGAGTTTCTATTTTAAGTAACTTTAGTTGGTTAAAGGTTACATACAATAACCGACACTATTAGTATTAACTTAGCAAGTGATAATATTTCCAATATGTATACATATACATAAACCCCCTAAATGTCAGTTAAAGTGTGTTTCGAACATAACAAAACCAACACAAACCTAAAAATAAGTTCAAAGGATATTCGAGAACATTGAGTTACAACTTTCATCAAGTGAACTCATATAACACACTTAAGTCACCAATGATCCACTGAAGGTCAACTATTATGAACTCACCTAAGTTTACCACCCGAAGATTCAACATAATCAATGGATGAAACCAGTTAAATGAAATACCAACTTGAAGGACACAAGGATGCTTAGACCAATATCAACTGAACATGAATTAAACCATAATGGTAACCTTCAATAACGTTGGTAGCGGTCGGTGATTATCCCACTAAACAGTTTCCGTGCTAACTGCTACTTGACGGTGAGTTTCTTGTAGCATATCTTTTACTACTTTTATTACCGCTTTTACATACTTTCAAAAAAGAAACATGTTAACTAAAATTTTTAAATCATATTGCTTCTATGTATGCATTCTAGTATACTTGATGATGTATTACTTTTGTTAACTAATTATCACACTAGAAGTCCCTCGACTGAACTTAACGTAACCACTTAACTACTGGATGTAGGCATGTAGCCTATGGATATATATATATATATATATATATATATATATATATATATATATATATATATATATATATCAGGGCCTGACAACTCTCATTATCCCGATAAATTAGAACGTGTAAATCCATTGTCAACTATGTTGAATGATTATTTTCCTAACTAAGGTTATGCTTGGAAGTACTTTTGATATGTATTTACGTGGGGTACAGATCAAATGAACTTGGTTTGTGGTATGTGGGCTGAATGTAGATACATA
The DNA here is from genome assembly GCA_025506505.1 of Flaveria sonorensis. NCBI lineage: Eukaryota > Viridiplantae > Streptophyta > Magnoliopsida > Asterales > Asteraceae > Flaveria > Flaveria sonorensis. Next base: position 19,399,020 of record CM046439.1, read on the forward strand.
TCAATTAAATTATGTGATGCAACTAAAGATTTTATCAAGTCTCGAAAACTACGAGCTCGCCAACATTTTGTTGTCCTATTTTCCAATATATTTCAGGTGACTAAGCATGTAGAAAAACCTGCACTTAGACGGCACATACAAGGCACTTAGAGAGATTGTACACCTATGCCGATGTGTTATAATCTTTCATAATATGTATCTTAAAACAAATTGTGTCTAATGAACATCATGAATTGTTTAAGCAAATGTTAGTGTTTTCTATCAATACCATGCGTTTATAATGTTTTACCTGTCCTTCCTCCCATGATTCCAGCATCGACGTGAGGGGTGTGTCACATAACTAACTGTAAAATATTTTGTTGATAATAAAAATTTTGAAATGTAAAATAGATAAAATGTTGAGAACAGATTGTTGATTGAAAGACGATTTGTTAATTAATGTGAAAGTAATTTAGATAATTAAAGTTGTAATTATTATATTGTTATTATATAATGTTAATAATCAAATGAAAGGAATAGTAAGGGTGGTTGATTTGTGATATTGACCACCAAAGTTTCTAAATTTTATTTCTTAACGCCTGAGGCATTTTAACAATGCCATGTGTTTCTACTAAGTGTCTTAGAGACAAACAAAGTGTTACAAATATCTTCAGATATAGAGAGGGGAGAGAGATCAGAATCTAGAGAAAAGAGAGAAAATGGTGGAGGCGGTGTTGTTGTGAAGACAATCGTCGTTGACGCCTTGACGATTGCATCGCCGAAGTGAAAAGTACCAAACATGAAGTTAAGGGTTGTCAAACCACTGCTCGAGATGGTGAGGTTGGACGGGTGCATGGCTCTACGATGGGGAGTGATTCGGTTATAGGATTTTTTAGTTAATTTTTTACGTTGATCCAATTCTACAATTGGGGTGTGTTCTTGCTTTTTGATTTCCCAGCCCTATTTCAATGTTGTATTCATACGACCATTATGGCTTTGTAGGTAGGTTTTAATGTTCGTTCTTTCCTTTCTGTTCGCTGAACTTTATTTGATGATTGATTGTAGGATTTTATGTGGTCTGAGAACATAAGAATCAGGAGCTATGTTAAGGGATGTCATTCCCTGGTAGCATCACTTGATTAATTGTAACTAATCAATGTTCAATGGATTTTCTTTCTAATTCAACTTTTCACATCACAAAATGATGAAAGCATAGCTTCTGAATGTATGAACATCGGAGCAATGTTATGCAAGTTTTATAATCATTAGCCTATGAAGATTTATCAAAAGGTATGGTCATAAACATTGGTGGTTTAATAGGTTCGTAATTATGTTTTGTGTGATAACATGTGTTTGATGGAAATGAGTTTACTGTGAGATTATGATGAAGTAAGTAGAAGCAAGATTATATTTCTATTAGTTTGTTCAAGGAGTTTATCATCGATTTTGTCTTAGTGCTTGACTATATCCACTGTTTGGATAGTGGTAGCAAAAGTATGTCTACCGAATGAGTGAAAGGTTTATTTTAAGCTAACTTTTGTCTGAAGTATTTGATTGTATGTTAACATTGCCATACAGGTGTTTAAATTTAGGTTTTTCTTATAAAGTTTTTGGAGATTACTTTGACAACGTATATGTTATTACCTGTACTGATTTTCCAGCCGTAGTTAATTAATATTTGGTTTGTACAACTTACTCAACTTACATGATTTATAATTTTTTTGTTGGTAGGTATTTCCATAATTGATGATGTCTTTTTAACCTAACCTGTATATATTTGAATGTTTCATAAGAGTTTTTATGTGGGGTCGAAAGGAATTGACATAATGTGAGTAGTGTTTGCTATTACTGGACTTGTTTCAATAATACTAAGGATAAGGGAACATATGCTTATTTATACAAAACGTTTGATGTTGTTGTTATTGATCCGATTGATGAGAGGCATTTACTTGTAACTTTTTTACTAACATCTTGAGTGTTTAGTATTTTCTTAGTTCTATACGCGTTTGATTCTATGTTCATTATGTTGTAATTCAAATTCTTCCTATAATTGATTTCATAGGTAAGATTTTGATTAAAGATGAGCCACAGGTTGTAATAAACACCTCATATCAATGATGCAAAAAAAGAATAATTAAAATAGTGAAGCATTAGTAAAAAAAATCCTTTCACTGCTAATACAAATAGAAAGACAGATAAAAACATAGACTGTTCTCGCTCAAAAATAAACACTCGAGATAGAAAAAAATTAATAGGTCTTTTTTAGGACCTAAACCATACCTTTGACTTTTAGGTACCACAGAAAACAGAACTGATTTTATAGCTTTCTATAACTACACTGGTTAAGTCCTGACACCTCATTTACTCAGGTTCAACTTATTACTTATTCTAAATTAGCATGGAATACCCATGAAAATAGATGATGAGCTACAGAGAGAGAAACATGTAAAATTCTATTGAAAGGAGTCATCACTAACAAATTGTCTATAATTTAAAAAATTCCTTTTATGTAACACCATTAACAATCTCCATTATTGTTGGTCAAAGGTTTTGTGGTTTTCCTCTCCTTTTTTATATGATTCTCAAATTATCATTGATCAAAGTGTAAGGAATACAACTAGAGGATGATGCAACCAAAGAACAACCAAGAGCTCTCAGCATGCATAAATGAAGTACAAGGAAGTTACTTTGGAAGATTTGATACAACTCAGTGAATTATGCTAAGTGTCAAATCTTCCGAAGTCAAAAGACCATATCTTTCGAAGCCAAAGATGAAGTCTTTCAAAGCTTCAAGGACAAAGTTTTCCAAAGCCAAAGACTAATTCCTTTCGAAGATAGAGAAGACATGCTTTCTCTGAATCACCTTTTGATAAAAGTTGAACCACTTTCCGCTGCCACTCTGAAGACTCACCAACTTATATGAGTTGGTGAAAAGTCCATGCTTTTATCAACTGTAGATTAAGGTTTTTTGTCTGTAACTTTCCAACTATGTACTTTTATCCTTTTTGTAATATATTAGGATGTGAGCTATGGCATGTCATAGTCAGAAGTCAAAAGGCAATCTGTCTTTTGACTCTACATTGATCTTGTTGTCTAGATTAGTGTTTCTAGTTGGCCTTCAAAGTATGGTCGGCTATAAGATGTAGTATAAAGTGTCTTAACTACTTATATCTTTTCTTTTATGCTTTGTAACAATTGTAAGAACTTGAGAGCAATATACATCATTCTTGAAAACCCTATTTGAGAGTTCTTGTTCTTGTTCTTTTACTTGTGTTCTTTGTATCATTTAACCGGTTCCCTATTTGATCTGCTAAGTGTTTCATATCTCTCCAGCTTGTGAAACTGTTGCATTGACCACCCTTCACCGGTCCTGCAATTGGTATCAGAGCAGTTTAGGCTCTTGATTGTAAGATCTCACCATCTTTGATCACTTCAATTTCACAGAACACTTAACATCTCAAATGGCAGCTCTTGCTAAGGCTGATATGGAAACTGGCACTATGACAAAGTCTCCACTGATCACTCCTGGTGATTTTGATACTTGGTGCCAACATATGGAAGGGTTTATCAAGTCTCAAGATAGCAGGATGTGGAGATCTGTTGTCGAAGGACTCACATCCCATGCACCTCTTCAGCCACCGCTGGAGGTGGCATGATACCAAAGAAAATGGCTGACTATTTTGAAGAAGACGGGAAAAGAATAGATATAGATAAAAAGGCCATGACCGCTCTCCGAACTACTCTTCCTAACTCCATATACAGAGGCTTTAAGAAGTGCAAGACTGCTAAGCAGCTCTAGGATGGACTGAAGCTGGTGTATGAGGGGTCTGATGAAGCCAAGGAGAACAAGAAGGATATCATGAAGCAGCAGTTTGAAAATTTCACCTACAAGACAGGTGAAGCCATGACTCAACAATACTTCAGGTATGTTAAGATTATGGATACTCTGACTGATGTTAGTGTAAAGCTTGAGAATAGGGACATAGTGAGGAAGTTCATGTTCTCTTTTCCTAGACAATGGACTCACTACTATGTAACCATTAAAAGAACTGAGAAACTCTCTACTCTTACTCTCACAGAGTTGTATGGTCTCCATAGTGGGTACCAGAGGGAGATGAACTTGCAAAATCAATCCAGCAGCTCTTCCAACATCCAGCAAAGTTCAGCCCTTCATGTGGTTAAAAAGGATAGCATAGAACCATAGTATCATCTCATATGCTTCCCTGAAAACTCATAAAAGGTTCCTTTCATTACCTTCCCTAAGACACCAAGGGAGAGCTACATCCAAGGAAGCCCATTCCAAGAGACAAGCTCTTCACAAGCCTTGTGTCTACTGATAAAAGTTGTGGCACCTTTCATTTTACTCTTGAAGACTTGGACCGCATCCATCCAGATGATCTGGAGTACATGCAGATAGTATAACAGATAGCTCTTCTCAATCACAAGGCCAAGAAGTTCTACAAGAGAATAGGGAGAAAGTTTCCCAGCAATATGGCCAGTGAAAAGTTTGGACTGGACAAAAGCAAAGTAAAGTGTTACAATTGTACCTAGATTGGCCACTTTTCTAGAAAATGCAAGGCACCAAGAACAAATGGTGGCCAAGCACAACCCAGGCCAAACTACACTAATGCAGCTCCAAGAACTGAGAAGCCAAGCCAGCCCAAACAAAATGCTGCTATTGCTATTGAAGAAGGAGGCTTTAACTGGAGCTTTCAGGTTAAAGTTTCCCAGCAATATGGCCAGTGGAAAGTTTGGACTGGACAAAAGCAAAGTAAAGTGTTACAACTGTAACTAGATTGGCCACTTTGCTAGAAAATGCAAGGCACCAAGAACAAATGGTGGCCAAGCACAGCCCAGGACAAACTTCACTAATGCAGCTCCAAGAACTGAGAAGCCAATCCAGCCCAAACAACATGTTGTTGTTGCTATTGAAGAAGGAGGCTTTGACTGGAGCTTTTAGGTGGAAGATGCTTCTACAAACCAAGCACTGATGGCTGATCATGAAGAAGTTAAGGTATTGGAACATCTCTATACCCTTGAATGCATTGCAAAAGTTAACATGTATAGGACCTATAATTTAGAAGTGAGATATGATTTTGAGTCCTTGAACATCTTAAAAGCTGACTTTAAAAGAGCTGAAAATGATTATAAACGTAAAACAGAAGATTTAGAGAAAACCATTTCAACTCTTAAGCATGAGCACATAAATTACAGGACTCAGATCAAGGATCTCATTACCAAATTAACTGAATGTCAAGCTGGGCTTGTGATCAGCAAAGCTAAGGTAGAAAAATGTGTTCTTGAAGAGAAAACCTTCAAGAACATAATATCTTCATCCATGCATGAAAATTTTTTTTATCAGAACAGGCAAGGATTAGGTTCAAGTGAGATAGCTCCTTCACATACATTATTATCTGTAAGATCTCCAAGGTATGGAACTTGTCAAGATGAGCTGCCCTCCATAGATCCCATTCAAGAAGAAGATGAAGATGAAAGGGATGTAGTGAAGGATGAACCTGAGGTGAGTGAGAAGGGTTATCCTAAAATAAAGTCCAAGAAAGCCCAAAAGATCAAGGCGACTTTCAACTCCAAGAAAAAGTAGGTTTGCATCTCTGCTGGACTTGAAGTGGTAAAGACTAAGGACAAAACCATGGACTCTAGTACCAGGAGTTCTAGTTCATGTCCAAGTCATCCTGATTCAAAGAAGAAAGTTGATAAAATATGCACCACTGATGCACAGCTTGAACCATCTAGTTCCAAGAGCAAGACTCATCCCAAGAAGCCTACTACATCATCTAATAAGATGAAGAAGAAAGTAGAGAGTTGTTGGAAACGGTCTGCCCAAGACACATATTGAATTGATATGGCTAGTACATTATGATCCAAGTCTGGTCATACCCAATAACAAGCTAGACAAACACCTACACTATTTATTTTATGATATGATCATGTAACTAAATATTGACACTTAAAGTATTTAGAAATTGGGTTTCTAAATATTTGCACTTGGGTTGTAAATAAATTATATGGATAATTTATTTTAGAGAGAGTATTCTATATTGTTATTCAAATGGTTGAACAACAATATAGTCTTTTGTCTGCATTTCTTAATTACTCATCCGCATTTACTATGTGGATGTGCTTTTGAGGAAATGCGGATGAAGGTTCCTCATCCGCATTTACTAATACGGATGTGCATTTATGGAAATGTTGATGGAAACTAATCGTCCGCATTATGCGCATAAGCATTTGAGGAAATGCGGATGAGCATTTGAGGAAATACTGATGAAACTACTCATCCGCATTTACAAATACGGATGTACATTTAGGAAATTCCGATGGAATTTCTTCATCCGCATTTACAAATGCGGTAGGAGGTTATTCATCCGCATTTACTAATGCAGGTGAATGTTTGAGAAATGCGGATGGGATAAGGGGCTGGGTCCCGCCCACTTTTCTCTCTCTCCTCGTCTGAAATTTTAGTTTTATAGGACATGCAATATATGATTGCAATCAACCACTCTCTCTGATAACTTACAACACACTCAAAAGGTGCACGTCTGTTTGTTTTGGTTTTCTCTCGATTGGTTGAAAAAAAACAAGAACAGAGATTCGTTCAAGTGTGAAAATCCTAGCAACCGGGTGTTTGCTGGAGGCTTGAGGGTAGACTTGCTTGAGGAGTCCTTCTTTGGATGTTTCCATTCATCGATCATCTTCCTCAAACCCATACGAGAGGTAGTCTTCTAAACACCCTATGGTTATTTGTAAGCATGTTTTTCATATAATGATCCATTATGGGTTTTAACAGATATATAAAATGGTTTATATATTTTAACTGTAACAAGTTTTTAATCTCTTAATCCGCTGCGGTTTTCATTTTATATGGATAAAATGACTCTGATAAACTTGTTCAAAACCCAACAATGGCATCAAGAGCCGGTTATATGGATACATGCTTCATCTGGACTGAAATCTCGGTTTCTTGCTGATGATTCACCAACAGACCGAGAGTTTTGGTCAAATGTCTCCCCTGAATTTTTCAAGATTCTACTTTACATGCATATTGTAATCTTGAAAATTTTAATCATCTGGATGATTTAGTTGTTTGGACAAGAATCATGATATTCGATTTGTTTATACATTAACCAAAAATCAGTGGTTCAAGGGGAAGCTCTCGGGTTTTTACTTACATATTTGGATATGTATTTTAATGTTCATAACCTAGCCGAGACCTTGTGTTTGGATGTGTTGTGGTTTGTATTTGATTATTCAAAAGGGTTGTAATTATTAAATGTATTTGTTCTTCCTTTTGGGTATGTAATTTATTTATTTTTCATTTGGTATGTAAAATAAATAGGTTAGTTGCATTTTACTTTTACTAGAAAAATGTATTTAGGATATAGTTTTGTAAAAGAAGATGCAACAAGGTAGTTTTTGGGTTTGGGCCAATTTTGAGCCCAAAGGGCTTTATAGCTCTTAATAGGATTTAAGCCCAATAACCGAAAACAAATTTTGCAGGCCCAAAGGAGTTTGGTGTAGAAATTTAAGCCCATTTGGAAGCCCAAATCGAATGGAAGAATCACAACACAAAGTGGACGCTTGAAGCATTTGGATGCGGGATCAAGTCGGAGTTCACCGACACAAGTGTTGTGTCAATTTTACCCTTAGGAAGGACCTAATTAACTCACTTGTTTCGGTCAACAAGTGATGTTAAATTAGTTGGCTATGGTTATGAACTTGTTGTTGTATGTGATGCTTGTATGGTTGATTTAATTTTATTGTTTATATGATATTTGGATATGCACTGCTAAACAATTTAAAATTAACAACAAGCTTTAAACGGCTCTTTTGGAAACATTAACATGGGTAACAAAATGGTTTTATTAAAGGTTAATGTTTTCACAATAAAATTGGGTTTTATTAAAAAAGCCTTCAAAGTTGGTTTCACTAATGTACCACGCATTTGAATGCATGCAAATGTAAGGTACAAAATGTTTTCATAACTAGAATTAATGGAAACAAAAATCCCTTTTAAACAAATTTAACACCATCCTTTTATACAACACTCAAATCACTTGGAAACTCTTTGTGGGATAAAGGTCACCTAACCACATTTAGGGAACTTATGTGTTTGAGGTGGGGTTAACATATTTGTGGGATAAAGGTCACCTAACCACTTGTATGTGTAAACTCACAATTGTGTGTAAGTAGGATGACTTGAGTTGGAAACCATGTGAATGCACCAAAGCATGGTGTACAATGGTGTTTATGGGATTAAACATACCAACTAAACATAAAGGTGTTTAACCGATCCCATAAAACTAGAAGTTGCAAAGGGTTGCAATTGTCAAATGTTGACTACCTTGTTAATTTAAATAATGGGATAAAGGTCACCTAACTAATATTTAAATGTAACGTTGGATTCTAGATTTTAATTATTAGTTGTCTATGATACATGAAAGTGTATTAATAATTAAAATTTCATTTTTGTAAATACTAAAATTGAACTTTGTTAATATTGTATAAATGGCCGCAAACAACAACGCTACCTCCCCGACCATCCATAACCTGTCACTAAGAACTATCCTGGAAAAGGACCGTCTCAACCATAATAATTTTATGGATTGGTTTTGAAACTTGAGAATTGTTCTCAAGCAAGAAAAGAAATCATATGTGTTGGACGATCCTATTCCCGATGAACTCAACATTGATGATGTTGATGCCTACGACGATTGGGTTAAGCACACTGAGGATTCAATGCAAGTTTTCTGACAACTCATCCAAAACTCACACGATTTTGATTTCCTTGTGCCAATGCAGTAGACCAGTGATGGATCACTCACCATGTAACGCAATTTTCGGGACGAAAATTCTTTTAACATGGGGATAATGTGACATCCGGTAATTTTCCGTTACCAAACTCCGTTAGTTTCCGTTAAGTCTTGCATACACGTGTTGGGAGCACACACTGGTTGTCGTTGAACGTTGGTGACTTAACAATAATCAGTAATGTTAAATTGATGATAATTAGGTTAACAATGTGATTATTAAGTTATGCTTATGTGATTTGAATGTTAACTGTAATGTTATCGCGTAACGTGAAAACGTGCATATTTATTCGTGTGTTTTGTGATAAATGGGAATTATGCATGATTGTTATTTGTGATTAATAATAATTGTGTTTAGTAGTTAAAAACTATTTAAAATCTATTCAAAAAGCTTAATTTTTATAAAATACAAAATGCAAGGGTTAAAGGGTATTTATGCAAAATTGAATTAATAAAACAAAAAAAAACTCCAACCCTAATCCCACCCTCGGCCGCGATCGACCTCCCCACACCCACAAACCTGCGATTTCAGCCCAAGAACAAGCAATCACATTCGAATTTGATCGATTTCAAGGCATACAACAAGTTAGAATCATCAATTGCAAGCCATTACACGTTTAAAGGTTAGATTTTTGCATGTTTTTGATGGTTTTTCATGGTGGCCGAACCCTAGTTCGAAAATCTGCAATTGAATGTTAATTCTTGTTCGTTTGGTGATGTTATGATGTTAGTTAGGTTGTGTTGATGCTAGTTAACGTTGATTATGCAAGAAAGTTTGGATTTTGGTTGTTTGTTCATAGGGTTATCTTGGCCGTGAGTTTGAGGCAATTTTGGATCAAATTGGATGTTGAATAATGGTTGTTTGATGTTGTGATTATGTTAGTTGTATTGTATATATATTAGTTAACGTCGATTTTACAAGAAAGCCATGATTTGGGTGCATTGTTCATAGGTTACTAATAATAGTAACTTTATTTTGCATGAATTGGTGATTGGATGATGTGTGAATGTTATGGATGTGTTTGTGATGATGATTAGATGCTAGATGGTTGATATGAATGTTAGGAATTCAAGAATGCATGTTGTAGTTCATACCTTACTAAAGATAGTAACTTTTGGGTATGAAAGTTGATGAATCATGATGATTAGGTGTTGTTGATCATGTTTAGATGTTGTCATGGACTTGAAATGGTATATAATTGATGAATTCATGAATGTTGTGTGAGTTTGATGAATTTGGGATGAACTTTCCCAAAAGGGAAACTTTAATTGTGCAAATCCTTGAATTGGATGATTTGAGCATGTTTGGGATATTAGGATCATGCTAGTGTGTTCATGGATGGGTTCTAAGGTGACTAAATGTGTTGTTTATGTTGTATGAATGTTGATTTGGGTTGTTATCTGTTTTGGCCTGTTGTGATTTGCATGATTTGTATGATATCTAGTTATATGATGATCTAGGTAGTACATGTGGTGGTGATGTGCTATATGTAATCAAGTGGTATGTTGATCATGTATGATATGCTGTTGTGTTAGTTTAATGAATTATCACCTATAATGTCACCAACGGGTCCAACGGGTCAACTGGGTCAAATGTGTCTTGTATTCTTAAACCTTGAGTTCCTTGGTTTGTAGAGCACTTAGGGTTTCGTGTTGTTTTTGTGCACACGTACTTATGTACTCTTGTATTCTAGGTGACCTTTGAAGGTTGTCTTTCCTTCTTTCTTTCAAGTTAAACTCTAAGTTAATTCTTGCGCATACCAGGTGAGTTCTTGCCCCACTCTTTTTACATAAATCTCTTTTGGGGGAGATGGCATACTGTTTACAAACGCTTTTATTTATGAGTGTGTATAATATTGATATAGTGTTGTTTACCATGGAAAGTCCTCACACTTTCGGATTGTTAATATTGACTAGCGGGGAAATTTTGGGTAGTACTACTGGGTCTGACGAGCCCCACCTGTGCGACTCGAGGTCAAACGGGTGCAATTTTGTCCTATCACATATTCGTCACGACCTGGTAAGTCGTGACGGGAGGCAACAAACGTATCACAGTCAGCTTCAATCGCGAGATCACTATGATTAATATTTTTATGTTAATAGACTAGCTATCTATTGCAATACACTACTTATGCTCTGAAAACTATTGATTGGTTTATATTTTAACGCAAACTCTTGAACTCACCAACCATGTGTTGACTTGTTTAGTATGCTATTCTCAGGTTAAGGTTGCCAGTTGCCTAGGAGCACGCACGTCAGCATTGTTGAGTTGTCTACATTTGCATTGTTTACAAATTGGGATTATTTTCATTTTATACATTTGTGTTTGGGGCGCGTTTGTTTTGCGCATTCTCGTTACATATTACTTGTTTTGGGTTTTCCAGTTTTAAAAACGCTTCCGCAGTATTTTAAACGTTGACTCTGGTTTTGTTTATTAATCATATAGAGTCGTTCTTGGTAACTAATGACTGAGATCCTGGTATGTCACGCGCCTCGCGGTAAAACCCCGCACGCGGATTTTGAGGGTGTGACAAGTTTCCTGCCTCATGTTGGGAACCATGATTCCCGAGCTTCAAAAGGATTTTGAACATCATGGGGCATACGACATGATTACCCAGTTGAAGGAAATGTTCCTTCAACAAGCGAGGGTAGAGCGCTTCGAAACGGTTCGAGCGCTTCGAAACGGTTCGAGCGCTTCATGCATGTCGAATGGAAGAAACCCAATCGATGTCATCTTATGTGATGAAGATGAAAAGCAACATTGATCGCCTCGAAAGGCTAAATTGTCCCATCTCAAAAGAGTTGGCCACGTATTTGATCCTCAATGGTCTAACCAAGAAGTTTGAGACGTTTATCATGAATTATAACATGAATGGATGGGACAAGAGCATTGGGGAACTTCATGCAATGCTCAAAACAGCCAAAACAGGGATGGGTAGAAGGGTTTTACCGGTTCTCATGATCAATAAGGGTGGCAACAAGAAAAAGCATCACCTCGAACCCAAGGCAAATGTTGCCAAAGGCAAGGGATACGCCAAAGGAAAGGGTAAGGGAAAACCTAAAGCGGGACCTCCAAAACCAAAGCTTAAGAAGCCAAAGGTTACGGAGAACGATCCATGCTTTGAGTGTGGTGAGATAGGACATTGGACGAGGAATTGTCCAACCTATCTCAAAGAGTTGAGAAACAAGTGGAATGCTAGGCAGACCTCAGGTACAACTTTCATGATCCATATTGAACTTAATGTTATTTCTTCAAACACATGGGTATTTGATACCGGATGTGGAACTCATATTTGCAATCTGTTGCAAGGTTCAAAAGAAATAAACATTTTAAGAAGGGAGATACTAGTCTCTACATGGGCAACCGAGCAAAGGTTGATGTCGAAGCCCAAGGAGACTATATCTTGAAGCTTCCAAGTGGTTTGGAAGTTATTTTGAAGAATATTTTGTATGCCCCTAGTTTGACTAGGAATATAATTTTTGTTTCCCTTCTGAAACAATATGGTTATGTTATGAAATTTGTCAATGATGGTACTTGTGTTTTTATGGATGATATGCTTTATTTTAAGGCTATGCCTTCAAATGGTATTTATGAATTGGTTCATGATGACTCATCCTTTAATTACTCGTTATACCAGTCAAGCACTATGAAACTTAAAATGAGTTTAAGTAAATCATATCTTTGGCATTGTCATCTTGGTCATATAAACAAGAATCACATTCAAACACTTCAAAAGAATGGTCTTTTGGAAGCAAATGAAGAGGGCTCATTTGATAAGTGTGAATCTTGTTTACAAGAAAAGATGACCAAGGAACCCTTTAGTGGCACTAATGAAAGGGCAAAAGATTTATTAGGAATCATACATTCGGATGTATGTGGTCCTTTTAAAGCAATGTAAAGGAATGGTGAAAGATACTTTATTACCTTTATCGACGATTATAGTCGTTATGGTTATGTGTACTTGTTAAGACACAAAGATGAAACTTTTGAAATGTTCAAAATCTTCAAAAATGAAGTAGAAAATAAACTCAACAAAACTATCAAAGTTCTTCGTTCGGATAGAGGAGGTGAATACCTTAGTGATGCCTTTCAAGATCATCTCAGGAGTTGTGGGATTGTCTCACAGCTTGCTCCACCCAGAACACCACAACATAATGGTATGTCTTAAAGGAGAAACCGAACCCTATTAGATATGGTTCGATCTATGATGGCAAGAAGCACACTGCCTCTATTATTTTGGGGTTTTGCATTGCTCTCCATGACCCGTATTCTGAATATGGCCCCAACCAAGAAAGTGGATAAGACACATTTGAAATATGCGATGGAAGAGTTCCATTGTTATCATATTTAAAAGTGTGGGGTTGTGAAGCTTATGTTAAGTAGAACACCCTAAACAAGTTAGAATGCTGATACACTAAGTGTATCTTTGTAGGATATCCCAAAGACTCCATGGTATATTACTTCTACAATCCAACAGAGCAGAAGGTATTTATTGCTCAAAAGGCTAAGTTCTTGAAAACTAAGTTCCTTATGGAAGGAACTACCAATAGAACATTGGAACTTGATGAGGATCGAGAACCATAAGCCGATACACGTTTAGTTGATATTAGCAATCAATAAGAGGTTGTTGATAATGATCAAGTGGTTGATCAATACACACAAAACGTTCGCAGATCCGGTAGAACTAGCTATCCACCTGAAAGATATGGATTTTTCATGAATGGATGCTATGTAGTTAACTCGGATGAACCAACTACGTACCATGAAAACTCAAGGGGTTGATTATGATTAGACCTTCTCGCCTATGGCAATGCTAAACTCAAATAGGATATTATTTGGCATAGCCGCATATTATGACTATGAGAATTAGCAAATGGATGTCAAAACTACTTTCCTTAATGGATATCTCAAAGAGAATGTCTATATGGTTCAGTCCAATGGTTTTGTCAATCGACAACATCCTAATAAAGTATGCAAGTTATAGAATTCAATCTATGGATTGAAACAAGCATCAAGAAGTTGGAATCAATGTTTAGCGAAGGATTGCATCTACAATCCCAAAAGTACTATAGACATGAACAAGAAGAAAACATCTGAGAAGAAGAAAAAGAAAACAACTTCAGAAGGAAAATTTCTTCCTTTCAGAAGCTCCAAAGTGAAGAAGAAGATAAGTGAAAACTTACCTTCTGAAGAAATTTTGGTCTCGGAAGAAAGGAATGCTTCCGAAGTACTGAAGTCTGCTGCAGTGGATCCAAAAGCTTTCGAAGGTCCAGTCTCCAAAACTTCCAACGTTATCAAGAATTTTGAATTGTTGAAGGCCAAGTCTAGACTTCCAAAGATGGTGTGGAAGATGAAGGAAGGCCATGTGACTGAAAGTTCTTCATCAACAACAGCAAATAATCCTCAAAACTTGCATATAGGATCAATTACTGTTGCATTATCTTCTATCCACTTTGACAAGCCCAAGACCAATAAGGCTTGGGTTTCCAATGTAACTAACCATCTCTTTTTATGAGGGAACAACTAAAGACTAAAGGAAATGTATGGATCACTAACAGTGATTGTTCTAGGCGCATGACAGACAATGGCTCTTTGTTTTAAAACTTTAAAAGAATTGATGGAGGGCCAGTTGCTTTTGGAGGACAATCCGGTGGTTACATTACTGGAAGGGGCAGGGTCATAAATGGTAAGCTCAGCATTGAAAAGGTAAACTTTGTCAAGGAGCTTGGGTACAATCTTCTGAGTGTATCCCAATTTTGTGATCAGAGACATAACATGCTCTTTACTGAGCATGAGTGCATTGTTCTCAAGCCCGAGGTGGTCATTCCTTGATCGGTTCAAAAGGATCAAATCTGTTATGATATCGTAACACAATGATCAATTCAAACACAATGTAATGAAACACATGTAATTACATCAAAAAATTCATAGATTTCATTGATAGCAAATGCATAGGATACAATGCGTAAGGGTTACAGTTCGTTTTGTTCTAACTGTTTCTTACTAACTGACTCTCTTTCTCAATCAATTCCTGAATCAATTTCCTACAAAATACATAAAATATCCTATTTATAGTATCAAGAAACAAAGGAACATATATTTACAAAATAAGTCCCTATACTATGACAAAAAAACACATAAAGACAAAATGTTAATCTTCCAAGAGCTTCAACAATACTCCCCCTAATATTCACATTGTCTTCAGTCCACATTGAAATCTTTTGTCTCATCTTTGATCTTGAACACGGGCTTCTATTTGTAGAGTTCCAACTCTCACAAAGCCTTCTTGAATGTAGACTTGAACTTCTTTCAAAGATTCTATGATCTGCTCAGCATTCAAGATCTCAAAAAGGACTGTAGCATTTTTGTTGATCTTCCACCTTCATCTGGCACATGAATAGGTGAATCAGCAACAACTTTGATAACTTCGAGTAAAGACTCCTCGGCAATCAAATTCTCTTGAGATACCTATATATCATAAAGATTAACTGATAACAATCGAATGTTGAATGAATGAGTGTATCGTGAATTCGAGTGAGTGAATTAGAGTGTTTGAGTTTATGAATGAGTGAATGAAAACAAGTGTTGTATATATACAACTGTAAATTTTTAGGCACATGAGCACTATGAAGGCGCATGAGACTAAATTTCACACAAAGTTTTCAAACGCATGAGTACTGTGAATGTGCATGAGGTTTAGATGCATGAGCACTGTTCAGTCGCATAAGCACTATTTAGGTGCTTGGACACTGTTTAGGCGTATGAGACTAACACTTGGAAGTCTGGTACTGTTTAGGCGCATGAGCATAGATGATACGCCCAACACTTAATCAATTTTCAGACACATGACAACTGTTTGGACGCATGAGCATAGAATGAAACGCCCAACACTTGCACAATTTTCTGAAATTCATCATACTCCTGATTTAGACTTATGAGTACTATTCAGGTACATAAGAATCCTTCCATGAATCTTGACACCTGAAATTTTCACACCATCCATCTGAACACTGTTTAAGCACATTAGTACTATTCACACATAATTTTTTCAACACGTAGTCAAATTTTTTTACTATCACTCAAAATTTACATTAATGACCCTCAAATTTTAACATTTTTGACATTCAAACTTTTAATTTATATTTTTATTTTATTTTCAAAAACAATTTCCAGTCATTGTAGTCTCTATATAACTTTTACAAAATAAATAGACTCATTTTGTTTGCAAAAAGCTTTTCTACTAAATTTGAATCCTTTTTTAGGTTCATATTTACATCATATCAAACACACACATGCTTGAAATTGTAGCTTCTACCTTTCATCCAAAGCACTTTATTTTTTATTTCTTTGTCACTTTTTGTAAATTTTCCATATGATTTTCTCTTTCACATTTTTACTCCCCCTAAACTTTTAGGTTCACAAACTTAGAAGTTTCTTTTATTTTGCAATTAGAGCAAACCAATCATTATCAACATGCCTGCACACAGAAAATCATACAAATTTCAAAAAGAAAGTAGAATAAAAATCTACTATATACATTTGAATCACATGCCTGCAGTGAGATCATATCAGTTAAGATCAACACGTTAAAAGAAAATAAAATGATGGATAGTCGTAGACAGTGATTAAATCCTGATCAAGTGTGTTCCAGGTCAGTATTTCTGCACCAAAGGAGACATGAGATCTAAGGATAGAAAATGAGTGCTTTTGGCAAGGTACTCAGCACACTTACTTTTTCAATTCTTAGATTGATTAAGGTACGATTAGATATGACATTATGTAAGTCACACTTAGACTTAGAGAGTTCAACCCTCGTCAAGATATGCAAGAAACCACTATTCTCAACTTGTTAACCTGACATATACTTATAACCAGATCTCATGTTTAGATTGTGCACATTGGCATCTTTTGCATCAAGAGAGAATATCCAAGTCTGTAATGACTTACAACAAAGGATATCTCATCACCTCAGGTCTATGATGACTCATAACAGAGAAGTGAATAGATGTTATAAATAATTAGAGCTCAATGGTTATTCATATCGCCACCAGGTGTGAGTTTATGACTTTACAAGCAATCAATCTGAGAAGTCAACACTACTCATTGGTACTAAAATTGTTGGACCAAAAGAACCAATGAGCCTGATCAGAAAAACCTTTAAGTCCCACGGACATTACAACAACTGAAGTAGTCTGCAACAGCTGAAGACATCAGCTGATAACAAGGTCTGAAGTGAAAGAGCTGAAGACAAAGACTGAAGACCGAGTTTCAGATGATTGTCACAACAGCTGAAGAAGACCTCTTCAGTAGTTGTGATGGTTTCCTTTCAGTAGTTGTATTTTCTTTTCTGTACTTGTAGTTTCAGTAGTTTTATGTTTCTTCGTGTACTTAGAATACTCAGAGATGTTCTCAGTTGTGAACATTCTCAGTAGTTTGCTTACGTTCAGTAGTTTGTAATAATTCTGTTAGACGTCACTATCAAGTGACATCAGCAGACGTCACATTCCTTTATATAAGGAATGCTGACCTAATTGTAATCGGTGCAGCTTAGGAAAACCTAGCAGCCGCCATACCGAAGCATGTGTGCATGAATGTTATTATCCCAATGCAGAAAACCCTATTTCTATATAACCGTGTACTGTTCCATTGAATATTTATTGTGTTCTTGCTATATTTGCTTAATTCTTGCTCTAATTCCGCTGTGATTCAACTCTAATTGATCAAACTTAGATCACTGATCCTAACAAATGGTATCAGAGCTGGTTAATCATTGATCGGTTTAACAATTGATCATTGAAACTGCTATTTTGATATCTATAGTTTGATCGAATTAGCATATGTGCAAGAATTGGTTATAAAGATTGATTTTCTGCTGCTTCTGGTTATTTAAATTGAGTTTCTTCTTGGTTCTTATTGAGTTTGTTGTGTTTTTGTGCTAAATCTTTTAAAACTTGATTGATTTGGTTTGAATCTGAGAATGACTACTCCATCTAATGATCCTCACAATACTGGCTCCTCAACCAAGCCTCCGATGCTGGTTAGGAGTGAGTATAACATATGGCAACGAAGAATGCTCCATCACCTGTCTGTTAACAGTTCAGGATGTTGGACATCTGTGGTTCACGGTCCACACAAGCCTATGGTGAACAATCCAGAGACCAATCAAATGGTTCCGAAGAAGAAGGAGCAATACTCAGATGAAGATCGTAAACTGTTTGAGATTGATGCTAAAGCCCATGGAATTCTGGCCATGGCACTGCCGAATGAAATCTATTCTGGGCTTATGCATCATGAAACTGCTCATGACCTCTGGAATGCTTTGAAGGAACAATTCGGAGGAACTGATGAGGTCTTAGCAAACAACGGAGAAATCCTCGCCCAACAATATGAGACATTCTCTCATAGGAAGGGTGAGACACTGACTCAACAGTTTGAGTGTTTCTCCTGCTTGATCTCTGAGCTGAAAATGGTCAAGCATGAGTATACTAACAGCCAGATGAACAACAGATTCCTCAGATCACTGCCTGAGAGATGGGACACATACACCATTGTCCTACGCTCCAGTGCAAATCTGGATAGCCTATCTCTCACCCAACTCCATGGGAAACTGCTTACATTTGAAAGAGAGATAGAGCAGAAAAGGAAACTGGCATCATCAGGAAAGCTCTCTGATGACTTTGTACCAGGTAACACTGCCTTGGTCGGTCATGAGTCAGAATATGCTGGATCAGAAAGTCATTATGATGAGCATATAGATTTCTCTTCAAACAGTCTGATCATGCATTTGTTGGTGTTGACAGTCATTCTGGGTGTAATAGTGATAATTTATGCTTTATCATGGATGATTTGCAAGGTATTGCTGATGATGATTTAGAAGAGATGGATATTTTGAGCCAAATGGCCCTGATCAATATCAGATCTCAAAAGTTCTACAAGAGAATTGGTAGGAAATTTCCAGGACTCTCTGGCAAAACCAAAGTTGGTTTTGACAAGAGTAAGTTGAGGTGTCACAAATGCCACAGGCTTGGGCACTTTGCAAGAGAGTGTAGATCAACTGGATCTAACTCCTCTGCACCCTTTGTGACCTTTCCAAGCAATAGCTCACAAAATAAAGGGCAACATCCTGCTAGTTCTGGTCATCACTCACAACCTCAATCTCCTGCATACTTTGTCCCTCAGGGTCCAATGCCATATCCTTATCCCTGCTATTACATGCCACAGCCAAATCCAGTTCATGTCCCTATAGCACAACAACCTCAAGCCCTACCTGAGCCTCAACCATCTCCATCACAATCTCAACCTCATCACAGCTTCTTCACACCAGGAGTTGTTGACTGGAGCAGCTTACCAGATGATCTTTCTGGTTTCAATGAGCAATTATCTGCTGGTGCTGGTCAACATGGTGGTGAACATCCTTTTGGGAATCTTGCTCTCATGGCCCTGGAGTCTACTGAGGGTTCCTGCTCCGATGCTTCATCTTCACAGGTAACCCAGGTATCTTCTGAGGCTAAAGCCAAGTTATGTTCTGAATCATGCATAGCTGCCTTTGTCTCTATTAGAGAGGCAAATGTAGCTTTAATTAATCAAAATCTTGAGCTTGAGAAAACTATTTCCAAAAGAAAAGATGAGTATGTGTCTGCATTTAATGACAAAGAATGATGATAAGGTAGAGGTCATACTCGAGAACCACAGAAGTCTCAAAGAGACACTTGTAGCTACCCAAGTTGAGTGTGACCACTGGGTAACATCCTGCAAGGGATTTGAAATGCTTCTCAGCAAGCAAACAGCTTCAAATGTGAAGTTTGGAATAGGTTACAATCATACTGCACCACCTACTGATTTTACTTCAAAAGTAATAGTAAAATCTGAAGGTGAAAGTAATTTCCAAACCACATCATCATGTGATTCATCCTCAAATGATAATACAAAATTAGAGGATGAAGTCAGTGTTAAGATCTCAGCAAGTCAATTGCCTGATGGTTTAAATGCTGATAAACACATGAAGCTGAGAAATTCAGATGTTGTCCCTCAAAGTACTCCAAGTACTGAAGGGCAAGTCACAACATCTGAAAAGCATTTCAAATCTAACAAAATAAAAGGAGTAACAACTGCTGAGGAATCTATCATACAGTCTTTCAGGACGGAGAGAGAACAGCTGAAGAACAAGTCTTCAGTTGTTACCGATCCTTCAGTACTTAACACAAGTACAGAAAGGAGGAAAGTACTGAAGATCACACCTTCAGTAGTTTCCACTTCAGCAGTTGATCAATCCAAGATGAAGAATAAGCCATGTGAAATATGTGGTAAATTCAATCATCTATCTGATGAATGCTGGTACAAAAAGGGTTCCAAACTCAACAGAGATAAGCTCATTAAAGAAGAGATAAATAAAATGAAAAATGAGTTTGAAACCAAGTTTGTACCACAGTCATCTCAAACTGATAAACCCAAGGCCTCACCAAAATCCAAAAAGAAGGATGGGGTTTATCAGAAAACAGCTGATAGTGTTCCTCATGATAAACATCAGACGAAGTCTGTGAATTTCAAGAAGGAGGAAATGGTGGGTCATAGGAACTCATCAAAAACAAGTACTGATATGTCAAATGAGCTGAAGGCTTTAGCAACAAATCAGACACAACTTGTTATGATGGTTCAGCATTTGTTGGGGAGAGTTAACCAACTAGATGCACCTGTGATCAAACCACTGAAAAGGAATCCAAGCCCAAATCTAAGAATTCCATTTCAGCACCATCTCCACCTTCATCAGCTGTTAATCATGAGAAACAAGTTATGGTTAGATCTGTTGATGAAAACAGACCCAAAACCAAAAAGGTTTGGGTCTCTAAAGCTAACTAGTTTCTTATGATAAATGCAGGGTTCTTCAGCATGCCAAAGAAGCATCTGGTATGTAGACAGTGGAGGATCTATGCATATGACTGGGAGCAGTTCTCTTCTTAATGACTACTCTCAAGGAGAAGGGATTTGTCTCATTTGGAAATGATGCTAAGGGTTACATCATCGGGAAAGGATTTGTGTCAAATGGAGAAATCAGATTTGATGATGTTAACCATGTGGAGAATCTCAAGTATAATCTACTGAGTGTCAGTCAGATGTGTGATAAAGGGCATGTTGCACTTTTCACAAGCCAGAACTGCCGGATTCTGTCTTCCAAAGTTCTGAGGCTGATTGACAAGGTATTGGATGAACATACTCTCCTGAAGGCCAACAGGATAGGAAGAGTATATGCCTTGGATTTGTCAAAGAAGATTGATTTAAAAGGTCATCCTTGCCTGTTCTCCAAGGCCTCTCCTCAGGAATCTAAACTGTGGCATAGAAGGCTGGGTCATGTTAATCTCAAAAACATGAATCAGCTGATCCACAATAGTTTAGTGAGAGGTCTACCAATAAAGGAGTTCCACTGTGATGAAACCTGCACTGCTTGTTTAAAAGGAAAACAACACAAAGTTTCATTCCCTCCTATAGAAGAACCAAAGTCCACTGCCTGCTTGCAATTACTGCACATGGATCTCTTTGGTCCTGTGAGAGTAATGAGCATGGCAAAGAAGAAATACTGTCTGGTAATTGTGGATGATTACTCCAGATTTGTATGGACCTTCTTCTTGCATTCAAAGGATGAGGCTGCTCAGACAATTATTAACTTTGTGTTGTATGTTGAGAAGCAGTATTCCCTATCAGTCAAGTGTATAAGAAGTGATAATGGAACTAAATTTAGAAACCATACACTTGATGATTTCTACCTTTTAAAAGGAATCAAGAGGCAGTATAGCATCCCAAGGACTCCAGAACAAAATGGAGTAGTGGAGAGAAAGAACAGGACCCTAATTGAAGCTGCAAGGTCCATGTTGGCTGACTCTGGTTTGCCACTGACCTTTTGGGCTGAAGCTGTCAACACAGCATGCTATGTGCAAAATAGAGCTTTAGTGAATCAGAGGTTGATGAAGACTCCTTATGAAGTTCTACATCATTTGGCTCCTCTAATTTCATTCTTCAGAGCATTTGGGTGTCCTTGTTACATTCTTAACACAAAGGATCAACTCCAAAAGTTTGATTCTAAGGTGGATGCAGGGTATTTTGTTGGGTACTCATCCACTTGCAAGGCTTACAGAGTGTTCAACTGTAGAACAAAGATGGTTGAAGAAACCTTGCATGTGAAGTTCAATGAATCTCCTAAGGACAAAATCCCATAAAACCCTGTGGAGTTGTTTGATCTGGACATACTGCAATATGTTCCTTATCAGCCTCCAGCTGTTGCAGATCATGTGAATTCATCACCTTCTGCAGCTAGTCATCCATCTGGTGGTACTGATGTTCATGATGATCCCAGTACTCACCTATTCAAGTTTAGTGATCAACTGCCTGAGTCTACTCAACTTGATGTTCCTGTAGCTTCAGTAGCACCATCCACAAAAATGCTGATGAGATTTCTGAATCCTCTACTTCATTTGACCTGCCATCTACCACTTGGTTTCAAGAATCTAGATCAACATCTGTTGCTGCTGAGCGTGATACAAACACTTGCACAGATCTCATAGTGTATCAAGAGCTGAAGAATCACCCAACATCTCAAATCATTAGTGATATCAATGCTGGTGTCTCAACTAGAAGTCAATTGTCCAACTTCTGCTTCTATGCTCTTTTCATCAGTCAGCAAGAGCCAAAGAACTATCATATTGCATTAAGAGACAATGGATGGGTTGATGCCATGCAGCTTGAGCTTCTTCAGTTCAAAAAGCAGCAAGTGTGGGAACTGGTTCCTCTACCCCCAGGTAAGTGTGCAATAGGCACTAAATGGGTGTTTAGGAATAAAACAGATGAAAATGGGCAAATTGTCAAGAACAAGGCCAGACTGGTTGTCCAGGGGTTTTCACAAGAAGAAGGTATTGATTATGATGAAACCTTTGCCCCTGTAGCCAGACTGGAGGTAATTAGATTGTTCTTAGCCTATGCTGCATTCCACAATCTTAAAGTTTTTCAAATGGATGTCAAAAGTGCATTTTTATATGGTAAAATAAAAGAAGAGGTTTATGTGTGTCAACCACCAGGTTTTGAGGATAATAAACATCCTGATTGGGTGTATAAACTTGATAAGGCTCTTTATGGGTTGAAACAAGCTCCTAGAGCCTGGTATGAAACACTGTCAAATTTTCTTCTTCAGAATAATTTCACTAGAGGCTCCATAGATAAAACTTTGTTCATTAAGAAAGTGGGTCAGCATAAGCTCCTTGTTCAAATTTATGTTGATGATATTATTTTTGCTTCCTCTGATCCACAGTTGTGTGATGCATTTACAAAGTTGATGCAACAAAAATTCGAAATGAGTGCCATGGGAGAATTACAGTTCTTTCTAGGTTTGCAAATCAAACAAAAGGCTGATGGAACTTTCATTCATCAGTCAAAATACACAAAAAGTCTTTTGGCAAAGTTTGATTTACAACACTGTAAGCTCTGTTCTACTCCCATGTGCAGCACCACACAACTGGATGCAGATCAGAAAGGTAAAGCTGTTGATGAAACACTTTACAGATGTATGATTGGGTCCTTGATGTACTTAACAGCTTCTAGACCAGATATTATGTTTGCAACTTGTGTTTGTGCTAGATTTCAGGCTGCTCCTAAAGAGTCTCATTTGATTGCAGTCAAGAGGATCTTTAGATATCTGCAAGGTACTCAATCTCTAGGTCTTTGGTATTCCACTGGGCACTCTTGCAAATTAGTTGCTTTTTCTGACAGTGACTATGCAGGGTGTAAATTAACTAGAAAATCAACTTCTGGTGGATGTCAATTCCTAGGCAACTGTTTGGTTTCTTGGCAGAGTAAGAAACAAACATCTGTTGCTACATCCACTGCTGAAGCCGAGTACATTGCTGCTGCAAGTTGTACATCTCAGGTACTCTGGCTTCAGAATCAATTACTGGATTATGGCATTACAGAGACTAAGACTCCATTACTAATGGATAGTGCTTCAGCTCTTTGTATTGTCAAGAATCCAGTCCAGCACTCTAGGACCAAACATATTGAGATCAGACACCATTTTATTAGGGATTGTTTTGAAAAAGGTCTGATTGATCCAAATTTTGTTCCTAGTGCTGATGAGCTTGCAGACATATTCACTAAGCCTTTGGACAGTTCAACTTTCCAAAACCTAGTGTTAAGGCTTGGTATGTTGCAGCTAGAATAAGTGACAACTACTGATGATCTCAGTCAACAAGTACTGATGAGCATTCGTATACTACTGTCACAAATAAGTACTGAAGTTCTTTTATCCTCAGTAGTTTTCATACCTACTGAAGACTAAATTACTTAAAAGTACTGAAGTACTCATCTGTTGAAAAGAACTGATGTGGTTACAACTACTGCTGTAGTTACAACTGCTGATGTTAGAATAACAGATAAGTACTGATGACCTATGAAACATCTGAAACTCAGACAAAGTCTGATGAAGTGTTGAGGTCAGAATGAAACAGCTGATGAGCTAAGAATTGACGACAACAGCTGATGAGAAATTTTTCTCTTTAGTTGTTTCTACAACTGTTGCTTCACTTCAAACAACTGAAGCCAAAACCATGTCTTCAGTAGTTTCACAACTACTGATGACTAATACCAAGTCTTCAGTTGTTACAACTGATGACTGTCTTCAACAACTTCTGTTAAAACCAGGTCTTCAGTTGTTTTCAAACAACTGATGACAGCACCAACACTTTCAGTCGTTTTATATCATTTTTTTTTTCTTACCCTATAAATACCTAAACCTACTTTCAGACGTTTCATTAGCCGTTTTCCGTCCTTCACTCTCTCAACAATGGCGACCATGAAACTCAAACCCAAACACAACTGTGTTGCCTACCTCTCGAAATCGGCCTTCTGGAACAAATTTGATAACGCCATCGATCTTATGGTAGATTCCCAGTACCGAACCGCGTTTCTTCTGAATCCTACCATCTACCCCGATTCCCTAAGCCAGTTCTGGACCAACGTCTCTGTGCAAACTAGTGAGAATGATAGCCAAATCACTCTCCAGTCGTTGGTCAACCAGAAACAGGTGGTCATCACTCCGGACATCATTCGACAAACCCTAGATCTACATGATGCCACCTGTGTCACAGAATACCCGAAAGGCACAACCGATATGTCTTTCATCAACAACGGGTATGAAGGAGACTTAAGTGCTACCACCATTCTGAAGAAGCACTTCCATGATGCTGAACGTCTTATATTCCACATGGTGAATGTCTGCCTTGCACCAAAAACCTCCTCATGGGATCAAATGTCTTCCCGATGGCAACAGGTATTATACTCTATCTTTGAACGACAAACTTTAAATTTTTCTGAGATAGTGTTTATGGAACTAAAGGATCTGGCCTTGAAACCTGTGGCAAACAGATGGATATTATATCCCAGGTTTCTCATGGCCATAATTTTAACACAGCTAAAATCAGACGGCCTTGTTGGCCTTGGAGTCCCTGCTCCGGCTGTATTGCCTGAAGTATACTCCAGGCACAACTCTGACCCTACATTGAAAGGGGCTGCCCGGCTGCTAAAACCCAAGCAGCGGGAACCCACAGCCTCCACTTCCAGATCCAAAGTCCCCACCAAACCCAAAACCAAAAAGCCCAAAAAGGCTACTCAGGGAGATGAGTCCCCTGAGGATGCCCCTGTAACACCAATACAGGAAACACTTCCTGGTTCTAACCCCCCAGTAGTGTCCAAGACTCTACCAACCCTAGCCGCTCAGGCATCCTCTCAACAGGATCCTGATGCAACCAAAATTGGGGATACCACAATGCTGGAACCTATCTCAATTGAGAAGGTTACCATTGAAGAGCACCAGTCACCCCGGGTGCAATCTGCTTCAAACCTATCTCCAAATGCAACCGCCCCTCAAAGCCCAACATTTATTGTTGCACAAGTGTTGAGTCAGCTGCATTCCTCTCCTCCTCCCCAGACACCAATTACAATGGGGAGAACCTCCACAGCTGAGGAAGAGGACCAAAATGCTGCTAATAACCCACAGCACAGGGGTTATAATGTTCAATCTCCCCGTGTAGAGGAGGAGGTTAGAACATCTGGTGAGGCTGCCACTTGGGATAACGGCTCTGTGTCCAGTTCCCCAAGACAGAGTTCCCTTGAGGGAAGTAGGCTTCATGGTTGGGATAACGGCTCTGTGTCCAGTTCCCCAAGACAGAGTTCCCTTCCATCCTTTGACATTCACATCTATTGAAACCTGTTCCCTGGCCTGTGCTTATCTGATATCTCTAAAGCTGATCAAGAGAGTGTCTGCCAAGAATAAGTGGGACCTCAATAAGCTTAAAGGTTTTGGCTGCATTGGTTCAGGGGGAGTTTGTTGGACCAAAAGAACCAATGAGCCTGATCAGAAAAACCTTTAAGTCCCACGGACATTACAACAACTGAAGTAGTCTGCAACAGCTGAAGACATCAGCTGATAACAAGGTCTGAAGTGAAAGAGCTGAAGACAAAGACTGAAGACCGAGTTTCAGATGATTGTCACAACAGCTGAAGAAGACCTCTTCAGTAGTTGTGATGGTTTCCTTTCAGTAGTTGTATTTTCTTTTCTGTACTTGTAGTTTCAGTAGTTTTATGTTTCTTCGTGTACTTAGAATACTCAGAGATGTTCTCAGTTGTGAACATTCTCAGTAGTTTGCTTACGTTCAGTAGTTTGTAATAATTCTGTTAGACGTCACTATCAAGTGATATCAGCAGACGTCACATTCCTTTATATAAGGAATGCTGACCTAATTGTAATCGGTGCAGCTTAGGAAAACCTAGCAGCCGCCATACCGAAGCATGTGTGCATGAATGTTATTATCCCAATGCAGAAAACCCTATTTCTATATAACCGTGTACTGTTCCATTGAATATTTATTGTGTTCTTGCTATATTTGCTTAATTCTTGCTCTAATTCCGCTGTGATTCAACTCTAATTGATCAAACTTAGATCACTTATCCTAACAAAAATGGACAAACATGAATGCATGATTGATTTAGTTTGAACATAAGAATTTACTTTTTCAGCATAATTGCATGAGCTTATTTGCACATCATATCTGATCACGTCAGAATTTAGTAGCGAGTGAAGTATGCAACTGATCATAACTAATGTATCAATCATTTCTCACAAGTTGCAAAGACAGATTCAGTCCTAAACAATTAACTAACAAGAAAAACTCTATTTTTGTGTTTTTGTTTTATATTTTTCACTTTTGATTTTGCAATTTTCTATTTTTGTATTTGCTTTTTCGTTTTCAATTTAACAGGCACACACAATATATACAATCAGGCAGTTAATTTTGATAGTTTTTTATATTCATGATTAAGCTAAGGGAGGGTTCTTATCATTTTTTATAAATCAAACAACTGAATTAAACTCAAAACCAGTTTTTAAAGATGATTAATAAGTCCAATTGACTCGACCAAATACTCAAATCGACCTGGTAAAAAGGCTTTTGTAAATAAGTCAGCCAACTGTTTTTCAATTGTGATTTGAATCAAAATGATTAAACCTTTTTTAGAGTTATCTCTGAGAAAATGATATCGAATTTCGATATGTTTTGTTTTTGAGTGCTGGATAGGATTAGTTGTAATAAACATAGCAGCAGTGTTATCAATGTAAATAGGAGTTTTAAGAAAATTAAGCCTGTAATCCAGCAATTGGTTTTGTAACCAAAGGATTTGAGAACATCCTACTGAAGCAGCTATGTACTCAGCTTTTGCGGTTGAAACGGAGACATTTGTTTGTTTCTTACATTGCCACGAGACTAATCTGGGACCTAAAAACTGACAACCACCCATTGTAGATTTACAATCTTGGCAACATCCCCCATAATCATTATCTGTATATCTATGTAACTCAAAGTTTCCTTCATAAGAATACCATAACCCTAAAGCTCGTTTTCCTTTGAGATACCTGAATATTCGTTTAACAGCGATTAGATGAGATTCCTTCAGGTCAGATTGGTACCTGGCACAGACACAAACAGCATACATTATATCAGGTCTAGATGCAGTAAGATACATCAAAGATCCGATCATAGATCTGTATAGAGTTTGGCCAATTGATTTTCCTTTCGGATCAGGTTCAATCTTGGTGTTTATGTCAGCTGGGGTTCTGATGGATTAACAATCTTGCAGTTTAAATTTCTTTAAGAGTTTTTCAACGAATTTCTCTTGATTGATAAAAAGTCCATCTGCAGACTGCTTCACTTAAAGACCAAGAAAAACATTAATTTCTCCCATAGAACTCATTTGGAAATTAGACTTCATGATTTCTTCAAATTCATTGTATAATTTTGGACTTGTAGAACCGAATATGATATCATCAACATACACTTGAACACATAAGAGATCATCTGAATCCTTCTTTATAAACAAAGATGGATCAATTTTCCCTTACGTGTATCCATGCTAGATCAAATGTTATGATAATGTTTCATACCAGATTCTAGGAAAGCTGCTTTAATGTCCATCTGATACACCTTGAATTTCATGAATGATGCATAAGCCAGGAAGACAAGAATTGATTCAAGTCTTGCATCTAGAGCAAATACTTCATCATAATCTATTCCTTCTTCTTGGGTGTAACCTTGTCGAATCTCGCTTTGTTGTGAACAACAATTCCCCGATCGTCTGACTTGTTTCGGAACAACCATTTTATGCCTATGACATTTTCTCCTTTAGGTAAATCCACAAGCTTCCACACTACCAGTTTGCGAAATTGGAATAACTCTTCTTGCATTGCCTCAATCCAACTATTGTCCTTTAACGCTTCAGTTATGTTTTTAGGAACAATTTGAGATAGAAAACACGAGTATAAGCAGAGGTTTGCTTGTTCTGAATGACTTCTCATCGTTCTCTTGTTCAATGGACCAATAATCTGAGATGTAGGATGGTTCTTGTGAATACGAAACTTTAGAATCTCATTCCCTTGAACATGAACATCCAGATTAGATTGGTTCAAGTCAAAAAGCTGATGCAATAAGTTTGAAGTATGTGGATTGAAATTAGGAACTTGAGTCGGTGAGTTAATAAAGTAATCAAGATTATCTGTAACAACTACATCACCAGAAACTGATGAAGTTCCAGACTCAGGTTGTATAATTTCAGGACCATCATTAGGAATAGGTTGTGAAACATTGGTATTTTCAAACATGGAATGTTCTTGTGCTTGTTGATAGCTAGATTGATCATGAGATTCAGAACTGAATGCAGGATCTTTAACAAAAGAGAAGAATGGATAATGTGGGCTAGAATCATCCATATCATCAGAGTCAGAATCATCAATGAAAGATCCGAGATCTCCTTCTTGTTTCTTCTTCTTACCTATAGATTCAAACAAGTTAGAATTGAAAGAGTTTGACAAAGAATCTAAATCAAATAACCAAGCTGGACCATTTGCAACTAATGGAAAAGAGTTTTCAAGAAATTTAACATTGAAAGTTTCAAGGATAACATTTGTCCTAGAGTTATAAACTCTAAAAGCTTTTGAAACCAACAAATATCCAATGAAAAATCCTTCATCAGATTTTGCATCAACTTTTCCTAGCTGGTCAATTGAGTTTAAAATCATAACTGGACAACCAAAAGATTTAAGAAAATCTATATTAGGTTTCCTACCAAACATCAACTCATAAGGAGTTTTCTGTTTATCTTTCACAAGCAATGTTCGATTTTGTACAAAACATGCAGTGGATGTGGCTTCATCCCAGCAAGTAATTGGAATCTTTGCATCTGCTAACATGGCACGTGCAGCCTCAATCAAAGTTTTGTTTTTCCTTTCAGCAACTCCATTTTGTTATGGAGTTCTAGGAGCACTGAACTGACGAGCAATTCCTTTTTCTGCACAAAACCTATCAACATTAGCATTTTTAAATTTAGTTCCATTATCACTTATGATAATTTTCACCTTTTGATCCTATTGATTTTCTACTTTAATGATGAATTCTTTTAACAATTCAGCTGTTTCAGATTTAGCATGCAAAAAGAAAACCCATGAAAATCTTGTAAAGTCATCAATGATAACTAAACAATAAGATTTCTTTCCAATACTCTGCACATTTATTGGTCCGAATAGGTCCATGTGCAACATCTGGAGAGGCTTGGAGTTTGAGTTTATCAGCTTGGACTTATAAGACGCTCTGTGTTGCTTTCCTTTTAAACATGCTGAGCAATGATCTGTTGTAGCAAACTTCTTTGTTAGAAGACCTACTACATGATTTACTGCCATAAGCTTGTTCATGCTCTTGAAATTGGAATGCCCGAGACGTCAATGCCATAACTGGCTTTCGACATTTGATGCTTGAGCAATTAGGCATGTTGTTTTTGTAGATGGATCTACTTGAGACATATCTAACTTGTATACATCTCGATCATGAACAGCTTTAAAAACTACCCATTCTTTGCTTATCTGTAAACCTGGCTTCAAAATATAACAAAAAGAATCATCAAATAGAACAGAGTAAGATTTGTCACAAATTTAGGAAACACTTAAGAGATTAAAGTTCAACTGTGAATAGTAGTTGACTTTATAAAAGCTAATTATCCCATTGGACATTGTTCCTTCTCCTGTTATTTATCCACCTGCATCACCTCCGAATGCAACATGAGTACCATCTTTTAACTTAAAATCTTGAAGCAAGGCATGGTTGCCTGTCATATGCCGGCTACACCCACTATCAACATACCACGTGTTAATTGGTCTTCTTGGGTGTACCTGCATTTCAAAGAAATTTTAAGTTTAGTTATTAACCAAAGCCGATATGGTCTTGGGCTTGCCAAATTTATCAACAATGGTATATTGTTTAAAATGAAGTGTATTCATATCAGGCTTCTTTTGCTGTTTAAATTTACCAATTCCGTTTTTAACAAATTTTTTATTATCTTTGATTTGTTTAGTTCTTAAAGCATGATAACGTTTTTCAAGATCATCATCAAGATAATTCAAACTATCAGAAGAAACATTTTTAGAAAAGTTTTGATTACCAAACTTCTCACCGTTCATTCTCACAGATCGTGGAATGAATTTTCTTTGATTTACTGCTTTGATTTTACAGCATAAGAATCATCATAATCAGAATCATTTCTTTGAAAAGATCTCAAGCCCAAGGAAAGTTGTTTTATCAATCTTTGAAAACCAACACTTTGATTTCTTTGAAATTGTGGATTGACATATCCATTCCTTAACTGTGGATTAACATATTCATTACTCGGCGAGTTGTTTCTAAAGTAGCAATTCTCAGTGTTGTGATTTCTTTCATCACAAATGGTACAATACTTGTTGAAATAACAATCAGCTGTTGAATGGTCTTTCATATCACAAATGTGACAGTACCTGTTAAAGAAACATTCATCAGTCTTATGATTGTACATATCACATATTCCACAGTACCTTTGTTGAAATTTAAACAACTGTTGATTAACTTTAGACGAGGAAGCCACATTTGATCCTTGTTTTGATTTAGGAGTTACAAAGTTAATCTATTATTTTTTATTTGAGAATTTGTTCTTTTGATATTTGGGTTTTGACTTTTGTTCATTAACACCATTCCTAGATTCCTTAGATACAAATATTTTGTTGACAGCAGCAGACTTTGGACCTGAACCTATTTTTAGAACAGAGTTAGATTTGTTCTTTGAGTTAGATTTGATTTCTAGAATTTTGTTCATGTCAAAAGTACCTGCAGACACAAATTTCACTAGTTTAAACTGATTAACTTGATTTGTTCTTTGATTATGATTGTTTTGATTTTTGTTCTGAGAGGAGTTAGATTTAGCATTTTTCCTTCTCCTTCTTTGATTTCTTGATCTTGATGATCTTTGCTTGCTTTGGGATTGACATCTTCAGTAGAAGACTCTTTTGCATTTTCTTTCTTTTTGTTCTTTCTGCCATTTGATAAAGTCTGGAATGTTTAATCCGTAAGAAAATGAATCTTCAGATGTTACTTCGTCTAGTTTTGCTTTCTCTTTATTCTTTGAGTTTTGTTTGTCATTCTTAACAATGATTTCTTCAATAACATGCTCTTTGGGAACAAACATTTTCTTATTCCTTGGTCGTGGTTCGTAAGATTTAACTTTCACTGGATGACCAGTTTTAATCTTTTCAGAATCTTGTTCCTCAAATATCTTAACATTTATTTTCTCTTCATCACTTTCACAATTATTTTTCTTGTTTTGAAAGGCTTTTAGCTTAGCTTTGTTTTCAGGTGAGTGATCATGTGTGTTAAAGTTTTCTGGTAAAGTGTTTGTAATAGATTCAAGCATTGGTTCATGTGTGAAACCTAGACCTGTTTTGTTTTTGTCTTTCCACTCACTTACCAGCTGTTCTACAATAGTTTTAGAACTTTTAACTTTAGCTAGATCCACCTGAGTTGCAGCATAAGCTATTTTTTCCTCTTCTAAATTTTTAGTCATCTCCTCAAGTTGTTTTTTAACATGTTCAAGTTCTTTTAGAGTTTTGTTCCATGAGGTTTGTAGAGATAGGATCTTTTCATCAGAGATTTTGTGATCATTTTTCAGTTTGTTGTGCATTACTTCTTCTTGTTTAAGTTTATCATGGATCTTATATGAATATCTACTGTAATGCTCAACTTGATCAAAAAATGCTTTTGTGCACATTTTCTCTCTAATTTCAACAGGAATTTTAGGATAACTTGAAAAAGAAGTCTCAGAGTCAGATGATGGATTCTCAATCTTTGGTTGGCCAGACTGAGCCATAAGTGCAATCTTTTCTGAATCCTCTTTTGGGTTAGATTTGTCACTCCAGTCATAGTCTTCATCATCATTTTCTGAATCACTATCAGCCTTTGGATCATTTTCTTCTAACCAGTCTTCATTTTGAATATCTACAACAAGAGATAAACTAGAGGTTAGATCAGCTGTACATTCCGTTGAGAAATGACCATAACTGTTGCAGCTGAAACACCTTGACTTTGATTTGTCAAAGCCAATAGTTTTGTTAGCACATGGCTTGTAGTTCTTGTTAACATAAGAGTGTTTATGTGTTCTATAAGCAATCATCACCATCTTCCAATTCAAGTCCATCTCTTCCACATCATCAGGATCCATCTCGAACAAATCCTGCAAAACAAGATCTAATTGGGTTAGATGACTACCTTGATAAGCTTGAAAACTTGCCATAAAAGCAGTAAAAGTAGATTTTGACTCATCACCCTGTAAAAGGATATTAATAACATCTTTAACTTTACTAGTTTTAACAGAGTCAGAAGATAAAGTCTCAGTTGGAGGTTTAGGAGTTTGAGTTTTAAGAGGAGACTGAGTTTGAGATTGAGTTGTATAAACAGGAGCACTTGTGTAAGAAGAATCTATAAAGAAACCAGCTATAACGAACAAATCACCCTCTTCTTTTGGTGAGTTATCATCTTTTGCCAGAAAAGCAT
Source organism: Flaveria sonorensis (assembly GCA_025506505.1). NCBI lineage: Eukaryota > Viridiplantae > Streptophyta > Magnoliopsida > Asterales > Asteraceae > Flaveria > Flaveria sonorensis. The sequence continues at coordinate 19,432,256 of CM046439.1, forward strand.
TCTCCACTGTGTTAGCTAGAGATGCAACATACTTATACTGAGACATTGAAGTAGCTCTATCATTGTTTCTGGAGCTCTCATCAATCTCAACTGATTCAATCTTGGCAATCAAAAGATCTAGATCCATAGGAAACTTTTCAGTATGCTTTAACAGAGTAATGTCTGTTTCCATGAAGATGGAAGAGCATTGAGAAGTCTGTAATTTAGATCTTGGAGATCATTTTTGATACCAGCACTTGACATCTTAGTAGTTAGTTGTACAAATCTATTCATCATTTGATTAATTGTTTCACCAGAAAGATGCTCAAATAACTCCAATTGCCTCTTGAGTTTTTGCTTTTTGAGATCTTGTATCTCTTTACCACCTTCACAAATGATCTTCAAAGACTTGTACATAGTGTACACAGTTTGATAACCATCAAGTCTAGTCAAGACTTCCAATGGTAATCCCTTGCACATCAATGAGTAAGCTTTGATTTCATTCTTAACCTTTCTTAAGTCATCACCTTGCAGACCATCCTCTGGATAAGGTTCTGGAGAGTCTTTTGTATACACAACTTCTCGGTCAGGACCATCAGATGTAATTGGAATATGTGGTCCTGCAGGACCGGGTAAGGGTACTTAACACTTAGTTTCACACTGAGGAGAGATCTTAGATCACTTAACAATTCAAATAGGGAACTGATAACTTAAACAAATGATACTAAGAACACAAGTAAATTAAAGAGACAGAACTAAGAACACACAAGAACACAAGATTGGTTTTCAAGGATGTTGTATATTTATCTCATGTTCTTTTACAAGTGTTACAAAGCATAAAGAAATTACAAGAACTTGAGACACTTTTATACTACAACCTATAACCTTCACTTACATGTAAAGATAGTTAGGATTTGACTAATCTAGACAACAAGATCAATCTAAAGTCAAAAGGAAGATTGCCTTTTGACTAGTGACTATGACATGCCATAGCTCACTGACTTTTCCTAATGTAAAAAGTCTACAGGAACAAGTAAGGTAAGTTATAGACAAAGGCCATTCCTACTTTTTGATAAAGCATGGGAGTTTCACCAACTTGTGTAAAGTAGGTGAACCACCAGAGCAGGCAGCGGAAAGTGTGTCAGCTTTATCAAAAGTTGATTCAGATAAGGCATATTTTCTCTGTCCTCTGAAGAAATTAGTCTTCACTGCTTCCGAAGACTTCATCTTTGGCTTTGGAAGATGCTGATCTTTGGCTTTGGAAGATTTTGCACTTAGAGTATTTTTCTGTTTGAGTGTGAAACTTATGAAGTAACTCCTTCTGAACTGTTAGCTTTGGTAGATCTTACACTTAGACACATTTGAGAGTGTAAGACTTCCAAAGCTAGTTCATCTTTGTTCCTTAGTGCATGCATGGAAGACTTGGTTGTTCTGGTTTGTTGGTTGCATCAGCCTCATAATCTTCAAATGATCTTACAAACTCCCCCTAGGCTGATGCTACCAAAACAGAGAAGTTCTTCAGATTTTGATAGTCCATATTAGGATCCTCAGCATACCTTTCTTCATTATTAGGTCTGGATCCTTCAGACTAACATAGAACCTTCTCATGTCAAAGAGATCATGCAGAGGAAGATTGAGCATGTCTTCTAAGGAATATACTTGCATGCCTTCCTAATCTCTTATGACATACCATCTGTCTTGATCTTCATTATAAGACCATAACATAATTTGTCATCCAACAGCAAGAGGCTCTACTATGATTGGAGTTTGTTGAGAGACCTCTTCATGCACTCCCTCAGGATGCTTTGACTCATCCTGAGGTTGGGAGGTGGATGCCTTTCTTCTTTTTCTCTTTGAGGTTGATCTTCTGGCCATCCTTTTTCTTCTCCCTGATGATTTTAACTGAGGGGACTGGTCTTGAGTACCAGGTTGTTCAGTTGAGTCCCCCTCAGTTGGGATCTCCTCTCTCACAGGTTCAGAAGAAGAGAGAGGAGGACCCTGCTATGGATCAGAAGATGAAGTTGGCTGAGATGCAGCTTCATGTTCAGATTGTGTTGTCTCAGTGGGTTCAACCTTCACCTCAACTTCAGGTTGAGCTGGACTTGATGGAGAATGCAAGTCCACCAGCTCTCCATTCTTTATCTTCTGCTTGATTACCCTGATATGCTCATCCATTATGGATAGAGATATAGGGCCAAGCCTCCTTTCGAAGAATCCATACAGCTTCAAGAAGCTCATCATCCTTTGTCTATTAGCAGACTTCTTTTGGCTTTTGTGGATGATGGTCCTTGACTTTGTAGCTTCTTCCCTTATTTTTTTCTTTTCTGTTTGTTTTTCTCTTTTAGCTTTTTCTTCCATCTGCTTATTGTATTCAAACAATATGTACTCAGATGGTAAGGGAAGAAGTGCATCTGCCCGATAGAGACCTATGGCTCTCAGGTAGCTGATCATCTTTAGTCTTTCTTCTTCAGTTGCTACCTGAGGTTGTTCACTGGCCACAGTCTCTGGCTCAGGACTTTCTTGAACTGGGGAGAGGAAAGGAATGTTCTTGTAGAGTCTTTTCAACCTTATTTCTTCCTTGTGCTTGAGGAGCAATGCTACATCTTCTTCTTCCTTCCTCTCCTTTGACAACTCTGTGTCAGCCAGTTCATTCAATTTATCTAAGGGGAGAGAGATGAGTTCATCAACATTATAGTTTCTAGTTCCCAAGTAGTTTAACCTGGCTGCCCTTAACTCATCTTCCTGAGTGTTTAGCCTGGGGGCAGCCCTGATTGTAGCTTCCATAAACCCTGGGGAACCACTTGAACTCTCTCCCCTTATCTTCATCTTTTGCTCTCTCTTCTCCTCCTCAATCTCCTCAGGAGTTAGTTTCCTGTTGCCTTTGTCAACCACAGGCTTTGGTGACTTAGGCTGGAGAGAGCTTTGGCCTTTATTGCTTGTTCAGCTATCAAGCTCTGGCTAGAGAGAGGTTGTGAAACACCATCACCGGCTGGTGTTTACCTGAGGATAATAGGTGCAGAGGGAGATCCTGTCTCAAGGTTTATAGGTTCAAACTCCGGGCCTTCAGTCAAGGTTTTCCCTTCAAAGCTAATCTCCGGGTCTACCTCAACATCCAGTTGACCAAAGATCTCACCTGCTAGCCTATGTCTATATAATTTTGATCTCAATTTAAACTCCTCCAGCACCCTGTCTTGGATTCTTTCTGCCAATCTTGCTGCTTGTCTGTTATTGCTTGGGTTGACAAGTGGCAGATCTACCAAGTTGATGCTCTCATAGAAACTCAGGTGTGAAATGTTAAGAACCTCTAGTTGACCCTGAGCTCTATAGATCACAAGAGCTCTCCTAATACTGTCATACCATTAACCCCAGATTGGGTTCTCAGAAGGGGCAGACATTGCTCTTGGTATTCCCTCCTCAAACAGTTGTTGAATGAGCAAATGTAGATCACTGTCTAGAGGAGGTTGCTGAGTATGAACATCTACAAGAGAGGAAGGTGATTCCTCTATGTCCATACTCTATGAAGAACTCCCAGGTTCTGTGATTGTCAGAATTTTCTCCCCCTTTTTGGTAGCATCACCCTCTTGTATAGGTGAGCTGGGAGATTGATCCATGACATCCACAGGTTCTTGTGGACCTGGATGACTTTTCCTCATAGGTCTCTCAGCTAACTTGCCCTTGAGATCGGTGATCTCAAGTTGCTGGTCATTGACCCTCTTCTATAAGATAGTCACCTGAGATTCCAGGTGAGCTATCTTTGAAACAAAATAGGTGCAAAGATTTGACAGTTTGTGCACCTTTTGTTGCAGACTCCCCTCATCTTTAGATGAAGAATCATCAGGGGATGAGAGAATTGGACCTAAGTCTTCTTCCTCACCACCAGAATGGGTTTCTTGGCTGTTGGATTTCCCCTGCCCAATGACAACTTCTAGAGAAATGTCAAGAGGCTGAGTTGCCATGGTAGAGGTCCTAGTGATGTTATCACTTGCAAAAGTGATAGCCTCTGCCATATGGATTTCCTGAATAAGTTCAGGATGATCCACCTCAGTAGGGGGTTGCTGATGTGGGCTAGAGATGGGGGAAGCAGGAGTACTCATCTCTCCTTAAGTTTGGGAAGAGAGGAGAGACTCATGGTACTCACTGAAGCCCAAATCTTCATCAGAATAGAAGTCAAGGCTAGGAATGGGGCAGTTTAAATCAAGAGGTTGGGGATGGTAGCTTTCCCCAGAAGGTTGATCACTAGAGTATTGAGACTCAGAGTGATGGCTTAAGGCTATTTGTGGGGTTATGAGCTCATCAGGCTGAGCATGAGGAACCTCAGCATTGAATGGTGGAAAGATGGGAGTGGTCTTCTCCTCAGGGGAAGTGGGAGCTCGAGATTCAACTTCCTCCTGTATGGGTTCTGATATGGGGGCCTGTACATGCTTAGTAGCAAGTGCAGGGGTTCGTTGGGATTTTCTTTTGGAGGTGATGGTGATGGTAGGTTGTGTTTGAGGTGGTTAAGAGGTGGAGGGTGTTGGTTCAACACTAGCTGGTGCTACTAGGCTTTCACCCTTAGCAATGAGCTCAAACTTTTTTGGGACAAGGGCTGTTTCTACCCCAGAGAAGCCAACAGTTGGCTTCTTCAAGATTTTGAAGATGCCGGGCCTCATTTGTCCTATTTGAAGAATATTACCTGTTCCCCTCAACTAGGTCCCAACTCACAGTTGAGAATGTGTTGAACATACTTAGGTAATATGTAATACTCTAAGGAGTCCAAGTTTACAAGTAAATTATTATATACAAACTGAGAGTACCTGAACTTGACCCCTTGTACCATCCCATGGACTATAAAGGAGAGGTCTTCTGGTACTTGATCCCATCCACCATGCTTGTTAGAAAGGTTGTGAATGACGACATGGAGGAGGTATTTCCATTGAGATGAGACCTTCCCCTTCCTGAAGGTTTTGACTGAGAAGTCACCTTCATAGCCCATCTACTGAAAGGAGTGGTTGACAGCAGATTTGGGAAAGGACAGCTCACCTGCTTCATCATCCAGCTACAAATGGGTGTTTATGATGGCCGGAGTGATGAAAGCTGTCCTCCCCTGCACTGTAGCAGACAGTGCCTTCTCCCCGTCCTTAGTGACCTCTTAACAGGTCCTCCAGAACTCAAGCAACTGATCCTCATAGAGAGGAGGATCAATTGTAAGGGAGGTGAAGTAGTGAGATGAAGAAAGGTACCTACACACATCTAAGAAGCTTGGATCCTTCTCAAAGTGTAGCAGGGCAACCTGATTGTGTTGCCTGTGTAGGTGCATGGAAAAATCAAGGTCATTACGACGATCAATGTTGGCCATTTGAGGAAGCTTTACTGTGAAGAAAGGAAGAAGAAGATGAAATTTAGTAGTAATTTTAGGGTAAGGATCAGTGAGAGTAGAGAGACCAAATAGAACCATTTGGAAGATATATGTCGTGGATTTGAGACAAAGAAATCTGCAAGTGGGTCCTACTTCTGAAAAAGTGCGCCCAAAAATATAGTTTTCTTGGAAGTTGTAAAACTTCCGAAGACAATTTTGGCTTTGGAAGCTTTGTAGCAAAGCTTCCGAAGGCAGTTTTTGCTTCGGAAGATATTTCAAAGAATTTAAAAAATTTGGCTTCGGAAGAAGTGAATAAGTCTTCCGAGACTTGGTTGCTTTCGGAAGATATTTGTTTTGAATGCATTTAAGTGCTTATATACAAATTTAAGCTTCGGATGATACTCCAAGAATTTCTTCCGGAGGTAAATCTTAGATAAGCTGTTAAATGATTTAAAGACATAAATTTCTTCCAAAGGCAATTTGAGTTCTTTCGAAGGTAAATTTTCACAAATCTAAGTAATATCAGTTAAAAGTTAGTTTTCTTCCAAAGAGACTGGGCTTATGAGGTGTTCTAATAGACAACTTAGGACACACAATTTTAGGAAATAAAGTTGATTTAAGTTATTAAAGAAAATCTATTCAAAGTTAATCATCCCAATAGCTGATACAAGATATTTAAATCTCTGTTCATCAAATGCCTTTGTGAACAGATTAGCATATTGTTCATTTGTGTTAACTTTGATTAGTTTGATCAATCCCTTTTCAAAATTATCCCTGATCAGATGATACCTGATGTTGATGTGTTTGGTCCTTGAGTGCTGTACAGGATTCTCTATAATAGAGATGGCACTATTGTTGTCTATGTGGATGGGAGTCTCCTTGAAGTTGAACCCATAGTCTAGCATCTGATTCTGAATCCAAAGCACCTGAGCACAGCAGCTTGCGGCAGCAATGTAATCAGCTTTAGCAGTTGATGCAGACACATAGGATTGCTTCTTGCATTGCCAAGAGACTATCCTTCCACCAAGGAATTGACATCCCCCAGATGTGGACTTTGCAGTCATGTTGCAGCCACCATAATCACTATCTGTATAAGCATACAGATTAAAGTCTAGATTCTTTGGATACCAAAGGCCTAGATTTGGAGCACCTTTGAGGTATCTGAGAATCCTTTTGACAGTGATTAGGTGTGACATATTGGGGTTGTCTTGATATCTTGCACATATACATGTGGCAAACATAATATCAAGCCTGCTAGCCGTAAGGTACATAAGTGACCCAATCATAGCCTTGTAGAGATGTTCATCAACACACTCCCCCTCAAGATCAGGACCAAAGGAGTGGTTTCTGGCTATGGGTGTCTTTGCAACCTTACAGTCAATCATCTTGAATCTTGTAAGTATGTCCTTTACATACTTTGACTGACTAATGAAGATGCCATCTTCAACCTGCTTCACTTGAATTCCTAGAAAGAAACTAAGTTCCCCCATGGCACTCATTTCAAATCTATTCTTCATCAGCATCTCAAAGTCTTTGCAGAGCCTTGGATTAGTTGAACCAAAGATGATGTCATCTACATATATTTGAACTAGTAGTGTGTCATTCCCTGTTTCTTTGATAAAGAGAGTCCCATCAATAGTACCTCTTTTGTATCCATGATGACAGAGGTATGTTGATAGTGTCTCATACTACTTTCTTGGAGCTTGATGCAGTCCATATAGAGCTTTATCAAGCTTACAGACATAATCAGGATGATCTGGGTCTGCAAAGCCTGGTGGTTGTTTGATATAAACTTCTTCATCAATCACCCCATAGAGAAAAGCACATTTCACATCAAGCTAGTAGACCTTGAAATCCTTGGATGCAGCATAAGCCAGGCATATTCTTACAGCTTCAAGTCTTGCAACTGGAGCAAAGACATCAGTGTAATCAATCCCTTTTTCTTGAGTGTATCCTTGGACAACCAGTCTAGCCTTGTTCTTGATGATAATTCCTCTATTATCCTTCTTGTTCCTGAATACCCATTTGGTACCTATGATAGTCTTCCCTTAAGGAAGAGGGCATATGTTCCACACCTTCTGTCTTCTGATTTGAAGCAACTTATCTTGCATAGATTCAATCTAGCTTCGATCCTTCAAAGCCTCATCAACTTTCTTTGGCTTTATTTGGGATAAGAAAAAAGAATGTAGACAAACATGGCTATCATGAGTTTGTTCTCTTGTTCTTACCCCTGAGTCAACATTTCCAATGATGTTTGTGGTGGGATGTGACTTGTGGATCCAAAGTTGAGGGATCACAGCAAGTTGGTTGGATAGATCTAAATTAGAGAAATTCTGATCTGGCAATGAGGTGTCTCCTACCACATCAGCACACTTATCAAGAGAAACTTGATCCAATGAGTGTATGACATCATTCATGTTGTCTTCAATGGAGTGGTTATCAGCATCAAGAAATTCTTGATCACTATCATCACCACCAGTTCCTCCTGCATTAGAAGTTCCTTCTCCTGAATTCTGAGCCTCTGAGCTAGAATTTGAAGGCAATTCAATTGAATCAGTAGTATTTGTCATGCTTGTGCTGATAGGAGCCTCAATTACAGGGTTAGTCACCACTAGAGCTGAAGTAGTCTTCTTGGTTGGTCTTCTCAGCTCAAATCTTGGATCAGGATCTCCTATTGATCAGTTATCTGTAGATCCTGAAACATTCTCACAAGACTTGTTAAAATAGTTGGTTACTAAATCAAGATCAAACAGCTAATCCGGACCAGAACCTTTCACACAGGGTGTGTGTTCATTGAAAGTCACATTGGCTGACTCCTCAATGATTCTAGTTCTGAGATTGTATACTCTATAAGCCTTAGCTTGAGAAGAGAATCCAATAAAGTGTCCTTCATTTGATTTCTCAGCAAACTTGGCTATTTGATCTTTGGTATTCAAGATGGTGCAAGGACATCCAAATGTTCTGAGAAAATGAATGAATGGTCTCTTTTTGTGCCATATTTCATAAGGAGTCTTACTATATGTCTTAACCACTAAAACTCTATTCTGCATATAGAAGGCTGTGTTGACAGCCTCTGCCCAGAAGGTGATAGGCAGTTTAGAGTCAGACAACATGGTTCTAGCAGCTTCAATAAGTGTCATGTTTCTCCTCTCAGTAACACCATTTTGCTGAGGAGTGCTGGGAGCATTATATTGTCTTGAAATACCTTTTTCATCATAAAATATATCAAGGATTTGGTTTTTAAATCTAGTTCCTTGATCACGTCTTATGGTCTTGACCTTATGATCAGATTGATTCTCAATTTTCAGAATGAAGTTCTTTAAGATTTCAGGGGTTTCATCCTTAGTTCTAAGGAAAAACACCCAAGTGAATCTTGTGAAATCATCTGTGATCACTAAATAGTAAGAGGTCCTTCCTAGACTCATTACACTGGTGGGGCCAAACAAATCCATATGTAATAAGTGTAGGGGAGTAGTCATAGAGTTCATTTCTTTTGGCTTGTGAGACACTTTGTGTTGCTTCTCTTTCAGGCATGCAACACAGTGATCATCACTTGTAAACTCTTTCTTTGGCATTCCAGTTACCAAATCATTCTTAATCAATTTATTCATGTTTTTAAATTTTACATGGCACATTCTTTTATGCCAAAGGAAAGACTCATCACTATTTGCTTTAGACAGAAAGCAAGAAACTTCTCCAGAGGAAGATGTTTCCTGCAGATCCATCTTGTACATGTTCCCTCTCTTGGGGGCTCTGAGCAGAATATGCTCTTGAGGAATATCAACCCCAGGCTTGAAAACAATGCACTATCAATGATCCACACATTTTTGTTTGCCTTTGGCTGTTCCTGCACAAAAAAAGATGATTTAGTTACATTTGGAAACCCAAGCCTTATTGGTTTTGGGCTTGTTAAAATGAGTTGAAGGCAATGAAACATTAAGTGATCCTATGTTCAGGCTCTGAGGATCATTTGCTGTTGCTAATGAAGAATCTTCAATCACATGGTCTTCCTTCATCTTCCACACCACCTTTGGAAAATTTGGCTTGACCTTTAAAGCTTCAAAAGCTTTTGCAGCTTCGAAAGATTTGGAGACTGGACCTTCAAAAGACCTTGCTTTCACTGCAGCAAGCTTCAGTACTTCGGAAGCATTCCTTTCTTCTGAGACCAAATTTTCTTCCGAAGGAAATTTTTCACTTGCCTTCTTATTCATTTTGGAGCTTCCGAAGGAAACAGATTTTCCTTCCGAAGCTTTCTTTTCCTTCTTCTTCCCAGAAGTCTTCTCTTTGATCATGTGAATAGTACTTTTAGGATTGTAGATGCAATCTTTAGCCAGATGTGAAGTACTACCACACATGATGTTGTCCATCTGCTTCCTTCTAAGAGTCTTCTTCTAAGAGCAAGACTGAATTTGGAACACTTTCTTTCTCCAGCTTCTTCTTTACAAATGATGCAGCAATTTTCTTAGGGAGAGAATTGCTCTTGGAGGAGGATGGTTCAGATTGTGTAGCAGTTGTACATAGCAATTCAGCCTTCTCTTTACTGGAATGAGTTGGAACTATACTAAAACTTCTGGTACTAGAGTTTGTAGTTGATTCCATAGCCTTTACCACTTCAAACCCTGCAGAGATGAACATTTGTTTTTGCTTGGAGTCAAAAGTGGCCTTGATCTCTTAAGCCTTCTATGATCTTCTCTTTGCTCTTCTGATCAAGTTCTTCCTCTTTGTCTTTATCATACCAGCCTTCTTACTCTCCTCAGGAGCATGGTGACCCTTTTTGGATTGACTCTCTCATTTCAGAGTCATTCCTCACCATCTCCTCTTTATCCTCTTTGACAGGATTAGTGATCTAAGTTTGATTAATTAGAGTTGAATCGCAGCGGAATTAGAACAAGAATTAGACAAATATAGCAAGAACACAATAGATATTCAATGGAACAGTACACGGTTATAGAGAAAGAGGGTTTTCTGCAAAAGGGATAATATCATTCATGCACAAATGCTTCGGTATGGCGGCCGCTAAGCTTCTAAGCTGCGCAGGGCATCGCTATAGCTGCACACATTACAATTAGGTAAACATTCCTTATATAAAGGAATGTGACGTCTGCTGATGTCACTTGATAGCGACATCTAACATAATTATTACAAACAACTGAAAGTAAGCAAACTACTGAGAATGTTCACAACAACTGAGAACATCTCAGAGTATGCTAAGTACAAGATGAAACTAAAACTACTGAAACTACAAGTACTGATTACAAGAAACATAAAACTACTGAAAGGAAACCATCACAACTACTGAAGAGATCTTCTTCAGCTGTTGTGACAACATCTGAAACTTGGTATTCAGTCTTTGTCTTCAGCTTTTGTCTTCAGACTTTGTCTTCAGCTTTTGTCTTCAGACTTTGTCTTCAGCTCTTTCACTTCAGACTTTGTCTTCAGCTCTTTCACTTCAGACTTTGTCTTTAGCTCTTTTACTTCAGACTTTGTCTTCAGCTCTTTCACTTCAGACTTTGTCTTCAGTTCTTTTGCTTCAGACTTTGTCTTCAGCTTTTTCACTTCAGACTTTGTCTTCAGACCTTGTTATCAGTTGATGTCTTCAGCTGTTGCAGACTACTTCAGTTGTTGTAATGTCTGTGGGACTTAAAGGTTTTTCTGATCAGGCTCATTGGTTCTTTTGGTCCAACAAACTCCCCCTGAACCAATGCAGCCAAAACCTTTAAGCTTATTGAGGTCCCACTTATTTTGGCAGAAATACTCTCTTGATCAGCTTCAGAGATATCAGATAAGCACAGGCCAGGGAACAGGTTTCAGTAGATGTGAATGTCAAAGGATGGAAGGGAACTCTGTCTTGGGGAACTGGACACAGAGCTGTTATCCAACCATGAAACCTACTTCCCATTGATGAGTCTATAAGACTCTCTGACGTAGGCCTCAAGGAGAACAACTTGTTCCTCCTTAGTGAGTTCTTCTGCTTCTCCTTCGAAGAAGAACTCTGGGCCATAGTACTCTGATAGGTACTTTACTGTCTTTCCATTTTTCAACTCAACAGTTGTTATCTCTCTGTAAGCAAATTCATCTGGGTGAGTCCCTTCTAATAACAACTGGAGTTCATTTTTCTTGATCTCTTCAAGCCTCTTGTATAACAACCCCTTCTTGACCATTTTTTCTCCATTAGAGTTTGAGGGGTCATCTTTGACTTGTAGGCTCTCTTGAAGTCTTCAAGTATCTCCCAGGGTGAGACTACAATGGCCAACATAATAACAGCATCTATGGTCTTTCTCACTTGGCCATTGTATCTACTTGGTATGGATTTCTTATGAATTCTAGAACTAACCCTGGGGTCTGGCCAAATCCTTACTCTCTCCTTTTGATATTGAAAGGTATACCTGAGAGCATACAGCCTTTGAGCGTGTTTCTTCATGGCTTGTATAGATGATGACTGAGGAAACTCTTTGTCAACCATCTTCAAAAGTTGCTCATCGTGTTGTTTCTGCTGTTCTTCTTCTTCAATCTTAACTTTCACCATTTGCCTCTGAAAGTCTGGTGTGATCATTTGTTGACTTCTGGGCTCAGGTATTTTAGAACAGCAGAGATTGGCAGACTGTCTTCTTCATCATCATCTTCTTCTTCTTCTTCCATCCTCAACACCCTTCTCCTCCTTCTGGGTGCATCATTGGATGTGGTTTGAGGTGGTTTTTGGGGTAAGGGAGTTGGTTTTGAGGGTTGAGTTGGTTTAGGTTTAGGTTTAGGGATTGGTTTGGAGAGTTGTGGGGTTGGTTGTTTTTGAGTGGGAGTTTGGGAAGGCTGATCTAGCATTTTTGTGGTAAGTTTGGCTTTGGAAAGCTTGGCCATATCAGTTCTCTTCCCAGCACCTGCTTCATCTAAGGCTTCGATAATCAACCCCTTATTGAATGCTTCAGAAGCACAGATTCTGGTGGTTATTGCCAGAATACTGTCTCTGGTCCATGATTTAATCTCAATTAATGATCTTCCCAAGTATTTTGCAATAAACCTGATCATTATCTCCAACCTCTCCCTTTCCATCACACTGTAACTGGCCCATCTCTCTTGTATCTCTTTAATCTCCAGCCTTCTGATCTCAGTGTCTAATGTAGCTGTATCAAAGCCCTGTCTGAAGAGTTGGTCTATTATTCTGTCCATTGATCTGCTGTGAGCTTCATCAGCTTCTTTAACCAGATCTTCCAATGATTTCTCTTCATCAGGCTTTTGAGTTTCAGCACTTTTCTTTCTCTTGTATGTGATCAGCTGTTTTTCCTTTTCTAACTCCTTTTCTTTCTCTTGTTGTTTCTCATCTTCCACTCTCTTTCTCTTTCTTTCTTTCACTGCCTTAGACTCCCCTTTTTGGGTGCATTGGGTTCAGGGGTTTGAATGGCAGAAAGCTTCTTTTGCACAGCATCATCAACAAGTGTTTGTAGATTTGAGGAGATCCTCTCATCAATGGCTTTATGCACAATCTCATTGATGATGGGAGTGATGAGAGGTAAGGAATGTTGAAAGGTAGCAACCATCTGCTCAGAGGGGTTCTGTCCCTGAGAGGTGGTGCCAAAAGCAGTGGCTGGTGGCTCAGTTGAGTGTAGTGGCTGAGTGTTTGGTGAACCTTCAGATGAAGGTGCCATCTGTGGGTTTATTGGGGCAGATGGACTTTGATCCTGAGACATTTTGGCAAGCAGTTCTTTGAGTCTGCTCACCTCAGCCTCAAGGATTGTGTTATGGGCTAAGACATCGAAGAAAAAGCCCAGGTCATCATCAGTCTTTGCTGAATCACCTGACCTCCTGATTGAATCAGGATGTACATGCCCTGAGTGTAGATCAGTTGTAGCATGTGCCCCTTGTTCTTGGTTCTGGGGACTTCCTGCCTCAGGACTGAGTCCTTCATCGGCAGTTGCCTCTGGTGAGGTCTTAGAGATGTTACCAACTGCATCCTGTTCATTTGCTGAATCAGTAGAAGTGGCAGCCTCACCAGATGTTCTAACCTCCTCCTCTACACGGGAGATTGAACATTATAACCCCTGTGCTGTGGGTTATCAGCAGCATTTTGGTCCTCTTCCTCAGCTGTTGAGGTTCTCCCCATTGTAATTGGTTTCTGGGGAGGAGGAGAGGAATGCAGCTGACTCAGCACTTGTGCAACTATAATGGTTGGGCTTTGAGGGGCGGTTGCATTTGGAGATAGGTTTGAAGCAGATTGCACCCGGGGTGACTGGTGCTCTTCAATGGTAACCTTCTCAATTGAGATAGGTTCCAGCATTGTGGTATCCCCAATTATGGTTGCATCAGGATCCTGTTGAGAGGATGCCTGAGCGGCTAGGGCTGGTGGAGTCTTTGACACTACTGGGGGGTTAGAACCAGTAAGTGTTTCCTGTATTGGTGGTACAGGGGCATCCTCAGGGGACTCATCTCCCTGAGTAGCCTTTTTGGGCTTTTTGGTGTTGGGTTTGGTGGGGACTTTGGATCTGGAAGTGGAGGCTGTGGGTTCCCGCTGCTTGGGTTTTAGCAGCCGGGCAGCCCCTTTCAGTGTAGGGTCAGAGTTGTGCCTGGAGTATACTTCAGGCAATACAGCCGGAGCAGGGACTCCAAGGCCAACAAGGCCGTCTGATTTTAGCTGATTTAAAATTATGGCCATGAGAAACCTGGGATATAATATCCATCTGTTTGCCACAGGTTTCAAAGCCAGATCCTTTAGTTCCATGAAAACTATCTCAGAAAAATTTAGATTTTGTCGTTCAAAGATAGAGTATAATACCTGTTGCCATCGGGAGGACATCTGATCCCATGAGGAGGTTTTTGGTGCAAGGCAGACATTCACCATGTGGAATATAAGACGTTCAGCATCATGGAAGTGCTTCTTCAGAATGGTGGTAGCACTTAAGTCTCCTTCATACCCGTTATTGATGAAAGACATATCAGTTGTGCCTTTCGGGTATTCTGTGACACAGGTGGCATCATGTAGATTTAGGGTTTGTCGAATGATGTCTGGAGTGATGACCACCTGTTTCTGGTTAACCAACGACTGGAGAGTGATTTGGCTATCATTCTCACCAGTTTGCACAGAGACGTTGGTCCAGAATTGGCTTAGGGAATCGGGGTATATGGTAGGATTCAGAAGAAAAGCGGTTCGGTACTGGGAATCTACCATAAGATCGATGGCATTATCAAATTTGTTCCAAAAGGCCGATTTCGAGAGGTAGGCAACACAGTTGTGTCTGGGTTTGAGTTTCATGGTCGCCATTGTTGAGAGAGTGAAGGACATAAACGGCTAATGAAACGTTTGAAAGTAGGTTTAGGTATTTATAGGGTAAGAAAAGGCTGATATAAAACGACTGAAAGTGTTGGTGCTGTCATCAGTTGTTTGAAAACAACTGAAGACCTGGTTTTAACTTTCAGAAGTTGTAACAACTGAAGACTTGGTATTAGTCATCAGTAGTTGTGAAACTACTGAAGACATGGTTTTGGCTTCAGGTGTTGTAAACAACTGAAGATTTGGTGTTAGTCATCAGTAGTTGTAAAACTACTGAAGACATGGTTTTGGCTTCAGTTGTATGAAGTGAAACAGCAGTTGTAGAAACAACTGAAGAGAAAAGTTTCTCATCAGCTGTTGTCGTCAATTCTTAGCTCATCAGCTGTTTCATTCTGACCTCAACACTTATCAGACTTTTTGTCTGATTTTCAGATGTTTCATTGGTCATCAGTACTTATCTGTTATACTGACATCAGTAGTTGTAACTACATCAGTAGTTGTAACCACATCAGTTCTTTTCAACAGATAGAGTACTTCAGTACTTTTAAGTAATTTAGTCTTCAGTAGTTATGAAAACTACTGAGGATAAAAGAACTTATCAGTACTTATTTGTGACAATAGTATACGAATGCTCATCAGTACTTGTTGACTGAGATCATCAGTAGTTGTCACTTATTCTAGCTGCAGCATACCAAGCCTTAACACTAGGTTTTGGAAAGTTGAACTGTCCAAAGGCTTAGTAAATATGTCTGCAAGCTCATCAGCACTAGGAACAAACTTTGGATCAATCAGACCTTTTTCAAAACAATCCCTAATAAAATGGTGTCTGATCTCAATATGTTTGGTCCTAGAGTGCTGGACTGGATTCTTGACAATACAAAGAGCTGAAGCACTATCCATTAGTAATGGAGTCTTAGTCTCTGTAATGCCATAATCCAATAATTGATTCTGAAGCCAGAGTACCTGAGATGTACAACTTGCAGCAGCAATGTACTCGGCTTCAGCAGTGGATGTAGCAACAGATGTTTGTTTCTTACTCTGCCAAGAAACCAAACAGTTGCCTAGGAATTGACATCCACCAGAAGTTGATTTTCTAGTTAATTTACACCCTGCATAGTCACTATCAGAAAAAGCAACTAATTTGCAAGAGTGCCCAGTGGAATACCAAAGACCTAGAGATTGAGTACCTTGCAGATATCTAAAGATCCTCTTGACTGCAATCAAATGAGACTCTTTAGGAGCAGCCTGAAATCTAGCACAAACACAAGTTGCAAACATAATATCTGGTCTAGAAGCTGTTAAGTACATCAAGGACCCAATCATACATCTGTAAAGTGTTTCATCAACAGCTTTACCTTTCTGATCTGCATCCAGTTGTGTGGTGCTGCACATGGGAGTAGAACAGGGCTTACAGTTTTGTAAATCAAACTTTTCCAAAAGACTCTTTGTGTATTTTGACTGATGAATGAAAGTTCCATCAGCCTTTTGTTTGATTTGCAAACCTAGAAAGAACTGTAATTCTCCCATGGCACTCATTTCGAATTTTTGTTGCATCAACTTTGTAAATGCATCACACAACTGTGGATCAGAGGATGCAAAAATAATATCATCAACATAAATTTGAACAAGGAGCTTATGCTGACCCACTTTCTTAATGAACAAAGTTTTATCTATGGAGCCTCTAGTGAAATTATTCTGAAGAAGAAAATTTGACAGTGTTTCATACCAGGCTCTAGGAGCTTGTTTCAACCCATAAAGAGCCTTATCAAGTTTATACACCCAATCAGGATGTTTATTATCCTCAAAACCTGGTGGTTGACACACATAAACCTCTTCTTTTATTTTACCATATAAAAATGCACTTTTGACATCCATTTGAAAAACTTTAAGATTGTGGAATGCAGCATAGGCTAAGAACAATCTAATTGCCTCCAGTCTGGCTACAGGGGCAAAGGTTTCATCATAATCAATACCTTCTTCTTGTGAAAACCCCTGGACAACCAGTCTGGCCTTGTTCTTGACAATTTGCCCATTTTCATCTGTTTTATTCCTAAACACCATTTAGTGCCTATTGCACACTTACCTGGGGGTAGAGGAACCAGTTCCCACACTTGCTGCTTTTTGAACTGAAGAAGCTCAAGCTGCATGGCATCAACCCATCCATTGTCTCTTAATGCAATATGATAGTTCTTTGGCTCTTGCTGACTGATGAAGAGAGCATAGAAGCAGAAGTTGGACAATTGACTTCTAGTTGAGACACCAGCATTGATATCACCAATGATTTGAGACATTGGGTGATTCTTCAGCTCTTGGTACACTATGAGATCTGTGCAAGTGTTTGTAGCACGCTCAGCAGCAACAGATGTTGATCCAGATTCTTGAAACCAAGTATTAGATGGCAAGTCAAATGAAGTAGAGGATTCAGAAATCTCATCAGCATTTGTTGTGGATGGTGCTACTGAAGCTACAGGAACATCAAGTTTAGTAGACTCAGGCAGTTGATCACTAAACTTGAATAGGTGAGTACTGGGATCATCATCAACATCAGTACCACCAGATGGATGACTAGCTGCAGAAGGTGATGAATTCACATGATCTGCAACAGCTGGAGGCTGATAAGGAACATATTGCAGTATGTCCAGATCAAACAACTCCACAGGGTTTTGTGGAATTTTTTCCTTAGGGGATTCATTGAACTTCACATGCAAGGTTTCTTTAACCATCTTTGTTCTGCAGTTGAACACTCTGTAAGCCTTGCAAGTGGATGAATACCCAACAAAATACCCTTCATCCACCTTAGAATCAAACTTTTGGAGTTGAGAATGTAACAAGGACACCCAAATGCTCTGAAGAATGAAATTAGAGGAGCCAAATGATGTAGAACTTCATAAGGAGTCTTCATCAACCTCTGATACACTAAAGCTCTATTTTGCACATAGCATGCTGTGTTGACAGCTTCAGCCCAAAAGGTCAGTGGCAAACCAGAGTCAGCCAACATTGACCTTGCAGCTTCAATTAGGGTCCTGTTCTTTCTCTCCACTACTCCATTTTGTTCTGGAGTCCTTGGGATGCTATACTGCCTCTTGATTCCTTTTGAAAGGTAGAAATCATCAAGTGTATGGTTTCTAAATTCAGTTCCATTATCACTTCTTATACACTTGACTGATAGGGAATACTGCTTCTCAACATACAACACAAAGTTAATAATTGTCTGAGCAGCCTCATCCTTTGAATGCAAGAAGAAGGTCCATACAAATCTGGAGTAATCATCCACAATTACCAGACAGTATTTCTTCTTTGCCATGCTCATTACTCTCACAGGACCAAAGAGATCCATGTGCAGTAATTGCAAGCAGGCAGTGGACTTTGGTTCTTCTATAGGAGGGAATGAAACTTTGTGTTGTTTTCCTTTTAAACAAGCAGTGCAGGTTTCATCACAGTGGAACTCCTTTATTGGTAGACCTCTCACTAAACTATTGTGGATCAGCTGATTCATGTTTTTGAGATTAACATGACCCAGCCTTCTATGCCACAGTTTAGATTCCTGAGGAGAGGCCTTGGAGAACAGGCAAGGATGACCTTTTAAATCAATCTTCTTTGACAAATCCAAGGCATATACTCTTCCTATCCTGTTGGCCTTCAGGAGAGTATGTTCATCCAATACCTTGTCAATCAGCCTCAGAACTTTGGAAGACAGAATCCGGCAGTTCTGGCTTGTGAAAAGTGCAACATGCCCTTTATCACACATCTGACTGACACTCAGTAGATTATACTTGAGATTCTCCACATGGTTAACATCATCAAATCTGATTTCTCCATTTGACACAAATCCTTTCCCGATGATGTAACCCTTAGCATCATTTCCAAATGAGACAAATCCCTTCTTTCCTTGAGAGTAGTCATTAAGAAGAGAACTGCTCCCAGTCATATGCATAGATCCTCCACTGTCTACATACCAGATGCTTCTTTGGCATGCTGAAGAACCCTGCATTTATCATAAAAACTAGTTAGCTTTAGAGACCCAAACCTTTTTGGTTTTGGGTCTGTTTTCATCAACAGATTTAACCATAACTTGTTTCTCATGATTAACAGCTGATGAAGGTGGAGATGGTGCTGAAATGGATTTCTTAGATTTGGGCTTGGATTTCCTTTTCAGTGGTTTGATCACAGGTGCATCTAGTTGGTTAACTCTCCCCAACAAATGCTGAACCATCATAACAAGTTGTGTCTGATTTGTTGCTAAAGCCTTCAGCTCATTTGACACATCAGTACTTGTTTTTGATGAGTTCCTGTGACCCACCATTTCCTCCTTCTTGAAATTCACAGACTTAGTCTGATGTTTATCATGAGGAACACTATCAGCTGTTTTCTGATAAACCCCATCCTTCTTTTTGGATTTTGGCGAGGCCTTGGGTTTATCAGTTTGAGATGACTGTGGTACAAACTTGGTCTCAAACTCATTTTTCATTTTATTAATCTCTTCTTTAATGAGCTTATCTCTGTTGAGTTTGGAACCCTTTTTGTACCAGCATTCATCAGATAGATGATTGAATTTACCACATATTTCACATGGCTTATTCTTCATCTTGGATTGATCAACTGCTGAAGTGGAAACTACTGAAGGTGTGATCTTCAGTACTTTCCTCCTTTCAGTACTTGTGTTAAGTACTGAAGGATCGGTAACAACTGAAGACTTGTTCTTCAGCTGTTCTCTATCCGTCCTGAAAGACCGTATGATAGATTCCTCAGCAGTTGTTAATCCTTTTATTTCAGCAGATTTGAAATGCTTTTCAGATGTTGTGACTTGCCCTTCAGTACTTGGAGTACTTTGAGGGACAACATCTGAATTGCTCAGCTTCATGTGTTTATCAGCATTTAAACCATCAGGCAATTGATTTGCTGAGATCTTAACACTGACTTCATCCTCTAATTTTGTATTATCATTTGAGGATGAATCACATGATGATGTGGTTTGGAAATTACTTTCA